>OY776096.1:9380000-10005000 GCA_963675205.1 Catocala nupta
TCGGCGTGTTAGGTTTTTGAGACAACGCGGCGAGCGGTTTTCGGAGTCCTGCATCCACGAAGTTGACGTAATGGTTTGGGGTGGGATTAGTTTAAACGGTAAAACCGAGCTCACCATTTTAAATGCGGGTACCGTAACTGCAGAACGTTACATCGAGGACGTCATCAGGCCTCAAGTGATCCCATTTGCACAGCGAGTGGGGCCTGGATTCATCCTGATGCAAGACAATGCCCGTGCACACACAGCTCGATCGACCCAAACTGTCCTAGAAGGGTCTCATATTGAGGTATTACCATGGCCAGCTAACAGTCCGGATTTAAATCCAATCTAGCAATTGTGGGACCAATTGAAACGAAGGGTTAGAGAGAATGAGCAAGGGGTCTACAACCAACAGCAGCTGATTGATGCTTTAAAACGTGCCTGAGAGGAGATTCCAGATGAAAACGTGAGGAATTTGATCCAGAGTATGCATACGAGGCTTCAGGAGTGTATTGCTAAGAGAGGAGGACATACTCGTTACTAAAAAGAAGAAACAAAAGTGACAAGAACAGTATTTTGTCTTTTTCCGGTGATTTCTTTTGTTCATGTTTTTCATTCAAAATGGCCAATTTCATTATGAACTTAAAAAAAACAATTCATGATCATTATTTTAAACAATTGTTAGCCTATATTATAACCAATAACATTATTTTGTAGTTACATAAGTTAAACAATTTAATGTCTTTATTGTTTTCATGGTACAGCAAAAAATCTTAGTGGACCTTATTTTGTTTTTAGTAGTATATAATATGAATATTCATATTTTTAGTTCAGTTACATCAAATCAATTATTTTTAGCGACTAAATTAATGCCAAAATATAAATGATGAGCTATTTCATCAAATACTCAATGGATTATTGTTTACTAACAATTTGCTCTGGCTTTGCATGGGTAGTACAAAACTGTATCAAGTTATATTCCTAAACCATCCTCATTAATCACTCTGTCTATTGATGAAAACCACATCAAAATCCATTCAGTAGTTTTTGACAAGACTGTCTGACTTTATTTTTTGATATGTAGTAATTACAACACTAATTAATGTGCACCCTCACTTACATTAAAGGTGGCTAAGAAACAAACACTGCCACACAAGTCAGCCTTTGTGTCCTAGCATTGGCATTCAAATTATATTCATATGTTTTCACAAGACTATACATAAGTATGCCTTGACAATATAAAGTAGTTATGACATTGAGCATAACTGTATTAAAAAATCATTCAAATAAAATTATGACCATTTTAATATTCATATCTATAATTTTCAATATATTATATAGTAATGCTTTACATCTTACATCCCTCCTCATATATGCCTCCATAAACTCACACATATACAGACACAAAGAAGTAAGCAATGACATGATTATGTTAATATCACCTGAATTTCTCAGAACTATCTGGTTGCTGCATAATTGGATCATCTCTTGACTGCACAATGATTGGCTGGACTGGCACTGCCACTGGAATTGGCATAGGCTGTGCTGGAAAAACCTTTAGTAATAAATACAAAATTAGTATCTAAAATATGTGCTCCAAATTAGTAAAGTAAAAGTACAAAAGAATTAAAGAGATTTATTTAGGTATATTATATATATAGAAACACGGGCTACCTACTTCGGCAGCCTGATTAGCGACAACCGGTACAACGGGTCCGGCAGTTACGAAATTTGGCAGCTGTGAGGGCGGCGCCACGCTAGACAACAGGTTGCCTGTGCTCGCCACCGGCATAGGCGGCTGAGGAATCTTCGTCTTCCTCTCCGGATTGCTCATATTTGGTAGCCTTTGATTAAAAACAATGTTTTTACCTCAAGATGTTCAGAAATCACAACAAAACAATTCGTGGATATTTTATGACTTGACAGATGCCACTTGACATAGGCGACGGTGAAGAAAGTTACAGATCAAAATTCCTATGACATCCGCATCTGTTTAGAGCTTATTTTACAAAAAACTCTTGTGTTGTGTTCTTTGTTCTATATCAGTTATTTTTAAACTAAAAAAGGAAATGTTTTAATGCCCAACAAAACGAAATTTTATTTACTTTTATTTTTGGAAATACTCTTTTTTGATTCCAATTATTTATCACACTCTCTCTATAAACAGAAGTGAATACGTCATTAAAAATCTGACAATTGATAGCAGTTCCATGTTCATAAAAACATTGAGGTTTTAGACATGTACGATTTGCTATCCTTTTTACACTTACCGTGATTTACCGTAAACGACGACTTATTCATGTTACAATTTGACAGTTAAATAGACAATTGTACACAGGGGTTGATCATTTCTGTCAAGCAAACCTTCCTATCGGAAAGTTATCTCGCTGTTTTCGGGAAAAAATTCATTAGACGCTAGTGATTGTCTGGTCAGTTATTTGCAGTCGTGTCTAATATTTGTGCTTTTTAATAATGTCGGAGGGGCCAGACACGCCGCCCTTTAGCACGGTGGATATTAACAACGATAGCAGGGATGACGAAGATCTTTTCGCGTCTGCGGTCCAGGTATCTTATTGGAATCCTGTTTTTTAATATCTTGTTGTGTTCGCGTCCGCCCCCCGGCGACCCGGCGGGTATCACGTCAACGCCCCTATGCATGTTATTGTTATAAAAGAATTCTTTATATTGCTATAGGTTGAATCATGTTCATTCTTCTTGTAATTGCAGTTAATTACCACATAATACTTTCAATTATTAAAATTAGACCTAGCATCTAAAAGCATGATTTACCAATGAATGCAGATATACTATGAAACTTGATTTCTCATTGATTTATCCTTGAAAGTTAATTAAATTACTGAATTAGTTGGCTTAAGTATAATAAATTTACAGTATACATTATCTTTTATATTAGTCACCTTATTCATAGCTGTTGCTCTATAAAATGTTTTTGTTTGTTATCTAGAAAAATAGTCTCTATATGTACTACTGCTTTTAAAACACTGTCAGTCATAACTTTATGAATCTATGCAAATTCTTATCTTCAAAAGTATGTGGGAATACCTTTATTCTAAGGCAAGTATATTAATTTATTGTTTAATAGTTATTACTTTCCACTGTAATGAGTTATTTGATATAGTAGTTTATTTGAGTGGAAAACTTCTGTGTATTTTTTGCAGCTATTTAAATAATCTAATTTCATTTTTAAATCCTCAATTGGAATAAATAAAAATTGGAATATAGTTTAGGTGTAGGCAAGGCCTCATTTACGGAAAGGTATATTTAATGTGCAAATTGCAACTGTTATGATGATGATGATGTACTTAAAATGTGGTTTGTGCAATCCTAAATTGTTAATGCATACATTATTATTGGATATCAAGAATACCTTTGTAGTAGTATAGTTTGAAACTGTATCCAACAACATTGCACTTGCTATATTACATGGTACCGAAACAAAAAGTGACTAGCAAAATTTGTAGGTGATACAACTATAAGCCATCTAACCCTTTAGCAAGAAACAGGTGTTTATATTGCATCTTACACAATAACCTAAATATTTTTCAATAGAAAAAGTGTACACACCAAATATGATGCCAATATTTTTGTCACCCATTGGTCCAATCCTATATCAAATTATTTTGAGGAAAGTGGATAATTAAAACATGTTGAGGCAAGTTTAACATTTTTCCTTATCTTTGCAGTGTTTATAATATGCATACAAATTAAAACAAACAAAATATATTGTTATAAGGAAATAACTAATTAACCTAATAAAGAGTTTTAATGAAATGACTTAAATTGTTTTACTGAATAGCTAATGTTTATTGCAGGAAGTTAGCCTGGACTCGGAAGTGAATGGAGCTCGTGAAGGTCTTGAGAAGGTCACCATTAGTGACGCTCCATCCATCACCGCTTCACTAAGCAGCCCAATTATGGAAGAGGTAATTGAACTATTTATTGCTAAAAATAAGCGACTTTTTATAACATTGCGGCAGCGTACGAAATAGTATAACACTGACGGATGGCATAGTGGTTTAATTACTACTAGAAGGGAAGTAGACTATCATTATTTTTGGATAATAATAATTTTGTACACACAGCGACATATCAACCTAGACTGTTTGGACTTTGAACTATTAGAAGTTGAAAGCTGCGAATCGTGCGAGAGAGTGCGTTATATTTTTGTTACGCCCTATCCTTACCATTACATCGACACCACTATGCACTGTCCCTTTCCGACAATTCTCTATTTTGTATGTAGCGTAGGTATATAGGGTGTCTAACTTGATGTGTAGCCGTGTGTACCAGAGATTATTTTTATTGTTAAAGCAAAGTTTGTAAAGACATAAGTTATTTGGAGGTTTGTTATTCAATCAAGCAAAAACCATTGAATGGATGTAGATAAAACTTAGCACAGATAAGCCAATTGACGTAACGGATTAGCAGATAGAATACTTTTAGTGTGTTTTCCTGTGAGATTCACACTAGCGATTTTAGTGAAGTACAAATTTTCATTCAATGTCTGCACCGGTGAGTTCTTATATAAAAAATAAGTGAACAATGATAATGGTAGTTAAAACACTCGACGTATCTGCGGATGAAGAAGAATTCAATACATAACATTACAGCTATTACAATAATACATAATATAGGAACTAGACATGACATCCTATATACATATATAATAATATTGTAACTGGTTAATATCTGTATATAGGAAATATTTAGAAAAATTAACCTAGAGAGACCTTTGGATTAATTTTGGCCTATATGATAGCCATCTTATAGGCCAAAACAATTATTTTTAGAATGTATGTCTCTTTGTTCGTTAGTAAGCGCATCACGCACAAACTACTGCACCAAATTGAATGCAGTTTTCACAGTTGTATTGGTTGAGGTGTAACATAAAATCTGGTGCATGTTTCATCTTAATGCATTCACATAGAAGTCGAGAATTAAGAAAGCAAAATTTAGATAGTGAGAGGAGACGCGTGAAATTTGAAAGTGTACCTACTTTAGGTACACTTTCAAATTTCACGTGTACAAAATAGCAGACAAAACTAGTACATAAGACATACAGTGAAATACATCACAGTGATTTTTGTGATTCGCAGTCGCGGCGGTAACGAATGCAACTGCTGTGCTTCAATTCCCGGGTCGGACAAATCGTTACTGGGTGTTTTATTTTGTCAAGTAATTATCTGTAGTAGCAATCTGGAGCTATGCCTGGTAGACGACAATAAACCCGTTTACTGTGTACAGTAACCGCCTATCAACATTATACCTACCATACAAACCAACTCTTACCATATAACGGGTATGACTAATACCTGTAGACCCTTTCATGAAAAAGTCTAAACAACGGAATAATGTCATTTTGATGGAAAGAAATGCGAAGAAACTTTATTGCAAACTATTTTCGTTCGGCCTGAAGTTTCGTATGATAATTTTCATAGTAGACCTACTGGTCACATCTATAGGTAAAAAAGAACTCTGAGCTGGCAGTTAAAATGACAAATAGATTGGCCGACTCGCCTGATATAAGCAGGGCAAGTCCTCATGAAATTGCTTGCGAATAACTTACCAACTTTTCGTGTCTGTTTCAGGCCGTATACAGAATCGATAAAGTACCTAATAGCATAGGCTTCCCATTAATCAAACCACTATAATTGAAGTCATACAAGTGAACGTAATACAAATCTAATTTTATATGCGCTGTATAAATCAAAGTAGGTATCTGCACTAGACTGAAGCAATTATAGACTCGATCGTCATATCTGTTTTATCTAAGGACTTAATTAAACATGTATTATAAGCTTCGTTTGGTAAAATGAGTTAGTATTATATTGTATATATGCTAATGTAATATTAATCTGTGTCAATAGATACGCGATATACGACTTGAAATTCTTCTGTTAAATTTAAAAAAATATAGGTACTCAAACTTTGCCGAAATCTGTGGTGAAAGACATATAAACCCCTGTACATGTTGATGTTAATTCGTACCGCTGATGACCGCAGGTCTCCTCTGAAAATGCGACGGTCATAACCATTTCTTACTGGTCAAGTGCAGGTTGAATAGTTATTCATACTTTCGCACTCACAATTTTTCACTATGTTTTCATCAAAGCTAAAGCATGTGTAAAATATTCCAAAACATTGGTATCATAAGATGCTCAAAGATAACATCCATTTTAATATCTATGTATACATATATCTCGAAGTTCATTAGTGATTGGGGCTGAATCCTGGGTCGGGAGGTAAAATTTGTGTGTAATACGAGTCTGCCTACTCTCCTGCTATATTCTGAATATTTTCTTATATCTGGCCTATTCTTTATGGATATGTGTACTTACAAAGGCAGCGTGTTAAAATATTATTGTAATTATCATTCAAATACCAGTTAACGCGACAGGAAACTTATTTTTCCTTATCACAGCCATTAAAATAATTAGCATTTAACATTAATAAAATTATACTTTGAGTCGAAGGGGAAAAGACCAAATGTTTGATGCTCGCAATAATATCATATTAACGGTTAAAAGAATAAAGAAACAGTTTCAGTAACATAGAACATTTTAAAATGGAAATTGCAGTTTCTAGAAAGCAATAACTAAAGATGATGAGTTCTTGGGTGGCATGAGTAAGAAATCTACTTGACTGTGCTGTGAGTTGATCCAGGAATAATAAAAAGATATAGTTTTTAATAATTCTCTCCATGTCAGTGTAGCTTTTACGTGAAGATTGTACTTCATACTGGTCAGATTCCGTTGAAATTATCATGCATAATAACTAATAACTCATGGTTTGGACAACATAAAGGCTTTTAATTACTACGCTATTGACCATGAGGATTGAATTATAAAGCATAATGCGTACTTAGTATGAGTGGAGTTTTTGTACACGGACATTTCCATGTACCAAAACTCCACGCATTCTAACCTTCAGTTTACAATATTCTGATTCCTGGCGAAATCAATTAATCTTCACAAGAAAAAAGCGTTACGATTTTGTTTGAGTGTTGGCCAAGAGACTAAAAGCATTTATTCTCTTCCACAGATAGCAACGGAACGCTCAAACAACATAATAATAACAGTGACTGAGCCACAGAAGATCGGTGAGGGTATGAGTTCGTATGTTGCGTACCGAGTGATCACCAAGACCAACATGCCAATATTTAGTAAGCACGAGTTCGCCGTGCTGAGGCGGTTCAGTGACTTCCTTGGGCTACATGAGAAGCTGACAGAGAAATATTTGCGATCAGGCAGGATAATACCACCAGCGCCAGAGAAAAGTATAGTTGGTAAGTAGAATTATTACTTTTCTATAAAGTTCTGGATTTCTTTTGTTACACTGTTTCATTATTTATAATAAAAACTACCATTTTACTATTATTTGGAATATCCACAAGGAAGAAATATGTCACTTTGCAATTCGAAATAGCTGTGTTACGTTTGTGTGGAGAACCTGTTAGTAGCTTGAAAACCAAGGTTTGCCTAAAAAATGCATGTCGGTATCATTAGGCAATACGAGGGCTATTTTTTAAATTACACTATTTCATAATATATTTTATTTTACAAACCTAAACGGATAACATTTTGCGCACTCTCACACGTTCGTAGGCCATTATTACAATGAGAACAAGCATCTCACTACATTGTTCCATTGAATATAATAATAAAATAAATACATTAAACACGTATGGTTATTTATTCTAACCTCGTAAACCTAGGGTAGGTACTGTAATTTCATATCGCCGGTTTTAAGTTGCACGCAATGTTATTAATAGCGCATCGAAACCGTTCAGTGATATTTATGTGATGCCGAAATAAACAGAAAAACGATCATACAGACAAAGCCCTAAATACAACTATTTTATTTTGCTGTTTTCAATTAATCAATTAGTCCGTTGCATTCCATTGCTTGACATTCCACCTTCCGCATCCAGTCTTAACCAGCTACCTTCTTCAAGTCATCGGTTTATCTGGCCGGAGGGGTTCTGCCTTATGTTTGCTAAGTCGAAGAAGTTATTGTATTATCTTCAGTTATCTATACTAATATTATAAAGAGGAAAGATTTTATTTTCGTTTGTTTCTAAGGATTTAACTAAAAAACTACTCAACCGAAAAATTTATTTCTCCATTAGAAAGCTAAATTATCATCGAGTAACATGGGCCATATTTAAAAAAATAATAATACTGTTACTAACATAACCTACCTTACCTACGTTTACGCAATCGAAGCCGCGGGCAAATGCTAGTGGTATAGATAGGTACAAATTTTTTGCCTTGTGAATTTAAAATCCACTTGTATTGCTCCTACAGACTTCAACAATCCAGACCAATGTCTGGTCAACAAATCATCATAAATGACAATTCATTTATGGTGATTTGTTTAGCAATTTTAAAACTCAATTGCTGAAACTGCTTTGTTGTTACTCTTGAATTGTATAACTATTTTAAAATAAAATTAAAATTAGATTAAGTTTATTATTACAAATTGATTTGATTGATTGATTGATTAGTTAAAAATGTAAACACATAACTTCTCTATAACCAGTCAATGTTATGTACATGTAAGTGTCATACATGGCAGAATACTATGTAACGAAAATTTAATGTGTATGATGTAGTTGTGCTAATAAATAAATAAATCCCAACACTAATAATAATAGTAAAACTTTACTTCTTACAGGAACAACAAAAATGAAGATGACGTCAACGCCATCTACAGAGAGCGCTAACGGCAGCAGTGCGGCCGGCAGTATGCAGTCACAGTTCGTGGAGCGCCGGCGCGCGGCGCTCGAACGGTTCCTTAACCGCGTGGGGCAGCACCCCGTGCTGTGCATCGACCCGGACTTTAGGGAGTTCCTCGAGTCAGGTTTGTGATATGTACCTCATTGGCGATATGCACCCAAACATGAACTGTTGATATGATAATGCTACAGAGCTATTAGAAAATATGCACGGCAGAATCAGGCATTGAAAACTAATATAAAATATGGGTTCCTGTTCTTCATTTCGATTCTTAAACGGGTTCTCCTTTACGGTACGTTGCCGGTTCAGTGCTGGCTCCAATTAATCAGTTACTAAGGTTTTAAAATGCTGATTACGTACTATCCGATTTAAAGGTTCTTAAAACAGGTAATAGTAAGTTATTTTAAGAATGATTGGGGTGATTTATTGAGACATTTCCCTCCTCCAGAATCTAGAAATTCTTTGGCCGCCGTCAGCCTCCTTCGCACCTCGCTCTTATCATAAAGGCGTCGTATCTTATAAACTTGATTGTTGCCCAACCTAAGAACAAATATCTTCATAATCTCTTAATACACACATAATTTTTACTTGAACAGACACAGAGCTACCAAAAGCTACAAGTACGTCGGCCCTCAGCGGAGCGGGTGTGCTTCGTCTGTTCAATAAGGTTGGCGAGACCGTCAATAAGATCACATACAGAATGGATGAGTCAGACCCTGTGAGTATTTCATTTATCTTCCAAAGAACACATGATAATTGTAATATGCCAATGTCACTTTATTGTAGCACATAAATATAATTTTCTGTTGCGTTCTTTATCTTGGTCTACCTAGTACAGATACCAGTCTCTCACACAGATTCACCCTTTTATAAATGTAACCCCTAGCTTAAGATTCTGATTTTTTGTAATTATTTCTAATTGTAATTATCTTCACTTCATAATTTTTTTATGTTGACCCTTTCTTTTCCATGTTATTAGAAAGTTAGAAGCTTAGTAATATTATTCAATATTTGTAATATGTGCATTGTATTTTTCTATATGAATGAGTATCTAACGACGCACACCCATGTAATGGATTGTCGACATAAATACAATACAACGCTCAAATGCGTGGCCGGGGATCGGTCTGTTTCTTTTCTCGCACGTACTACGTTAGTAACAGCGGCTGGGTGACTCACGCGGCGTGGCGTTAGCTACTCTGTCATGTGTTTGTCAAACAGCATGCGGCATCAATGGATGGAAACCACGTGACTTCAATGTTCATAGCGTCACGTCGCTCTCTGCTGCTTAGGAATGTCTTCGGTGGCAAGTCTTTTAGGACAAATCGATCATTGGAATATGCAATGACCTACTACTAACCTACTCGAAAACAAATTTTATCATTCACACTTGTGTAAACACACAGAAAGAGTAATGTGCCGGTATTTAAAAGCTCATTTGTCACACATTTAGTAACATCCTGTGATGTGTCACAAAGTTATGAGTCACACTAATAAATGTAATCATTACCAGTGGTTCGAGGAGCGATCGCAACGAGTGGAGGCGCTAGAAGCGTGCCTGCGGCGCCTACTGGGTGCATGCGAGGCGCTGGCGGGCGAGCGCCGCGAGCTGGCCGCGCGCGCGCACGATGCGGCGCGCGCATGCGCCGCGCTGTCCGGCGCCGACCCGCACGCGCCGCTATCACGCGCTCTCTCGCATACCGCTGATCTACATGAGAAGGTAGTTCCTAAATCCTGTCCCCATTTTCTTTTACGTGAGGAAACGCGCCTTGTGCGTGGGAGGCGAGAAGGTTATGTCGGGCTCTCCCGAGGCTTTGGGCCTACCTATTAAAACCACCACGGTGTGCTAATTCTTTGTCGTTAATGGTAGGTGAATCGCCAAAACTATAATTTCATCAGCGACCCACCCAGCATTGCCCTATGCTATTCAGCGCTTATGCTTATATTTTTATAACCCCTGTCCTCGTACTTCATATGGTGAAAGATTTGCAGTGCAGACTCTAGTCATTTTAATCGAAGACAGTTGTGTGTCCTGCCTTGTCGTTGATGTACGATTCTATTGTATAAACATATTTTAATGTTTTTCGCAGATTGAACATTTACGATTGGAGCAGTCAAACACTGACTTCTACGTGCTAGCTGAGCACGTCAAAGACTACCTTGGCCTCATCGGTGCTATTAAGGACGTCTTCCACGAGAGAGTGAAGGTACCCTCTAATTTCCTTCAAAAATTTTGTTTTTAAGTGTCTATTTTAACATGACTTAACTTTATGTACTTTTTTATCTGTAGGTAACGATATAAGGATAAAATCAAGTATTAATAAAATTGGAATTATAACTCAATATAACATGAGTGACAAAATAGAACGAGTAGTTAATAGGTCAATTTCTTTATAGAGAACTTGCTTTTAACAAAAGGATGTATTGTATTCGAACAGGTATTCCAGAATTGGCAGCACGCTCAGATGCAGCTCACCAAAAGGAGAGAGAACAAAGCGAAGGCCGAGCTCGCGAACAGACCTGAGAAAATCGAACAAGCTACAAATGAAATTATTGAGGTAACGAATTAAATCATGCTCATTTATTTTCTAGAATAAACTTAGATACTTGTCCACTCCTACAAACCAATGTAATTTTCACTATTCTACAATAGCCTATATTCGGCAAGCATGGTTTCTTTAATGGTTTCTTTAAATTGCTACTTATTATATTTAAGATTGTACAATTATTTATGTTAGTTGCAGTTGCACTTCATGGTAGCATTAATTTACTTTACTGGTTGATAAGTTGAGACATTATAGAGACAATAGGGCTAAGAATAGTTCCTTGTGGCACACCCTTGTGGGGGAAACTTATTCCTGAGAAGGCCGACTTATGTTGATATTAATATGATGTTCTCAATTATAGAAGGTACATCAAGCGCAATATCCCTGATACTCTAATGTCTCACTTTGGTAATAAATTATTGTAGTTAACTCAGTCTAATGCTTTGGATGAATCAAACTCTACTTTTATTTAATTAATCATAAAAAGAAATATATTTAAAGGTGTTCTCTGGTACGCCATTACACGTATTTGAGAGCTCACTAGGCTTGCTTCTTTATTCCAATGCACGCATTCGATAAAACCGATTACATTATTCAAGTTTACTAGTCGGACGACAGCAGTGTTTTATGACAATATGGTCGATTTTATACGAGTGGTTGAAGGCATGATGATGTTTCAGTGGGAATCAAAAGTGGAGCGTGGTCAGCAGGAGTTCGACACGATATCGCGCGTGATCAAGAAGGAGCTGGAGCGCTGGGACGAGCTGCGCCTCAGCGAGCTGCGCGCCGCGCTGCTGCGCTACCTCGACGAGCACATGAAGCACCAGGCGCAGGTAACCTATATAGTTCGACACGATATCGCGCGTGATCAAGAAGGAGCTGGAGCGCTGGGACGAGCTGCGCCTCAGCGAGCTGCGCGCCGCGCTGCTGCGCTACCTCGACGAGCACATGAAGCACCAGGCGCAGGTAACCTATATAGTTCGACACGATATCGCGCGTGATCAAGAAGGAGCTGGAGCGCTGGGACGAGCTGCGCCTCAGCGAGCTGCGCGCCGCGCTGCTGCGCTACCTCGACGAGCACATGAAGCACCAGGCGCAGGTAACCTATATAGTTCGACACGATATCGCGCGTGATCAAGAAGGAGCTGGAGCGCTGGGACGAGCTGCGCCTCAGCGAGCTGCGCGCCGCGCTGCTGCGCTACCTCGACGAGCACATGAAGCACCAGGCGCAGGTAACCTATATAGTTCGACACGATATCGCGCGTGATCAAGAAGGAGCTGGAGCGCTGGGACGAGCTGCGCCTCAGCGAGCTGCGCGCCGCGCTGCTGCGCTACCTCGACGAGCACATGAAGCACCAGGCGCAGGTAACCTATATAGTTCGACACGATATCGCGCGTGATCAAGAAGGAGCTGGAGCGCTGGGACGAGCTGCGCCTCAGCGAGCTGCGCGCCGCGCTGCTGCGCTACCTCGACGAGCACATGAAGCACCAGGCGCAGGTAACCTATATAGTTCGACACGATATCGCGCGTGATCAAGAAGGAGCTGGAGCGCTGGGACGAGCTGCGCCTCAGCGAGCTGCGCGCCGCGCTGCTGCGCTACCTCGACGAGCACATGAAGCACCAGGCGCAGGTAACCTATATAGTTCGACACGATATCGCGCGTGATCAAGAAGGAGCTGGAGCGCTGGGACGAGCTGCGCCTCAGCGAGCTGCGCGCCGCGCTGCTGCGCTACCTCGACGAGCACATGAAGCACCAGGCGCAGGTAACCTATATAGTTCGACACGATATCGCGCGTGATCAAGAAGGAGCTGGAGCGCTGGGACGAGCTGTCTTGGCTGGCTGGCAGGCTGTGTGCAATGGCACAGTTTCCATCAGAGGCGCAGACTTTATACAAATATTGGGTGGCTCAGCCCCTCCAATAATAACATGACTTTAGACTTTACTTCTATTGGGTACCTAGGCCCCATGAGGTCGGCACTAGTAGCTTCGTCAATTCCTTGACATTCTTTAGATAAAGCACGGTCTTAAGTTAGGCAATTTCAACTCTAATTGTGTGACACACATCAACTGAATCTAGGGATATTTTATATTTCATCAAAAATCTGTAAGACTTTTCTGATATAGTAAATGGAAGAAAGATAAAATAATTTAAGGTATTTAATAAAAAAATACAAAACATTTCGTGATGTTTTCGTTTTAAATAAAAATATTAATTATTTTAATTGCCGTTAAAAATTAGTATGGTAAAAAAACTTCATTTGTTCTTATAAAACTATTAATTTTAATTGATATTGAAAAAGTTTTATAAAATCGTATTATTAATAATAATCAGTGTTGCCACCTCTTACATTAATTACACATCGACATCGATTGTTCATACTTAAAATTAAATTGTCAATGTCTTGCTGCGGTATGAGGTCCCATGTTCTTTGCTGTGTTGGTAGAGTTGTTGTTCTCTCGTCAAATTTGGCGGGAAATCTCTTAAAGCTTTTCGTTGTAACATGTCCCAGACATGCTCGATAGGATTTAAGTCGGGCGACTGTGCAGGCCAATCCAAATCTTGAATACCGTGATTTCGGAGAGCGGCCGACACCAGCCGCGCCGTATGGAAAGGAGCATTATCGTTAACTAGCTTTTGCCCGCGACTTCACTTTCGTAAATGAAGGTTAGGTTAGATTAGTAACAGTACTTTTTTCTGGATGAAAGGTACTCGTTTTCTGTTTCTCTGACAACTTGTAAGGTCGAGTAGTTAAGCCATTAAAGCGTAACAAACAATTCTCACATTCGCATCTATAACATTAGTTAGGATAGTAAAATAAGGAGAGTTATTAAGCAGATAATTAAATAGAGATACTACAGACATTAATATGCATAAATAATAATAACCTTACAATGATATTAACGCTAATTTAATGCAATTATTCTTTAAAATCACACATAATCATTGTTTGGAGCATTAAATTAAGGATCATGAAAACCAAAGATACTTGTATCATTATATATTATTCTTACTGATGCATCAAAGAATAATTATTTTTTATTTTTTAGAATAATAATAATAATAATGTTCTATCACATACACACAACACCATCTAGCCCAAACTAAGCAGAGCTTGTACTATGGTTACTAGACAACGGATAAACATACAAATATACTTTTTTTTTGTAAGTACTTACATATTATACATAGAAACATCCAGACCAAGACAAACATCCATGTTCATGCACACAAATGTTTGACTTGTGTAGAAATCGAACCCGCGACTTCGGGCGTCGCAGTCGGTTACACTAAACACTACGCCATCGAGGCCGTCAATATAGCCTTAAAATATAGCTAGCTCGATTTTGCTGGCGGGTTTGCAAACTTAAATATAGACGCACGGGTAAAACAAAGCCTTAACAAATTATTCACATAAACCTTCCTCATGAATCACTCGAGCTATTTCCCGTGACATCGGCCTTATCTTAAAGCTGCTCTTGCCGAAACTTACTTATTAAAAACTAGCTATTATATTTATCGTTACTGCGTCGCCTCCGTGGGTCGTAGCGTGATGTTATATAGCCTATAGCCTTCCTCGATAATTAGGCTATCCAACACTAAAATAATGTTTCAATGCGAACCAGTAATTCCTGAGATTAGTGCGTTCAAACAAACAAACAAACTCAACTTTATAATATTATTATAGATGAGTAGAAATTCCTAGCCCATTTGAATTCTGTGTGGAACAATAACAGGCTCTACTACCTCCTCGTAGTATTTTTGTGCAGTCATGCTGCCTTGGATCCAAACGAGCTGGGTTCGTCCGCTAAGACGAATTCCTGCCCACACCTTGATTGTCCCGCCTTGGTATGAGGGTACCGTAGCAGGCCTCCTTCACTCGGGCGTACCTACAGGGATAAGTGCCTACACTTTTGCGCGGCTTCCAAGCCGCATCGCCAGTCGGTTGTCACCGCTCGCGCGCAGAGCTCGCTAATACTTTATTAGACTAAGTTTAAAATAAATGATAATTGCCTAAGTAAGTAGTTACATACCTTTTTTTTTTTTTATACGTGGGGAAATGCGCCTGATGCATACCCTCTCGCCACAAGGGGAGGCGAGAGGGTTATGTCCGGCTCTCCCGTACTTCGGGCCTACGGACCAAAACCCCACGGTGTGCACGCTCGCTGCCTTGTATAGTGGATGGGCCGCTGGCAACAATTACTACCTCAGCGACCCATCCAGCAGTCTACAGCTCCTCGGCGACGCCCCGGCACTACATAGGGCGTCGGACCGACTCAATGGCTGGCGGACGGGAGATCCCCGTTCTCCCGCCCGCAGCCTTCATTATGGCGGCATAAGGCGCGCGTAAGCGCCTGCGCCGCCCGGTTCGCCGGCGACGGCTCGGATCCGCAAGGATATTTTCTTCACGGATCCGCTCCGCCGCCTCCTTCTGCGAGATGACGTCCTCGCAGAAGGACGCGACCGCTGCCCACTTCCTCTCGCTGTCGACCATGGCTTTGATCACGGCCGGCAGCGAGAGATCTTCACCCACTACCTCAATGAGTTCACGGCGCTGCACCGCCCAAGCAGGACATTGCTCGAGCGTGTGCTGCGCCGTGTCCTCCTCACAGTCGCAGTGGTGGCAGATGGGACTCGGTTCCCTCCTAGCGACCGTGTGCAGGTATTTGCCAAAGCAACCGTGCCCTGACAACACCTGCACTAGCCGGAAGGAAAGGGTCCCATGCTGCCGCCCTGCCCACCGTTCCAATACCGGCTGGAGGGCCCCAACGGTTCTGAAACCGGCCAGGGGCGCCTCCAGCCGCGCCTTCCACTTTAAAATCATGCCCTGGTGGGCTCGATTGCGCGCGCACTCAATAGCTGTCGGGAGGGGACGACAACCCGTCTCCTCCCGCACCGCCTCACTCACTGCAAACACTTCGGGGAGCACTTCAGCCTCCAAATCCCACGGGGGTGCCCCGGCCAACGCGCAAGCTGCGTCGGCCGACACCGTGCGGTATCCACGTATTACCCTGACCGCTATGACTCTCTGCGGTCTCCGCAAGAGAGTCCTGCACTGAGCGGTCAGGGAGTCCGCCCACACCGGTGCGCCGTAAAGCGCCATCGACCGGATAACCCCCGCGTAGAGTCGCCGGCAACCAGCACTGGGCCCGCCCAAATTTGGCAATAACCGCCCAAAGGCGGACGCAGTGCCTAGAAGCTTCGGAGTGAGCTGTCTGAAATGCTCGCCGAAATGCCACCTTCCGTCCAGCACCAAGCCCAGATATTTCATGTGGGCCTGGACGGGAACGCGCGTCGAGCCCACCATTATCGAGGCGCCGCGGGGTGGACTGCGACGAGGCCCATGAAAGACCAGGGCCTCCGTCTTGTTAATAGCCACCCGTAAACACAGCGCCTCGATACGCCCGACCACCTGGGAAACCCCCACGGTAGCCAAACGGGCCGCCTCCTCGAAGGTACCCCCACGGGCTGTGACGAGGGTGTCGTCAGCGTAGCTGATGACGCTCAGCCCGGGGGGTAAGGGAGCACGTAGGACCCAGTCGTACCCCATGTCCCACAGGAGCGGACCAAGAACCGATCCCTGCGGGACACCGCACGACATGGGCCGCCGCCAAACCTCGCCTCGAACCTCGAGGAGGACACTCCTGCCTCTCAGATAGTCTGCCACCAGCCGCTCCAGGTAAAAAGGTACCCCGTGATATCGGAGCGCCCCCTGGACACAGCTGTATGGCAGACTATTAAACGCGTTGGCGATGTCTAAAGACACCGCCAACAGAACCGGCGACCGCCTCCTCGGCCGCGGCCCTCAGGCGCATAATGGCCCCGACCGTCGAACGTCCTTCCCGGAATCCGAACTGAGCGTCCGACAGGTCGGGACCGACCGTGCTCAGGTGCCGGACGATGCGGGTGGCGAGAATTTTCTCAAACATCTTCCCCGCCTCGTCCAGCAGCACTATGGGCCTGTACGCCGCGGCCGACTCTGGAGGCCGTCCCGGCTTGGCCAGCAGTACCAACTTCCCCTCCTTCCAGCACTCAGGGAATCGTCCCAACACCAGGCTCGCGTCGAAAAGTTCCCTGAGGCGAACATCCAGGTGATCGAGGGCCAGCGCGAGAGCTCGCGCCGGCACACCGTCAGGTCCGGGGGCAGTCGTCTTGGAGCGGATCCGCAAGACAGCCACCCCCATCTCCGCGTCTGTAACCGGGGGAGCACTGAGGTCCGCCTCCCGATGTCGGCCTCTCGATGGGGCCATTGTCGGGGGCACGTGCTCTGCCCGGTCAGGAAATAACTGCTCGACCACCTCGGAGAGCAAGTTGGGCTGGAGGGTCTCCGTAAGGGGGGGGCCCCGCGCACGGAGCTTGTTCAGCGCCGCGCGATATGGGCGCCCCCAGTGGTCATGGTCTAGACCCTCCAACATCTCACTTTTCGCCCGTTCCTTGCCGACTGCAGAGACACCTTCGAAGTAGTTACATACCTAGACTAAGAATTTACCAATAGCCTGAGTAAGTAAGCTGCAGTTACTTATTTATACCTAGCGAACAGACGAAAAACACTTCCTAAGAATTCGTCAAGTTAACTTGAAGTAAATTAACAAAAAATATCACTAACGATTAAACAAGGATATATCTAGGTTTGTTTTCATTTATTAAAATTTACCGTGTAACCATACGCATTAAACATAGGATAATTATTTATTATTACGTGTTCAAGTAGGTAGATGGACGATGAATAGATATTATAGTAGCAGCGGCAAGTCGACAACCCTAGCGCGACAGCTAGCGCGTCACTCCGCGCCAGACAACGACAGCGTTATGTATTAAAAAAGAGCGAAAACGGTTAGGTGAATATCGCGTTAGGCACTGAGTGCTTATGCGAGCTGAATTGCACTTTGTTGTTTAGTAGCAAGAGTCGCTATTTCTATAAATTGGTTTGCGAAGTGATCCTTCTGTACGTTAGTACTATATTTATACTGTGACCGTAGACGGCTAACTCTCCCTGCAGTTCTCCAAACGCTTGTTCTTCGTGAATCCGGATGAAACCCAAACCGGGACTCATATTTGAACAGCACCAAAGACCATTGTTCGTCACTCCATGGTAAATGCTCCCGAGCCCACGACAGCCGCCGACTACGATTGCCACGTCGCAATGCTGGAACACGTAGCGGTCTTCGAGCATAAAGACCAACTTCATGCAACCTCCTTCGCACGGTTTGGTCGCTTACCAGCAGCTAGTGCCTTTGTACTAGTTGCATCGCTGTGATATTAGGTTGTCTTCTGGCGGTCATTTGGAGAAATCGATTCTGTCTCAGCGTAGAAACACGATATCTACCCGTGTGCCGTTCAGCCACATCCCCAGTACTACAATAACGTGACCACAGCCTTGATATCACGTTTTGGCTGATGTGTAGGGTCTCAGCAACGACGCGTTGAATAGCACCATTTTCTAACATGCTCACAGCTTGTAACATTTCATCTCGACTCAAATGACGACGTGACATAACACTTAAAACTCACACGGCGCGTTAAATAAAAAAATAAAACAATTTTAATTTTCCTTGTCGTAACGAATTACGAACAATTTTGCCGTCCTACTTTATCTCTATTGTTTTTTGTATTTACATTTTAAATTTTGAAAATAGAATGAAAGAGGTTTCAACCTCTATATAAACATTTTACGTCAACTAAAAAGTTATAAACTATAAAATCGTAAATAATTTAGGATTAAGGTATCCCTAGATTATATTGATGTGTGTATAAATTCTAATATTATATTTTTGTACAGTATAACAGAGTTTAAATTTAATAAATCCAGAATACCCAGATAAGTATATATTTTACGAAGAGTGCGATTAACGATTTCATAATAGGTTGTCACTTCGGCTTATCTTTCCATACATGTTTTAAAGACGTCTCTAGCGAAAATTGTAATATCACAATTAATAACATTGAAGATTATATATTTCACATATGATAATATCTTTTATTAGAACATTTTCTTTATACAGTCAGGCCCGAAGCGCACTTTCGTTTTGCTGCTCTTGTATTACAAATATGAAATAATAAGTATCACTGTCATGTGAAGGAAGTACGCAATATAATCAAATTAAATTAATTGTTTTCAAATATGTCAATGACAATCTACATGATTATGATTATTTAAATCATAATCATACGCCAAACTTGATAAGCCATTACCTGAATTACCAAAACTGTAATTCAATGGTAATTAACAAGAGAGACTAATTTCCCTGCAGCCTTGAACCTAACAACTAACATAAATGTAACTTTATTTAACTCCCTAAGTTTAACTTTCATAAGTTTTACTTTGAGACCTAAATTAATGCATTTTTACGTTGACTTTGATCTCTTTAAAAATAATTGCCATCTTTCTTTCGCTTTTCTTAGCAACCGTTATCTACAATTTCGATAAAATAGCTGCTAACCTATTTATCGCCTAGCTAGCCAATGGAAGACTGATTATCACGCAGACGTCTCGAGTTCGATCCGAAGGCGCGCTCCTCTGACTTTTCTTGAAGACATGTGAAGTCTGCAAAGTTGCCCTTGGCCAACATGGTGGGCTACGGCCTAATCCTTCAACGATGAAGGAAAACATCGCGAGGAAACCAGCATGTCTGAGAGTTTTCCACAATATTCTCGAAGATATGCGGTCTGCTTTCTTACACAATGAAGAGGCCCGTGCCCAACAGTGGGACAGTTTAATATAGGGCTGATATTATTATATTATAGGTCATTTATATAACTGTTTATTTTATATTCGTTCATATGTCCTTCCACAGTCAATCCGCTACTGGGACGCGTTCCTGCCGGAGGCGCGAGCGATCAAATGAGTGGGGGTCTGACGGCACCGCGAGCCCTTCCCGTAACGCGACGCCACTCACGCTTCTAAATAACGTTGGTAAATGGATTTACGTATAGGAACAGCGCAACTGCACGGATACATACACGGGTCTTACGTCAAAGAGACTCGTAGGCCTCAGCAAATCCCATCTTTCATAGAGAACGTAATGGCCACCAAGATCAAGCAAGATAATCAATATGACAGTGCCTAATGCAAACCCTTTGAAAGCATGTAGGTTAAAACATGTTTAGTTTATAACAGCAACGCCACTTTCAGCACATTCCTATGCAATATTCACTAGCTATCTCTTACTGGATCTGCAATTTATTTATGCCTCGAACCACTTTTCAATGGCACTTTGCTTCTTTTTAGCACATTGAAGTTGTATATTGTTGAATATAGTGAACTACTTGTAAAAGTTACGAACGGTTCTTCGTATAAAATCAAGTAGGTAAGTCACGGCAGGCATTCATGTGGTTGTTCACGCACACATACATACACAAATGTAAGTACTATACGAACTCATATATGTGGTAATCCTATATCTGATATTCATGCAGTTGTGCTGTTTCGCCAGTAGGTACACAATTTCTAAAATAAATATACATATACACACATAAAATACCTCCAGTACACATGTTCTAAATATATAATTATAGTCTTCAATAAGTAGATATATATATAAATAATTTTTTAAACATCAAATGTCTCAGTAACTTTGATTCAGTCCCAATCTGGTTGTAGTTATTTAATGTGAATAAAGTTTGTATTATTTTGGATTTTTGTATTAACCCTTATGATTAATAGAGTCGATTTTATTAAATCGTATATTTACTAGAGAAGTGAGATTGCGAAATATAAAGTCACGTTGCCAAAAATGTTGTTATTCAAAATTCTATTAACTATAAGTTACGGGTTAAAAACTATGAACGAAAGCGAACGCTCTGAATCGGTTTCTATAATTGATACAAGCAATTCAGTATGAGTATCAGGATATCAGAATTGAAACAGTAATATCTAATTCCAGCAATTTCGATCGATTTCAGAATTGAGAATACGTGGAATGTACATAAAATGTTGACACGCAACGGACTTCGGTCTTCTAGTGAATATACGACAATGTATCTATTAAGAATAGGGAATAAATTTGTAAATTTCCTAGTGTATTAGATAAATATATCAACTGATAGATAGTTAAGTGGGTTTGTCTTCAATAAGAGGATTTTAATGCCAAATAAAAAATTACATTCCAAATTATATCTCAGTGGTTCGATATGATTTATTCGTCTCGGGTATTTTCATTCTTCCATTTAAACGAAAGCTAAGTTCAACAACGGCTTGGTCTCGTATTGTCCTTGTTTATTCTGCCGAAAATTACCGAAAATACCCGAGCCGCATAATAAAATCAAACTATTACACTTAGTTAAAAGAACACACTATAAATAGCTAACAAATATTCTAATTGTATAGATTTATTTCAGCATTTCAGATTCATTTACTAACGTTATTGAAATAATAGACATATGTTGCTCCTCGCATAAATTTGCTTACGAGTAACCTGTGTCAGAATATCTGTATGATGTATTAAACAAATGTAAGACTTATTTTTCAATTCATAAAGTTCAATTTAGATTGCACATTACAGTCCGCGCTAGCAATACAATGATTTTCAAAGGTCCAATGTTAGAATTTGTTCAGTAAAATGATCTCTGGTTTATATAAAAGAAAGAAAATTTATACATTTTACACTATATAGTTAAAATTGAAGCCTGACCTGTGTTATTATAATATAATTAATTACATATATGTTTGAAGATGCTGTTTAGAATTTGCAATTCGAAATATTTTAACGTTGCCTTTGTTTTTCGTGAGATAATAATTAGGACTCAAATTAAAATAATATTTACGCAACATAATCACTTCCATCGTATCTTCCTCACATAGTACACGTAAGTAAAATATATTATATAATAGCAAGTGAAAATTTTAACATTGATTTTTCCAGCGAGATGAGCATACTGTCCTGTAGCCTTAGGAACTTTCCTGGTCGCACTATCGCGTCAAGGGTTAAAATTTCTCAATACCTATTCATTTATAAGCAACAAACGGCATCAATATTTCTATTAAAACTTTTATGAACCTCTTGACTGTTGAGTTTGACATTAGTGTTTATAAAATGCTTAGGCGTTGAGTATCTGCTGATTGTAAAAACGCGCTCCCATTAATCATGGTTTCTTTGCTAACGCTCAACTGGCACATTTACATAATTTTCTTGCGAAAGTACCTTAATTGACAGTGTTTTTAACGTGGCTTAATTGGATGTCTAAAAATAGATAGAATTTCTTATGTTATTAATAAGATAATTCTGATTAGCATCCTTATTTAGACCAGAACCTACTATCATATTTTTTATAGCTACTGAGTTAAATGTACGTGGGTATTTTCGATTTGTACTAATTAGATTATGAGATTAGATATCGGACGAAATCGTCTTTAAGAGCAGCAATTAGATTGTGGGTTGATAGCTTCGTATAGTTAGCACCTATGCTGTGAATGGGTATGATGGAATGGAAAACCGAGTGTGAATACTTTTAAAATCCCAAATAATTACTCAGTAGAAAGAAATCAATGTCTTGTTTCGAACTTTATTGTACGCTTTAAAACGGCAAAACACGCCTTTGAAATAAATTTACTTGTTTTTTTATTAACCAAAACATAAATACATAGGTACACAATTTATTAACATTACAATATAGTGATCTATAAATAAAATAGGTATTTTCTTGTTATTATTATGTATAAAATATGTATAATAATAACTTGGAAGATAAGCAAAGAAATCGGCTCCGAAAATAATAGCTGTCATACTAAGACACGCCACAATGTCACACGGACTTTGCACTCGTAGCGGGTATCATTGTATATGTCATGCCCCGGACAGGCTTCAATTTGTTTTTAATACGATGTAGAAGAAAATGTGATGTATTTCTGTATTTAAAATTGAAGGATCTGTTTCAAACATGAACTTATAGGTATGTAGGGCACACACTCAAACAAACAAGAACTAGACTTCAGATTGTAATATGCTTGCTATTATTATCATGTAAAATAGTGGATTAGTTAATGCCTATTAGTCATATTATTATCATCAATTACAATTCGGATGAGTAAGTGTTTACAATATCATAACGTCTACTTATTTTTCTATTTAGCTATTTATTTATATAGAAAGAATTTCCTTATGATTTACTATGTACTTAACATATTTTTTATAGCATCAGTTATTATTGTGTTCTAATATGTGTAAATAATTCTCGTGCATATAGTATACGATTTTTAAAGAAGTCTTCAATTATTTGGCCGAGTAAAAAACGCTGAATTCACACCTTTTTCTCCCTCGATGACAACCATATTAGCGTCAAAACGTCAAATTTATACAACTGGCACAAAAAATTACACAACCTGTTTTCAGACAAAACACTTTACTCTAAAATCGTTTGGAATATTGTAGAGTTGTGTGCTCCACTATTACCTATACTATCACATTATAAGTCATTATTCCTGTAAAGAAACGTTTTATTTCATACATAATATATATATTTTATATTATGTATGAAATATAACGTTTCCTTATTATAAATACTACAATTTTATAGCTGATTCAACGGCTTGCAATGAAACCGCGTTAAAATTCCATTATCTTCCTTTCTCTATAGAAAGGTTAATGTACCTCTGGCAGGGTTATGTTAAGATAAGCATTTATGTCGTGTACGGGTTTTAACCTTATGCTTGTATACACATTGTCTTTTAGTATCTGTGTCATTACTCATTACTGATACTGTTATATTAATTTATCTGTGCATGAATCACAATATATACAACTGATTTCTCGAACGCTAATCACAATTAATTATAAAAATAAATCTATTTTTCTGTTCGGATGTAACAGTGATTTAAGAAATCACGTCGCTGCTACTAAATCGTATATTTCGATAGTACGAAATAAAAAATATGCTACTAATACATGTTAAGAATTAGATTTATCATCGCGTCTACGCCTTTATTGATTGCACGCCTACTTCGCTATTTCAACATAGGCTTATAAAGACAACGCTTGCCTTGGGATCAATTTAAATATTATGCCGCATTATACTTGGATATAACTAGTACAACAGTTGGCTTTTAAAATAGGAAGAATGTTATTATTTTTCTTTTCAAAACTTGTTCTATTACTGCTGCAATTTTAAAGCGTATTTGAATTTGGAAAATTTCTTAAATGTTTCACGGCGTTCGAGTAATCAGGGATAGACTTGTCCTACATACAAGGCGTGCGATTTCGTTACAAGCAGACACACGCTAAATACCGCTACGTCACTTTATTATTATAATTCTTAAGAATTCGTTAACAGCATTGTATATTTTTATATAGTCATTTGTTTTTTTTTATCTTAAATATAAGAGTACTAGATATTGCATATTAGAATTGTATTCCAAAAGAATGGTTATGCGTATGTTACAGTCAAAGTATTAAATTGGAGATTTTATATTAGTTACTAGTGCGGCTAGAATATTTCGAAAATTGTTTTGTTATAATATTACATTTCTTGTGTATGTTGATACGTTACGTTTAAATGCTGTGTTGTAGTTTATCGTGGCATGTAAATTCTCAGCTGTCCAAATTGATTACTCTGACCGTAACACAATATATACCTTAGATATGAATATTAGGTAGTATGATTGAAGAAATTTCGAGTCTAATGTATTCCTTATTTTTTATATTGCCAAATATATTTTAGTGGTAATTTGGTGTAATGGAAGAGATGAATAATTATGAATAAAGTATATAATGTTGGTTTCCATTTCAATGATTGCTTTATTCCCGACCTTTTCCTATTTTGACGCCTAACTAAATCTTACTCAACTAAGCTTAAAATGAGTTGCCAACTATGTTCCAAGATGGCATATTATATAATGATATATTAATATGCCATCTTCGAACATATTATTACAAATCTAATGGGATTTGTAATAATACCTCTAGGAATTGTTATTGAACCAGTTAAAACGAACGACATTCCTCGCACTTAGTTCCAATCTACGAAAGCTTGTACTGATTACACTTGTAGGCCTGGCAGCAGGGCTTTTTTGGGGTATCATACCAAAATTAAAAGGAACATTTATAATGTAACTTTATCGTAAATCCCACACACACTTACAGCTTTCCAACTACTTACTAATAACTATTTTAAATGTTAACTCGATCTAATTCTATCGTGTTTAAATATAGAATAGTTTCAAACATAGCTGCAAATGAATATACATTTTATTACAATAAGGGTGAATATCCCAGTGAGTCATATTTATATATTTTGAAAAATTTACACATAAATTAGTAGGCACGTGAATATATTTTTATGTCGCAGTTATAAACAAAAGTACAGGTAACATACAAAATGTCTGAAAGCCTTCTCGTACCAGTTTGTATTATAAATTATTGTAGCTCATGTAATAAGATTAATAAATATACTACATGAAGGCATTAATACCATAAAATTAAAAGATTATGTTATTATGTAGCAAACTTTTATTTTAATTTTACGGGGTCATGTTGGTTAATATGAATACATGTAATACGCACTAATCGTAATATTGTTTTCACGGGTAAGGCCTAGTAGCTAGTAAATAAATAAATATTTTTTTGTGACTTTGACAGTCATCAACTCATCGTCATCACAAATGACATTACTAAGATAAAAATATATTGTTTCGGAGGAAACGAGTAACTGTATGATAAAATGATTATTATTAATAAAAGATAATATAATATGAAGCTACCAATAAAGGATATGTGAATGGAATATCTTCAATAATACATATGGCGTATCAGCTATTAATTATATTTTATTTTTTATTATTTGTGTTTGGCTGTTTACAGAAACAATTTAAACATTATTTTCACTAAATAATTGGTAAAAATTTAAGCCGTTGTCAGAAAAATGGCTGCATTAGGTACTATCAATCAGTACAATCCTATTAAGAAATTATATCTACATTAACGATTACAACAAAAATCTGAAAACGTGGACAAATCAAACATACTTGATAAGCTTATCTGGAGATTATGGATAAAGCCAGACATTTGTAGATATATATAAGCAAACGTAATTAAATAAGTATTATTTGTTGGACAATTAAAATACAGGTGAGTATTTACTTAATTCTATTTATTAACTAAGCTTGAATGTTTAATATATTATAATTATATTGTGCCTAGATGGTGATTTAGCCTTTCACTTATCCGATAATCGATTATTAATAACACGACGCCGTGCCGTGAAAAATTTAACTGTAAATTAAAATTTACTACACCTTCAATAAAAGACCTCTTGATTTTTAACCATGTAAGTCTTATTTTACAGTTAGTTTTTCCCTGTCGCTGTTTTCTTTCATTGCCTTTTATTTTATTTGTAAGTACCTACTTAATTATATCCGTAACTGATGGTCATCATAGTGTTTTGTCTTATATTGTAGCGACATTCAACAGCTACACAAAACTTAGCTTTTTTAACATAACAGCCTTTTTACTTTTTGTTTTTTTACTTTCATAAATTACCACGACATACTTTTATCATTTCGTTTTTAACAGATAACGCGGAGTTCAGTTCAAAATGTTTAAATTTTGCCTTATGTGGCAAAGCCTATGAGTATTCACTTAAATATGAATCGAACATCTCACATACTTGCATCAATCCTACTAATTCTTTATGAAACTTTAGGTATGCATTTTACATTCGTAAAAAGTTTATTAGTAGAAATTGTTTCACATTCAAAATGTATTTAAAAAAAGCGAGAGAGCGCGTTTTCAAGAAATTAACAATGCTACTAGACTCCTTTTTTTTGTTTCAGTAGTTATATTTAGTGAATAAACCGAGGTTAATAAACTGCTAAGAAGCAGCAATCTAATTCAGTGGCTTCAAGGATCTAGTGCGAACTTATTTGCGTTTAAGTGGGTCCTCAAAGATGGCATCTAAGTAGTCAATAACGATAACACACAAGTGTTAATTATGATAAACATATCACTAAACAAATTTTAAGCTCTACTTTCTTTATCTTGTGTAACATTATACTTAATATGTATATGCTAATAAAATATACTTACAAAAGAAAAGACGTCGATATCATATTTCGAACATGATTGGACAGTCTGTAGACTTTTACAGATAAATCCATTACAGTAGAGTTACAAGTGCATTAAATTGTAATGAAAACATGATTGATTGCAGCAAAATGAAGGTCTTCATTGGTCTCGCGCTCCTGTCAGTGGCTTTCGCCACCCCTATGATCCAGCCGGTCACTCTGCCAGAGGCTCCTCTGCCAGCTGTAGAAGGCGTAGAAGTACAAAGCCACGAGTTCTCTGGTTTCGGAATGCCCGATATCAGACCCGCAATGATTCCTCAAGAGATCGTCGCACAACTCAACGAGCTTGGAGAAATCCCTTTCGACTCAATCCGTGTTGTTGATGTTGCCGAAATTGCTGACGACGCCGTTCCTGTAGTGGCTGCTGAGGCACCTGTCAGTGCCGTGGTCGTCGTCGACCACGTTGATGATGTTCTTTCACTAAGCGAGGACGCTCCCGTCAATGTAGACCGTGTGTCTGTCGCTGAGCAGCTTGAGGTCCTGCCTGAAGAAAGCGAGATTGTCGCTGACCCTGTCCACTTCGTCGACGCCCCCGTCGGTCTTGATGAGGAAGCTCCCATTAACGCAGACCGTGTGATTGTTGTCGAGCACTTCGACTTCATGCCCGTAGACGCTCTCGCTGAAAACGAGATCGTCGCTGACGCCGTCCGCTTCGTCGATATACCTATTGATATCCCAGTTGTTCACGTACCAGTACCCGTATTTATGCCATACCCCGACAGATTCCTCGATAATCCCATGTGGCGCTAATTTATTATTTTGTATAATGAAAAATTCCTAAGCACCAGTGCTTGTTATTTTCCTGTTTAACTTTCCATGTAAACAACTATATGTGTACAAACCTTGCTACTTTACTCTTCCAGGTATATAAAATAAACAAATAACCAATCAATTTTCTCATTAATTTATTAACAATCTAAAACTTATCTACTTAATATACATAAAACCTAAAACAACATTTATTTAAGCACATAGTCTGCGGGATAATCCATAACTTTGGGGAATTTCTTGACATCCTCTTCAGGTATATGGTCAAGTCTTGTTGGTACTAGACGCCATTGACGAATCTGATTGGTCACATTCTGCATGACATCTTCAGGAACAGTTTCTCCAGGATATATGAACAGACGCTGCATTGTGTGACGCCTTTGGAGGTTGCCTTTCATAGACCGATACACCGCCTTTTTAATAATCTGAAATACAATTTTAAAACTAACTTTAGCACGCCGAAGAATTTAGGATAACAGTACCTATAGAAATTCAAAATGACAATCATAGTTTAACTGCTTTATGAGCAATAAAGATTTTGGTAAAATCACCTTTGCACATACGAAAAATTGCAATTACGCCTGCAATCATTGTAGATATGATAACATTTTGTACACTGCGATGCAAAACAAAGATATATAAGGTATCAAGCACATATGAATGGCCCTTTGTGTGTGTTTGGTAAAATTATACAAATGTGAAGAGAGCTGAAGTATTCTTAAAACTAATATCATTACAGTTATGGTGCAGTGGCTTAAAGGTTCTTTTCTATCAGTAGCCCAGCATCAGATTGCAATTAGCGATGAGTATAATAGCATACGAATAATTCTCGAATACAGTTATTTGTCAAGGACGCAGCGCAACTAATTATGTATGTATAGTGTTGTTAGCACATTCGAATGCAATTGTGTCCATCGATTATCACAATCACTTCGCTCTCAAGCTGTTATTTATTGATCTCATATAATCAGCTCTTTATCACCGGCGACAAAGACTGGGTGCCAGCTTATCGATAGTTTACCGCCACTTAAGGCGACCGTGAGATGTACACGTGGACAGAGGACACCATAAGCATTCTACTCACCATTCTATAAAGAGTCTTCTAATCAGTCAAAACTTTACGGCAATCTGAGACTGCTGTTTTTTAACAAAGCAACTTTTGAGCAGCGATAGCTTAGTGGGGAAACCAACAGACTGCAATGCAGAGGGTCTCAGGTTCGAACCCACGTCGCGCACCTCTGACTTTCGGAAGTTACATATATGACTTATAAATTATGTGCGTATTGATTGACAATTATCGCCTGCTCCGTGCCTCGGAGAGAACGTGAACATTTATGGCAATCGCTATTGGGGAAGTCGACACAAAAGATCCCACTGAATCGAAGTGTCGCCGGTCTGTACTGACTAGATGACCACCACACAAGATAAGATAAGAACAAAGCAACTGTCATAATCATTGTTTAAATAGGTGGATAGAAAATATTGCTGTGTATTCTATTATGTGGCAGTTAGGTCTGACCAGTATATTGCAGCTATACATTGCAGTAAAAAATGCCCGATTACATGCCTCATTGGCAATGGCGAGATCGTGACTATGACTAGAAGTAAGTCCGACAACATTTACGTGACGAAGCCAAGTTAGCTAGGAACCACAATACGTTCATGAGCTTCCTTCGAGTCATGGTGATAGCCTTAATGCCGACTGGTAGATTTGTTTATGGGTATTGGTATGTAGTGTAGTATAACCAACCAAGACCTATACGAATCAAATTAAGGTGATAATGATCAGATAGCACAGGAGATTGATTTATAATTAACATGAAAAGATAAAATATGAAGCTGTTTATTGTTCACCTAATTATTAATATGTTTGGAACAGATTACTAAACGTTTTTATATGTTTGTTTGGGTTAAGAACCAAAGCAAGTAATTTTAATATGACATGTAAACTGTTAGCACAGTATATATGTCATGCTTTAGCTAAAGCTAAGGGTTGCTATACTTCTATGTCCTTTAGAACATATAATTGGAAAGCGTACAATAACATGTGGTCATCAAGTCCACCTGGTTGTCAAAACTGCTCTAGTTTATTTAACTGCTTAACACATGCAGGACTGCACATTCTTGTTTATTCATCACTATTCGGTTACTGACCCATTTAAGTGTATGAGCCAAATGCCAAAAAACTTTAGTCACAGATACTATGGATATATTGATCTGAATTTAGGTATGAAGATCCTCATCATCCTTATAATTATTGTTGGAATTGATTTAGGTACCGGCTAATAACTATTTACTAGAGTGGTTTTGTTAGCAGTCTATATTCATAATTAACCCATTAAGTCACAGCGGCACACCAGTGGCCAGACACCATGTTTTTAAATATGTCTGGAATTCTAACACTTGACAGGTTAAGCCAATCTATACAAACCTGTATTAATAAATTTTAATATGCTATTATATTAGCTCTCAAATAGAAGAAAATCTATTGATGTTTCATTAGCGCCTGGAAACATGCGTTGTAGATAGCCATAGCATTAACCTATTGCATAAAATTAAAAATATAGCCATCAATATGGATGTAATACACTTCTTGCCTAACCCTTTAACCCTTTGACCACCACATCAAAAAGCAAGAGCATGCTTTCTGCACCAAGCTAAGATTTCATCCTTTAATTTGTCATGTATACATGACTGTGGTGGTCAATGTAATATCACTGTTTTTAATAGTAATAATCTCTATCTTTCATCTGAGGTACCTAGTTATGATGACTCATAATGTTTCAATAGTAATTGATAAGAAATCCTAAATCAGTGCCCAATATCATTCAGAAAAAATCTATGATTCCTGTGTTAAATGCGTCAACACCAAAACATAGTTGTTGACGCATGAATGTAATACACCTTTGCTAAACTATTTATTTAGTTACACCAATGTTCAAACAATGACAACCTATGGTTTTATTCAATACTAACTTTTACCTACGGCTTAGCTTGCATAAAAATAGGTTAGTCCTTTTTTCTAATAATATATACCCTATATTACTCGGTGGTAATATAGCTTTCTTATGGTAAAAGAATTTATAAAATCATTTGTTTAGTTTTTGAGTTAAATCTTTACAACAAACAAGAACCTAAGCTTTCCTCTTTATCACATTAGTATAGATTATAGAAGTCATGTTTATACATTTAATTAACAAAGACTACATCCAGTGGCATTAAAAGTAAATTATTACAAGTATGATGGGGCAGCATTGTAGCATTTTTATGTCAAGTAGATCCACACAGTAAAAGGAGTTACTAACACCATTTGATGTTCATAACTAAAACCGTTTGTTTTGATATACAGGAACCAGAAACTACAAAGTAACCTAAAAACAATTAAACTAACCATTGTGGGATCCTTATTATGCAGCTCCCAAGCCAGCGTCCACGAAGCTCCACCAGGATACCCAGTGTGATGGAAATAGGCTCTTTTACGCCAATCGTCGCCTCTTAACGCAATATCACGGCTATTGATACAAACAACAACATCGCCGCAATCATTCATAGGATGGTATATAGGCTTGTGTAGGCCCATCAGGTATTTCTTAATAACATCGGCAGATTCATAAGGGTCCTGCCATTTACAGTCGAATACGTGCCAAGTGCGTGCAAAAGTGGCCCATTGCTGAAATAAATATTGTTTTTGTTAGGTTATTGGTCAAACTCGCATAACATAACATGTATTAAAAGTAATTTATTTTGTAACCTGCACTCTCTTGGCTGCAGACATGATTATACACAATTTATTTAATACAGCTGTTATTCAATATTTCAGTTTGTTACTAAAAGATAATCAAGAAAATTTATAGGTTATTTCGGTCTCTCCTTTATATCAATCTTCAATTGTCAACTGTTACATTAATGTGCTCGTTCTGAAACTAAATTCTTATTCAACTTATACCCTCATAGCAGGTGCCATTGGCAGTAGCAGGTTGCTTTAACTAAAATTGAAATGTATAATAATTTTTTTGTTACACAGGACGAACCTGTACTTTGGAGCGAGTAAATAATGTATAGTCGACAATAAAATTGCTTTACCACCCTTAGAGTACATGTCGTATGCATATCACAAAACAAAAATGACAATTTTTGCTTGCAAGTGACATCAGTACAGTGACAGTAGTCATCAATGCGTAACAGTATTGTAATCTATGTCAATGCGCGACGTTATTCAGAGACGTAGAACTATTTATCAATTAAAATAAAGTCTATCACTACGTATTATAAAACAAAGTCCTGCGCCGCATCTGTTTGTCTGTCTTTTTCTCGATAAACTCCTAAACTACGAATTGATTTTAATGCGATTTCACCAATAAACAGAGTTATTCACGAGGACGAGGGGATAATTATTGGTGAAAATGTCGGAAATAGTCAAGCTGCCTAGGAGCTTCATACCTAATAAGCTCTACTACCCTTTTTGGATAGTCCATTTATAGAGGATATAATTAAACCACGCTATAATCCATGGGAGCGGAGTAGGGATAGCTAGTTATAAATAGGTAATGTGCAAAAAAAGGACGATGAATAAGAATTTAGTAACAATTTATTAACAAACTATATTTATGAAAGTAAAATAAATAAATTAACATAAAACGTGATAAATAATAAAGTTATCACGTTTAATAATACGTCAATTAGTAACTTGTATTTCCGCCATTCGATTCAATTATTTGCCAACAATCGCCTTCTCAATGATCCCACAAGCTGCTCACAAATATCTATACCCCGCATAGCCTCCCAAATCTCTCTGCAATGACTCTTAATTGCTTCTTTAGTTCTCTCATTGCGATGTGTCAATTTTTGCACCATAAGTCCCCAAACATTTTAGATCGGGTTTAAGTCTGGAGATTTTGAAGGCCCCAGGGCCTTCAAAATCTCCAGACTTAAACCCGTGCACCAATGCTTTCGACTGATACCAGTATCAGTCGAAAGCATTGGTGTTGACGGAACCACTCGTGAGTAACAGCAGCAGTGTGTAACCGACAGTTGTCTTGTAAGAAGTGAAGTTCGGCGATATCATCTTCTGGGCAAACGTTGCGAACAGTTGATAACATGACGTTGATAACGTGTCAACATAATTTTGCGTAGTTGCTTTTGAAGGTAATGCGCATAATTCACCGACACTATCAGCCGACATCCAGCCCCAAACGTTTGTACTGATTCTACCAGACTCCGTGTCCGGTACTATATGATTTCCATCTTATCTTTTTTTTTGTTGCTTGTTTCATATAATAATACCGCTCTGGGACAGACCGTTATCTCATCATGAGACTAACGCGATATCGGGGATCACAGTACACTACACCTTCGCCTTGTGATAAAGGGAGACCGGAGACAATTGAAAAAAATTCCTTAAACCATGTGCAGTGCAGTATTTATAGAACACACATCTCTCATATTTATGTCGGTGAAAGAGTAGTTAACTAGTTATTAAATTAAATGTAATATATGTCTCTACCTCGAATAGTTAACCTACAATCACCTATTAAACAAGATCGGGCACAGTGGTTGTATTGACCCCACCCCAAGGACGGATGAAACACTATGTACGGATAATTGAAATACAGAAAGTATTTTAAGAATTACTGAAAGTTTTAATAAATCTTACAAAAAAATCCTTAACCACTAAGTTACTAATTGAGATCGTGACAAGTCAGTCAACTTAACATTAATATTTCGAAAATTATAAACACATAAACATCTTCAACATAAACAACTCATATATCTTATTTATATAATTTTAGTGTTCTAATTTGTACTATTGGATACTATTACTCATAATAGACAGACTTAATATCTTGTGGCGTATGTATATACGCACAGGCAACATAACTTTACGAGAAACCTGGAATCGAACGGAGCATCGTACAACTAGCCGCGCCGAAACCAAGCGACGCGCGAAGGCGATCGAACGGAGCATCATACGTCTAGCCGCGACGATATCAAGTTTCTAACTGGTGACGCGCGAAGCTTCCCTCTGCTTTTTATACGTGGCACTACTTTTATACTCGCGAACAGATTTCCAAGAAATCATTCGTAAATGTTAGATTTTTGTTTACTTGTCGCTGATTGGTGAAAATGTTTATTGTACACATTAGTGTTAGCGTTACTTGCATGACTAATAAATGGGATATAAGATAGGTGAAAAATTGTAAATATATTCTCAGTTGAATCAATCTGCGTGTTTCAATATAACCCTAACGGTTACCAGCTACGGACCTGGCTTCTGCCCGCCGGCTGGTAACGCGTTAAATTGGTGACCCCTGACCTCTCATCGTTCTAGTGCTGTTGTAATATCGGTTCACTGAACCGACACCCAACATCTGTTGGTTTTCGGCCAAATCTAGACGTACGAACACGCTACCTTATCGTCATAGCACAATAAAAAGCTGAAGAATTCACCATCAAGCAAGTAACGACCCCTCTCCACGGTGATGTCGCTACAATCTCACTGCCTGCACGACTACCACCATTCTGGCGTCAAAACCCACGACTGTGGTTCGCACAATTTGAAGCAGCCGTCGCCGCCAGCAAGATGGGAGAAAAACAGAAATTCAACCTCGTCGTCCCGTTGCTAGGCTGTAGCGACCTCGAACAAATCGGCGACATCATATTAAACCCGCCATCCACCAACAAGTAGATTACGCTAAAGAACAGACTGATATCGACGTACCAAGAAACAGACCATCGTCAGCTACAGAAATTACTCAGCGGCCTAGAACTGGGCGACATGAAACCTAGCCAGTTATTACGTAAGATGCGCGATTTGAGCGGTAAATTACTAACCGACGTAGCTCTAAAAGTTATATGGCTCAACCAAATTACCCACACAAGTCCGCGCCGTACTCTCCGTGAACACCGAATCGTCGCTAGAATGTTTAGCTGTGATGGCCGACAAAATGGTTAAACATTTCGAACCCGCAACAATCGCCGCAGTCCACACTACAACCCCTACGCCGGCGAACACATCAAGCCCGTCGGGTTTACATTGCCCAACTACAGAAAATCTACAGTTCGACCTATTATATAAACAAATAGAAAAACTAACGCTGGTGATCGCCGAGATTCGAACCAATCAACAACATGCGTCGTATCGCTATGGCGCCACTCGTTCGCATAGCAGCAACCGATCGCGATCGAACTCGAGATACCGTGCCCGCTCAAACCGCAAACCCGGCGATCCCGACTGGCTGTGTTATTACCACCTGCGCTATGGAGATGAAGCCCGTAGATGCGAATCACCGTGCGCAAAAAAGAAGCAGGAAAACTAGAAAATACATCGACTATGGCGGGCGTCGATGTTAGCAAACCAAGCTACCGCCTCTGCGTTATCGATCTTAACAACAGAGAGAAGTTTCTAGTCGACACGGGTGCCGACATATCCGTATTAGCCGCAAGAAATAAGAGACACGTGAAGCCGATTGAAAGTACCTACAAACTGTTTGCTGCGAACGGTACAGAGATACGTACCTACGGTGAGCGCACACTCGAACTCAACCTAGGTCTACGCAGAAGCTTTAAATGGACATTTACCGTGGCCGACGTGAAAACATCAATACTAGGCGCAGATTTCTTAGCGAAGCACAAATTACTTGTCGATCTACATCAAAGAAAACTCATCGACCGCATTACCGACCTTAGCGTTCACACCATCAAAATACATAGCACCGAGGAAGCCGTATACGTTATCAGCCACCATCACCCCTATCACGACATCTTGAAAGAATATCCCGAAGTACTGCGACCCATGTCACTCAAAACTTCGACTAAGCACAACGTAACTCATCGCATAGAAACAACAGGCCAACCAATCTATTCAAGGCCGCGCCCCCTGCCGCCCGATAAATACAAAGCTGCGAAGCTAGAATTTGAGAAGATGATGGAGATGGGAATCTGTAAACCGTCAAACAGTCCATGGGTCAGCCCGCTTCACGTCGTTAAGAAAAAGGATGGTTCGCTACGCGTGTGTGGCGACTATAGAAGATTGAACGCCGTTACAGTACCCGATCGCTACCCTATACCGAGAATTCAAGATTTTACGTACCAGCTACATGAAAAAAAAAATCTTTCTAAAGTAGATCTCAAAATGGCGTACTTCTGGATACCTATTGAAAAAGAAGATGCTGCGAAGACTGCCATAATAACTCCCTTCGGCCTCTTCGAGTTCAACTGTATGACGTTCGGCTTACGCAACTCCGGCCAAACATTTCAACGTTTCATGCACGAAGTACTACGAGGGCTCGACGACAACGTATTCTGTTTCGTTGATGATTTACTAGTGCACTCAGAAAACTCAGAGGATCACAAGCGTCACTTACAAAAAGTTCTCGAACGACTCGACAACTACGGCGTCACTCTAAACATCGATAAACGTGAGTTCGGCAAAGACAAGATACAGTTCCTCGGTTATGAAGTTACACCGGACGGAATCAAACCCACAGAAGAACGCATTCAAGCCATACTTACGTTTCCCAAACCAACTACAGTGCAAGAGTTAAGAAGATTTTTAGGCATGATCAACTTTTACCGTAGCTGCCTACCCCATCAAGCCGAATACCAAAATTTACTAAACAAGTATCTACACAATAGCAAGAAAAACGACAAAACACCTATACAATGGACACATGAAGCTGAAACAGCCTTCAAACAATGCCGACAAAGCATTCTCGAGGCTACTATATTATCGCACCCGATACCTAACGCTCCGTTATGCTTACTCACCGACGCGTCTGGCACTAGCCTCGGCGCAGTCCTACAACAAAAAATAGACAACGTGTGGAAACCACTCGCCTTTTACTCAAAAACAATGAGCGAGACGCAGAGAAGATACAGTGTATACGATCGCGAACTTCTAGCAATGTATACAGCTGTTAAAAACCTACGCCGACTGATAGAGGGCAACGAACTCACCATATGTACGGATCACAAACCATTGACGTACGCTCTAACAAGAACGCCGAGTAACAATGACACAACGCGTCGAGAACGACAATTGCATTTCATAAGCCAATACTGCACTAACATCAAATACATTCACGGTTATAAGAACGAAGCCGCTGACGCGTTATCACGTATCACAGAAATCGAACTACTCAACGCAACGATGGACTACGATAAGTTATCTCAAGAACAAGAAACGGACGCCGAGCTACGTGTTTGCATGAATAACCCCAGACTGAAGTTTTCTCGCGTAAACCTACCGGGAGTCAAACGGCCTATTTGGTGCGAAACATCGACAGCGAACATTCGACCATACCTACCATTGCATTATCGTGTCGCAGCCTTCAAAGCACAACACGAACTAAGTCACCCCGGCGTTCGTACAACAAGAAGAATAATGACGACAAAGTTTTTCTGGCCATCTATAAACAAAGACGTAGGTATATGGGCCAAGGCGTGCATCAGCTGTCAACGAGCGAAAGTTCATCGACACGTCATTAGACCGCTCGGTGAGTTTCAACAATCATCTCGTTTTGATCACCTGCACGTGGACATAGTTGGGTCACTCCCACCATCAGATGACTATAGATACTTAGTTACTATGATTGACCGCTGCAGTAACTGGCCAGAGGTAATACCTACTCGTGACGTTACCGCCGAAACGGTCGCGAAGGCCGTATACGAGGGATGGATATCGCGGTTTGGATGTCCTCTACGACTTACTACAGACCAAGGGAGACAGTTCGAAACGTCTTTATTTCAAGCTTTAATGAAGAAAATAGGCGTCACTCGAATACGTACTACTGCATTTCACCCGCAAGCTAATGGAAAAATCGAACGATGGCATCGATCTCTGAAAGCGGCACTGATGGCAAGAGCAACCGATAACAGATGGATCAATGAATTACCTACATTATTACTAGGACTTCGCACCGCCCTACGTGAAGACTCAACCGTCAGCCCGGCCCTGATGACATACGGATCTACGTTACGCGTCCCATCTGATTTCTTCGCGCCTACCAAGCCGAAAATTGAAGATGCGGAATTTGTTCGTCAGCTGACTGAAACAATGTCGTCATTATCACCAACATCAACAAGGCAAGCGTCAAGGTCAAACACATTCATATACAAAGACCTCGGGACATGTACGCATGTGTTTGTGCGCAACGAAATCGTGCGCAGACCTCTCGAACCACCATACAACGGACCATATCAAGTACTTCAACGCAGTACCGACGGCAAGCACTTCACAGTGCAACTTCCGCTTCACACCGCAGTAATTTCAATCGACAGATTGAAGCCAGCCCATCTACTCAACGAGGAAGACTCGCCAGAAAACACAACATTAACAAACACGCTAGCCCCGGACACATCACCCATACCAATGCGGACAGCCTCATCACAGTCATCACCGCGAAATTCGTACGTCACAAGATCCGGCCGCGCGGTGAAACAAAACGTACGCTTCGCTTAGGCGGGAGTGATGTGGCGTATGTATATACGCACAGGCAACATAACTTTACGAGAAACCTGGACTCGAACGGAGCATCGTACAACTAGCCGCGCCGAAACCAAGCGACGCGCGAAGGCGATCGAACGGAGCATCATACGTCTAGCCGCGACGATATCAAGTTTCTAACTGGTGACGCGCGAAGCTTCCCTCTGCTTTTTATACGTGGCACTACTTTTATACTCGCGAACAGATTTCCAAGAAATCATTCGTAAATGTTAGATTTTTGTTTACTTGTCGCTGATTGGTGAAAATGTTTATTGTACACATTAGTGTTAGCGTTACTTGCATGACTAATAAATGGGATATAAGATAGGTGAAAAATTGTAAATATATTCTCAGTTGAATCAGTCTGCGTGTTTCAATATAACCCTAACGGTTACCAGCTACGGACCTGGCTTCTGCCCGCCGGCCGGTAACGCGTTAAAATCTTATTATGCTTAAATGCGCTATATTGACGAGAAAAAAAAGGTAATCCAGTTTCATAGAAAATGGCTTGCTTCAATCACAACAATGTTTCAATTATAACAATCGTATATTGACTTAAGTTTAATCCAATGGAAATATCAGCTGACCAGGTGACCATCTCGTTTTCCTGAGCAAGTGTAAATATTTTTTTTGCCGTATTATAACTCATTGTTAGGTCATCAACATGAGTATTTTCAGGTGCGTTTTCTCTCTTTTTCTATACCATACTAATGAGACGTGGTCTAAACCGAACATTCCTGCAGCCTTCCTCAACGATTTACCCAATACCCGAACAATTTATCTTGAGCTTGCTGATATGCAAAAATGTTTCTGGAACTTCTGTCTGTAACAAGTAATCGTTTTCTAGGCATCACAAGAAAAGATGAAAAAGAAATTCACTTCATGTCTCGTACTCAATTTTAGGGTGGTCAAATTTATCAGGTTATCTATCAGATGTAATTTCATATAAACGACTATGATAAAAAAAAAATTGTCTTCCTTTATTTAAAAACCGACGTGTCGAATTAACAAACATGAATTATTTACATTCAAGAAAACACAACCCTCCTTTTGTACAGTCAGGTAAAAACGGGGGACGGTTGAAACGTGAGGATGATTGCAACGTTTCTAACGCCCACAGACAGTTTGTTTCAAACTTTCAAATGTAGCCAAATCATATTTTCTACTTTAACACTCAATATTTTGTTTTATATTGCCTTTAAAATTAATTAACACTATCAACAGTAATAAACACACCCTTTAAGCAAGGCTCCAAATCAGGATAACAAAAATTTAAAAAATCGTGAATACTTACTTTTTGTCCTGTGCACGACAGCGTCGCTCGCTGACTCGAGCCGTACTAACCAAAAGACCAAACATGGCCGACAAAGCGACGAACGAGGCGCCACAGACGTAGGTATCATGGTTTTCGAGAAATTGACCTTGTTGCAATGATGACGTATTTAAATTGTCTCCGGTCTACCCTAAACAAAAAATGTATCACCAGGTTAAATAAAAGCGCACAAAACGCAGAGCAGCTTGTGGCGAGCTGAATGTGAGTGGCGACGCTGCTGTCCTGAATGCCTCAGAGAGTCGGTTAGGGCCTCGTCCCCGGCTTGCCATTACTGGTTGGCTGGGAACTTCAACAGCACCCGTAGGAATAGCACTCTGGCTTGTCTTGGTCGGCCGGTCAGAGGGAGGCCGCTAGAGCTATATGCTTGGGGGTGAAAGTGTCATTTTCAAGAGCATAACTACGGGGAAACTCGCTCCGGGTCTCCGTTGTCACGAGACTCGTGATGGTGAAACCGACGCCGCACCGCTCGACATCCCTAGCCACTCGCTCCCGTTTTGCGTTTTGGCTTGTATGCCTATAGTGGCTATTCAGGAGGCCCATCTAGTGAGTTGGCGAGTCACCGTCTGCCCATTGCATTGATGCTATTAGAGTATTCAGGGCAGACGCCGTTTTTCATCCATAGTTAGCAATATGCCGATCCAAATTCAAATTTATATTATTTATTTCGTTTTAACAATAAATATCCTTAAGTTAGTTTGTGGAGTCTCCTTTTAAGCTTTTAATGCGTGTGTTAGGAGGCGCTGCTCTTCCATACCATAAAATTACATAGTTAAAATAAAAATTATAGATAATTATTAACAATTTACAATGATATAAAATAGTGAATTAAAATAATAATATTAGATATTGTGTTATATGTGTGTGTGTATGTGTGAGTGTGTATGTGTGTGTGTTTATGAAAATGTGTAAGTGTTTGTTTGCGTAAAGGGGACTGTAGATAGAAGTTTGTGATGTGTTCTAATGTGTTTTATTTTAAGTGTTGCAGCAGTGCTTCCGTTTCGTCAAAAGCTCTAATTGGCTGGGTTATGACACTTATGTCATAACCCAGCCATTTAGAGCTTTTTAGCTACGTAATATTTTTGTATATGTATGTAAATTTCCTTATTTATTTTATTATAAAATTTAGCAGCTTGTTTTTGAATTGATTACTGGCAAATATGGTATTTGGCTGAGGAGTCGGTATTATTATGTCCTTTCTCCTTTTGGAGGTTCTATCAGAATGGTACTATGTAGTCTTATGTGTCCTTAGAATAATATGCACTATATAAAGTTTTCTAACTGAGAGTAAATTATTTATTTGGTATAATCTTTCAGTAGGATACGTTATATTTTTAAAATACATTGATTTAATAAGTGCACTTTGTGCTCGTTCAACGCCGATAAAATGGGTTTTAGCAGCACTTTCCCAAATGGGCATACAGTATACAATGACGGATTAAACTAGAGCGATATATATTTCATTAATAATATTTCTAGGACTATTTTTGGTAGTGTTTGCGTTTTCAGGAACAATATGGTTCAGCATCCTAAAAACCCAACTTAACTTTCTCACTCTATTACCAACTTGTTTAAGATGGGAATACCAGGTTAATCTCTGGTCAATTACTACACCCAAATTTTTAGTTTGACTGACTGGTATCACGTATACCAGTCAGTCAAACTAAAAATTTGGGTGTTACAATTACAATTTTCGTTTTCAGTGTCTATGCTAAAATGGTTACTTAGCTGAGTATGGTTAGTACCATACACCCATACCTATAGCCCATATATTAGAATCCATATGTAGTAATAGTCCTACGCCTGCTGCGGCTAGTGCCGTTGTACGTGTTCCATCCCACCTTTGATTAAAACTCTCAAAGGGCCTCTTCACGTTGGAGCCATGTCTCCGTGTAAGCCTCCCAAAGGGCCAGGTATTTTCTAATATAATATCTTGGAAAGTACCTGTGATAAGAGAAACATAATAATAATGTCAATAAAGTTTATTTCTCAAAAATGCACATTAAAAACAGAAATATGGCTTATATATAATTATGTACTATTATTAAAAACCCCTCCAAAGTCATTATTTGGAGATTGCCCTCTTCATCTTCTTGATTAATCAAGAACCGTACAGTATAGCGTGATATACCTATTCAAATTTCTGGAAATTTGATTTATGTTGTATCCTACAAAGACCAAAATGGATTCAGCTGTATGGAGTTGAGACCTGGACAAAGTACGCAAAACAAGAGCGTCGATTAAACTCATTTTACATGCGTTGCCTACGCAAAATGTTGGGCATATCATGGCGAGACAGGGTAACTAACGAGAAGGTTCTAGAAATCTCACAGCTGCCTAGCTTGACTGCATTCCTCAAACAGAGGCAGATGGCTTGGGCATGTGCGCAGGATGGAACCCTCCCGTTTACCATGACGCGTTCTCTTAGGTGCAGTAGGGAATGCAAAAAGAGATGTTGGGAGGCCTTTGCTTCGCTTTAAGGACGGCACCAAACATGACATGGCTGCTTTTAAAATTGACCACCGTAACTAGGAAAAGCTCGCAGAAAATAGAACTGATTGGCGCTAATGTATTGGAGGGTCGCAAGTTTTGCGATGACACCTGGTTTCAAGCACTTGTCGACAAGAGACAGAAACGTCATCTAGGTAAAATACACAAGATGATTTTGTAAATTATATGTATATGTAATTATATTGTGCGTGTAAAGATTAAACCGCAGTGCTTGCAATAATGGTGTAAACAAGCTTCTGATTACTTATTGGATTTCTAGTTATTAATAAATAAAATTCATTGAACATAATATAAATAAAATTTTATTCAAGTCACTGTTTGTGTAATTTTGGTCAAAACTTAGTTGCATTCATTACAAAGGTGAAGATCCTTCCTCAAATTATAAGCAGTTAGATGGCTCATATATTTCTCGTTTTCCAAGAAGTTGGATATTGCCTGCTGTCTAATATCCTCCCAAGCATAGAGTTCCCTGTATAAAGGCCGCACGAATTTTAGTCGTCCCATGCTGTTTAGGAAGGAGTATACTTGATATAGTCTGCACTCGTCTTTACTCCTGACGCATAGTCTTAGCCATCTGTAAATAGGAAGTTATAATAAATATTTTGTTATTAAAATCAACGGCTCTTTTAGGTACATGATAAGACATACAGCATTTGAAGTTCCTCTTTTTATTTGTCTCAGGCAATCAATTTCAGTTAATCTAAATTTGTTTTCCTTTTAGAGTCGTCTAATGTTACTGGGCTGGAGCTAACTGGCATGTCTATTATTTACTCTTCACTTTTTATACTAACTAGATACTCATTATTAAAATGCAGTCAATATTTCTTACCTATACATAATCTCTTTATTCTCACTTTCAGTAAGTTTATATGCAGTACCAAGATTTCTTAGTTTCTCCGTAGGCATTGGCGGCTTCTCAATAAGCTGCTGCAGTAAGTGAATAATCTGATGAACGTCTAAAGTTTTGATGTCATCATAAGAGAACACATAGTCAGGCTTTTCCATTTCTGTGACTAGAGCCGTCACCGCATCGATCATCGTGGTATCGTAACTACGAGAAATTTAGGTACATAATTTTAATTAAAATGTTTAATTGAAATTAAACTACTATATACGGCTTTTATCGCGTTGTTTATTTATCAATGTATTACAAAATTTTGAAAATATTACACTACTACTGAGTCTCCCCGTGACCATGGCTGCTGAAAAGCAACCGAAACGTCGGGGAAAGTGTAAACCAAAAATAAATAGATTTAATAGTTTAAATAATTTTATTAGCTTATAAATTAGTAAAATAAAATCAATAGTAGTAGTAGTGTAATATTTTCAAAATTTTGTAATACAGTGATAAATAAACAACGCGATAAAATCCGTATATAGTAGTTTAATTTCAATGAATAACATTCGCGTAAACAGAAGACAATATTATGTAAAATGTTTAAGTTACAGACTCAAGTACCAATCACGTTTACTAATGAATATTTTTTGGTACATTTATTAGAATTTTTACCATAATTAATATAATAAAAGTTTTTACCAAAAGAAGCCTTTATTCTGTCCCAGCTTTAAACTATCCTTATACCAAGTTTCATTAAAATCGGCGCGACGGGATTAGCCGTAAAAACGCAAAAAGCAGATTAATTACTTCGCATGCTTTTATATAAGTATGAAGATGCACATAGATGGTTAAATTGGACTACGCAGTCAAAACGATGCGGGTAGTTCAAGCTGTTTGTCATTAAATATTCACCACGAAACTATTGTCTTCACAAGGTAAAGTGATGACAAATGAAGCCTGTTGATTGCCGGTACTTCTAGCAACAAAAAGATCTTTAATGCTGGTAATAGAAACAAGACCAGCACGACAAGACTTTACCCTGTCAACAAGCAAGGATTGTATATAAAAGAGCCTTACTTGGGTATGATTGGTGGCATCCCACATTTATGTAACCAGGAGTCCCAGTCAACATCGTTAAACTTTTCATGGTCTTGAAAATAACAACGGCAATAATCCTTAAACTCGTATGTATCCATAGACAACATCCTGAATTTCTGTACGAAACAATAAATAAACGGATCGAAAACCTCTGTAACAGACGAAGAAAATTATTCAATAGTTTATATAAATTTTAAGTCAATTATGCCTATATGAGATAAATAAAAAGATAATAAGACAAACAGGTGATGCGACATAAAAATAACTGCCTATATTTTATCAACAAATTTTAATATAATATTGTCTTACATTTACGCGAATATTATACATTGAAATTAAAGATAAAGATAAAGATATATTTATTTCTAAGTAAGTATATGGTACATTGAGATCTTACATTAGACATTGATTCACATATACTACCATTTCTGGTGTAGAAATATTAAATAAGCTAATTCCATGCAAATCTTAGACATTACAATAGTTTTAATTTGATACAATTATATTAATTAATTTAGATTCATTGAAAGGAAATACATGTAATGTCAAAATATTAATTATTATGTCAAAAATAAGTACAATACCAAATAAAAAAAATATTATGTCATAAATATAAGTTCCAGTGTCAAAATATTAATCATAATGTCAAAATTCTAATAGCATAAAATATTAATTACAATGTCAAGATTTAAAAATTCATTAACGGAATAAAAACACCCGTCTAAGAGCCAAGTAAACATTTTACATTTGAATTTATTAATTGGTAACGTTCTCAATGCAGGTGGTAATTTATTATAAATTTTTATTGTCATACAACTAGCATTTCTACTATGTAGTTGCAATCTCTGAGGAGGCACAAGCAATTTTCCTGCATTTTTTTTTGTTAGTCTTTGGGAGACTTGTTCATTTAATAAGAATAAATGAGGATATTTTTTTACAAATAGACAAACCTCAAGAATGTACAAGCACGGGAGTGGCAGAATTTTTAATTTTTGAAATAATGGCTTAATAATTAAACAAACTTTATACGGATTTTAACGCGTTAAATCCGTATAAAGATTGTTTAGTTTTTTTAGTTTAGTTTAACGTCTTACCCGGGCCTCCAAACAAAATTTCCAAATACATAAAGAAGAGTGAGCCTTTCTCATAAGGGATAATTGAGAACGAATCAGAAGGATGTACACCGTCTAAGTTTAAGACAAGTTTAGTAAACGGATTATCGGCACCTAGTGTATCAATCTGTAACACAAAATGTAAGTAGTTACCTGTTCATTTCAGTATGCACATAAAATGTAATGTAATGTAAATGTAAATAATTATTATTTTTCTTCATGCTTTTTTTTACGTGGGGAAGTGCATTGACACTAACCCCTCCGCGGGGTCGGGCGGAGGGGTTATGTGGGACTCACCGGGGTAAAAGAAAGATGGTAATTATGGTAATAATGGACCTCGCGGTAATACCGACAAAACCTGCCACGGTGTTCCTCGACAAAACCGCAATCGGTGGGGCTGCGCGAATAATTTTTATATGCAGTCGCGACCCCGCCGAGGTTTCGGCCCACCGTATGAAACGGCAGGGCACTAAACAACAAGACTACCCTTTGGGCACCACTACATTTAATCCCTACTGTCCCCACTTGAGAAGGGACGGACATACGACATAGAGGCGCGTGTGGAAACACGCACGCCGCCTCTCGGACTTAGTGCTGATCGTATGGCGGGCAGGGTCACGAAGCCCACCAGCCCCAGGTCAAACCTCAGGGAGGCTAGAGGACATCTCCCGCTCTCCGGCGCCCGGTTCTGCGGTTGACGACAGGGTTTAAGCGCTCCCTCTCCCGCTCCGCCACCTCCTTTGATGGACATGACTTCCTCACAGAAGGAGGCGAGAGAGAGGCGTTCTATGACTTTCGCTCCGGACCATAGATTGAACCACCGCCGGGAGCAAGAGGGCAGCCATACCGACTGCCGCGATCAACTCACGGCGCTGCAATGCCCAGGCGGAGCAATCTGCCAAAGTGTTCAGCGCGCTCAAAAACGTCGCGGCAATCGCCGCAGTGGTGACAACCGGGCGTCTCTTGCCGGCTTATGCGACGCAGGAACTGGCTAAAGCAACCGTGGCCAGTCATTACCTGTGTCAGCCGGAAAATGAGGGTGCCATGACGAATCTCTAGCTATACCTTAAAGCGGGGACTTACCGCCACGATCGTGGCGTGCTCGATCATGCTTGGCCTAACTACTTGCTTACTTACTCGATAAGTAAATTCTTTCTCACCTAAGTACGGATCCCTCACGATTAATTATAATGAAGAGGTATACAAGTAATATGTTGTCAATAAGACAATACGTTTAATAACGATACAACTTAAAAACATAGTAATAAAATAGATGAAAATTATAAAACGTTTAGTGTGTTTCGCTAATCAACTGGTCACCAATTAGTGGAAAAGCATTCACAACATTTACTTTAAATCACACAAAGTTAAACGGATTCACAACATTAACACTTACTCCTTCAATTAACTGTTGTAATCCTAATAAGTGGTGAAAGTCCCGGGTTTGTTTAGCCTTATCAATATCATCGATAAATGAGGCAGTTATCTTTCTCTCCAGAAACACTGTTAACCCCTCTTTAAACCAAAAATGCTCAAAATTCTTAACAGATACTGCGTTGCCTATCCAGCTATGTACTATTTCGTGGATTAGTGTGCCTATTAAACTTTTATCGCCCACCTGTAAACATACGTTTTTAACATCATAATAATATATTAATGAACGATTTAATTTATTTTTATACAATCGAATAAACTGGAAGGTCTTCTGGACTTACTACTATCGTTGGGCTGGCAAAAGTGAGACAGGTGTTCTCCATGCCCGCATGCGGGAACGCGGGAGGTAGTACAAGTATGTCATAGTCCGTCCAATCGTAAGGACCGAGTAAGTTCTCAGCTGCTTGAAGGTATTTCTCAACATTTATGAACTCTATCGCGCAGAGATCGACATCTTCTTTTTCGGACCATACTTTGGACCTAAAATGTCAGGTTATTTGTTGTGGTTATATAGGAATGTACTCGTGAAAAAACTTAATCGTAGTCGTAAATTATAAAGTATTATTATGTGAATGCGTAAATAAGAAACAAGAAGCTATTTAAACAAGATTTGAGATGCTTAACTGTTTCGTATGAAGATATTTAATATAACCTTTCTCTATTATGAAATCTGCATCTAACTAAAAATTGATTTTTATCTAAGCCTAAACATTGTACACTCTGACATACAGTTGATCATACAACAAATATATAAAATACCCACTGCTATTAAATATGACGGCACTAGCATAGTCTGTCTGAAGATAGTGGCTGTAAGATATTGCTGCACTTTTTAATCACAGTTTTTAACTATAATCATCCTGCTAGCCATCTTACCTCGGTCCTATAGTTCTGCTTTCCAAGTCACCTACAGCGATAGCAAATAAACTAGCCGGTATGGGTACTGGTTGACAAAACGTAGACTTGTTGTCGTACACTTCACCTCGCAGAGCGCTCATGAGTACTGTGAGCTCTTTAGGAGCCGTCACCACTGCGTGGTACGTGAACTTCACAGTCGGCGTGTCTTGACACGGCAGGATGGTACGAGCATTTATAGGCTGAAGAAGTAAATAAGTACATAAGTAAGCCTTTTAGCCCACCACACACAGTCAGCGGACACGGACCGGTGCCGGTAGCGCTTTTGTTGTATTGTTTGAATTAATAATAATAATATTCTATCACATACACACAATCCATAAATACCATTGTAAAGATTGTACTATGGGTACTAGACAATGGATAAACATACATATATACTTTTTTTTTTGTAAATACATGCATATTATACAATTATCCGCTATCTGTGTGTGGCGGGCTTTTTGGGCAGTTTTCTATTGACCAAATTCAACCATAGTTTTGCCTAACGGTAATATCGTATCGCACGTCGATGTAATACCGCAGATAGATAAACTAGCTTAGGAACTCCAATTTTAGCTATGTATAATAATTAATTAAAATCTTAAGCTGTGATATTATTTTATTAGGTGTGTGTGGGTTTGATCCGCACGCGGAATAAAGATTTGTGTGAACCACAAACTGTTCTATCGAGTCTGGGTTCTTTGTGTCAGTTTGAATGTTTCCGTAAACTATAAAAAGACCTAGTGCGGGAGTTGTGTTTTTTAAAAGAAGAAAAGAAAAGAAAAACGCCGTGCCGATTGACTACATATAAGAATGAATTTTCAAACTATTATTACCTCTTATTTCATTTAATTATTAAGTGTTTCAAGCCCTCATATCTACTTACCGAAGCTTGACTGAATAAATAAGGGTATCTCTTGCCCGTCGTCTGCTCCGCTTTCAACCAAGTCAACGCTGGTGCTAACGGATCTGTCGTGTACTTTATTATAATCGTAACCCTGTGGAAATTGCAATGTTTACTATAGTTATTAAGTATTGGCTGCGCAGACGGCGTAGTAGTGGTCGCCTTGCCGCAGTGGCAAGTATTTTATGTTCGATCCGTTTGATCTATTGAATGTTTGTAAATTCTCAAAATATTCGGCGTTATATTTAAGAGAAAATAAATATAGTTTTTTAAGCTAAGATACATTTGCGATGCTTTCTTCGTAGTTAGTGCGGCTTGGTTACGCGTGGACGAATACACGAACACCTTTTAGCTTATTAAGTTCATTTAAAAAAGCTCATGTTCGGTTTCGTGAATAAAAAGGAATGAGCAAAATGTAAAGGAACTAATACTGCATATATCTTCTCTTAAAGCACAAGAATCAAAACTATTTACTATGTCACACGCTGTCCCATTCTGGTGATAGGTAATGTAGGCAAGCCCTTGATCTGAAATCCGCACGTGTTTTGACGGGCATTCGTTTTGACGGGCAGCAAAATGTTTAAAACAAGTATATTATTATTGTGTCAACTACGAAAAGATTGTGTATCTTCTTAACTTACATGTCGCCCCTGGCAGCATGCTGCGGCAACATCACAATCAGCTTAGAACCAAAGTTAGCAACAGGTTTTCCTAATTTGTAGCACAGTTTCAAGCAATCCTCTGAGTGTATAGACTCTATTTTAAGATTGTTAACATCTAGCTCCTGAAAATAATAATAAAGTATATTATAGATATTGTTACAAAATCATCAGTTACAAAATACCGCAAATACCTATATTATTATATCTAGTAATCATCATTGTGGATATCTATTTATCAATTTGCAACATTTTCATATCTTCTTTAACAGAAAAAACACTTTTATTGATGACTGCCGAAGCCACCAATACACCTATTTAAAGCGATATTTAACTGAACCTCCTTTGGCTTCTGTTTGCGGCAGATTGTGACTGTGGACTTATATTAAGAAATTCTCAGTAATAGTATACTGCAATATTATTTTAAAGTCTCCATACAAAACGTAAAACATGACACTTTACCAAAACGTCCAATGAATCCAATATACAAAAGTTTATAGTCGATTCTCCTCTCAGCACTTCATTCACAAAATCGACGTCAAGGGACAACGACATGTGAGTTATAATTGCTAGTTCTGTAAAGCGTTACATAAAAATAATAAAATAAAACATAATTTATTAGTGGTAACACAAAGATGTAAGACAGGTATTTATACATTTACGGTCATTTACTAGCACCAAAGAATTAAACACAAATGTTTGCTATACAATGCGTCAAAACAGACGCACAAACGCATAAGCAAAATAATAATTGTTTCGGATCGAGTCAGACCATGTATTAGTATGGTCAGATGTAGCCTGAATCGTTCCGAAATCGTTTAACGCAGGCATGTGTGACCAGTGCTTGATACTTTTAATGAGTCGACCTGACATTTGCTTTTGAATATATGGTAGATTAAATAGATATTTAAGAAAGAACCACCGAACACTGATTAATAATTTGTAGATGACACTAAATTTTAATTTTCCCTTTAAAAATATAGACTGCTTTGCTTTTTAAAAAGACAATTCCCGCACTAGAAATAATTCCTGTACCGCGGAGACCTATTCAAACATTCAATCAACGGTCACATCCAGACTCGGAGCAACCAATTGTACATGACACAAATTTTTGTCATGTGTGGGATTCGAACCTACAACACTTGGCGCAGTGGTTGTAGCAAGACGTCAACTTAAAGCACTACGACATCCGTGCATAAACCACATTAGTCTAACTCTCAGCGCGGCGGCAGCGGTAACTCGATCGCTTGCACGCTACGCTATACGTGAACTTAAGCGCTAGTTATCAAAGATAAACGAATATTCCCACTTTATTCTACAAAAATAATAACTAAATAAATAAAAAGTTTACAATACATGAAAGTTGGCAAACAAGGAAACGGGCCGCCTCATATTAAGCGGTTACCGCTTGCTATACCAGTATTATTACTTGCGTTCGATCTTGAAGGAAAAGGAATTAAAAATGCTTTGAAAAAAAAAGGAATGGGAGAGGTATGGGTAAGGTATGTGAGTCGCCAGTTTCTTTTAGGTACGAAAGGCGATTTGCCCTTCGTAACTAAAAGAAACCGGCGACTTTAACAGTTAAACATTAACAGTTAAAACTCTAACATCGATTTACTGTAAGAAAATAGCCCGCTCAAACTAGGTCATTACTAGGGATGTTACGAATATTCGTGTAGGCACATTCCTACTATTTCACCTCAATATTTTAGACGTAGGCTCTACTTACGACCTCAATTAATGTGCTCAATAATCATTCAATATTTTTACTTATGCTTAATATTTCTGTTTATAAGTGAGTATATATGTATGCTCACACGTGCTTAATATTGTAATATAAATATTCTCGTGATGATCAAATAAAGAAGCATTCTGAACACGCAATCGTAGTTATAACTACATTCGCATCCGCAATTGCGAAGATTCCGCATCGATTTGGACATCTGCATCCGTATCCGCAATAATCAACGCGGATGTTAATGCGGGTCTGGGATATAGCGCAGGTGTGATGCGATGATTCGTCAAGTGAAGACGAGAGTCAAGGAACACCAGAAAAAGGTAGTGTACGTTATAAAAATAAAAATCTACTTAAATGGTAAATCATCCATCAAGCAGAATTAAAGATTTTTATTGTCATTTATTATCAGCCAATGTTCCAATAACCAGTTGTTCAGTCGTGTTTTTTTTTTTTTTTTTTTTTTTTATACGTGGGGGAATGCAATGACGCATACCCCTCCGCGGGGGCGGGCGGAGGGATTATGTCGGACTCGCCGGGGTAAAAGAAAGATGTTAAAAGATAATGTACCTCCCGGAATACCGACTAAACCTACCACGGTGTTCCTCGACAAAACCACTATCGACGGGGCCGCGCGAATCGCTTTCGCATGCGGTCGCGACCCCGCCGAGGTTACGGCCCGCCGTATGAAACGGCAGGCCACCTACACAAGAGACCTACCCAAAGGACTCACTTCATAAGATTCCCTACTGTCTCCCCCCCTAGGGGGGAGACGGACTCGAAACAGAGGCGCGCGTGGGAACACGCACGCCGCCTCTCGGACCTGGTGCTGAACGGATGGCGGGCAGGCCCACAAAGCCCGCCATCCCCAGGTCAAACCTCAGGGTGGCTGGAGGTCATCGCGCGCCCTCCGGCGCCCGGCTCTGCGGTTGGGGAGAGGGTTTAAACGCTCCCTCTCCCGCTCCGCCGCCTCCTTGATGGAAATTACTTCCTCACAAAAGGAGGCGACGGCGTTCCACGACCTCTCACTCCGGACCATAGACTGAACTACGACCGGGAGCGAGAGGGCAATCGATCCGACTGCCGCGATCAACTCACGGCGCTGCGATGCCCAGGCGGGGCAAACCGCCAAAGTGTGCAGCGCCGTGTCCTCAACAACGTCGCGGCAGTCGCCGCAGTGGTGACAACCGGGCGTCTCTTGCCGGCGTATACGACACAGGAACTGGCCAAAACAACCGTGGCCAGTCAGAACCTGTGTCAGCCGGAAGGTGAGGGCGCCATGCCGCCTCTCCAGCCACTCCTCAAAAACGGGACTTACCGCCACGATCGTGGCGTGCCCGAGTCGTGTGGATTTACTTTATTAATCTTTGCAAAACAAGCTTAAACCTTTAAGGCGGCGAAATACTTTTTATTAAATAAGATGCAATTTTTTTAAATCTTTATTAATAAAATATACTACCTTTTTATTATTTATTTTGTACCCATACAAAGTCTAGTGCTTAAAAAATACTCAAGTGCCGCATTCGCATCCGCGTATGTCAAGACGTCCTCAATAAATAACTGACATCGGCATGCAGAGTTATCCATTTAAAATAGGGTAAACTTTTGTAATCTTACCTGGTCGTGAAAAGGAAGTTGGATCCAGCGGACTCAACCTACTCATGGCTCTAGCTTGACTGAAATATAAAAGTTATAAGTACATATGGTAACAATATTAATAATCTCTTAAAATAAAAGGAATCCTGCAGTCGTGAGCCTAGCCTGAACGCTTTTCAATAGAAGATTAAAAGTAACTTCCCTAGATTAGGCAATTCACAGAGGAAATATTAGTAATAAATTTTGTAATACAGTGATAAATAAACAACGCGATAATATCCGTATATAGTAGTTTAATTTCGATTAATATTAGTAAATGAGAAAATGTCTTTACAATTAAGAATAGATACAATCGTACTTACTTACTTCACCAATTTTACCGGATGGAGTATATGACTGTTTGTGTACACGCAGACTTTTTTTATATGACTTACCATACTTTTTAAAATACCCATTAATTTATTTCGTCGTCAAAACACCAACGCTTGATGATTTTCATTTCATTTTAGATTAGCTGATATATTATTTTCTTTCAAATATGTATAGGATCATAACTTCCAGTTTGACATACCTAGCAGTCAAAAGTTTTGAAATATGATTCATTATCATAATCTTTTCTGTGTTTGTACCATTGAGATCTACGATTGAGATTATAAGTATTACCTTTTTACTGTGGTTATAGGTCAGGGAAGGTTTAGGCAAAGTACATAAATATACAGTAACCTATCTTCATACAAACGGTCGGAACACGCGCCTCGGCGTCGGCATGCGCTCGGCACCCAACCAGTCGCGAACATAGATAATATACTATAAAGGGTCGCGAATGCGCCGCAGTGACGAACGGACGGTGTGTTATTTTTTAAACAGTAACCGTGCGATTTTTTTATCCAAAATAAGTACAAGTATAGCCTATTTAATGTGACAAGTAGAATATATTGTGCTGTTTTTGGTTGCATGAATTCTTCAATAACGCACCCAGAGATAACTTTTTTTAGATTACCTGGAAACTCCGAAAGGTAACACTATAAAATGATTATACTTATTAGTATGTAGGTACGTAATTCAAGTCCTTTTAAAGGATTTTTCCCTTCCCGAAAGATACCGGGACTACAGTAAGATTAATTCCAACAGAAGAGAGCCAGTTTCGATCTAAATTACGACTGTCACTATAAGACAACGTTGTCTCAGATTGTCCCATACGATTAAGCTAGGTTTGCCTTAGATTCCAACGACCCACCCACCTTACGAAGCAGCGAGGAGGCACACCGTGGTGGTTTTAGTCGGTAGGCCCGAAGTCTCGGGAGAGCCCGACATATCCCTCTCACCTCCTCTTGATGCGAGGAGGTACGCATCAAGAGCATAACCCAACTTTAAAAAAGAAAGATTTGCCATAGATAGCCGTCATGTTATATAAGTGAATGACGTCACCAAAACGTTCTGCGTTACCTTCCTAGAGAGTATTGGTATTTGAAACCTAAATCTAAACCTTTACCTTCTGTGTAAATCTAAAGGTATTGTCTGACTCAATACAGCCGCTACACCAGGGGAGGGACATTCTAGTAGAAATTACATTTAAAAAAGAAAGACCTGCCATCTGTATTTTGGCGATAGAAAGAACTCTTTAGCTGATTATACAGAAATCTCAATAGATGGCACTAACTCATGATTAGGCTGTCATCATTTACGAGGACTGCCTAGTGTTGTCAGTAAGAAGAATAAAATTACTCAAGAAAATTAAGCGAGACTATTCATAAACTAGTTCAATAATTATATTCGCAGTAAATGATAGCAGATTTGCTTCATGATTTCTTTCTCTTATTTTAAATCATCAGTTACTACGTAATTTATAGGTATTTATTTAAGAATATTAATTTTCTTTCTTCTCTCTATAAATGAATTTTTTTACGTGGTCCCACTTTTATGGGGAAAATAAACAAAATCAAAAATACTGTCACAAATTGGCGGCTACTTTGCGTTTGCGCATGTTTGTAACTTTGTAGTTGTTTAATTCTATTTAGTGCGTTTTCGGCTGTGAAATTTTCAAGTAAGTGCGTTGAGTCAAGCAATTTGTTCCTCCGCCTTGCTTTCGAAACTTTCTACCAGATATATTTCGTTTTATATGCAACAGACACATTTCTGAAGTACTTACTTTAATTTGGGTTGAGTGTGGTTAATTTACAAATCATGCCTAATATTTATGTATTATGCTGTAAAACCAGTAGTGAGTACATAATATAGTGTGATGTAAACTTATTCTATATAGTTAATAATAAGCAAAGATTGATCTCCAAATCTTATCGAATGAACCGGCGAATTTACGTTTTATTTATCAGGTGATAAAAGACGCGATTGTGATGATACTGGTGTACATGTTATGATTAACAACTTAGGATATTGCAGATATCAGCTATAACTTGTCTGTATTAGCACATGCATGATGCACATATCCTTAGCACATCTATATTAATATAATTGTCCGTTGTTTCTATGTTTGTAAAGTCGACCTCGACACAGGAGAAAGTCCCAGTGCGGGAGTTGTCTTTTGTAAATAAAATTATAAAATTAATAGTGCTAAAGATAATTCTTGGTTTATAATATTTTATAAAATTGGAAAATACCAAGTATTTCATTTTCCATTTACCGCTGATAAATCCTTTTTAATCATTTTCATCTTCCACCTATCTCATAACATTTTCCGTTACTTTCAGACATAACAATGCATCGGTTTCCAGATCATTTTCAATTTCCTGAGAGATTTAAAATTTGGGCTGCCCTTGCTGGTGAAAAATTAGCATCAGAATCAGACTATGACAGATTCCAAAAGAAGAGGATTTGTGATCTTCACTTTACTGACAAGGATAAAAATCGCAATAACAGGCTGAATGCAGTAGCAATCCCGACATTTCATTTACCTGGTAAGTCAATTATGTACATAACTTTTTCCTGCGCCAGTTTATCAATATGTGTAGATATGTACACTTTATAAGCAGATATTTAGAAGTGGTGAAAGCCTAAAATAAATAAATATTGTCAGACTGTCATAAAGAGGGTTTCAGGTTTGAACCCCACAGCATGCACCAATTATATTTCAGTTATGTGCATATTCAATATTTTATATACCTTAAAAAAAGAAATAATGCCAATTGTGCCATGACTTTCCTTTTTATTTGCAGAGCAATTTGAGCATGAGCTAGTTCAAGCTTTAACCTCAACACACCAGTCACAAACTACAATGATGACCTGTTTAGCTGTAATTATGATAAAGAAGGTGATGCAGATCAAATTAATTATGTATGGGGCTGGGTCTTGACTAACTTGTAATATGTGCAGGCAAAACCTAATAGACACTAAAAATAAAAATAATAAAAATGCTTTTATAAAGGTAAAGGAATATAATAATAAGAAGTGGCTATAATACCCAAGTGAGGAATATTAAAGACCATGACATACAAAATATAACAAGGTCATTTTAAAAAGAATAGCTCCCAAAATTAATATTAAAAAAATATTATGGTGGCAGAAACATTGGTTGAGTATCCATTTAAATATAGGTTACACATAAAGAAAAGTACAGATATGGCAATTAAAGTTATATATGTATATTCGGTTCGCAGAAGAAATGTGTCAGAGCGATTTGCGGCGCTGCTCCACTTGATTCGTATTGACCCCTTTTCAAAAAACTTAAGCTCTTAACATTAACCTCAATGTATATTCTGGAAATTGCCCTATTCGTAAGGAATCAACATGAACTGTTCCAAAGAACAAGTGAGAATAGGAAATTTTTATCAAGAGATCCTACCAGGCTACACTTTTGCGTTATGTCAACTTCTTTATATAAAAAGAATAGCCATTGTATGTGTATCCAAATGTATAACAAAATACCAAAATCTATAAGAGAATTACCTCTTACAAAATTAACACATATGCTTATGAAATGGTTAATTGATAAATGTTTTTACACAATAGGCGAATTTATAAATTGTAAAGATAAATAATGACAATGCATGATTTAATTTGTTTAATATTTAATCAAAATGAATTAATATTATTTTGACATTTATTTCGATTGTATTCCTGATTTTCTGTTTTATTTGAGTATTTTCTATTTTGATTTGTTCGACTTTCATCATTTAATCAATGTGAGATAATTACTGCTATAATAAGAAACATGCTGGTGTAGGTCGATGAATCGAATTTTGTCAGGCAAATTGTTATGATAATGATGACGAAATTATAGTTGCTGCGCAACAGTATTTTAATAAATATAAGCATTATAAAAATAAAAAGTATAAACACTTCATGTTCTTTGATTACCATATTCCCCGTTAATTTTAGTGTGCTATTAAAATTTTTGGCAAGCTAATTTTAAGAAATATAACTGATTAAACAGTTTGGGAATAAGGTTACTTGTGATTATTATATTGGAAATTTTTATTCATGACTACGTATACTTAACAACCCAGATTTGTTGGAAAAAGGTAACATACTATGTTTCCTTTTTCCAACAAATCTGGGTTGTTAAGTCTATTAGAGTAAATCGTGATTCTAAAGAAATTATTAATCTAATCAAAATCATCGAAACAATATTTCCAAACAGTTCCCTCAGTAATTAACAGAACGAGAGATTTTAAGAATATTTTTTTTTTGTATTATAAATTGAAAAGTCACTGACACACAAATACAATGAGATACCGTTATCGTTCATCTTCAATAGCGACACAATTGAATGCGAGCAATATTTTCGGAGAAGCATTTTAAAATTAGAATACTTTTAATTGAATTTTAAAATGTTTCTTCTGTAATATTGCTCACATTTTATTGCCTCGTTATTGAAACAGATGATGTATACAGTACCGATAGTATAATATACCATAGAACTATATGTAGGTAGGTTGTGGGTAGGTGTCGTCGCCAAAATTCAGATGGCGCATTGTCGTTTGTCAAAATCAAAAAGGTTTGCTTCAATTCGGCTCAAGAGGGCTCTCTATTTCCGTAGTATATTTATACTCTTTGCGCTACACTACTATAGTCTATTTTAAAAACGAAGTCCCTTTTGACACTTCATAGCACGTAACACTGCACACTTCATATAAATTGCTAAAATAAACAAAGATTACTTATGGTACTAAAGACTATTTAAAAATAATTAGAATCCATACGAAACCTGATATAATTCTTTTTCTAACATAACCAACTAATAATTTTTATTAATATTGGTCTTAAATAATTTAAACTTCAATATAAAATAACATTTTTCTACAATACCATTGTTACGCACTAGGGTATTAGGATATTTTTGACTTTGTCGTAGTGTGGCGACCGTATGAATGGAATAAAATCGAACTAATTCGAGGTAAAAACAATTGTCCGAGAAAATAAATATTTTGTATTTGGTATTATTTATTATTAGGTTACAACGTACCTTAAATCCCATTCTGCAAACCCTTAATATACTTTCTTTATCAAAAAATGGATTTGAAGATGCAATATTGGATGTATTGTTAAGATAACCGATAGTTATTAAAAAGTAGCCATCCTGCGAATCAAAATCTGCTATACCACATTTATTTCACCCTTGTACTAAGTGTGGAGTAATACGTCATATTAGAAATTAAACCTTCTCACACTGAGAAGAGGCCCGTGCCCAGCAGTGGGATAATTTAATACAGGGCTGATATTATTATTATAAGTTCAGATTTTTTTAAAGTGTAAGTTTTGTGTAACAATTTTTTCGATATGTCAAACTTAGATTGACTACGTTTTGTTTTTCTGTTTTCTATCACTTCTGTTTCGATTCTAAACCCACGATTACAGTTTGTTTGGAAAGTTAATCGGTAATCGCTTTCGTGATGTGTCGATTGAAACGGTCTCTTCATTATTGCTGTTCAACTAACATCTGTCAAATGGGACTTCGTATTTGAAACGGACTATATAAGCTGTATTGCCCAAGACATGTCAAACACAAGACGTAAACCAGTGGTATCACAGTTAGAATATCTAGGTACATTTGACAGGCAATTGCAGCGCAAAAGCGGACAAATTAAGAACTATTCTTGTATTGGTTCCTTAGTATTATGCAATTTAACACGATAGATGTCACTGGTGAAACATGGATTGTAGAATATTTTAGTTAATTAATAAAAATTACAATTTTATTACTATTGTTTCATAATAATACTTATTGATTTATTAGTCTCATATGACTTGGATTTATTAATTTAAAACTTCAAACTAAGAGTTGGATGTTTGCCATCTACTTATATTCCTAGAGTCCAAAACGGATTTAGACATTTCTGACATATCATAAAAATACAATTCACAAATTCGGCGTACGCGCATGTGTTAGTGGAATTTTGTGATTTTAGTGCCTTTCGCTGTTATTAACCTGGTGATTTCAAAAGAATACAATACCAACAAGAAATGACTGTGCTACCCATCTAAAGAAAGTTTAAATACCTTCAAATATACACAAAATTCTACCTGTGCGTTTTTAAAAAGAGACGTTTGAAAATACAACGTATGATCAAAAGTTAATATGCGATACAATGATAACATATTATGAATTTACATGCCAACGACATAATATAAAATATTTTTTGTGAAAGTCTCAATATATTTATTAAATTGTAGCTGGTGTCGCTCAATAAACAGAACTTTGTCTGCAAAGATTACCTATGATGGTGAGGATGAAATAAAAAGTGCAGCTCAATCATACTACTAAGCATAAATCTATTAAATTAAAATAGCGCCTTATTACAATTTCCTCTTTATGTTTTATTTGTGAACCATTAATTTCTGTAATCAATAAAGAATTGGTATGAATAATAGCTGTTTTTATTTTTACCCTAAAGTAAACACAATTTATGCATACCTATATTTATATATAATATACACGATATAGCTACAAATATATATATATATATATACACATACAGCTATCTCTAAGTAGGTACTTGCATATAGTTCTTAGAACCAAATAAAAGATGGCACTAGCGGGCGTTGAAAAAGAGGTGGCAAAATGTTTGCTTGAGTGGGCTCTCTATTCCTATTATACTTATACTACTTACTTATGAAAGCACTGCTTCTTTTACTTGGTGGAATGAATTAATCTATACCTCCCCTCGGGGCGGCGGAGAGGTTATGTCAGACTTACCCGGGGACGACGTCCCAGTCCTACCGACTGAACTTACTACGGTGTTCCCCGACGTTACCAGTAGGCTGGTTCGCGCGAATCCGACCCTGCTATCGACACTTCTATTCTAGAAAAACATTACCTTCAAAAGACGATAATTATTAAGAAAATAAAACAGTTTCATGTAATTGATAATATGTTTATTCAAGTCGTATGTTTTCTCATACTTATACGCAGCTTAATACCTCCTAAATGTTTTTTGTCACTGAGGTGCAGGTCCTTTTTTAAGTTGTAAACGGTTATATGGCTCATATATTGTTCATTTTTCAAAAAGTTTTCTATGGTCTTCCTTCTAACTTTCTCCCAGGCATAGAGTTCTCTATATAAAGGTCGCACGTAACTGAGACGTCCGAGACTGTTCACGAATTGAAATATTTCATCAAGTTTGCTCTCGTATCTGCTTCTGATGCAGAGTCTCAGCCATCTGCAAAAAGACGTTTCCTCAGTCATCGTTTAAGCTATTACATACTCTCTCACAGTACTCTTTATCCTTATTAAAGATTTTACTCACGATTACGAAGAAGTCACTTCAGTAATCATTAAATGTCTCTGACTGCATTAAGACTTACATCTGTATGTAACCTCTACCAAGATGTATATTCTACACACATACATAATTATATATGTATCCTACCTAATATTATTAATGCCAATGTAAGTTTGTTCGTTACGTTTTCACACCTTAACTACTCTACCGAACAAACAGCCGGGGTACAGAAAAGTAAATAGGGTAACTTTCATCCATAAAAAAGTACTGTTACTAATCTAACCTACATTCACGCGAGTGGAGCCACGGGCAAAATCTAGTGAAGTTATAAATGGCAAAACAAGCGATGACGCCGTCACCCCAGCAACTCCGTACCCGCGTCACCGTGACGCGACCAACGCAGCCTTGCCTGATCTGAAATTAGCTTTATGCTCTCATCTATATAAGTGTATATACATATAGATGTATATATCGTCGGCATCGATGGCGTAGTGGTTAGTGTAACCGACTGCCACGCCTGAGGTCGCGGGTTGGATTCCTGCATAAGTCAAACATTTGTGCGCATGAACATAGATATTTGTCTTGGTCTGGGTGTTTCTATGTATAATATGTATGTGTTTAATATTGTCTTCTGTTTACGCGAATGTTACTCATTGAAATTAAACTCATTTGTGCGGATTTTATCGCGCTGTTTATTTAACACTGTATTACATAATTTTGTAACTGTTACACTACTACTACAACTATTGAATTTTACAAATTTTAAGCTAATAAAATTATTAAAACTATTAAATTATTTATAATCAGGTTCACACTTTCCCCGACGTTTCGGTTGCTTTTCAGCAGCCATGGTCACGGGGAGACTAAGATGGTAGTTGTCTCGATGTTCCAGTGTAGTTATTTCAAAGTACCCGAACATAATTTAATAATTGGTGTTTCTATTTACGCAGAATGAGCTCAAAGTATCATGAAGTCTAGCTGTGGTTTGCTTCTTCTTGGGTTTGATTATTTGAATTACGGGATCCCAAGCTGGTGGTACATTCCAACCATCTTCTCTATTGAAATTGGGATGTTCTTTGATTTCAATAGCTTCGCGAAGCATCCTTGGTAGAAATCGGTGTTCTTTAGCGAGAATCTATGGTTAGTCAAATCTCAGGTAGTGGTTGGTCCCCTGTTGTACATATTCACACACAGCAGACTTCAACGAGCGTTGGTGTTTTACATCAGCTATGTGTTCTTTTATACGGGTGCCTATGCTTCTCTTGGTTTGACCAATGTATGAGAGTCCGCAGTCACAATCTATTTTATAGGCCCCTGCATATTGTAAAGGTAATTTTGGCACTTGACGGATGGTAAAAATTGACTTATCTTCGTTGGTGGCTTGAAGTATGTGTTGATTGAAGCTCGCTTCAAGATGTAGCCAATCTTGTGAGTGACACCCTTTACATAAGGCAGTATAGCAGGCTGGCACTCGACTGTGGCTGGCTTTTCTCGGGATCTGTGACAGCGGCGCGGCTGTTGGAGCTTGTTGTCTTGCAGTACTTGCTTGACATGTTGAAGCTCGGCGTCCGGGTGCTTCTTGTCACAGATCCCGTGGGCTCTCTGAAACAAAAACATTCCCACGGTAGCTAACTGTATAGGATGGTGGTGAGATTTACCGTTTAAGTACCTATTGGTATGGGTCTTTTTTCCTATACACAGTGTGGCTCAAAGTACATCTAAGAACGCTCACGAATTATTTGCCTCTAATTCCATGGTAAATTGGATGTTGTTATTAATGGAATTAAGATGTTCTAGGAATACACTAACATTTTCTGTTGGTAATATTGTAAAAGTATCGTCTACAAACCTCTTATGAATCCTGGGTGTGATGGGGGTAGTCAATAAAGCTCGAGCCTCGAAGTCATCCATATATATGTCGGCAACAACAGGCGATACTGGGGAGGCCATTGCCACATGATTGACTTGTATGTAGAATTTATTGTCCCACAACAGATAGCCAGTTGTTAAACAATGCTTAAGTAGTTCTGCATATTCCTCAGGCATATTATACTCTATCTAACTTTTAGTTATTTCAATACAGTCATGGACAGGTATGCATGTAAATAATGACTGTACATCAAAACTACGCGATAAAATCCGTATAAATGAGTTTAATTTCAATGTACGTGTTTACAAAAAAAATAAGTATATAAGTTTGTTTATCCATTGTCTAGTAACCATAGTACAAGCTCTGCTTAGTTTGGGTTAGATGGTGTTATGTGTATGTGGTAGAATATTATATTATTATATTATATAATTAGTCTGGCCATAAATACTGTTACAATTAAAAATAAAACATAATATTACATTTGAATTTGGAATCTGTCATTCTTATATATTTATTGTGTTTTCTCATTCTTGCGCCAATCGGTGTTAAATATTTTTGTAATATTACCATGGACCACTCCATGGTAATATTACAAATCCTATTTGCAGTCGGCTGACAAAATGGCAGACGCGGCGCGCTACATCTACAGTGTCGCTATAGGTCGACGGCTGCTGCCGACGCGTCGATGACTGCAGTTACCACTGCCGTTGGCAACATGCCACTCGTGCTTAGGATATGCAGCCTAGACGAGACGCACTGGTCCTTATTTAACTGATAATTTAAAAATGAACAGGGTGGTAAAATCAAAACACCTTCTTAAGTGGTACGCAAAGAAAAATTTTTATTTATTGACAAGATTTTTTTGACTATTGAACAATGTTTAACCAAGCAGAATGACCGAGTTTATGCTCAAAGCTCTATAGAAGCTTCCCAATTGGACTAATTAGTCAGCAGAGATGTGACGTGGACATTATCCGACTTCAGTGATGATTTGGTGTGGTGTTAGCTATCAAGGAGTGACTGAGGCATATTTTTGTGAAAAGGTGTCAAAACATCGGCACAAGTGTATCAAAGTCAAAGTCAAAACTCATTTATTCATTTAGGTCACAAAGTAATGTTTATGATCGTCAAAAGAGGTATCAAGGTATCAAGATATCAAGATATGATTCTTGAGAAGGTGGTTAAGCCTCTAACAAGACCATGTTCCATAACCAAGAATGGTCCGTCCAGCAAGACTCAGCACCGGGTCATAAAGCTCGATCCACCCAAGCGTGGTCGGAAACAAACGTTTCGGACTTCATCAGTGCTGAAGACTAGCCGTCATCTTGTCCCGATCCTAATCCGCTGGATTATGATTTATGGTTATTTTAGAGAGTATGGCATGCTCTAAACGCCATGAAGAATTTTCATGCCAATGAAGAATTTTCCCATGGAGAGAGTGCATGTTTCCATTATTGATAACTGGATTCAACGATTAAAGGACTGTATTAAAACCAATGGAGATTATTTTGAATGAGCTTCATATATTTTTAATTAAAACTAACACAAATATAGTTATACAAAAAAAAAAATTTACAATATTTATCGCAAGACTAGGTATAAGTAGTAGTATATGTTTGTTTTGACACATTGTATTGAGCCAAGTATATATTCTATGTACATATATTTAGTTTATGCGAGATCAACAAGATAACTGACAGTTACCACGCATTAAATGTAAAATATAATCTGACTCCACTGACGATGTTCCTAAGAGTCAAAGTCAAGTCAAGTCGATGTTCTGAACAGTTATTAGAGAGAGTCCATTACAACGAAAGCACTAACATATTATGTTACTTACCTAAACATAATTTCTTTGTTCTCACTTGAGTCAACATCGTAGACGTCACCAAGGCATTGCAATTTCTTTCTAGGCATTGGAGGTCTTTCAATAAGCATCTGCAGAAAGTAGATTATCTGGCCCACAGAGAAGTCCTTGACATCATCGTAAGAGAGCGTAAAGCTTTCATCGTCCATTTCGGCGACGAGATTCGCCACTGGTTTGACCAATGTTCTATCGTAACTGTAATAATGGGAGGTGGAAAATAGATGGATTTTTTTTTAATGTCATGCATCATCTATCTGTGTCTTGTTTATTGTACTTTTACCAATGTCAAGGTTAACCATTAAAATGTATATCCGAAACTTTGGGTAGAACGAAATAGATTTGTAATAAATTGAAAAAATGACATAACTTCGTTCAGACTATTTTGTGGAGGTAAAGGAAAATCAAGAGACGTTGTACAGTAAGTTAGGATAAATTTTGGAATAAATGTGTTTCAAGGTACGAATAGGCTCAAAACTTCGGTATTTACGTTTTATGGTTATGTTCTGCGCTGCACGTGAATTCCATAAAAATGTTACGGTAACAGGTAACACTAACAAAGAATACTATTATAATATATTATGGACGAGTGTTATATTTTACCGTTTAGATTCATTAACAAGCTGCTAATAGAAAACGCACATTTAAAAGTAAGGTATTACATTAACTTACAACGTGCATCCAAATAATTATTATCCAAATAATTGTTCGTTTTCGTGTTACCTGTTACCCTAACTTAATTACCGATTGTGCACGGATGATGTGTTTGTAAAGTCAAAGTAAAGTTTAGTAGCATTGTAATGTTGAGCAGTAGCATAACAGTGGTAATTCAAATGATAATCAAAGTTGCCAATAATACAAACTCACCGTCACAGGACACCACTATTTTAAGACAAGAATTTTCCCTATCCTAGATACACTGATAATATGCCTTCAGCAGAAGTAAGTGTAATTGTTTTTAATTTAGCCTTACTTTGGTATAACGGGCGGCATCCCAGTACCATGAAGCCAGGTTTTCCAATCAATACTTTTAACCGCGATGTTCTTTCTGAAGCGTTTGAGGAAAAAATTTTTGAATTCGTCTGTATTCAGGGATGTCATACTGAATTTTCTCACATAGGCTTTGATAAACTTATCGAATACCTCTGTAACAGATGACATTTTGTTGTTATTATTATATGTTACTAAATTTTACCCGCAGTTTCGCCCGCGTAAATGTAGGTTAAGTTAGTTTCGTCACAGTACATTTTTGGATAAAAGGTAACTTATGTCCTTTTCTGTTCCCCTGACAACGTGTATGCGAAATTTCAATATGGTTGAGTAAGTACCTAGTTAATTAGTAGCGTAACAAATAAACAAACAAATTCACGTTCGCATTTAAAATATTAGTTAGGATGTGTAAAAGAGATAATTACATTCTAAGGTACGATTCCCAACGAAACGAACACTTTAGGCGGCATTTCACAATGTAGCTTGCATTGTAAGGCAAATAAATGCTCTATTAGCAATTAAGTTTTTATATAATAACTCAGCTGGCCACGTGGAGTACGCCTTCTTCAATACAGCTAGACCACTTCGCAAGCCATATCACGAAACAGTCAACCTTCTATAAGTTAGGAGCAAAAGCCTGCGATATGTATTGCCGTGTTCAGACGGATGCAATCAATTGTTGGCGCTTGTTATTTAACTCCGACGCATTCCGGCGCTGTGTAGGATCCGAAATTAAATCGACTTCGATATAATTTGATTCGGCAATTTTCATTAAACAATAAAACCGACCTGATGATACATCTACATATGTATGTTGTACCTTCATATGTTACGCTAACCCGATTTGTAAATTGGATCGGGTTTATCGATTATTGCCCGATTTTCATCCGGTTATCTTAATTAATGCCAAACAGGATACATGCTTGTGTGAATACACCGAGTCTTATTTTTATTGAATGCTCATCTAGATATATTCAGCTTTATTTGTGTGATCAATGAACATAAGTACATCGAACCGAGTGTAATATAATGATAATAACATCAGCCTTGTATTCAACTGCCAACTGCTGGGCACGGGCCTCTTCGCAGTGTGAGAAGGGTTAGGCCATAGTCCACCACGCTGGCCTAGTGCGGGTTGGTAGACTTCATATATCTTCTAGTACATTTTGCAGAACTCTCAGACATGCAGGTTTTCTCACGATGCATTCACCGTTATAGCAAGCGATAATTAACTATTTAATACACGCGTCTTCCACTAGACTATCGTTGCGACCGGACTATGTGTACTACTATTGTTTTCACTCACTAGGTCCACCGGTAACATCTTCCAAATACCTTAAGAACAATGAACCCTTTTCATATGGAATTCTTGAGAATGCATCAGCTGGATGCACTCCATTGAGGTCCAAAACTATTTTCGAATACTGATTTGTGGCACCCATTACTTCGATCTACAACACAAAATATAAAAAGATTATTAAGTAGCTGATTTTTAAATTCTTAGTAGCTCTGCCTCTCTCTCTCTGACTGTGCCTGGAAGTCGGGAATAGGCTCACCGCCTATAATAATGTAGGAACTAAAACGGTAGCCGAGGAAATGTGGCTATAATACATCTCAGCTTATCCCATCGCGACGTATAAGACTATCAATCTTTTTAACATGTGTCTAATTATCTATGAATCTATGTAACGGAATCTTTGAACGGGATTTTCACCTCTTTCAAACCGACGGATTAATTTGAAACTTTGCAAACTTATCAAGGACCGAATACAAAACAATAATTTAAAAAAATAAAATAATAATGTTTTAAAAAAACAAAAATCACGCTTTATTAAAAAATTAAGCCATGACGTGGAAAATAATTTAATAATTTTAATGTAAAAAAGCGTGGGGTAGGGTTATCAAAATATCTTAGAAAGCACCCCACGCTTTTCCACATTACAATTATTAAATTATTTTAAACAATTATTTTTTATTTTTTTATATTTTTTTTATAAATTATATTTTACATATGTACTTATCATCGTATTAAGCCTTCATCTTATTACGATGGGTAGTTAAAATACTTAGTATGTCTTATAAGTGCAATGTGAAAAAGCTTCTGCTTTATTAATTAATTTTCTCTAAACCTTATTTATATGTATAACAGCATCATTATTAGACAACCTAGTATTCTTATGAACAATTCTTTTTACAATTTTACTTATAACGACGTTAGAACCATTTTATAAGTTTTATTATTAAGACCGTAAGTATTTATGTGAAGTAACACACCGTTTCAGTCAGCTCTTGAAGACCCAGTAGAGAGCTAAAGTCGCGGCTCCGCTTGGCTTCTACTGTGTCATTGATGAGAGAGGCGGCGACCTTCCTCTCGAGAAACACTGCGAAACCCTCGTTAAGCCAGAAGTGGTCATAGTTTTTGATAGACACCGCGTTACCTGTCCAACTGTGCATTATTTCGTGGATTATTACACCTGCTAGGCTTTTGTCACCTACCTGTAAACATTCATTGATTATACATAGTATAAGGCATGGTTCTCTGATTGGTTAAGAGCTTGGAGCGGACACATCGGAGCGCCGAACGTCATAACCGTGTCGATCGCAGTAACGTAAAACAAATTCATACTAGGCACTGAAATATTGAATAGCAGAAAATTGCAACATAAATAGGTACATGTATATAATTATTTGAAATAACATAGATTAGTCTATCTCTAACGAAGGCGTCATACGATATTTTTTAAATATGGAACTACTAACATATTTTTTTTAATACTAATGACACCTTTTTCTATACTATCTTTCTTCTAATGCTATAAGATATTATGCTATAAAAATCTTTTTTTAACTAATGCCATGATTGTCTATATTTTATCATTTATTTCTACTATAACTCATTAGTCAACCATGTCGCACTGATATTTTATGTGTGGCATGTGGATAGATAAATACATTATTGTTTCGATACACATAGAAAAACATTAAATATGTTCATGTAATATACTAATATAGGGTAAACAATACTAATATTGGCACCCAATGATTGGCACTTCGTTAATTTATTCTATAGAATAAGAAAAATTTCTAAAAGAAAATTGAACCACTTTTTAAAAAAGATTAATAAAAAAATGGAGGTATCTGAAGAAGGAACGAAAAGTGGTGGATGTACTTAACCGCTTACAGATAAAAACATACGAAGAATTTTAGAAGGAGATGAGGTATAATTAATTAATTAAGAAGGAGCTTAGAAACATCAATGCCTATCAATTCTTAAGACTGCCAATAGTACCAATGATTATACTTTTTTTTTTTACCTGGAGGTATGCTTTGACGAATACCCCTTCGCGGGGGCGGGCGGAGGGGTTATGTCGGACTCGCCGGGGTAAAAGAGAAAGATGGAATAAAAATAATGTACCTCCCGTAATACCGACTAAACCTAACACGATGTTCCTCAACAAAACCGTTATCGACGGGGCCGCGCAAATCACTTTCGCATGCGGTCACGACCCCGCCGAGGTTTCGGTCCGCCGTATCAAACGGCAGGCCACTACGCGAAGAGATCTACCCAATTTGGCATTTCTCACTCATAAAACCCTTCTGTACCCCTCCCTAGAGGGGAGAGGGACTCAACACAGAGGCGCGCGTGGGAACACGCACGCCCGCTCTCGGACCTGGTGCTGAACGGATGGCGGGCAGGCCCACAAAGCCCACCACCCCCAGGTCAAACCTCAGGGTGGCTGGAGGTCCAAGCTGCGCCCGGCTCTGCAGTTGGGAAGAGGGTTTAATTGTTCCCTCTCCCGCTCCGCCGCCTCCTTGATGGAAATCACTTCCTCACAGAAGGAGGCGACGGCATTCCACAACCTCTCATCCCAGACCATAGATTGAACTACGGCCGGGAGCGAGAGGGCAACCGATCCGACTGCCGCGATCAACTCACGGTGCTGCGAAGCCCAGGCGGGGCAAACCGCCAAAGTGTGCAGCGCCATGTCCTCAACAACGTCGCGGCAGTCGCCGCAGTGGTGACAACCGGGCGTCTCTTGCCGGCGTATACGACACAGGAACTGGCTAAAACAACCGTGGCCAGTCAATACCTGTGTCAGCCGGAAGGTGAGGGCGCCATGCCGCCTCTCCAGCCACTCCTCAAACACGGGACTTACCGCCACCATGGCGTGCCCGACCAATGATTATACTTATTTATAGTGCCATTTACTATGCTCAAGTGCCAATTATTGTTACATTCCGTAGACATAAGCACAATTAATTTTTAAGTTTATAATACGTTTACTTTATATATATTGCGTCATTTTATTTATGCCTGTCTAAACTAGTACCCGAAAACACAACCAAAATTGTTTATATAAGAGAATTAGATAATTGCTAGTAAAAGTCGGGTTATAGTGCCAGTCATTATACTGTTTACCCCTATATGTAAAATATATAAATACATTAAAAATAAACTAAACTACATATGTTCTATATGGGATTAAAGCGCTGCAAGCTTAAACAATATAGGTACTATTTAATAAAACCAGCATACGTGTGGCCTGTTGACAACATATTAAATAACCACTTAACTTTGTATACGAAATGTATTTGTAGCTATCGATCAATGACATTAAAAATATTATTTGGTATCGAGCAATAAAAAACCTTATTGATCTTACCACTACAGTAGGACTGACAAATGTAAGACAAGGATTCTCCATTGCTCCATGCGGGAATGCGGGAGGCATTACAAGAATATTATACTCCGTCCAATCGTAAGGTCCGCATAATAGCTCAGCGGCATGAACGTATGTCTCTACTTTTGAAAACTCTTCTGCACTGCGAGCAAGGTCCTCTTTTTCTGCCCATATTTTTGATCTGAAATATACTAATACCATTATAATCAAACAGCTCAAGCCCGTAATCATTACTGGGTGGACATTGGCTAGGTAAAATTACCCTTTGAACTATGTAAAATACTATGAGTTATAAAGAAGATAACTTTTCAATTGAAACTTTATACTTATCCCCAACCCCAACCTTGCCATAAGCTCTACCTTGCAATATTCATAGCACTTACCTTGGCATAACCCCAACCTTTTTTTATTACGTGCGGAAATGCGCCTGATGTATACCCTCTCGCCCCAAGGGGAGGCGAGACGGTTATGTCCGGCTCTCCCGTACTTCGGGCCAACGGACCAAAACCCCACGGTGTGCCCGCTCGCTGCCTTGTATAGTGGATGGGCCGCTGGCAAAAATTACTACCTCAGCGACCCACCCAGCAGTCTACAACTCATCGGCGACGCCCCGGCACTACATAGGGCGTCGGACCGACTCAATGGCTGGCGGACGGGAGATCCCCGTTCTCCCGCCCGCGGCCTTCATTTCGGTTCGCCGGCGACGGCTCGGATCCGCAAGGATACTTTCTCCACGGATCCGCTCCGCCGCCTCCTTCTGCGAGATGACGTCCTCGCAGAAGGACGCGACCGCTGCCCACTTCCTCTCGCTGTCGGCCATGGCTTTGATCACGGCCGGCAGCGAGAGATCCTCACCCACAATCTCAGTGAGTTCACGGCGCTGCACCGCCCAAGCAGGACATTGCTCGAGCGTGTGCTGCGCCGTGTCCTCCTCACAATCGCAGTGGTGGCAGATAGGACTCGGTTCCCTCCTAGCGACCGTGTGCAGGTATTTGCCAAAGCAACCGTGCCCTGACAACACCTGCACTAGCCGGAAGGAAAGGGTCCCATGCTGCCGCCCTGCCCACCGCTCCAATACCGGCTGGAGGGCCCCAACGGTTCTGAAACCGGCCAAGGGCACCTCCAGCCGCGCCTGCCACTTTAAAATCATGCCCTGATGGGCTCGACTGCGCGCGTACTCAATCACTGTCGGGAGGGGACAACAACCCGTCTCCTCCCGCACCGCCTCACTCATTGCAAACACTTCGGCGGGCACTTCAGCCTCCAAATCCCACGGGGGTGTTCCGGCTAACGCACAAGCTGCGTCGGCCGACACCGTGCGGTATCCGCGTATTACCCTGACCGCTATGACTCTCTGCGGCCTCCGCAAGAGAGTCCATACGCGTCATACAGTCGGCTCTCCTCTCGCTCATCGCGGTGGCGACGGCTTCGGCTGCGTGTGTATAACCTCCGGGCACGAATGCAGACCGCACGGAGGTCCACCAGCTCCTAAGACCACCAGTAGACCCCCGTTGGGGTCCAGTGTCGCACTCGGGGCATGGCCGCGTCGCAAACAGCTTGAATGCTGTTGCGAAAGCGGACAGCCCCGGCGTCTACCTCTCCAGATGGGGGTGCAGGAGACAGCCAAGCTTGAACTATGGCTGCCTCTTCCAGTAGGTCCCGGTTCAGCCTCTTCACAGCCCACCGCGGAAAGCGAGGTGTTCTGCCCGCCGACGGGCGCTGACCCCTGCTAGGGTCCCGGAGCAGGGAGACCTCCAGACGGACATACCGATGGTCCGAAAGGGTCTCTACCTCCTCCAGGAAACGCCATCCCCTTACGCGTGCGGCGAGGGCCGGGGTAGCGGGGTAAACGAGAGGTCCACTATCGACCCTCCCTGCCGTCGCACGCACGTGTTCATAGCACTTACCTTGCCATAACCCTAACTTTGCAATCCCTCCATCCTTGCCATAACCCCAACCTTGCCATAACCCCAACCTTGCCATAACCCCCAACCTTGCCATAAGCTCTACCTTGCAATATCCATAGCACTTACTTTGCCATAACCCTAACCTTGCAATCACCCCATCCTTGCCGCCATAACCCCAACGTTGCCATAACCTCAATCTTGCCATAACCACAACTTTGTCATTATCATAACCCCAACTTTGCCATTACCATAACCCTAACCTTGCCATAACCCCAACATTGCCATTACTCTTACCTTGCAATATTCATAGCACTTACCGTGCCATAACCCTAACCTTGCAATCACTCCATCCTTGCCATAACCCTAACCTTGGCATAACCCCAATCTTGCCATAACCTCAACTTTGCCATAAGCATAACCCCAACCTTATCCATAACCAAAATCTCACCAGAACCCCAACCTTGCCATAGCTCTCACCTTGTCATAATCCCAATCTTGCCATAACCCCAATCTTGCCAATACCTCAACCTTGCCATAAGCTCGACCTTGCCATAAGCTCGACCTTGCCATAACCCTATGCTTGCCATTACTCTTACCTTGAACAACCCCAACCTTGAAATAATCATAACCTCAACCTTGCCGTAACCATAACCCTAACCTAGCCATAACGTAATTTTATACGGATTCTATCGCGTTGTTTATCTATACTAATATTATAAATCTGAAGAGTTTGTTTGTTTGCTTGAACGCGCTAATCTCAGGAACTACTGGTTCGAATTGAAAAAATATTTTAGTGTTGGCTAGCCTATTTATCGAAGAAGGTTATAGGCTATATAACATCACGCTATAACCCTCGGAAGCGGCGCAGTAATCATAAATGCGAGTGAAACCGCGGGCACATCTAGTTTTTTATAAAACTCTATTACTACATAATTTTGAAACTTCAAACGACTATTGTTAAACACTTTTACTAATTATTGTTTACTTCTACATAAGCTATTTAAATTATAGACTTTTTCTTACCATGGCTGCTGAAAAGTAACCGAAACGTCGGGGAAAGTGTAAAATTAAATCTAAATAGTTTTAATAATTTAAATAGCTGAAATAGAAATAAACAGTAACAAGTAAAAGAGGTAAGTTTCAAAATTATGTAATAATAGTGTTTTATAAAAAATAAATAACGTGATAGAATCCGTAGAAAGTTGTTTAATTTCAATGTATAACATGTCGCGTAAACGTGAGACAATATTATGTATAACATTTCAAGTAATTTCAGATGTTTGCTTTCAATGTACTTTTGTAAAACCGAAGAATAATTTAATAATATTGCAAACTTAGAACTCTTATTTCACGCGCAGATGGATAAATTATTTGCCATAAATTTATTGAAAACGGTTACAATATGTGTTCGATTATTATTCGTGGATTATTTGCTTGATATTATTTGCTTTAAATTTTACATATAATCTTCAAATTCTTAATCGGTATTATGGCATTAATTTCCAAAATACCCTTACTTAGCATTAGCTAAGCAACGTCTATGGCCTGACTTTGGTATATTTGATCGATGGCCTGACTTAATTTCAATATTTTAGGTATTAGATTGACCAACGCTTGGAGCCCGGGGGCCAGACTGGGCCAGACACTATGGTTTTTCATTGTGTCCGGATTCCGGCAGTCAAAGAGTCGTCTATCGTCAAACCACTGCTATATACTTAATATTAATATACCACGTCCAATAGAGTCCTATAAATAATCAACTAAAACATTGTTTAGTAGTTATAGGTGTTAGGCTTCATATATTACTTCGTATATAGTCACGATCCTCATTAGTGAGGGAACGACAAAGAAGAAGATATTACTTAAAACTATATATTAATCTTCTTGTCGTCTTACCTCGGTCCTATCGTTTTGGACTCCAAGGCACCTACAGCGATTGCGAATAAACTGGCCGGTACAGGCACGGGCTGATTGAATATAGACTTGTTTTTCTTCACTGCGCCTTTCAGAGCGCTCATGACCACTGTTAATTCCTCGGGAGCTGTCACTTCCGCATAGTAACTAAACCTCACAGTTGGCGAATCTTGGCACGGCAGGATCGAACGCCCGTGTATTGGCTGAAAGCGGGATAGAAGTTCTGTATTCATGTACTCGATTATAATGACAACTTATGGCTTAACAATATAAAGAAATATATTTATTTCTAATCTAACTAATATTATCAATGCAAATTTGAGTTTGTTTGTTTGTTATGTTTTCACGCCTTAACTATTTGTCCGATCATCATGACATTTCGCATACACGTTGTCGGGGGTACAGAAAAGGTTATAGGGTGTATTTTATCCAAAAAAAGTTCTGTTCCCGAGCTAGCAAAGTTGTGGGTAACTTTATAGGAGTTAGCAAAAATATATTAAATATAAGTATTTTAGTTTGTGTAGGTACTTACAGAGCTTTGACTAAACACATAAGGATGTTTTTTTCCTGAAGTCTGAGACGGCTTCAACCAGGTTAAGGCTGATGCTTTCGGATCCGTCGTGTATTTTATACTTATATTAAGCCTGTCAAAGAAGCAGAAGCAGTGGCTATACAAAATATATTAAAATAACTAACTCAGCTCAACTAATGTAAGGCTTCTAAAACACTTTGATATGGTCTTCACAGTTTGGTAGCTTGAGGTTCAATTTATAATTTAAGCCACGTAATCCCTTTAATTCTATTAATACCATGCGGTACACGATTTAGCTTGTTACAGAGCGTATAACTTTGTCTCGTTTTAGTGAATCCAATAACAACGCATTAAGAGATCATGGTACGACTCATCCTCTTATAGCTTTTCACAAGATATGGGTACGTCATATGACTATAAATAACAGGAATAAAGACTAAAACTATATATATAAAAATGAATCCTTGTTTCAGTCATGCCATAAGTTGAGAACGACTTTACTGGTTTCATGCATTTTTTTTAAATTATTTCTACTATTTTATAGAAGGTTCTTACGGAATGAAAGGTTAAGAAGATTGCGTTGAAAATTTTACGACTATTTTAACCTGGCGAGTTTGACAGTTCGTCTAAGACAGGACAACGTATGTCGGGTCAGATATTATTAGATAAAAGTAAACTAACTTGTCGCCGCTTACAGCTGTATTCGACAACTTTATTCTGAGTTTAGAACCGATAGTCAGCGTTGAACGATCGGTAGCGAACTCGCCTTCAATTTCATACTTCAGTGGTAACCCAGTCTCCGTCATTATTGACTCTATTTTGAGGCAATTAATATCTAATGGCTAAAAATAAATTTTATATATTATAAGATAGTTTCTCAAGAGTACATAAAAATAAACTTTAAACAGATCAGTCAGTGTCCTAAGTAAGTTAAATTCCAGATTAGAACATAGGATTTGAAAAGATTAGGGAATTTCGCAGAAGCAACACGGAGTCCGCATATGTGCCCGATAGACATTAGTAGATTTGACCTTATTACATAGGACTTAAGATCAAAATAGATCATCCAGACCAAATTTCGGTTATGATAGCAAATTTCATCGAAAACTAGTCATCTACGTAGGAGACATTAAAGTGCAGAAGCGTATGACGCAAACACAAGAACACTCATTATCCTCATAGGTCAATGGGATTGTAAAAGTCTGGAAAGAGATCAGGCGAAGGACCAACGGCTTTACATGCTTTCCGAGGCACGAGGAAGATCGCTAGCTCCCTAAATCTAAACTGTTATTGTGTATTTCTGGACTAAACAAATAGTACTTGTTTGTTATTGTGTTAACACCAATTTCACAATTTCATATTTATATCACAGTTTACCAACTCATCGACGTCCTCCAATACATAAAAGTTTAAAGTAGCTATGCCGCAAAACACTTGCTTCTGAAAGTCAACATTCAGGTACACCGCTATGTGCGTTATAATCGCCAGTTCTGTAAGGAAATAAACATTATTGAACCCTTATTTAGGCCAATAACTTAAGCTGATGAAGATGAACTGATGCAACTAAATGAAACACTAGCAATATGTCAGATTCGTGGCAAGGGTAAATATATAATCATTGCCTCTCTCTGTAAAATAAGCGTAGGTGTATTTATATCTAATGTCGATGTATACTTGTTTTTCAGCGAGATAGGCATAGACAGAATTTTCCGTTGCATATTTAAATAAATACTATCTGGTGTCATCATTAATCCATCTGGCCGGGAGCTGTTGTAACTTTAGTCTACTATTGCTCGATCATAACTAGGACATTTTTACTCCAGCAGCGGCGGTTGGCCCGACGTCGACGTAGTTTTCACTTTTTAAAATGTAAATGCACAGTATAACAAAGTAGGTACTTAACCTGGTCGTGAATGAGATGTTGAGTCGAGTGGACTCAAACCTCTTGCTGTTCTGATGTGGCTGGAATATATAATACATAAATATTTTAACAAACTAGACAAACTTGCTACAATTTTATTAAATCGCAGCGGTACACCGGCGCACAGTGTTCTGTCTAGAACAAACTAGGTGGACAAAATTATTTTACACCTTTTTAGACCGGTACTAATTAAATACGTTATATTATAACGACTAAAACTATTTTCGTCCGTATACTAGCTTTTCACCCAAGTTTTTCCTGCTATTACATATTCTGTATTTAAAGTAGACCGTAAGGCACCAAATTTACAGGGTGTTAATTCTTCACTCGCGCAAGTCCTGGACTGGTTCACGGCGAATAATTTACTGCACAATTCGAAAAAATCAAAATGTATTAAGTTTACATTGCCTAATGTAAAGAGTCCTAGCATAAACGTTAATTTAAATAATGAAACAGTAACATTTGTACAATCCACAGTTTTCTTAGGCATTACTTGAGATGATAAAGTTCAGTGGGACGCTCAAATATCGTGTCTTGCAGGGAGACTTAGTTCAGCCGCATTCGCGGTTAGGAAAGTAAGACAGCTTACTGATGTAGATACTGCGAGACTAGTAGGTATATTTTAGTTATTTTCACAGTGTCATGTCCTATGGCATACTGTTGTGGGTTAAGGCAGCTGATATTGAAACAATTTTCATTCTTCAAAAGCATGCAGTACCTAGCAATTTTAATTTAGGCCCATGAGTTTGCGTGAAAGAGTGTTTTAAAGAAATTGGTATACTTACCGTTGCGTCGCAATATATATTTATGAATATTATGTTTATAAAACATAATATTCACTTAAATAATAAGAATAGTAATATTCACAACTTAAACACTACAAATAAGCGTAAGTTAGTAGGTCTGTATTGTCGTTTAAAAAAGGTTCACAATTCATTTGCGGGACTCGGTATACCTACGCTTTTTTAATAAACTACTAATTGATATTATAAATTTACCTTTACTCAAAATTAAATGTTCTGTAAAAGTCAGCTTATCCGGAAGGTATTATTAGGGGAGGGAAGGGATATTTATTCAATCAATGATTACTTAAATGATAAAAACTCATGAAACTAGTTGCTTGTTTCATACAGGATTCAAACAATATATGTATTATACAGGGTGTCCAAGAACCTGGCGTCCAACTGGATTCCCACGATGCCCCAAGTTCTAACAGTACTCAGAAAAATATTTTAAAAAATCCACCCCATGTACTTACAGAATTATACTGATTTCAAAAAAAAAGGGGAAATGAGCACCCTGTGACATACTTTTGAATGCTGTGACTGCTAATGCTGATAATTTCGATATTTCTTGGAGGTTTTGTAATCTAGGGTATTGCTGTGTCTAAATAGAATGTAAAAATAAAGTACTTATTGTACCATTTTAAAATAAAATATTATTTTAACTAAAGGTGATATGGAAAACTATTGAATTTCGCAACTTTGACCGACTGTAGTGTAAAAAAAATGTACCAAAATAGTATGGCAAGTGACGTCAAATTTTGACGCGTTTATTCCTCTTTTTAAAAAGGTATAATACTTACACATTAATTTGAAAAAAAAATTTTGATAATATTTTTACTCAACAACCCAATTTTTACGAAGTGCCTACCTACTAACGGTAACTGTCGGACCCTTTCTTATCTTAGAAACTGTTATGTTACTACTATTATTTACTTCGGTTCCAAGAGTGAGCAAGAAGGAAATACACACAGGTAGATGGGTTCCCAGTAGAATAAAAGCAAAGAATGTTAGTTTAAAGATATTTTATTACAATAAATGTTCAAAATGTTGACCACCCGCGGCAATACAAGCTCTCACTCTCCTTAAAAAGGACCGCTTTATGTTTCGCGAGTAACTTTTTTGACGTATCACCTGCACTGCTTGTGTTATCTTCTCACGAAGGTCAGCGATGTCATTAATGGGCTTCGCATAAACGAGCTCCTTCATAGTTCCCCAGAAAAAAAAATCCAGCGGATTTAAGTCAGGTGAGCGGGCTGGCCACGGGATTGTTCCTGATCGCCCAATCCACCTGTTCGGGTATTGCTCGTCCAAAAACTCTCTAACGGATACGCGAAAATGTGCTGGACAGCCGTCGTGTTGGAACCACATATCTGGTGGGGTCTCTTCTAGTAAGTTTGGCAAATCATTTTGAAGAAAATTTAAATATGATTCGCCAGTCAAATTCTCGGGCATCTCAAATGGACCAATAATATTCCCACAGAGAATACCGGTCCACATGTTCACTTTGAACCGGTACTGGGATCTATCTTCTCGCATCAAGTGCGGATTTTCCACATGCCACTCGTGCAAGTTGTGTAGGTTCATGTAGCCATCCTTCTTAAATGTAGATTCATCTGACCACAAAATTTTGTCGATAAAGTTTTCGTCTTCTCGATGTTTTTGCAGGATTGTTTCACAAAACGCGACTCGGCTCGGATAGTCTCGAGGTAAAAGACTTTGCACTCGCTGTACGTGGTACGGATGATATTCTTCTTTTTGGAGAATACTGTGTGCTGTGCTCTTCGGTATCCCCGTATCAGCTTCTATTCCTCGCACAGAGATGCTTGGATTTGCCGACACCGCCTCTAAAACTTCATCGCGTATGAAGTCATTTACGGGTCGTCCTTCACCAGCTACTTGATTGGGGAACCGCCCGTCACATAGTGATCTGTGCACATTAATGAAAACTCGATGGTCGGGATATCGCGTAGCCCTCGGATACCTTTCTCTGTAAAGTCTCGCTGCAGCTCGTCCATTACCTCTACATTCTCCATAAATGTAGTGCATATTTGCGTATTCTTGCGGAGTGTAGGTCGCCATGGTAGCACACACAAAACACAAACTGTCCAAACACAGGCAAAGGTCGTCGTAAAGAGTTCGTTTCAAAGTCCAGAGCACAAAGAGTAATCGAGTCCAATAAACAAAGCTTTAAATCGTAGTACGTGATCAATGGTAACAATAAGAGAGAGGTGCGTAGTAACGGCAGGAGGCAGTGACGCGTACTGACCGTACTGTTATCCTAAATAGCACGATCCCAGATAGCGTCACTATCTATCTCACTCGCACCTCTAACCTTTTTCTCCCTCACTCTTACCTGAATAATGGGGTACCATAAAGAAGAACCAGCAAATCGCAAAGATAGTTTCTGTCTTGCTCCCTCCTGTTGTAATAACGAATCACTATGGTGAGATGCATGCACATACCGTCCCTTACGGTCTAACCTGTTTTTTGAGAGGCCTGTTGTTATTTTTATGAGCATACAACAGTAATTCTTTAGAGGTTAGATTCAATTCGTCGTAAATTTTTCTTTCTAAGAATTCTGTAAGACATCGTAAAAATTGGGTTGTTGAGTAAAAATATTATCAAAATTTTTTTTTTCAAATTAATGTGTAAGTATTATACCTTTTTAAAAAGAGGAATAAACGCGTCAAAATTTGACGTCACTTGCCATACTATTTTGGTACATTTTTTTTACACTACAGTCGGTCAAAGTTGCGAAATTCAATAGTTTTCCATATCACCTTTAGTTAAAATAATATTTTATTTTAAAATGGTACAATAAGTACTTTATTTTTACATTCTATTTAGACACAGCAATACCCTAGATTACAAAACCTCCAAGAAATATCGAAATTATCAGCATTAGCAGTCACAGCATTCAAAAGTATGTCACAGGGTGCTCATTTCCCCTTTTTTTTTGAAATCAGTATAATTCTGTAAGTACATGGGGTGGATTTTTTAAAATATTTTTCTGAGTACTGTTAGAACTTGGGGCATCGTGGGAATCCAGTTGGACGCCAGGTTCTTGGACACCCTGTATATAAGTCAATTTAGTTATGTGAAGGTACTTCGTGTTTATTTTGTGATGTTAAAGTATCTTTCTTTTCTTTTAAACAAACGTTATAAGTATTAATGTAAATTTTGTTTTAAGTAACTACATTTAGTCACGATAGTTCGTGACTAAATGTAGTTACTACTACCTTTTCACTTTTGTTTTTACTTACCTTTTGTTACTACCTTTTCATATCACAAAATGTAAGTGTATGCGTCTTTATGCCATACTACTGTCTATAACAAATGGCTACCTACTGATAAATATTATTTCATAGATCAAATGCTTCTTACATAATATGATTAACCTTTTCTTTATATTAGAATTTAGTTTTATATGGACAGAGACATATTATGGCATAATGACTGCAACACCTGGTACATAAATGAGTTGTAAAATACTAAAATTATAAGTTGATGGCGATTTAAAAGAGTGGCCTTGAGTTTCTTGCAGGTATCTTCTCATAGGCTCAACCTTTTGCCTGAACCTTGCAACTAACATAAATGTAAATTAAGTAACTGTAATAAACTTACTAACCCCTTTGACGTTCATAAGTGTTACTTTGTGACCTAAGTGAATAAATGATTTTTGACTTTGACTTTGACTTTCACTTTGTGCCTTATTCTACCATCTTAGATTATAGCCGTTCGTAAACAATCTGTCAAAAGGAAGTGGGATTCGTCGCTTATATTTATTGAAAGTACTAAAGTCAAACTCGCTTTAAAGTTTAAATACAAATGAGAAACGGCAATGAATTGCCGTAAATCTTAGAATTCGAATAAAAGGTTTTACGTGACCTTGGGGTCAGAGGTCAAAATTCATATTTGATTTCATCATAGTCACATTTCCGGGTATATCGACTATGCTGAGTCGAATGGCGTGACCGCGAGTCTCTAGCTCTTACGGTTCTTGAGTTGAAAGTTGTATAACAGACAGACGGAGAAAGCTGTTGTATAAGAGTTTTTTCGAACTATTATAAGAATACAAAAACATATATTTCTTTATTTTACATAATATTATTAATTTATTTTATATATTTTACAATATACATTATTTTACAATTAAAAACTAATAGATTACTAAACGACTAAATAATAAAAAATAAAAGAAAATATTTTTATTCCACTAAACACCCATAAAACAATTATTACATCTAATTTAAATTTACAATAAAAAATAACCTACCATCCCTATTTATACAATAAATTACTCAGTAACAAATAAACTATTTACTTACATTAAAATTAATCATATTCTTCATCGTCTTCTGAGGAATCGGTTACAATATAATCTTCCTCAATATGAGGGGTTGGTTCATTTACAGTTTGAGCATTAGGGGGAACAATTAACTTTAATACCTCAGACACAACTTGTCTGCCTTTTTTTGAAAAGATCTCGTAAGCTATTGATCAAAGGATTAGATGTAATAATTAGCATATTAAGTAAGTATCTATTCGTGGTAGTACGCGAACACTTTCTTGTATTGTGTTCTCGGAATCTACGGCAATCTTTGTTCATCGCCTCCTGGGCTTCTTCAGAAAGCTGCACAATAGGAACAATTGCTTTTTTTATCACGTCAACACTATGAACCAGTATTTCATGCACAGTGGCAGTCATATAATACTACGAAGTCATGAGCTCTTCAGCACTGCGAGCTTGTGTTAAATCTTCCACCCTACGTTTCTTTGTTTTAAAAGATGAATCCTCGAAATCTTTTCGAGGTCTGCCGACTTTCGTCGACTCTTGTGATGTTAACGGTTTTGGCTGCTGGCAAATCACTTGGCACAATCACACCTCTAACCACTCTTTAATTTTGGCTATAAATCGTTCCTTTGATTATCCAGCTGCAGTCCACTTAGAGGCGATTGTCGATGAAAGTTTCGCTAATTTCATCTTTATGAAATTTGCCATCACAATAAGACGGACATTCCTTTCTACCGTACCATGTTTCAACCATTCTTCAAAAATAACAATATTTGAAATAGAATGAATGCATTCTGAAAAAAAAGGAAAGAAAATATTTGTACTCAATTGTGCGGATTTAAAATACATTTATATTTTATTTTAATAAATGAATTAAAGATGTAATCACAATTTAGCCCGTCTACAAAAGTCTACAAGTTGTTCCCAGTCCATCAAAGTTCAAAAACCATTGAAAATACGCGATAAATTTTAGTGTTTTTCCAGATACATCTATGATATACAAATTCGTAAACAATACAGTCAATTATAGTTAGAATGTGTAGTACTTACCTTCAGTAATAAAATCCATCACCAAACACTTGCACAAATTACTAACTGCCAAAATGAGATATTGTTGAAGCAACTGATCTAACTCATTATCTTGCATTGCAATCCTATTACTCATCATTCTGCAATGTTACACATAAATCATTCTCGGAATTAGAGGTTATTTTTTCGGGAATTTGAGAGTGACTTTCGTCCACCTAGCTTGTTCAAGACGGAATACTGTGCGGCGACTAGACACAATAGGTTTACAATTATGTCCGGCATTCCAACAATTGACAGGTTAATCATATGGAGTCATAGCTTCGAAAGAAACGCCGTGGCAAAATAATAAAACTATTTATATCAATATTATCTTTGGTCGTAAATAAATGCAATGCCATAGACACTAGCACCGCTCTTATAGTACAGTAGGGATTAATATTTCTTTTGTAGCGTATATTCAAAGGTACGGATCACATAAAGCTAAGAATACAATATATTAGAAAATTAAGTATGCTTCTTTGCATTAGAAAAACAATAGCTGATATAGAAAACATCAATTGTTATGTATATATTCCTGTGCTCAGTAGATATGTCTCGTATCAGTGTCTGTACTTATTTATAATCATATGTTGTAATATGCGTGTGTAGAAAGTGATACTGGAAAGAAACCTTAAACTTCGCCGCGGAGATCTCGGTTTCCAGCCCATGTGTACGACCCGCCTATCTGAGGATTATAATAAATACAAAGCTTAATACAGTTTTCATGATTTACCCAGTTTTAAGGTGGGCTGCTAGGTGACTGCTAAAAGTAGACTAAAATATCGTCGTATCGCATTCAATACCGCGAATGCACCATTTACAAAATTTTACAGGAGATAAAAAATCTTTATGATACAGTACGCCTATAATTTAAAGTTCGCGGTTTTGCAGGACTCGGAAAATAACAGTATTGGATTTTGTATTTCAGATGGATTGGACCGATAAACTATTTGTAGAAACATTAGGTCAAAGCAATATTTACTAATTAATATACAAGCAGCATTTAAATTAACAAATATATAATAATAATAATAATAATATTCTATCACATACACACAACACCATCTAGCCCAAACTAAGCAGAGCTTGTACTATGGGTACTAGACAATGGATAAACATACATATATACTTTTTTTTTGTAAATACGTACATAATATGCATAGAAACACCCAGACCTAGAGAATATGGTCAGGTTTATTCTATATCACCAGTAGAATGCGTGGTTAAAAGGAATTACACGATTTCAAAATCACCCTGTATATGATGATATGAATAATAAGCATATATATGAGATATATGAGATAGCAATCCGTGTCTGGATCATTCGTACTAAAACCAAAGTGCTGGGCCTTTTACATCATGTCTCTTGTGCTTGGTTGTTGGTATAGGATAATTTACGAAGCACTCACCTGTTTTCAACCGTTTCAAAGCATAGACCATGTATGTAAACGAGTAAAGTACACAGATATATGCGATCAAATCTCTTGCACGTCCAAAGATCTTCATTTCGCTTAAATGCCGACTGTCTTTTATAAGGTTTAATTATAATAATAACTAAAATTAGAGTAAAATATTCAATGGTATTTATCTACATAAGTAAAATTATTTGTTTTGTTACAAGAATAGTTACATTGTCCGTGACATTACATTGTTGTTATATGACAATGTATTATATTTTATCTTTTTAATAAATGTCATGCAGACATAATGGCTCGGTGTAATGTTGCTGCAACAACGTTTAAAACCTCGTATCCACCAGGCAACATTTGGCGCACGACATGTTGCACAACTTGTTGCTCAAAGTGTTGAAAGTCAGCGCGGAACTTTTGTTTAGCAACGTTGTCAGTCTACATGATTTCGCTCGCATCAGTCGTCGATAACATGTCGCCAGAGAAACTAGTGTTGATTTCAGCGGCGGTGGTTATAATTTTATCGAAAAATGCATCAAAAAGAAAAAAGCCACGTTGGTGGGTTAGAAATTACTTACAAAATAAAGAAAATGTATTCAGAGATATCCGTGTGATTGATGGATCTTTTACAAATTTTACCCGAATGAGCGAAACACTACACTACACTCGACAACATTTGATGCCCAACTGCATTTTGCACCGAAACAAACAACAAGCCGCGCGTCATGTTGCGAGCCAGCTTGCAACGTCGCGCGATGTTGTGCAACGCTGTTGAGCGTCAAATATTGCCTAGTGGATACGAGGCTTTAAGCCGCGTTCTGACTAAGCACACACCGCTTTATTTACTCAGTCAAAATGCATGTCTGCGCGGGCTTCTTGTCTTTATCGAACCAATCCACGTGGAATCGGCTAAGATAGTGCTCAGGCAAAGCTCTACGCATGTTTGCTTCGCATTACCAACTGAGTATATGCCGCGCGAAGCTGCTGTTTTTGTAAATATGCGGTTATTCAGAAGACGGCAATTACCATACGTAGACGCATTATGAGTACCAGTAGAATGGGGTGACTTTGATCTTTTGATTGATCGATTGGTAGATTTGATTGGTAGAATCGGGATTAAAATATATTTTTCTTAAAATATGCGAGCGATAAAATATATAAAATGTGTAAACATCAGTTTTGTATGTACTGTCGATTTTTTATAAAAATATTTATTTTTGATTATTTTTCGAGAAAATAATAAAATGTCAGTCATCAACTTTAAACTATGATCGGTGATACCCTCTTTTTTATTACGGCGATCGAAAGTATCCCCAAACAGGAACAAAAATTACACAAAACTAGTACTTAATTTTTTTTTCGCAAATCAGCACGGATCCATCCACAAAGATTGAATACACAATGACAATAATATACAATGCTGCCAGCCGTAAAGTAAATACTAAAAGGATGAGTTGAGAATTCGCATAATTTTAATTTAAAACTAAAACGAAGATTTTGTCAAATTCCCCCGCGATAGTTCTACGGTATACTATGCGTATGAAATTCTACGGTATGAAATGAAACAACGTATCACATCTATGGATAATAGCACGTAAACTAGGCTTGTATAATTTTCTTGGCACAGGCCTATGTCAGGCCTATGTACAGACATATGCTAAGACAGCTTGCTTTTTGTCAGGCCCATGCTAAAATTTTGTAAATAGAGTAGGTAACAGCTGTGATAACAACTAATCGTCAGGTCCTAGTTCTGAGTAGTGTTATTATTCTGTACAGTAATTATCAGTAGCATGGATCTGGACCTAAACTCGGTAGACGATAAAGCCTATAAAATGTTACTCAAAAGCAGCTGGCGAAATATATTTGTGTTGTACCTACGTGTTCTTTCAGTCGTAAGTCAGAGGTTTTCAGAGTTTCCTTAAAGAAAATGATGTTTTTAATGTTATCAGAGGTCTTTGGCCGTAACATTGACAATGCAGCACAGCAACGCAATGAAGTTTTGTGCAACAAGCAAAAGTCATGTGATTGATACCAAATTAAAATTACTGCAAGCTACTACAGTCTACTGTGACATCTCAGAACTGTAACTAAAGCATTGTTCTAAGATAAAACTGGATATCTGTTGCACCGTGGATTTGAATAAGAATTTACGTGTACGAAGTAGGTATATACAAGAATTAATTGCATAGTATAACCCAGGCCTATTTAATTTATTAACAAGAATGTAACCTACGCATAGAATATATAATAGATAGTAATCTAATATTATATATTCTGTGCTCGTTCTTGTAGTTAAGTTTCGGACTTCGCGTCAAATACACGACATTTCAACCATAGATAAGACACTATATAGGTACTGAGATTTCAACGTTTGCTGTTTTTAACAGTAAAGAAATGAAGTCAAAGTGAATGTATAATATTTGTGTAATCAGTAACAGGCCCCTAAAATTAATTATTAATAGTATTATCGTTCGCGTTTAGGTGTATGTATTGTTATTAGTGTGGCAAATATAAAGTAGGGATATACCTATACGACAGAATATAGCGAATGTCAACGGACGATAATTTTATATAGGTAATGGGTATATTTGAACGTATGGGCGTTCTAATCGCTAACATGTGTGTCGTATACTCTTACACATATAATATGATCTACACGTTGAAACCGATGAAAGCAGGTGTGTATAGCAAATATTCCTATATATATATATATATATATATATATATATCTTATACTAGCGGACCCGACAGAAGTTGCCCTGTACAAACGAGAATAAAAAATAAAAAATAAAAATCTAAACCGTTCTCGAATCCACTTGAACACACACAAAAAATTTCATCAAAATCGGTCCAGCCGTTTAGGAGGAATTTAATTACAAACACACGCGCATAAGATTTATATATACATAGGTATATTTAAAAGGCTGGCAACGCCTTTGTGAGTCCTCTGGTATTGCGGATGTCCATGATGGGCGGCGGTAATCGCTTACCATCAGGCGATCGGTTTGATCGTTTGCCTCTTATACAATAAAAAAAATACAAATATATTTTAACAATATATTTTTCTGGATGAAAGTCCAGAATAAAAATTTGTTCCCGAAGGAAGCCGCTGACAAACGGTTATTTACAACAACATTGACAATATCGTTTTTATCAAACTACTTATTAAAGGCGAGCAGTTTGATATAAGATACAAACAAAATTAAACACCTTAGAAGAGTAAATAGTAGTCTAGTAAGTAAGTATTGTACAGGTAAACGTTGCAAAGTTATTTAGGACAACTCTTGTTATCTATACTAATATTATAAAGCTGAAGGGTTTGTTTATTTGATTGCTTGAAAGCGCTAATCTCAGGAACTACTGGTTCGAATTGAAAAACTCTTTGAGAGTTGGATAGCCTATTTATCGAGGAAGGCTATAGGCTATATAACATCACGCTACAACCAACGGGGGCGGCGCAGTAACGATAAACGTGGGTGAAACCGCGGGAACATCTAGTCTAATTTATAACTAAATATAATATTTCCTATGCCGCTAATTATAATATCGACAGCTTTCAAAACTGGCTTATGCGTTGGCTTTTCCTTGTGGCCTAGCTAGCATGAATGGCACCATGGTTATGAATGTGAACTTTTGAAAATGTGATGTGTGCGTAACCAATATTATAAATGTAAATGTGAGTTTCTTTGTTTCGCTTTCACACCTTAACTTCTCAAGAGATCACAGTGAAATTTCGTATACACGTTGTCAGGGGAACAGAAAAGTACATAGGGCACCTTTTATCCAGACAAAAGGGCTGTTACTAATATTTTTCTTTTACGTGAGGAAATGCTTCTGATGCATATCCCCTTGTCACAAGGGGAGGCGAGAGGGTTATGTCAGGCTCTCCCGAGACTTCGGGATCTACTTAAACCACCACTGTGTGCCACCTCACTGCTTTGTATGGTGAGTGGGTCACCGGAATTGAAATTACATCAGCGACCCTCTGTTACTAACCTAACCTACATTAAAGCGAGCAAAGCCGCGAGCTAAACCTAGTTAGAAAATAAATGACAGTTGTGTATCACTTAAAACAGTTAAAACTCTTATTTCTAGCTTAAACACCTCTGCAACAAACTCGTTATGAAAGTTTTATTGAAAATGACTAGGCTATATATAATTATATATGTACATATAGCCAAGTATGTAGCTATAAATATATGTATTTTAGTGATTTATTAATAATAATAATAATAATAATAAGTTTATTGCTTCCAAATTTTTTTTACATTCGTTATACATGATTTACTGGACCCACACTAGGATTCCCTGTGTCGTGGGCACCAGAAAGATCACCCCAAGCAGTGTTACATTACAATTATGGAATCAATATGAGTAGGACTACTTTGCACTTACATTTCATGTGCTTGTTACACTCGCGTGCGCGTTGTGTGTGTGTGTGTGTGTGTGTGTGTGCGTGTGTGTGTGTGTGTGTGTGTGCGTGTGTGTGTGTATGTGTGTGTGTGTGTGTATGTGAGTGTGAGTGGGTGTGTGGGTGCGTGTGTATGTGTGTGTGTGTTTATACATCTAAACATTAACTAAATCAAATTTTAAATAAATAGTTTAACAGTATTGCTCAATAATATATAATTTTAAGTATCATCACATATTAACCTGTAGTATGTTCTCAGTTTCACTATAATTTTTTGATTTTAACCATTTACAAACTACAATTTTACATCTTGCCCTATTCATACATATTATTTTGTTATTAAATGCGTACAGTTGTGAGTAAAGATATGCTCCAAGAAATCTATAGCTCCTGTGAGCAAAAGATGAGCGCACTTTTGGTCTATCCCATTTGAGCGTTCTGTGTGTAAAGCGAGATAAAGCTTTGGCGTTCTTATGGTATCTTAAAATGGTCGCCGTTATGAATAATTGCCTTACTCGAAGAAATTCACATTCGGAATATAGGAGATCAGTTGGGTAGCGCCAAGGTTTTCTAAAAGTTATCTTTAAGATAGCTCTCTGAGCTCTTTCAAGTCTGAGTAAAGTTGATTTGTGAGTGGATCCCCACGCAGTTGCACAATAGGTTAGAATAGACTGGCACAAACTCAAATAGACGACTTTCAGAACCTTAGCGTCAGCAACGCCTCGCAATTTTTTAAAAATATGGGAGAGCTTTTTGATTCTCTTAGTTAGGGCGTCTATTTGGGCTGTCCAAGCCAACCGTTGGTCTATGATTACACCTAGGTATTTAATGGCCGGTACTTGTTCAAGAATAGAACATTGGCACGTCAGGTTATTAAGAATACTACACCCATTACAATGCAGTTTGATAACGATAGGTGTCCCGGGCGCAGAACGCTGAGTTACTCTAAAGGCAATATATTTAGTTTTATTAGCATTCAATGTAAGTAGGTTGTCGCGTAACCATTTATATATTACTTTAAGACCTGTCTGTGCCATACAAACAACCTCGTTCCAAGTCTTTGAATAAAAGACTATGGCCGTATCATCAGCAAACGTAAAAATACTGGCATTAGGTAAATTTTGGCCACAGAGGTCATTTATATAGACCAAAAAGAGCGTCGGCCCGAGAATACTGCCCTGGGGCACCCCAAAATCGATGTCAGCATAGTCACTGCAGTAGTCCCCAACACAAACTCTTTGTTTTCGCTTCCCTAGGTAAGACTGGAACCATTCTAGAGCCAAACCTCTCACTCCAAGCATCTCCAGTTTCCTTATTAGTATAGGTCGGGACACGGTATCAAAGGCCTTGGCAAGGTCCAGGAAGACGCCCACGCATTTATTGCCTTCATCAATTTTACCAATGACATATTCCACCAGGCCTGTGACGGCATCTTCCGTAGACCTACCTGTGCGAAAACCAAATTGACTACCAGCAAGTAGATCATTATTTTCGAGATACTTGGACAGTCTTACATTAACAACCTTTTCCAAAACTTTGGATAATGAACTTAAAAGAGATATGGGTCGATAGTTAGCTGGCTCACTTGGGTTGCCCGCTTTATGTATCGGTACAATGTCAGCAATTTTTAAGCAATCTGGTACATATCCCAACGATAAGCTGAGGTTGCAAATATATGTTATAGGACTTGCTATAACATACTTTGCACATCTCAGCATATCATTACTTATATTGTCATGTCCACTGGCTGAACTTGGCTTAAGTGTACCTATTAGCTTAATTATCTCTATTTCATCTGTCGGAGCAAGGAATAAGGAGCCAGGCGAGTTGTTTGCGATTGAAGTTTTAACATGCTTGGCTAATTGATATTCGGTTAGTCCTAACTCGCTTAACGCATCATTAGCCAACCGTTCACCAACCGTACTAAAATACTTATTAACTTTATTGAGTGAATCTATAGCGCTAGGATATATAGAAAGTAGATCGTCATTTTTTGAAAATACTTTTTTTATGTTACATATGTCTTTTACTGCATCCCATGTTTTTTTAATATTGTTTTTATTGCTTTGTAACTGATTTTGTTTGTAACTAGTTTTTATATTGTGTAGAATATTTATACAGTGATTCCTATACTTTTTATAGTCCTCATTGAGTTTTATGTTTTGAGGATTCTGTTTGGCGTTATAATGCATAGCGTCACGACGGCGAATGCATCTCAGCAGACCTGGTGTTATCCATTTTTTTGTAATGATGTCTGAGCTTTTTAGCCTACGAGTAATTTTGCATTTCGTAACAGCTATATTAAAAGTATCTATAAATATCTTTGTCGCCTGATTGATGTCCTTAATACTGTACAAATCCGACCAATTATTCTCCGTAAGACATAGTACAAGCTTGTCAAAGTCAATTCTGCAATAAGTCTTACTTTGTTTATTTCTAAGCAGTGGTGTTCCTATGCTGCATAACACTGTGCTATGATCTGTAATATCGGAGTGACATATAATTGTAGTTGATGCTAGGTGTGATTTTATCATGCAATGATCAAGACAGTTGTTGCCTCTCGTGGGTAAATTATGACCTGGGATATATCCGTAATGGGCTGTAAGATTAAGGTATTCTTCAGCTCGGCGATCGGATGTGTCATTTTTTATATCAATGTTAATATCACCTATTAACACATAGTGGACGTTAACAATTTTGCTAAGTATGTTTTCTAGAGAATTAATGAAATTGTTTATATTATAGAAGGATGGTGAACGGTATATAGCTATAATGGAATAGTTACAGCCGATATCAACGAGTAGACAATTTGCATCCTGAAAGTAAGGCTCTGTTACGGCCACATGAAGATACGACTTTGAGAAGATAACTATACCGTCGCTTTTATTAATATATGTCTTTGAGTAATTACAAATATATTCTTCTAAATTTAATATATTGAATGATTCGTCTAGCCAGCACTCAGTCAAAACAATTAAGTCCGGTTTAAATCCTAAGCGCGAAAGGAATATAAGTAAATTATCGTAGTTTTTATTAATACTACGTATATTCTGGGTGATAATGGTAAGCCTACCTTTAGCTGTGTCAAGGTGTTGTTTACAAGATTCTGGACTGTCGAGTTCTAAACACGTCATGACATTGGTGCTGTCAATATCTTCAAATACACTTTTACTAACCATTATTAATTATAAAATATATAATACAATAAAATATAGTAGCTCAAGGGGTGGTTATATAACTTGTAAATAATATTTTTCTTTACAGAATATATTATAATGTGATTGTTTACTATGGATAATGAAGTGTGTTCATAAGTATACAAGTGATTTTGGGATACGGAGAATTGATAGATATGGTTCATTAATTGATTAATATTCTTAGACATTGTATATAGTATTAAAAGTATAAAGGGTTGTATTATATGTCTTGTAATTTGAAGGTTAAGTTGTTTGTATTTGTTTGTGTAATTTGTATGTGTCCGTACAAGTATTGTGTGATACGATAGGTATTTAGAGTTTAGGTATTGTCTCAATAATAGTATTTTAGTGAGTCGTATTTGTATATATGTGATATTGTTTGCGCGCATATATATATTAAAGGTGTTTCTTATCAAAATAAAGCATATTATGAAACAAGATAAAAAATGACTGTTTACAATATAAAAAATAATTAATCCTAGTCATTGTTTGTTAGGTGCGGACAATTGTTTGAGTTGTAACTCATTTTTGACAACGATGAGTTGGCTGTCAGAGTCTTTCTTCAGTAGTACACGGCCGTTCGAGATCCAGCAGTAGTTGTAATCCTTTTCCTTGGCGTAGTTTCTAGCTAGGTAGAATAGTCTTTTCGAGTTAGTGGTCAACTGCTCTGATATGTATATGGGTGTTACTGGTGCCGAGATATTCATGTGAATTGAGTTGATCTTCTCATTCGGGTAGCGCTTATTGTGGTCTTTAACGGCCGTGAGAAAATTCGTTTTTGTTAGAGTATCATTGAATTCTACAACTACTGCGGAGCAACGACTTTCTCTCTTAGATGGCTGACGCTGTACATCTCGTATATCCGACTGCTGTATGCTGAGTTTCAGGTATTTGGACAACTCCAGTAGCGCTCCATACATTGTTTTCTTTGTTTCGCCCGGTATTTTCGGTACGTTTCGAAATTCTACACTGGTTTTGACAGCAATACGGTCAAGTGCTTCGATCTTTTCTTCGATTTCAGATATCTTACGTGTGGTTACGTTACGCTCAGTCTCCAGACTCGTGATTTTGGACTCTAAAGATGACAATTGTTCGGCCATATAAGAAATAGATTTTTCTATTTCTGTGTTCGTGTCATTTATTTTTGAATTCACGTTTTTTACTTCGATGATATGATTTTCAAGACGATCCATACGCGAGTTATGGGACGTAATCATATTTGTAATCATATCACGTATTTCATTTTTGAAGTCGGCCAGAGTATCGTTTATATTTTCATTTGACGGACATCGTCGCTTAGCTCGCTGAGTAATGTTGATTGTACTAGCTTGTGCCGAATATTCCTCATCCGCATATAGTTTATGAATGTCCGATTCCGATCGTGTCGGAGTGTGTTGATTAGGTGGTGTTCTGCTAAGTTTAGACATTGCTAGCTGTGTTTCACTTATTATACAGAAACAATGGCTCAACAATCACAAAAAGTGAAACGGCCAGTTGGGCTTGATACCTCGACCATTCGGTGAAGCACAGTTACTCATGCAGCTTCGTTAACCACTCAGCCACGGAGACTTGTTAACAGTACAGCTAAATAGTCGTTCGCTGTTTACCCGGGCCCGGGATGCTTTGACAAACGTATGATGTGTTCAAGGTTAAGTCGGCAATGACACAACGCGATCGACACTTTCACTTTTAAGTTATAATGATATTTTGCACTTAGTAACGATCAAAATGTCTTGTTTTGTATTGTTTTTATTCACCTGAATGTTTATATGATGTGTTCTTTTGGATAAATACGGTCTTAGTCTATTATGTAGCACAAAATAATCGAACAAAACTTATAGTTTACTAGGTAATTTAAAATTATAACACGGAGCGCACACAAACACGTCCTCACGCAAGCGCGGCGGGTAGAGGTCTTGTTAATAACCTTTGACAAGATTTATACAAGACTTTTTTCTGTCGTGTGTCGTGCCAGGCTACCCTCGACAAGTCCCCTACGATATATCTTGGTGCTATTGCGGGAAGTCTTTACCAAAAAAGACAAAATGTCGTTAGATGTCATCAAAGACATCTATTTGACTTTTTATCTCATGCACTTAAGTGCATCAGTATAATAATTATGTTGAAATATATTTTGAACATAAATTGCATTAGCAATAAGTAGATACATTATTATGCAATGCTTAGGACATTATGAAATGGTTAAGAGGAGGTTCAATTTTATACAGATACATTTTACTTACTTTTTGCCCACAGATAAGCGTTCCGGGCTCTGGTCAAAACCAGGATGCCCTTGTTGGATTTTAAGGTAAGCGCACACACATATTTTTTTTTGCCTATTATGTTATATCTCGACCGTTCAACAATCATCTACTATCATACCTATAACCTACTAACTAAAGGAGCAAAAAAACTGATTTACAGTCTGTTTCTGGCATGCATGTTGGATTGACAGACTGACTGAACTAGCAACAACCATAATAATTGTCTTACGTTTACGCTAAAGTTATATCTGCTGGAAAGCAAGCGAAACATCGAGGAAAGTGTAAACCTAAATAGTTTAATAGTAATATTGGTTAAATAGTTGTAAAAATATAAAAATGTTAACTCCTTTTAAGTGGTTCTAAGCTGGGGTTAATTGTACCATGAACGAAAAAATAAACACATACAAACTTTAGTAAAGTTTGTATGTGTTTATTTTTTAGTCAGTACCTACCTCGTTGGTTTTGGGCCGAAGATTACAATTATGTATATACCTATGAATGATTTTAAATCGAGTTTAATTTGTAGGTCACTGAAAATTATTATTTGGGTAATCCCAAACATAGCAATGGCAGTGGCAGCCCAAAAAATTACCTAGTTGTCTAGGCTGGCTTAGGCTGACAAATATAAGGTTAAGGATACATTCACCACTTTCTACTCTTTCGCAGGCGTGAAGTGTAGGTATACCTATCCAAAAAAGTCTATGTCCAAAGGTATATTTATATGACTGCACGGACAGAGCAGCGATCAAGCGATCACCTCACTACTGCCAAAGCGCTGGGTATCATGGGTTCGAGTCCCAAACGAGACAATTATTTTTAAAATTTACTTAATATGATTATTCTGAGAAAAGTATCCTGCCACACTGAGGCCCAGCTCGCAAATTATCTTTACTGTACTGTTATAAAAACAGTACAGTAAAGACAGTTTAACCACACACATGTTTATGTTTTTAAATATGTGTTGAAGCGTATAATCTGTTGTTATCCTACGACACATTTGTACTGTCCAATGTAACTGTAATCTGTACAGCTTAAACATATACGCCACGATAGTACATAGCTGCGTGGCGCTAGTATCAACGTCATTACATAATTTCACTACAAAAAAATTTAGTTGCACAATCTTGCCGCATCGTTTCTTTCGTGGCATAGATAGTGCTATGTGATTATTCTTCTACGATTTTTCTCTGCGATTTATTCGTGTGCCGAATGTTGAACTGATCGGACGTGCGTACAATACTACAATGGCAGAAAGTTTGTTTATATTGTTATCATGTTTGTGTATATTATATTCTAGCCAAGTTGAAGCCATGAGTGCTCTAAGTCCATTGGATCCTTCTTCCTATTCACGGCCAGGTAAGATGTTCACATTTGTAACTAAATGAAGTACCTATTACTGTATATATTATGTAGCATTTACATTCTTGCTTAGCGAAACGAAAATTTCTAGGATTAACTGATCACGTGAACGTTTATGAATTTTAATTACTATTGACTCATTAGCTGACCATTTGTAATTTAAAATTGAAATTAAAATTTAACTGCCGCATTAGCTTATTGGCATATATCGAAAATGGTGGTTTCGAATCCCACACGGGACAAAATGTATATAAATGTTTTTTTAGTTTGGAATTTTATCGTTTATGTATCTGTGCCATATGTATCTATATAATAAATGTATTATATATTATATATCTGTCTCCACTGCAACGACACTGAGTGTCGTGGGTTCGAATCCGACACGTGATATTTACTTATTGTGAATACATATGTATACATAATATACATCATAAAAAATATTTGTGTTAACGACATAGTAATATTTTGTGCCGGGTCCGGGTATCCACATTTTATTCAACAACTTCAGAACAAGAATTTTATTGTATTGTCTTGTGACATTGAAACAACGTACAAATCTCACCCAGACTTAGAACGTATGCGTGGAAAATACATATTTTGTTCTGTGACTTCGATTGCACTAAAACTATTGAATGCACGGATGGCGTAGTGGTTTAAATGGTCGCCTCGCCGCTGCCACTGCGCCAAGTGTTGTGGGTTCGAATCCCACACGGAACAAAAAATTGTGTGATTCACAAATGATTGTTCCAAGTCTGTATCTACTTTGTGTCCGTTGTTTAAATATTTGCATAGTCTCTTTCGACACAGGAATTATTCCTAGTATGGACGTTGAATAAAAAAAATCTGTTACGGTATTCCTGCAAATTTGAGCGTACTAGACTTCTATCTACATCTTCGAATATATAGATACATATGGACATTATATTATGCTATGTAGACATACGAGTACTTTTATAAATTGTTTCTGTTTATATCTCAGAAGGTATGAATGTGCAGAGGTGTCTTGCATCCACATTTCGCCAGCTGTGCTCCTATTGGCGTCTGCCAGACACCTCCTCCTCATACTGAGAATTACCTAACAGAAAAACCCAAATATATTTTGCCTGATCTTGTAATCGAACCCAACAACGCAACGACGCGACACCTCGTGCACATCAGTCGTATTCACTACCGGTACGCCATCTATATTGCTATTATGCTATGTACGTATGTATTGTATGTAAATTAAATAGAGCTAGTAATTGTTACGACAAACAAGTTTATGTTTATCGAGCAGATTCCATAAAAGTACATACATAAGTAAATACGAGGCGTGCCATATTAAGCACCAGTTTTAAGCACACTCGTTCGAGCGCACCAAGTTTATTCCATACAACGCACCCCCTTGGTGCGCAAATATTAAATAATAAATTTATTAATTGAACCTCATGAACCCTGAGAAGAACCCAGTGAGAGGTATTAGGGAGTAAACATAGCGAAAAAATGTGCAAAAATGCAGTGTTGTTTATTAGGGATTCCTTTGTTTCGCCTAATATTTTTTGTCCCAATTTAATTTGGCATAACTGTTTAGGCACAATTTTTTAAGCGTAATATTTATACTATAGGCATAATAATTGTTAAGCATACTATTCTACAGCATAAATTTGTTTATGCATAATTATATTTAAGCATAATATTTATAGGCATAATAATTATACGCCGCATAATTATAGGCATAACAATAATTAATAAAATACTTTTTGTATATAAAATAAACATGTTAACTAATATAACTTGGTACCATAGAGTAGCAATAGGTTAGGGTGCAGGGTCCGCCAACATGTTTATTTCCATCGAAACCTGGGCTGTTCTGGAGTCTTTGCAGCGATGCCAAGTCGACTGGCGGTACGTGGAGGTGCTGAGAAATCTCCACCAAATGGCGACGATGTCCGTCCAAGTGCAGAACCACCAAACAAGACCCATCCAGTTGCTCAGAGGTGTAAGACAGGGTGACGTTATTTCCCCGAAACTCTTCACCAATGCTCTGGAGGATGTCTTCAAGACCCTGCGGTGGAATGGAATGGGCATCAATGTCAATGGTGAATATCTCACACACCTCCGCTTTGCTGACGACATAGTTGTAATGGCAGAATCGCTGCAAGACCTGCAGACAATGCTGTCCGGTCTTAATGCTGCCTCGAGACGCGTTGGGCTCGGGATGAACTTGGACAAGACTAAGGTCATGTTCAACGAGCACATCGTCCCTGAGCCCGTTTTCGTCGAAGGTGTAGCCCTTGAAGTTGTCCAGGGGTACGTCTACCTAGGACAAAAGTTACAGCTGGGTAGAGACAACTTTGAGGGTGAAATCACCCGAAGAGTGCAGCTTGGCTGGGCAGCGTTTGGAAAGTTGCGTCACATCTTCGAGTCACCCGTGCCACAATGCCTGAAGACCAAGGTATTCAATCAATGCGTCCTGCCGGTCATGACATACGGAGCCGAGACTTGGAACCTAACAGTGAAACTAGCCCACCGATTGCATGTCACTCAGCGAGCTATGGAAAGGTGTATGCTCGGAATCTCGTTAAGGGACAAAGTCCGGAACGAGATTATCCGACAAAAAACCAAAGCTACTGACGTAGTTCAGAAGTGTAGCAGGCTGAAGTGGCAGTGGGCCGGTCACATCTGTCGCAGAACCGATGAGCGTTGGAGCAGACAGGTTCTCGAGTGGAGACCACGACTCGGCAAGCGTTGTGTAGGACGCCCTCCGGCCAGATGGACCGACGATCTGAAAAAAGTGGCTGGTGGTGACTGGATGGCGAAAACGGGAGATCGGGCCTTGTGGCGCACCCTGGGGGAGGCTTATGTCCAGCAGTGGACTGCAATAGGCTGAAATGATGACTTGCGAGAGTTTAATGTGCTATCGTTTAAAATTTTAACAAACTAGATTATGCTCGCGACTTCGCTTACTTTTTTCGGGATGAAAGGTGTGCGCTGTCCTTTTCTGCACCCCTGACAATATGTATGCAAAATTTCATGATGATCAGTCGAGTAATATAGCCGTAAAGCGTAACAAACTGACATTCGCGTTTATAAATATTAGTTCGAATGTTAGTTTTTTATAGCAGTAGTAGTGAAAAGATAGTTGATTAAATCACAGTTCAGGAACACAGATATGTTAGGATTTTTAAAATACTTTAACAAATTTGATTAAATATTATAAATTCAGCAGGGATAGACTTCCCACAATATGGACCGACGCCGCGACGACCTGGTAAGGGTCGTGGGAAGCGGTTAGATGCGGGTGGCCCAAGACTGGTCTGTGTGGAAAACCTTGGGGTAGGCCTATGCCCAGCAATGGACGTCTTCCGGCTGAGATAATGACGTTTCCTGCCCGTTCATCTCATGAGCCCTACACCCTTGCTTTGCTAAACGTGGCAATAAATATAAATTAAACTTTGACATTCATAAGTGTTACCTTGTAACCTAACTTGAATAAATTTATTTTTGATTTTGATGATGATAATTATAAATTCGAATGCAAGTTTGTTACATTTCACGAATAAACTGCTGAACTGAGATAGATTGTACTCTGAAGAAGGCTATAGACTGCCTTTTGTCTCGGTATGTATTCCTATGGGATTCACACGGTCGAAGTCAAAAACTAGTATTACAGTAATTGATGTAAAGATTTATTGAGTTCTAGTTAGAATATTAGGTACAATTAGGTACTTTATATTAGCAATGAAAATTTATTTTAATATTTGTCATACAAAGATATTTTTATTATTATATTTAATACACCTAAACAGTCGATAAGTATTATCATCCCAAGGAAACACGTTATGTGTTTCCCAAATAAAAAGTGTTTATTGCGTTGTGTTCCTGTAGTGAATAGCGTATCTAGACTCCTTAAGAAAGGTTCATGAATTCAGCATTTTTGACCTCACGAAAAAAACCTAGGAACCTCACGAATTAGTGTAATCCTAACTAATATTATAAATGCGAATGTAAGTTTGTTTATCGTTACCCTTTCATGCCCTAAATTTCTCGGCCAATCATCATGGAATTTTGCGTACCTACACGTTGTCAGATGTAACGAAAAGGACATAGGGTTACATGCAGAAAAGGTACTGTTCTCAAGGAATAGAAAACTGACATAAGCTATATTTATGCAAGCGAACCTGTCGATCAATACTTAGTTGTACTAAAAAGTCCTACTAAATAAGTTATGAACCATTTTAATTTCGTTGCAGAGCTGGCGATCATAAAGCACATATCGTTGTTCCTGGACGTTGACTTTGAGAAACAAGTGTTGAGCGGAAAAGCTGTTTTAAATCTCGATGTTGTGAAAGACATCGATGAGTTGGTAAGACCTTTAGTTTACTTAATAAATAGTTACATACTGGACTTATGGTAAGCCACTAGTGTTGATTCTAGCGGTATGATTATAGTGTCTGGCACACGAAACAACGTATCACACATACGCAGCATTTATTTTTGTCAATTGTGGTCTTTAATATCTGCCACACTACAACGATATACGTAGATAAAGAAGCTATCGTATAAAATTATTAAGTATACTAACTTAAATGGATATAAAGTTGAAAACCAGCTTCTTTTCCCTAGCCTTTATTATTCCTAAGTCACTCAGGGTCGGCTTTTCTGTTCTAACCGGATTTGATTGGATATCAGTTTTTACACGGAGTGGCTGCCACCTGACCTCCGCAACCCGAATGCTAACGATACCCTAAGTGTACTAAGTGTATTATAGGGCATAGACTTCCCAATAACGCCTGCCATAGATGTTCATGGCAGCCGGGACCGACGGTTTAACGTGCTCTCCGAGACACGGAGCAGGCGATTATTGTCAATCAATACGCACATAATTTCGAAAAGTCAAATAACTTCCCAAAGTCAGAGGTGCGCGACGTAGGTTCGAACCCGAGACCCTCTGCATTGCAGTCTTTTGGATTCCCCACTGAGCTATTGCTGCTGTGAAGTTGAAAAAAAATTGATAACCTGCGCCAGGTACATCAAGCTATACTGGGTACTTAATTTCGAGTGGCCACGAGAGCTTTATAAACTTCTTTTTATTCCAGCCTTAGAAAGTTTAACGTAAACATAATTAGTCAAAGTTAATGTATAAAGCGCTTAAACACTTGTTTCGTGGACTTCTGGTGAGAGTAGTAAAACTGTTACTACGATCCACTAGGTAAACTTATAAGAGTGGGTGGAATACTCTACGTACATTCCATTCCTTTCATATCACTTTATGTCCTTTTACCTAGATTCGACAATGCGCAAGTGATAGAAATGTAGTTACCAATTACAAAGAATTGTTTATCTTGCATTTTTTATGTCAATGTTCACTGCAGATAAATAAATAAGAATTGTTCTTCGAAGATATAGTGATAATAATTCTTATCACCGATAGTCAACATCATTGAATCATTGTTATCTTTATATGTCATTGTTAGGGTTTACGACATTCAAAATAGCTTTACAACGTTAGTATTGGTAATGCACTTATCACTATGTTTTTTGTTTAATACCTTGCGCTTCCGCTATTATCAAAGCGCCCATCATAAGTTTTTTATAGTTTTCTACTTGATCTCGATATGTTTGATCTGTTATCTGCCGGATTTACTTACAGACTTAGCGTTACAATTAAAAATGTCTTCGAGCAACCAAGCTCTCGACTTCACGACCGTCATACACGTAACCACAATCTAAAGCCATGGGATCAAGGCAGTTTAGTGGCAGTAAGAGCAATATTTCAACAATATAATATATTATATTTTGATCGGGACTTTACTTCATCAATGTAGGCTAGATTACGTTCCAGACGCCGCCGCCAGTGTTGGTGCCCGCTGGGTGGGTCGCTGATGTCATATCAGAGTCCGACGACCCATCCGTCAAGTTGAGGCGACGGTGCACGGGGGTTTTAGTCGGTATGCCAGCCGTGTTGTATTTCTCTCTAGTCCGGTGAGCCCGACATAACCGTCCCACCTCCCCGAGTGGGACGGTATGCATAAGGCGCATTTCGACCGGTCCAAAAAAAAAGGCTAGATTACGTTAGGTTAGTAACAGTACGTTTTCTAGATGAAAAATACCCTATAGTATGTTCTCTGTTCCCCTGACGTTTAAGAAAAATTCCATGAAGATCGGCCAAGCAGTTAAAGCGTGTAATCGTAACAAAAAATCTCACATTTGCATTTATAATATTATAGTAAGAATTTGACCTGGGGGGTGGCGGGCTTTGTGGGCCTACCCGCCATCCGTTCAGCACCAGGTCCGAGAGGCGGCGTGCGTGTTCCCACGCGCGCCTCTGTTTCGAGTCCGTCTCCCTTCTAGGGGGGAGACAGTAGGGTATTTATAGAAGTGAGTCCTTTGGGTAGGTCTCTTCGCGTAGTGGCCTGCCGTTTCATACGGCGGGCCGTAACCTCGGCGGGGTCGCGACCGCATGCGGAAGCGATTCGCGCGGCCCCGTCGATAGTGGTTTTGTGGAGGAACACCGTGGTAGGATTAGTCGCTATTCCGGGAGGTACTTTACTATTATTCCATCTCTCTTTTACCCCGGCGAGTCAGACATAATCCCTCCGCCCGCCCCCGCGGAGGGATATGCGTCATTGCATTCCGCCATGTAAAATTGATTTCCTATCTTGATTTTAATATAATGTAATTACTTTTCAGCCTTTAGATATTAGTAAACTAAAGATAGATTCGATAGAGACAGAGGCGGGTTCGAAACTACAGTATACACAGGGCGAACATATTCCTGACGTCGGTTCTAAACTGACGATAACGTTACCGAAGAAAGCCAGTGAGGGCGACAAGTGAGTTCTCTTTAAGAGAATAATATTTATTAATTGTGATAATAATTGCTGCACGGATTGAAAAGTGATTAAGGTGCTCTCCACGTTCGTCCAGTGCAATGGTTTCGAGCTCCACAAGGACCAAAAATGTATTTCATCTGCGATTTTAATTATACCGAAACTAACCGCTTTTTGGTGGGATTGTTTCAAAATTTTTAAAGTCTTCCTTGATCCATGATACGAGAATTATGCCTATTGTGAGAATTGTCTGTTTAAAGCATGTTGATATATTTTAGGCACCTGGATCCTTGGCCTAAAAAGCGATTAAAACTGCCCTCACGCGTACTCCATGTATGAAGGCAGTTTAAATCGCTTTTTAAATGGAATTCGACTAACCATTCATCTTTTCGCGTGGTCAGCAAATAGAAGAATAATCATTTATTGTCTAAAAGTACTTCAGATGGTCAGTAAATACCTAAATAATGTATCACATCTATCGAGCAAGTCTGAGTCACCAAGAAATCGTATAGTTTTAAGTGATTTAATCAAAACACCTATATGTTAATCTCATCAGGCTCAAGATTAGTATAAAATACATGACGGATCCGTCAGCATCAGCCTTAACTTGGTTGAAGCCGCCTCAGACTTCAGGAAAGAAACACCCTTACGTGTTCAGTCAATCTTCGGTAAGTGCTAAAAATCTAAATCTTGTTAATTAATTTTTTATTTACCTAATTAGGTAGGTTATAAGAATAAACCAATTAAACGTCTTGTCTTATGTTTACGCGAATGTTATACATTGAAATTAAACACTTTATACGGATTTTATCGCGTTGTTTATTTTACTTTAAACACTGTTATTACATAATTTTGAAAACTCTAACACTACTATTATTGAATTTTACTACTATTTAAGCTATATATTTTTTCTAATTAAATCTATTTGTATTTAAGTTTACACTTTGCCCCGACGTTTCGGTTGCTTTACAGCAGCCATGTTCACGGGGAGACGAAGATGGTAGTTGTCCCAACGTTCTGAAGTGTAGCTAGTTATTTTAAAGTACCCGAACATAATTTAATCTTTGGTGTTCCTATTTACGCAGAATGAGCTCAAAGTATCATGAAGTCTAGCTGTGTTTTGCTTCTTCTTGGGTTTGACTATTTGAATGACTGGATCCCAAGCTGGTGGTACATTCCAACCATCCTCTCTATTGAAATTAGGATGTTTTTTAATTTCAATAGCCTCGCGAAGCATCCTTGGTAGGAATCGGTGTTCTTTTGCGAGTATATGTGGTTTGTCAAATCGTAGGTAGTGGTTGGTTCCCTGTTGCACATGTTCACACACAGCAGACTTCAACGAGCGTTGGTGTTTAACATCAGCTATATGTTCTTTTAAGCGGGTGCCTATGCTTCTCTTGGTTTGCCCAATATATGAGAGTCCGCAGTCACAATCTATTTTATAGACCCCTGCATCTTGTAAAGGTAATTGGCACTTGACGGATGGTAAAAATTGACTTATCTTCGTTGGCGGCTTGAAGTACCTATGTGTTGATTGAAGCTCGCTTCAAGATGTAGCCAATCTTGTCAGTGACACCCCTTACATATGGTAGTATGGCAGGCTGGCGCTCGACTGTGGCTGGCTTTTCTCGGGATCTGTGACGGCGGCGCGGCTGTTGGAGCTTGTTGTCTTGCAGTACTTGCTTGACACGTTGAAGCTCGGCGTCTAGGTGTTTCTTGTCACAGATCCCGTGGGCTCTCTGAAACAAAGACATTCCCACGGTAGCTAACTGTTTAGGATGGTGGTGAGATTCACCGTTTAAGTACCTGTTTGTATGGGTCTTTTTCCTATACACAGTGTGGCTCAAAGTATGATCAGGATTCCTGATGACAAGTACATCTAAGAAAGCTAATGAATTATTTGCCTCTAATTCCATAGTAAATTGGATGTTATTATTAATGGAATTAAGATGTTTTAGGAATACTTTTACACTATCTGTTGGTAATATTGTGAAAGTATCATCTACATACCTCTTATAAATCCTGGGTGTGATGGTGGTAGTCTGCAAAGCTCGAGCCTCGAAGTCCTCCATATATATGTCGGCAACAACAGGCGATACTGGCGAGCCCATTGCCACACCATCCACTTGTATGTATAATTTATTGTCCCACAACAGATAGCCAGTTGTTAAGCAATGGTTTAGTATTTCTGCATATTCCTCAGGCATATTGTTCTCTATTAGCTTTCTTTTAGTTATATCAATACATTCACGAACAGGTATGCATGTAAATAATGACTGCACATCAAAACTAACCATTGTTTCTTTGTCTGTGAGACGTACGTGTTTAATCTCACTCACAAATTGGTATGAATCCTTCACATGTGCTCTCGAGTTGCCTCTGAGTGGTGAGAGTATCTTCGCTACGTGCTGAGCCAGTCTGTAAGTTGGTGTGTCGATCTGACTCACAATAGGACGTAGGGGAGCGTTTTCCTTGTGTATTTTTGGTAACCCATACAGCTTTGGAGGTTTTATGCAGGCTGGTATTAATTGTTTTACGTCTAGATTAAGTTTCTCGGAGTATTTATTGATGATATCTTTGGTTTGCTTTACTATCTTGGTTGTAGGATCTGTTTTAACCAGTTTATATGTAGTTTCATCCGAAAGTAAATTTTCAATTTTATGTTTGTAATCTGACGTATCCATTACGACCGTAGCGTTTCCTTTATCTGCACGGAGTACTGTAATTTCTGGCCTAGCTCGCAAGTTCTTCAGTGCGACGAATTCATCTTTGGGAAGGTTCGGTTTGGGCACTTTACTTCGACGCAAGACTGATGAAATGTCCTGACGTATAGCCTCCAAATACGTCAGGACATTGCAGATAAAGGAAACGCTACGGTCGTAATGGATACGTCAGATTACAAACATAAAATTGAAAATTTACTTTCGGATGAAACTACATATAAACTGGTTAAAACAGATCCTACAACCAAGATAGTAAAGCAAACCAAAGATATCATCAATAAATACTCCGAGAAACTTAATCTAGACGTAAAACAATTAATACCAGTCTGCATAAAACCTCCAAAGCTGTATGGGTTACCAAAAATACACAAGGAAAACGCTCCCCTACGTCCTATTGTGAGTCAGATCGACACACCAACTTACAGACTGGCTCAGCACGTAGCGAAGATACTCTCACCACTCAGAGGCAACTCGAGAGCACATGTGAAGGATTCATACCAATTTGTGAGTGAGATTAAACACGTACGTCTCACAGACAAAGAAACAATGGTTAGTTTTGATGTGCAGTCATTATTTACATGCATACCTGTTCGTGAATGTATTGATATAACTAAAAGAAAGCTAATAGAGAACAATATGCCTGAGGAATATGCAGAAATACTAAACCATTGCTTAACAACTGGCTATCTGTTGTGGGACAATAAATTCTACATACAAGTGGATGGTGTGGCAATGGGCTCGCCAGTATCGCCTGTTGTTGCCGACATATATATGGAGGACTTCGAGGCTCGAGCTTTGCAGACTACCACCATCACACCCAGGATTTATAAGAGGTATGTAGATGATACTTTCACAATATTACCAACAGATAGTGTAAAAGTATTCCTAAAACATCTTAATTCCATTAATAATAACATCCAATTTACTATGGAATTAGAGGCAAATAATTCATTAGCTTTCTTAGATGTACTTGTCATCAGATACCTGATCATACTTTGAGCCACACTGTGTATAGGAAAAAGACCCATACAAACAGGTACTTAAACGGTGAATCTCACCACCATCCTAAACAGTTAGCTACCGTGGGAATGTCTTTGTTTCAGAGAGCCCACGGGATCTGTGACAAGAAGCACCTAGACGCCGAGCTTCAACGTGTCAAGCAAGTACTGCAAGACAACAAGCTCCAACAGCCGCGCCGCCGTCACAGATCCCGAGAAAAGCCAGCCACAGTCGAGCGCCAGCCTGCCATACTACCATATGTAAGGGGTGTCACTGACAAGATTGGCTACATCTTGAAGCGAGCTTCAATCAACACATACTTCAAGCCGCCAACGAAGATAAGTCAATTTTTACCATCCGTCAAGTGCCAATTACCTTTACAAGATGCAGGGGTCTATAAAATAGATTGTGACTGCGGACTCTCATATATTGGGCAAACCAAGAGAAGCATAGGCACCCGCTTAAAAGAACATATAGCTGATGTTAAACACCAACGCTCGTTGAAGTCTGCTGTGTGTGAACATGTGCAACAGGGAACCAACCACTACCTACGATTTGACAAACCACATATACTCGCAAAAGAACACCGATTCCTACCAAGGATGCTTCGCGAGGCTATTGAAATTAAAAAACATCCTAATTTCAATAGAGAGGATGGTTGGAATGTACCACCAGCTTGGGATCCAGTCATTCAAATAGTCAAACCCAAGAAGAAGCAAAACACAGCTAGACTTCATGATACTTTGAGCTCACTCTGCGTAAATAGGAACACCAAAGATTAAATTATGTTCGGGTACTTTAAAATAACTAGCTACACTTCAGAACGTTGGGACAACTACCATCTTAGTCTCCCCGTGAACATGGCTGCTGTAAAGCAACCGAAACGTCGGGGCAAAGTGTAAACTTAAATACAAATAGATTTAATTAGAAAAAAATATATAGCTTAAATAGTAGTAAAATTCAATAATAGTAGTGTTAGAGTTTTCAAAATTATGTAATAACAGTGTTTAAAGTAAAATAAACAACGCGATAAAATCCGTATAAAGTGTTTAATTTCAACAATTAAACGTCATTATGTTTCAAAACTGTTACAAAATAATAATGATAACTTAGATCCATAAGAGAACCATTTCTACTGTTGCTAAACAGTTGATACTCAGAGAGGTTGAGTTTACAGAATTTTTGAAAAATCAACTTGTCATATGTTTAAACGATCTGTTTAGACAAAAACGGCTAAACTGATTTTAATATGGTTTACACAGCTTGAAAGTTATAGGCTTAAAAGTAAAATCCTAGTTACTTTTCGTCGACCACGTAAATAACGTCGAAAGCGCATTGTCACCTGCTTAGGCGACAGTGTGTATGCGCTGAGTTGCAAGCAAATCTGATCTTTATTATAATAATACCAGCCCCTTATTAAACTATCTCACAGCTGGGCCCCGTGCCCAGCAGTGAGACAGTTTCCTCTTCTCAATGTGAGAAGCGTTAGGCCATAGTCCACCACCAGTCATTTCCTCACGATGTTTTCTCTCCATAGTTAAAGCGAACGTTAATCAAATATTCAATTCGCACATAACTTCGAAAAGTCAGAGTTTGAGATCGAACTCGAGACCTCTGCGTGGCAGTCCATCGGTCTCCCGCCGGTGATCTGTACTATGTATACTATATTATACCTATTACTACTTTTAGCCAATCCATGCTCGCTCTATCCTGCCATGCCAAGACACTCCCGCTGTCAAGTACACGTTCGACGCGGAGGTGACGGCTCCCGAAGAGTTCACAGTGCTCATGGGCGCTTTGAAAGGCAAAATGAGTAACAATAAGTCAACGTTTAATCAACCTTTACCCATACCATCAAATTTATTTGCGCTTGCTGTGGGTGCTTTGGAATCCAGAGCAGTTGGGCCGAGGTAAGAAAAATACCAAAAACGATCTAGTTCTTCTTTAAAGACAAACTTTAAAACCATGTAATGATTCGACTAACCTACTGAATGTTGACTTGATTTGGACTTGACACTGTATATAAGCTATTATAAAGCTGTAACAAGGCCGTGATTACAAATTATTTAAATTTTAAGGTGTCTGCCCACTGCCTCGTCGCATACCATGAACGTGCTAGGAATGTGTCAGACAAAAAAAAAAATTTGTAAGGAAATGTATAAGACTATGCCCACTAGACCGTTACGTCACCGACTAGCAATTCCTATAACAGGCGTATCGTGTTGCTTTTCGTGTCTGATACCTTCCTATCTATACGATATATGTACGATATACGAATACGATATATTGTCAGGATTATTCTATATCACCAGTAGAATGCGTGGTTAAAAGGAATTACACGATTTCAAAATCACTCTGTATACATTACTTATTTCTTGCAATTACGTAAATTAAATAAATATTCTTTTTCTACTTGACAAAGGTAAACATACACTTACACGCTTCTTTTGTGTACTTGTGGTCTATCACAATTCTCGACGAATGTTTCCATATTTACAGATCAAAAGTATGGTCAGAAAAAGAAGACGTCGACCGCAGCGCGGCAGAGTTTTCAGACACAGAGATATATCTACAAGCTGCTGAGAAAATGTGTGGATCTTACGACTGGACGGAGTATGACCTACTAGTACCACCTCCCTCGTTCCCGCATGGTGCTATGGAGAACCCTTGTCTTACTTTCGTCAGCCCCACTATAGTGGTAAGATTGTTACAAATTTATTTCATTACTCGCTAATGAACATAGAAGAAACAAAATAGCGATGCAACGAGATGGTTTGCCTTTAGCAACAATTAAATCTGTGAATTTGACTGTGATTTTTGAGACTATGAAATTCGAAGTGAAGTCCGAGGCCTTAGGAATAATAAATAAAAAGCTGAGCAGTATCTTGATTTAAAAGTAAATGTAATTTAAACCGTATTATCAATTTTATACAATAACAAATGCTTTCTATAGATTAAAATTAATTTAAAAATAATCAACATTTCGTTTGTAAATACAATTCATAGAGTTCATTAAATGCAAATCCCTAAAATTTAGAATTGTTTCAAATTATGTAGTTCAACAATATAATTAAATATAATGAAAATGGTTAAAGCTAAATATAACATTTTCCGTTAGCATGTAAAATGGTGAGTCGCAGGCAACCGATATGTTAAGCTACTATTATTATTGCAAGAATTATGATCGAAATTATTGACTATTTAAATATGTGTCTAATAAGGCAAGCATAACGCAAACATAAGTCATCTTTATGGAAGAATTACAACAATAGGAATATAAAATGTATTGATGATAACTATACCAATAAACAATCATAATATCTATCACGTATACAATAGATAACAAATTATAAAACAAAGAGTATTAGGTAATTAGTGAAATGTCAGCAATAAATCATACATTTATGTTTATTGATGATTCAGTACTTAATGCATACTGTTGTCATGTATTTATATATATATACATGTACATACAGATGTTAAAATATATAATCGTGTGGTACATATAATTGATGACTAGTAAAATATGGATAACATAATAAAAAAATGTTGTGCCTTTTTTTCTAAGACCTATTTAATTAAATTCAGTCTAAAATGTTACGCAGTGGATATAATTATAATATAATAATGACGAAAGAAAATGTAAAATATATCACCTGTTTACTAACTTAACGACGTTAAAAAGAACTAGTTTAAGCAAGAATATAGAGACAAAATTTGCCAACAATTGATTTTTACATACACAATAACAAGTCTTTTTCTTACTGTCGACTGGACAGTTTTCCATTATATTATTAGTTTTTACAATTATTTATTACGATAGTTATGTAAGGAAGATACGTAAGTGGTTTGAGAAACATTAAAAAATATTAGGCAATACTGTATTATTTAGATTAGGTATATACCAATTTTATTTACAAATATCAAGCATGACTTTTCGTATAAAGTGGCAGTTTCAAGCTTTTCATTTCTCGTACTTTCTATAGCAAATACTATTTACAGGTTGGCGATAAAAGCCTAGCAGCGGTTATAATCCACGAGATAATGCACAGCTGGACTGGCAACGCGGTGTCAATCAAGAACTTTGAGCATTTCTGGCTCAAGGAGGGTTTCACTGTGTTCCTAGAAAGAAAGGTCACAGCTTCTCTTATCAATGACACTGCTGAGGCCAAACAAAGCCGCGACTTTCACAGTTTGTTAGGTCTTCAGGAGTTGATCGAAGGGGTAAGTGCAAGTTTTGCTGGATGGTGTAAAGCGAAGAACTTTAGAACATCATACGGTGTATGGAGTTTTAAAGTTTAAAATCATAGATTGTGGCATCCTTTCCAATATTTTATTTTTAAAAGTTTAACCGGTATTATTCTAACACTGTCACTGTAGATATCTTTGAAATACTAAGTGAGATCATTTGCTTCTGTCTTTCGGCAACATGCGATAACAAAGGATTTTATATTATAGTAACATGAAGTTCAACCTAAAATCTAAGCCACATTTCATCTCATACTGATTTGCGAAACAGACATGTGTAGTGCTTATCGTGCAGTTTACGGTAATGGATGAAGTCGCAAGCTATTGCTTGTTTAACAAATTGTCTTAAATTTCATATAGCTATACATTATACATACGTCGACCTATATATTATAACCTACATAGCTCTCTCGTAATGAGTACTTTTTTCTAGATAAAAGTCGTGCTCAATGTCCTTTTCTGCACCCTTGACAACGTGTATGCGGAATTTCATGATAATCCCTTAAGTAGTTAAGACGTAAACGTAACAGACGAACAAATAAACTTTACTTACTTACTCTAACTTAAATATTATAGATTCGCATTTATAATGTATTATTTTAACCGAGAGCAGAGGACTATGTATTACGTAGTCACAATTCACCATCAATGTTCTAGTGACATTATATTTATTATTTTGTTGTGTTGTAGGTTAATACATTGGGTGCGACAAATCCATTGACGAAATTGGTTCTTAACCTCGATGGTGTTCATCCCGATGAAGCATTCTCAATTATACCTTATGAAAAAGGATCACTGTTCTTAAGGTACTTGGAAGATTTATTCGGAGGACCGGGTTAGTAAATATATTGATAATAACAATTATTAACTAAAATATCTATCACAGCGACAGCCTAATTGGTAGATCGTTAGATTGCCACCAGATTGCAGGATGGGATCTTGAATTCAATCCTAAGGCAGCTTTGACTTTTCCAAGTTATATATAATATAATTAAATATGATATAATTAATTATCTCTCGCTTTAATGACGAAAGAAAACATCAAAACCTGCACGTCAGCGAGTTCTCCATAATATTCTCGAAGATGTGTGAAGTCTGCCAACCCGCACTAGGCCAGTGTAGTGGACTACGGCCTATTACTTCTTAGACTGAGAAGAGGCCCATGCCCAGCAGTGGAACAGTTTGATACAGGGCTGATATTATTAACTAAAATTATACAAAACTGCTAATAAGTAACAACAGCGCCACAGTAATACCAAAATACAATTTATATCTAATATGGTAGATAAGTATACGACTAACTTGATGGTATATATTTTTTATATGTAACGGTGGCGTGTGCGACTGCGGTCATTACTGTGCATGAGGGCGCGGGTTCAATACCCGAACCGGGCAGTATGATTGGGATTTACTGTCAAAAAGTTCTCAGTAGCAGCACTGGGTCTTGATCTGTGTCCTGGAAATGATAATATGCTGGCCGCTTATTACACGTGGACGCTTATTACTGAAGCAGCGATAGCCTAGTGAGAGATCGTTGACCTACCACGCAGACGTCTCGAGTTCGATCCCAAGGCGCGCATCTCTGACTTTTCGAAGCTATGTGCGTATTAAATAGTTAATTATCACTTGCTTTAACGGTGAAGGAAAACATCGTGAGAAAACTAGCATGTCTATGAGTTCTCCATAATGTTCCTGAGGATATGTGAAGTCTGCCAACCCGCACTGGGCCAGCGTGGTTGACTATGGCATAACCCTTCTCACACCGAGAAGAGGCCTGTGCCCAGCAGTTGGACTGTTTAATACAGGGCTGATATTATAATTTTTATTTTATTACATACATACATACATAGATTCACGACTGTTACCCCTCATAACCCTTCTCACACCGAGAAGAGGCCTGTGCCCAGCAGTTGGACTGTTTAATACAGGGCTGATATTATAATTTTTATTTTATTACATACATACATACATACATACATACATAGATTCACGACTGTTTCCCAGAGGGGTAGGCACAGACTACGGATTTCCATTTACTACGATCCTGACACACTTCTTTTATTTTATTACGTGGTACCTTAAACTGTTGCTAGAAAAACGAAGGTGTGATACACCCGTTCTTACCCCCTGGGAGACATAGCCGTAAGACTACTTTTTTATGTCGAAAAGCATAAATTTATAGCAAGGTTTTATATTTATTATTTTAAAAACTGCCGCACTATGAATAATGCCTTTGTCGCGGGTGACTTTACAAACATTCAAACAACGGACACAAAGAACATCCAGACTCCGAACAAACATTTGTGGATCACACAAATTTTTGTCCCGTGTGGGAATCGAACTCACAACAATCTTCGCAGTGGCAGTGGCGGGAGACCACTAAAACGTCTGCTCCATCCGTGCAGTCGTGTAGATTTGCGACAACATGTTTTATGTTACAGAGTTGTTCGACAATTTTATTCGTGCATACGTGAAACGGTTCAGCATGCAGTCACTGGATACAGACCAGTTCAAAGCTTTCTTCATCGATTATTTCAAAGACCATGACAAGCTGAAGGATGTTGACTGGGAGGCCTGGTTACATAAGAGCGGGATGCCACCCGTTATACCAGAGTAAGGCTTGTTTAAAATATCTACGTAAATAATATAATTGCAACTATCTACGGAACAAAATCTTTATGTTAGCATTCCTGGAATAAAATCTGTGCTATGCATTAATCCAGTAGGTACAGTAGGTACATAGATAAATACATTGGAATATGTGTCCCTAGTTTTACCAAATACGTTCAACGATTGACAACATCCAAGTACCGTTACAAACTGTCACGACTAACAATATACGTAAGCATATACAAATAAATAAAATTGAAGTGTCTGTTTGTTATGGCTAAATATCAGCTTTTTACTAAATGTATATGAAAGCATATATATACGGTGCCTTATACAAAAAAACAATTTTAACTATTGTCGTCTGTCTGTTTGTTCTGGCTAATCTCTGAAACGGCTGGACCGATTCTGACGGCACTTTCACTGGCCGATAGCTGATGTTATAAGGAGTAACTTAGGATACCTATATTTAGAAAAAAAAATGGTATCGAAATGGAATGAAAAATGAATGGCGAAAAAACAATGACACGTGGACGAAGTCGCGAGTAACACCTAGTTATAAGATTTATTAATTATAAGATTTAATTGACGACAATTCTGCAATCGCACACCGTTTCCCGCTTCTGCTTAACTCAAGGCCCCCACGCCACATTTGACGCTGTGTTCAACGCAAAAACCAAAGCGTAGCTATTGCTTTATTTATACTATTATTATAAGGATAGATTCGATTTTCTGTTCGTTTGTGTGTATTTAACTTAAAAACTACTCAACCAATTTTAAACATTCTTTTTTCATTATAAAGCTATATTATCGCCGAGCAACATAGGTAATATTTTACGTTAAAAGTTCTGTTACTAATATAACCTAACCTACTTTTACGCGAGTGAAGCCGCGGGCAAAAGCTAGTATGTAATAAAATAGTACGTGGCAACCGCAACGCGTTCAAGGCAGCGTATGAAGAATAGATGAACCAAGCGATAATTTTATATTAAACATGAATTTTACTTTCAGCTACGATACAACAATGATAAAAGCAGTGACAGCCCTCGTAGACGAGATAGAAGATTCGAACCACACGTTCTCTTACGATGATATCAAGAACTTCAACGTGCATCAGATAATATACTTAATGCAACAGCTTATTGAGCGACTTCCGATGCCTTTAGACAAATTAAAATCTCTTGGCAAAGCGTACAAAGTTGATGGAAGTGAGAACAAAGAGATTTTGTATAGGTAAGACTTGTATTCTGCCTTTCAAGGAATTGGCTCCCCATTCAATACTGTAATGGTTTTAAAAATATCGACTATTAAGTAGAACGAGACCAGTGAAAATGCAAATTCTTAAACATTGATTTACCTCGATATAAGGTTTTATAAAAGCAAACCTAAATTGCGTTAATTTTGTTACAGTAGGTTATGCTAAAGAAAAATAATTCGTCAATCGCAACTGGTTGCGAACAGTGGTTGCGATGTCTGCAAAAGTATTTTTCGATGGTAACTGGTTACATATTAGGATAAGTATTCATCCATTGAAACTCGTTGACACAAAGAAAAATCTTGATTATTTGCAACTGGTTGCGAAACTTAGTTGTCATAGTGGCCAATAGGCCTTGCCAGTGCCACTTTGCTGAGTGTTCTGGGATTGAAGCTTACACGGAACAAAACTTTGTGTAATCCACAAATGGTTGTTCCGAGTTCTAACTGTTCTTTGTGTCCGTTGTTTGAATGTTTGTTAAATCCCCTGCGACACAAGAATTAGTCCGAGGGTTGTCTTTAAAAAAAACTAAGAAAATGGATTTACTTACCCTTAAACTTAAAGCAGATTATGCTCGGCTAGTTAAAATGCTTTAGGATATTGTTACGTGCTTTTTTCGAGGGATAAGAATGTAAAACAATATTACCGACTAAAACGTTTTATTCTAGCACACAATTAAATTTAAAACACAATAAACGGCGAGCGCTGGCCTTCCCCTTTGATACGCGGTTAAGGTATTTCCTGAGTTTTCTAGAAACGTCATACACGGTACGTAACATTACGAAGATTCGAGACTGTGCCAGCGTTCTTTCTACTCTTCTCGTACCGACTAAGTAGTTCCGTAAGACGTAAATAGATGGCGCTGTAATAAATTATTAGATGGAACTGCAGAGTCTTCTCCACGATACCGAGAGATGCCACTGGGTGTAACAATATTATTGGTAATAAAATCATAGTTTGGACATAATCCCAGTAGATGGCATCGCTCCCCTATATGTCTATAGGACTATATATCTGTGCCTAACAATGGATAATAAAGCAAACGTAAATCTATAAAATATGTATATTCTTACAGATGGCTGAGGCTTTGCGTCAGAAGCAGAGACGAGAGCATACTCAGTGAAGTATTTAGTTTCCTGAACAGTCTCGGACGTCTAAAGTACGCACGGCCTTTATACAGAGAACTGTACGCCTGGGAGGATGTCAGGCAGCAAGCAGTAGACAACTTCTTAAAGAATGAGCAATACATGAGTCATCTGACTGCTTATAATTTGAGGAAAGATCTTCACCTTAGTAACTAAATTGCTTGAGCTATATTTGTAATTATAAACAATCTTTGTAAACAATATTTGGCAAATAAATAACTTTACTAAATAAATCTATTTTATTGAGAACTTGTGTTTTTTATTACATTATTTATTTACTGATTACTACTTTGACTGTTGTGCATTTCGAGACTATTAAGTTCGAAATCAAGTTCAGGGTCCTAAGGGAATAAATGGGATTGGGATTACGATTGGAAACGGGATCGGGATTGAAAGGACGCAGGATTTCTTACGATGTTTTTCACTATTATAGCGAGTTATAATAAACCAAAGATATTGTCAATAAAATTTTTATTATTTAAAAGAAAATATTTCATTGAATTAGTAAGTTGTCTTTAAGAGTATATTTGTAATCTAAAATTTTAGGTTTCCGACTAAGAGATATTAGGAAACATTTTGAAGTGTTTGTAAATTAATTATTCTCTCGACAACATTTTTCGAATCTAGCAAGATCTTGTTGTAATAGGAGACAGTCATTAAGTTTAAATTTTCTTAAAAATTTTCATTAATCTGCATACATTTAAGTCTTAGGTATGAATTTATCTCTTAAATCGTATAAATAATTGTAAAAACATTCCACAACCTCCTCAAGTGATTCATTAGTCAAACAATCTGCCCAGGCTATCTCAGTTAAGGTTGTCCTAATTTGATCATAATCTCCACGTTCATAAAAATATTTTAATCTCGGATTACTTAGTGATTCCTTTTTGATGCACATATTCGGGAACTAGCGGACTTTCACAGGAGGATACTTTTAACTCAGTATTACAAAATATCTGATCCAAAAGCCTATTATTTGCGTTTCGACATAAATTATATTGGTTTAAATTGCATTCAAATGGTAATAATAGTTTATTGTCTCATAAAAAAACCAACAATACATGGATTGAGGCCCTAGACCCCACACTAGGTTTCCCTGTGTTGGGGATCTAGACTCTTTCGTTCGATTACAATAATTTGACAATAGAATAAAATGAGATGAAATTTGAAAATATATATTATGTAATAATAGTATGGTTAGTGAGAATTGGTGTCAAGGGGTGAGGAGTGGTGTGGTATGGTCTAATTAGTTGTGATGTGGGGTGTTTTGGTGTTATGTGGTGTGATGTGATGTGATATGATGTGATATAAATTAATCCTAATCACTACTTGGTCTGTATTCTGTAACTGTACCTTTTATAAATAAATAAATAAATATGATGTGGTGTTGCGAGTACGGTGAAGTGTGGTGTGGTACGGTGCCATGTGGCGCGATGTGATGTGGTATGATGAAGTATGATGTGGTGCCATAAGGTGTGGAATGCTATGCATGTATGTGTGATAGTGTTATGGTTTATAATTGTTTATCTATTTATTTAATATTTTATTTTTAGTTATTCTAATATTTTTAAAAGTTCTTCTGTTTCATTGTAGTCTAGATTAAATAGCCAATTGCTTGCAATTGTTTCTTTTTAATTTAATTATATTATGAATATTGTTAAGTTTCGTATAAGTGTAAGGTCCCATGAAGCCAAAAGAATTTTTCCAAACGATTTGCGACATTTAAGTTTATCCCAGTAAATTCGCAAATTGGAACGGCTGTAAGTGCAGATGGTTATCGAGGTTCTGTGAAATCATAAAGCAGCAGAGAGAATATACAGTTGCCTGATCTTAAGCAATTCAGCCTCCGCGTATTGTTGATTAGTGGGATATCGAAATGGGCGCTTGAGTGCCACTTTTAAGAGACCTCTTTTTCCACGTTCCACTTTCATTAAGAAGCATTTAGCTGCGATACCTCATGATATAATGCCATAATTGAGTATGGATTGCGTTCTTTACCCGTGACAACACCAAATGACACCAGTGATGTCAGGAGAATATTTCATTACCTATGACACCACCAGTGGTGTCATAGGTAATTACCTATAATGTGACCTATTCCGACTGACACCACTGAATGCTAGTGATGGGCAAGAGTTTTGTAGGGTTGAACGGACTATGACTGAATACAACAAGTCAATGGTGCCAATTCTGTTGTCACAAAATTCTCTTATCTTAGCTAAAAATCTCTAAAATTTAGTTTAGTCCTGTCACCTTTAGCGATTTCAGAATACGAAATGTCGTTTGACAGGACTAAACTAAATTTTAGAGATTTTAGCTAAAATAAGAGAATTTTGTGACAACAGAATTGGCACCATTATCTACTGTTCAAAAATCAGTTGGATTTTGAAAATGAGTATTGGTATCATTGTTTTTATTTTCTTCTATTAACTGAGGTGAGTATCTAACCTCAGTTAATAGAAGAAATAAACAAAACAAAAAAAGTGTTTGATCATCTACAATAAGTTCTAATGTATGATAAAATTCCATGCATATTGGCACTCGATAATTATAGTTTCAAAAGTTTAATATGACATCAGAATGTCGGTTCATTTTTATTACAAAACCAAAAGTCATTGCATACGATTATTTTATAATGGACATTCAAATGCAGTTAATTAATGGGGATATTACCTACTTTTGTTCAACCATTAAATGATTTTAGATAAGGACACTCCAACTTTTGTTATGGAAATAAAACCAATGGCGCACAAAGATAAATCTTAAGATATTTAGTTATGTAAACATGAAGCGCACTGTTGTGATTGATATAGGTGTCGCGATATATTAAGTTTAAGTCAAGCATAAATTTGTTTATAAAAGGACTTTATTCTATCATAGTCTTATAGTCGGCTCAGTCGCTGCTCAACTGTCCCGCCCCTTTGGGAGGCTTACACGGGGACATAGGTCCAACATGTGGCCCTTTGAAAGTTTTAATCTAAAATGGGATGGGGCACCTATCAAACATCCTCCACAACTGCGCTATATAAGCCCAGCCATGAGCTAGCTGCGGTAGGTGTAGAACTACAATATATATCTAATAATGAATTATGGGTGAATAACGGTTTCTGCTCAGAAAACTGTCATTAATCTTGCTGGAAAGGCAGACAGTGATTCACCGACTCACTAGATGGGCGCCCTCTAAAATAACCATCACAAGCATACGAAGTTGCCATAAAGGCAGGAGCGTCGGGCGGTGCGGTGCCGGTTTAGCCATCACGGGTATCGAAACAACGGAGACCCGGCGTGGGTTTCTCCGTAGTTATGCCCTAGAAAATGATGTTTTCACCCCCAAGCATATTAGCTCATGCTGCTTACCTCTAGCCGCAGTATCGCCGCTCACATTCAGCTCGCCACAAATTGCCCTGCGTTTTGCGCGCTTTTCAGTTGACCTAGTGATACATTTTTTGTTTATTATTATTTATTATATACTACAATAATTATTAATTCATCCAAAAAGGCGGTTGGTGTTTGTGCCATACGTCTCCATGTCTTGTACATGAAAGACAGAGATGTAGCATAAATACGTCCGTCTCATCTATCTATCGCCTAAGTGTATCAAGTGCATCAAGTGTGTCAAGTGTATTAAGTGTTAAAATTAAACTAATTTATACTGATTTTGTCGCGTTGATTATTTTAAACCCTTATTGCATAAAAATAAACAACGCGTCAAAATCCGTATAAAGTCGTATAATTTTAACGTATAAAATTCGCGGGAATATAAGATAATATTATATATAAAGTGTACAAAGTGTATCAAGTGTACAAAAACACATTTATTGCATAAAAATAAATAACGCGACAAAATTCATATGAAGTCGTATAATTTCAATGTATAAAATTCGCGTGAGCATAAGACAATATTATGTATAAAGTGTATGAAGTTACTTTAAATATGAAAGTATTTAAAGTATATAAAGTATATAAAAAGTGTATAAAGTGTATCAAATGTATTAAGTGTTAAAATTAAACCAATTAATACGGATTTTGTCGCGTTGTTTATTTTATACACTTTTATTGCATATAAATGCAATGCATGTTCATACTATATATAGCGCAATAACGCTGTTATTTTTCAAGTGAAGAAGAGAATCCATTTACACCAAAAAATGGTAAAGCTAACGCTATACATAACATGGAATAGCAATTTTACCTCAAACAAAATAAAGGTCAATATTTATGAAAATCATCTTAAAAGGTAAAGCATTCATCGAGAAGAGTTGAGAATTTTATCAAACATAACCTACAGATTTGTTTTGCTATCACCAGCTAGTTAGTTCCTAGTAAACAGTTATTCAGTACGTGTCTAGTTTATGAACCTTTGCAAAACAGGCTTGAACCTGCGAAGGCGGCGATATTACTTTTTATTAAATAAGATGTACTATTTTTTATCCATCATACCAAATATACTATATTTTACTGCATTCATACAAAGTTTCTTGGAATAATAGTTAAGATCCCCATCCGCATCCGCGAATGTAAGCCTTCAAATATCCGTGTCCGCATACGCGGGTGTCAAAAACTGCATTCGCGACATCGCTATTAAATATGTACTATGTATTATGCGCTCTTTTATCTACAAGCCTAACAAATGCCATCTACTTGAAACCTGAATGTATATCACTATGCCTACAGTTGTACCCTCACTGATTGATATATGTTAGTTAGTGGTAGTTTTTTGAAACGCACGGTTTTTTATCTTTGTCCGGTTTAGATTGCCCCATATTACGTGGGACCTAAACCATGGCGAAACTCTCTCTCTCACCTCTGCCTACCCACCTTCGTGGATATAGGTGTGAGACCAGTGGCGTAGCGTTGGTGGAGGAAATTCTTTTTGCAGCCCCCTTATTTAGGTCCTAGCTGATCCGTGCAACTTCGTCTGCTGCACATAAGAGATTCTTTCCCGTTTTTGCAACATTGTTCATTACTGCGCCGCTCCTATTGGTCGTAGTGTGATGTTATATAGCCGCCTTTCTCGATAAATGAGCTAATAACATTAAAAGAATTTTCAATTCGAACCAGTGGTTCCTGAGATTAGCGCATTCAACCAAACAAACTCTTTAGCTTTATAATAGTAGTATAGATTTCAATTTATAAGACTATAATTTTCAGTAATTCTAAGGAACTTTACAGCAAGATCAGTCGTCAATATTTTGTATTGTATAATTCAAATATTGACAGTGCCGGCCGGGGCGGGCCCCACTACGTTACGCGACTGTGTATAAGGTTAACGTTTGATGGAGGACTAGATATTGCCCACAGCGTCGCTCGCGTGAATGTAGTATACGTTAGTAACAGTATTTTTCCTGGATGCTGATACAATAACAGTTTTTGCAGCGCACACCGAAATAGCTCTCAGATAGCTGGGTTCTTTTTACAAATTATTTGACACTTACCGTTGTAATTTGGCCAATTAACTTAATAGCGTTATAAATTACAGCCTATATTATTATGATATATAAACAGTAATACTGTAAAGTTTCATCAAAATCCGTTCAGTAGTTTTTGCGTGAAAGCTTAAACATCGATCCATCTATCCGCACAAACTTTCACATTTATAATATTAGTAGGGCAGGATATATGCATTAGGATAAGATGCCTAAAATTAGACGATTATATATACTCAATCAAATGATGTAAAGCGTAAGTTAATCACTTTTAGAATTACGAAATCTATTAAGTAGCCTGTAGTCTGACCATTCAACGAGGAAGGCCTATGCCCAACAGTGTGAAAAATAGCATATCATGAGTAAAACTTCAACATAACATCATAAAATTATCACTTTATTCAACTGAAAATTATGGCGTAAAAATTTGTTACACTATTTTACATTACAACCGTACAGTGTGTTAATTACATTGGTTGCTAGTCACTGAGTTTTAAATCCTTTCGAAGTGTATAAGCGGAAACGTGCATCATATTTTTCTCGTTCTTCAAGAAGTTGTCGATAGCCTGGTCACGGACATCTTCCCAGGCGTACAGGTCTCTGTATAAAGGTCGTACATATTTCATGCGACCGTTGCTGTTGAGGAAACTGAATACTTCACTCAGTTTGCTTTCGTCTTTGCTCTTGACGCAGAGTCGCAGCCACCTGGAATAAGTGATAATGTTAGTTTGCCTTTGCTTTAAAGTTAAATGACATAGCGGCTATTTTCTTTTGCGGATTTAGAGGTATGATATGCCGACACTATAAAAAACGCGTCAATGTATGTACACACGGCTACATATCAAGTTAGACACCCTATATACGCATAACTACGCTACATACAAAATAGAGAATTTGACTGGATATCGGTTTCTACACGGAGCGGCTGCAACCTGACCTCCGCAACCCGAAGGCTAACGATACCCTAAGCCTAGACCAGTGTCAGGATATTATAGGGCACTGACTTCCCAATAACGACTGCCACAGAGGCTTAACGTACTCTCTGTGGCACGGAGCAGGCGATAATTGTCAATCAATACGCACATCATTTCGAAAAGTCGTATAATTTCCGAAAGTCAGAGGTTTGCGACGTGGGTTCGAACCCGACACCCTCTGCATTGCAGTCTGTTGGTCTCCCCACTGAGCTATATAATCTATACTAATATAATAAACCTTAACAGTTTGTTTATCTGTTTGTTTGAATGCGCTTGTCTTTAGAACTACCAGTTAGATTTGCAAAATATTTTTGCTGTTGATAGCCGAATTCCTGAGCAGGATTATAGACGTGGCCAGCGGCTTCGCTCACTTAAATGTAGGTAAGGTTAGGTTATAAACAGTACTGTTACTGGATGAAAGGTACCCTATATCCTTTTCTGTTTTCCCGACAACGTGTATGCGAAATTTCATGATGATCGGTCGAGTAGTTAAGGCGTGAAAGTGTAACAAACAAACAAACAAACTCAACTAACATGCCGTTACGTTTCACGGGAGCAGATCAGTAAACATAAACGCAGGTAACAAACAACACACACTCTAAACATTATAGTTAAGGAAACAGACATATTCTATTGTGCTCTGAGTGAATTTACAAAGGTTTGTAATTTGTTAAATAAGTAATTAGTAAGTATAAGTATAATTATACAATATTCATTATATAATCGTACTTATATATAAAATAGCTACAGTATTGTATTAGACTAGTTCGGTAATGATAGTTACCTGTATAAAATCTCGGTGTTCTTGTTACCAATGATTTTGTATTCGCTGCCCATAGTCCGGATCTGTTCGAGCGAGAGTGGCGGTCTCTCGATGAGCTGCTGCAGGTAGTGTATGAGCTGGTGAGGAGTCAGCGTCGCCACGTCCTGGTATAGGAACGTCACCTCCGGCTTGTCTAGCTTGCTGACCAGCGTTGTGATGGCCCTCGTCATAGACGTGTCGTAGCTGCAATTCAAAATGGCTGTTTAAAAAAGGAAACATTGACATGCGGAAGAATAATAGGGGAACTTGAGAACATTTAATTAACATAGGTATAACAACCAGACTCGGCAATACTTTTGAGTAGCACACAAATTTAAAAAATACTTCGATGGCGACAAAGCTAAAAGTAACTTTTTATTATGTAATAAAGAAAGATATTCATTTCAGAAATATATAATATAATATAATATATAATATATTCTACCACATACACACAACACCATCTAGCCCAAACTAAGCAGAGCTTGTACTATGGGTACTAGACAATGGATAAACATACATATACAACTTTTTCTTTTGTAAATACATACATATTATACATAGAAACACCCAGTCCAAGACAAACATCCATGTTCATGCACACAAATGTTTGACTTGTGCGGGAATCGAACCCGCGACCTTAGGCGTGGCAGTCGGTTACACTAACCACTACTAAATAAATCCTGTGTCGTGGGGGGCTCAACAAAATTCAAACAACGGACAAAAAGAACATTCAGACTCGCAACCACCATTTGTGTATCACACAATTTTTTGTCTCGTGTGGGATTCGAACCCACAACACTCGGCTAGTAGCAGTAGCGAGGCGATCTCATAACCACTACGTACCGTGCATGAACGTATCTACCGTGCAGTCTCATGCTTGCATCCCTAAAAGGAAAGCAAAGTACCTACACATCCAAACATGACCATCAAAATGTGATGTGTATACATATTTGTAAGTCCTACGTAATAGGGCACATTTTAGATTCAGTGCTGGTTTCACGATTCAGGAATTGAACCCGAGGCCTTATGCATAAAGAAAGTATCGATTTGTGGCCGCGGGCATTCAAACAACGGACCGGACAGAAATAAAACTTAGGGCTTGTCCCACCACCTCCAAATAGCATTTATCTATAAGATAAAAGTCTCACCATCTCTCTTCTTTAACCTAACAAGAGTGAGAAAGCATGCGATTTACCTCTCGGATATCTTTTACTTGTTAGTTGTGGGACTGGCCATGAATCTCGGAACAGTTATTTATGTGTCCTGGGATCTTGGGCTCGATTCCCGGGTGACTACAGTGTTATTAAGTATTTTATTTAAAAAACTTCAGTCATAGCACCGAGTCTAGAAACGCGATGAGAGATCAGGGGCAAGCTTTAAATGCTTTCCAAAACAGGGGAACAGAACACCGGCTGACTGCTGGTGAAACTTTCTTGACAGAGAAACCCAATAGCTTTTTGTTGCCTCAGCCTGGAGTTTGAACTCTTATGACCTATATACCAGCCAGTAGTCAGACATTATTCATTGAAATTAAACTACTTTATACAGATTTTGTCGCGTTATTTATTTTAAAACAGTTTTATTACATACTTTTGAATTATAACACTACTATTATTGAACTTTACTACAATTCAAGCTATTTAAATTAATTAAAACTATTTGTGTTTAAGTTTAGACTTTTCCCCGAAGTTTTCGTTGCTTTTCGGCGTCTGTCTCGAGAGGAGATTAGATAGATTAAATTGTAGTAAAGTTCAATAACAGTAGTGTTATAATTCAAAAGTATGTAATAAAACTGTTTTAAAATAAACAACGCGACAAATTCCGTATAAAGCAGTTTAATTTACATTGTATCTATCTATCATACAATAACAATCTTACTCAGGAATAATGGGTGGCATGCCACTGGTATCCAGCCAGGCGTGCCAGTCCAAGTGTTTCAGCTTGTCATTGTCTTTGAAATACTCCAGCAGGTATTGCTTGAACTGATCCGTGTCCAGAGACTTTTTCCTGAACTTGGTAAGGTATGAGCGCATGAAGTCGTCGAACACCGCTGGAAAAGACAACATACACTTATAATATAATAATATAATATTCTATCACATACACACAACACTATCTAGCCCAAACTAAGCAGAGCTTGTACTATGGATAAACATACATATAATACACTTTTTTGGACAATGGACAATGGATAAACATACATATAATACACTTTTTTTTTGTAAATACCTGCATATTATACATAGAAACACCCAGACCAAGAAAAACATCCATGTTCATGCTCACAAATGTTTGACTTGTGCGGGAATCGAACCCGCGACCTCTGGCGTAGCAGTCGGTTACACTAACCACTAGGCCATCGAATATAGATATTATAAAGAGGAATAATAGTAATAACAGCAATAATAGTAATAGTAAACTTAATGACAATTTATAAATAAGGAATAATAATTTATTAGAGTATTCTATACTATTTATCTATACTAATATTATATATAAAGAGGAAAGATTGGATTTTATTTATGCTTTTTTTATTTTCATTTCTTTTTGTTCGTCAAAATGACCACATTCCGCCTGATGGTATGCAGTCGTGTGGTCTAAGAGCGGTGGCCTCCACATCGTCCTCATAGCAGCCGAGGCGATGTTGAGGTCTGTACTTTGACGGCCTGAGAAGGCGCTTTTTCACGCCCCGCTTAGGACCCAGGATTGAAGGTATGTAAAAAAAAGGTATGTTTGTTTGTAAAGATTTAACTCACAAACTATTCAACCGATTTTAAGAATTAATTCACCATTAGAAAGTTATATTATCGCCGAGTAACATAGGCTATATTTTATTTAAAAAATAAGTACTATTACTAACATAACCTAACCTACTTTTACGCGAGCGATGTCGCGAGCAAAAGCTCGTTTATAATATAGATAGGGCATAGCTAGTTCGCTGTTTACGCTTTAAGACTGTACCCAGAATAACAGAACATCGTTTCCTATGAGATTACTGTGTGTTGACTTCTGACCTGTTTAAAATAATAATAATATTCTACACATACACACAACACCATCTAGCCCAAACTAAGCAGAGCTTGTTCTATGGGTACTAGACAATGGATAAACATACATAGTATATACATATTTTTTTGTTAATTCATACTTAGTATACATAGGAAGGAACACCTAGACCAAGTCAAACATCCATGTTCATGCACACAAATGTTTGATTTGTGCGGGAATCGAACCTCAAACGTGGCAGTCAGTTACTACGCCATCGAGGCCGACAACGTTTTTAGAATGTTATAGAAATAATGACAATGTCCTCCCGACCGAATTTCAGTCACGGCGGTCAATCGTAACGGAGCCTGAGCATCTGCGCAGGAGATATTATAGTGCACAAGTGTGAGCGCAAACACAAGTGCACTCCCTGTTCCCTAACTCTCATGATCCGATGGGACGGCAATCCGAAACGACCGGAGAGAGATCAGGAGAAGCACCGTACGTGCTTCCCGAGGCGCAGGGGTGTCTAACACCGCCAACATCCTAACTCCGAGCTGATATTGAGATTTCTGAACAGAAACCCAGTATCTTTTTGTTGGGCTGAGCCGGGATTCGAACCCGAGACCTTATGCACAGCAGTCGCATTCACAACCGCTGCACCACGGAGGCGGTTGCCTGTTATAGAAATATCGTGCTGTCAACAATTAATATCAGGGGCCGTATCACCATTATGAAGCAAGCTTTAAGAAATAGTGGTAAGGCGTCTGATCATTGTATTTAGTGCAGGCAATACAGTGAATCAAATTTTGTGGATATGACTAATAGTCATTGAAGACTCTCTGGTTAAAAACATCTATCAGTGTCTCTAGCGAAATAATATCAAAATCATAATATTTTTATTTATTTAGATCACAAAGTAACACTTTGGACGTAACGAAAGTAAATATCACGCTCGCATATCCGCGAAGATTTAGGAGATTGTGAACTACATTCGTAAAACATACTTCTTCAGCTATATTTAAGTTCCACTTAATAGGGGGCCAGTTAACTACCGTCCATATTAGCAGATATGCTAACTAAAAATCCAAATCACACTGCACAGCCCAGAAATCGAACCGATATCCTCACGGTTAACAGCAAAGTTAAGCCTTAGGACCAGCAAAAGAGTGACATGAAATAATCTAACTAGGAAAACACGCTGATAGAATGGGCATGATGAATAAAAAAAGTGTTTCATTTGTGTTTTAGATTAGCAAAAAATATTGGATACGTTTTTATTTTTTTGTCCCACTAACTACATAATAACAACGAAGTAACAACGCGTTTAAATTTCGTATTACGTCACTTGTAGGTACTTAGCCAATATTATGTGTTTTGTTAAAACCAAAATAGGTGTCCAGTATTTTTTGCTAATCTAAAAGATGGACCAATTAGTATCACTTATTTTTAACCCGGTCGTCATGCATATTCCAACAATTAAATTACTTTATCAATATAACATACCTGGCCCGCCCATTATATCCTCCAGATATCTCAAAAATAAGGAACCCTTCTCATACGGGACAGTAGAAAACGCGTCATCTGGATGCACACCATTCAGCGAAACCACCAACTTGGTCAATGGGTTAGAAACACCCAGCTCATCGTATACCTAGAATAAATCAGGCCTGTCAGAACTTACCGGGTCCTCCAAGCAAGTCTTCCAAGTATCGCAGGAAGAGTGAGCCCTTCTCGTAAGGCACCCGCGAGAAGGCGTCGTCTGGGTGGATCCCGACTAAGTTGACAACGAGATTGGTGAGAGGGTTAGATGCCCCGAAGTGTTCGACCTGCAATGGGTCATACTCTAAACTTTCTTCCCTAATGGCTCACGCAAATCACTTCAGATTTGGCAAAAACGTGGTTACGTTACAGACACACGAGATAGACACTTCACATAAAGTCCAAAAATTAATAAGACGAAGTCGTCTTGATATTTGTTTAGGATGGTTGGAATATGAATCATCTATATCGAAGTAATTTTTATAGGTTAAATAAAAAGATCGACGTCGTTGTTGATTTTAATTTGACAAAATAATACAATTTGATCGGAAATAAAAATATAACCTCGCTTTTGCATTAAGTTCTGATATAAACGTGAACCATTCAAACTATGCATAAGCGTGCATATTAGTAAGAATTTAAGTAAAGTTAGTCATGAGAAGTTTATGAATAATGAAAAGATTAGTAGAGATCCACCCAGATGACATAATATATATATATTTTTTTTTTTTTAAGTTATTATGTTTTAATAGCATTTAAAGTAAAAAACAAGTAGAAGAATATTATATATAAATAAAGATAAGACTAAAAGAACGCCGAGTTTATTTGAATTGTTTGTAAAATACACCAAGTTTTTTATGATTACTAATATATTATGTAAAGTGAAAGGCTTGTAGGATATCTTTAAACCTTATAGATAAACAAATCTACATCTCAGTGAAAAAAATATATTCTTCTACTAATAGAGCAATGTCAATGTCTAGTAACTCTGAAGTCTTTGAACTAGTAGCTATTCAAATAATTAAATGTTAAACAGTTGTCTCTACTTACTATTTTTAAGATACTTCTACTTTGGTTCGCTTATAAGCACTACATTGAACCATATGAATACAGATTAAGAATTGATCAGTGGCAGATCCAGATTTATTTAAATCTGACCTTCAAAGAATGCTTTTCAGCACTAATCACTAATAAAAGTCTTTAATCTGTCGCAACCAACTCCAATTTACACTAAAATATACACTGATAGTCTACTTGTTATAATATAATAAATACATACTTGTATAACTGGTAAATAAGCTATTGGTATATATATTTTTTTAATATCAACTACTACTAACTGCAAACTATACTAAGACAACAAATTTTTAAATCTCTCTTCGACCCATTTGATCGACAAAATGTTTTTGCGTCTATTTTCAAAAGCAAAAACTTTGATGTACTAATCAAAACATTTTAATTTAGAAATAGATACAATTACTGTGTATTACAGGATTTTTTAATACAATCAACTTAATTTGTAACACCTATAATGTTCAAACGGTAACTGAGTTAGGGTCACATAAATAAAATAATTACGTGTGCGTGCCGATAAATGCAATACCGAACTTTTGTATGTGAATATCTTATAAGAGTTTGTTAATAAATCTACGCCTAAAATAAGGTATTACACTTATCGGCTTTCGGCATAAGGTATTAATTACACTTATCGGCTTTCGGCGTAAGTATTTTTTGTTAGAATGGCCTGTTACCGTAACTCAATTACCTACTGAACATATAAATTTTAATAAGCTTTGGTAAACTATAAAACATCACTTACGGCTTCGCTTAATTCCTGAAGACCTAACAAGCTATGGAAGTCCCGGCTTTTCCGTGCCTCAGTAGAATCATTGATGAGGGACGCAGCAACCTTTCTCTCCAGGTACACTGTAAAGCCCTCGTTCAGCCAGAAGTGCTCGAAATTCCTGTTCGTTACAAGGTTACCAGTCCAGCTGTGCATTATTTCATGGACTATGACGTCAGCTTGACTCCTGTCACCGGCCTGGAATAATTCATAAGAAGGTGTCGGTGCATCAGTGAATAATTGAACCACTTTTTATATGAGAAGATTTAGTCGATAAAAGTTAGTTGACAATATATCTCCCTTAAGGATCAAGCGGCACAAATATGACGACTTCGCAACGCACATCTATTAGGGACCCGGGTCAGTGAAAATATTATTAGAAAATTCAGTGAGGAATACAATTTAGGTGCACAAAGTAAATTACAGTCAAAGTCAAAATCAATATTAGTTTATTAATTTAGGTCCCTTAGTAACACTCATGAACGAATAGTTCAATGAGGTAGTAAAATAATATGATTCTGTCTATAAACTATACTAGGACGGAGCACGGGGCTCACTAGTACCTATGTTCTTCGTATAAGAAGGCTTAAGCGATAACACTTTAGCCGGATTGGCACTTCTTCGATAACACTATGGAGAAATCTCAAGCATGCAATTACTCACAACGTAATCCTTCATCGATAACATTTAAATTTTGCTAGTCAACAATATGATGGTTTACCGATCTACTGAGCTATCGATGCAGTGTAACAATATCAAATAAGACCTTATCATACGACCTTATTAAACGTACATAAGCAATATTGCATTTGTCTGACGTTTTTAATTGAATTCTTTGAACAAACACACTTGATTTAAAGCATTGATAAGTCTGCCTTTTTATGATGTTGAAACAAAATATTAAGTAATAGTATATAACGCATCTATGAGTACTTCGTTTTTTCAATGGCATAAGCTAGCTAATGTTTCGGTCGATAATGAAGTTTCGGGTTCGATCCACAAGTCAGGATTTTTTTCAGTAACAGCACAAATACTGCTAATGTACCAGAATAAGTCTTATACAACAAATATCGACTAATTCGCAGTGTTGCTAGTTGATAAAAAAAAATCAAAAAGTCTCTACTGCAAATTACAATTGTATAATTCATCGATATTGTGGCGGCAGGACCCGCATTTCCAAATCTAATAAATAATAAAACCTAACAATGTGCATTCCAAAGTCAACAATAAATAAATAGAACATACGATGCGTCTTTGACCAGATAAATTACGTTGTGCACAATTATATTCGAATAAAATTCGAATGCTATACGCGCATTATCATTAAAACCGACTAAAAACCCAAGGTATTAAGTTTGATCCCTTACCAGCAGTGTAGGAGTGACGAAGGTAAGGCAAGGGTTCTCCATCCCTCCGTAGGGGAAGGAGGGCGGCAGCACCAGCAGGTCGTACTGCGTCCACTCGTAGGGGCCGCACAGCTTCTCAGCTGCCTGCAGATACTTCTCTGTTTCTGCGAACTCCCACGCGCTGCGTTCAATCTCTTCCTTTTCTGACCATACTTTTGATCTGTAAAATACATATTTAATTTTATTTTTCTTTCTACTGCCTTGTTGATGGCTTTAGTTCCTTGCCGTTGAATGCTATTTTGTGTAACACACTATTTTATCCCACAACTTCGCCGGCGTTAGTATAAGGCATGGTCTTTCTCTGAGTACAAAATACCACCAAGCCTTTACGCATGATTGAGTAACAAATATCCAAATGTCTTCACAAACTGCCATTTTCACGATATTAGAAGGACTATGAGCATTTCAATATATTCTATATTCGCTATCCCTTGGCAACAGCGCTTTGTTTTTGATAAAAGGTACCCCATATCCTTTTCTGTACCCCGGACAACGTGTATACGAATTTTCATGATGATCGTTCGAGTAAACCTTAAACCGAGCGTGTATGACGAATGTGATGAAAGTGAATGAAGCCAGAGACGTGTGTCAGGATCGTAGCTAATGGAAATCCGTAGTCCCTACCTACCCCTCTGGGAAACAGGCGCGAATCTATGTATATATCTATATATGTATCGTTCGAGTAGTAATGGCGTAATAATAATAATGTCCTCCAGAGCGAATTTAGGTCATGGTGACCAATCTTAACGGAGACTGGCCATCTGCGCAGGAGATATTATAGTGCACAAGCGTGTGCGCAAACACAAGTACACTCTCTGTTCCCTAACTCTCATGATCCGATGGAATGGATAATCCGATACGGCCGGAGAGAGATCAGGCGCAGGACCAACGGCTTTACGTGCTTTCCGAGGCACGGGGGTATCTAACACCGCCAACTTCCTAGCTCCGGGCTCGTATTGAGGTTTCTTAATAGAAAAATCCAATAAACTTTTGTTGGCCCGACCCGGGATTCGAACCCGAGACCTCATGCACAGCAGACGCATTCACTACCGCTGCGGCATGGAGGCAGTAATGGCGTAAAAGCGTAACAAACAGACAAATTCACTTTCACATTTATAATATGAGTTAGGATTAGGATCTTTACCCGACTACCCACCTGTATAGAATACTTAAAACAAAACGACAGACTTTAAGATGTCTTACCTAGGTCCCAGCGTCCTAGACTCCAAGACGCCCACAGCTATCGCCACTAAGTACGAGGGCAGCGGCATGGGCTGATTGAAGCTGGTCTTGTTGTTCTTCACTTCACCTCGCAGAGCGCTCATGAGTACTGTGAACTCTTCGGGAGCCGTCACCTCTGCGTCGTACGTGAACTTCACAGCGGGAGTGTCTTGGCACGGCAGGATCGACCGGGCGTGGATTGGCTACAATAATTATATAAAACATATTTAAAAATCAACTTGACTAAGTGTGAAGTGACACATTAGCACGCTTGGTCGATGTAGATAATTTGGGAGTTTAATTTAGGGTTTACACTACAAGCACTCTAAAATTGAGTATGATGTATTAATGAATGTATTGTCGTTTTTACAATAAACTGTTACAATAATATAAATGAAAACTTGTAAATGGCCTTAAATTTTTAAGCTTTTTAATATTGATGAGATTTTTAATATTGAGCTGTAAGATATCCAAATAAATAAATACAATTCTTTGTAAAACAAGTTTCTTGTATGCTACCTATAATCTTTACTTTTTAGCTATGCACATTCCAGCCAGTCGTAAAGTAAGTACATATTATTATATCCATTTAAAGGTAGAAGTAACAAACGTAGACAACATTGGATTAATAATATGGATGGAACCCATTTTTGTGTTATGTACTTACTTGACATTGACTGAACAGATAAGGATGTTTCTTGCCAGATGTCTGAGCCGCGTCCAACCATTGCAACGCCGACGCCATCGGATCAGTCGTATATTTTATTTTTATACTAAGCCTGTTATATAATACAACATATTTAAAAATAATATAAAAAATATCAAAATAAGGTCAAGTGTACACGGGGTCAATATCTACCCTAACCATTAAAGTTAGGAATATAATTATTAATGTCGTCATCGTAATTAATGGATAACCTGGAAATGTCTTATAGTGGAACTGATCGCCTTTTTTTTCTTTTTTATAGTGGAACTGATCGCCTTTTTTTTTCTTTTTTTCTAAACGGCCTTCAGTTCTACTATAAAACATTTCAAGGTTATCCATTAATTACCGGACAGCCTGTATAAATTGCTGATAATCCCTTCATTAAGAATCCTAAGCACACTAATGCCAGTGTCTTTGACGTCACTATCTACTTACTAACTCACAAAACAATATCTTATAGACCAAATGTTCATTTACATGTAATAGTGAAGTAAACATAGTTCTTGTACTGGACTTGGGAGGGATACGCAAGCTATGACATCCTGGTTATAATACTACTCAATGAATCATCTTACACAATGGCTTACTTTAGTCTGAACCTTATGAGTTACAAAGGAATACTATAGGACATATAACTATATACTCTAACCAAGGCTACATTGTATCACTACAAGTGCTAACCTAAATCCTTGGTAAAGATCACAGGTTTTATCACACACGGTTTGACAGCTGGATGGTTCAGCTACTTTTATTCCACCCACAGAGTCCTGGAATACAGTATCGAATTCCTTGCCAGTAGCTCTTTCAGTCGAAAAGCATATAGCACTGTCCACACGTTTAGCCAAAACAAAGGAATTAGCAGTACTTTCTTCTTCATTCAATTTATAAAGACATTCATCAGGTTGAGCTTGTGATAGACTAGGGACCATGGCTGAAGGGCACTCGGCAAAAGCAACTTGGCTGCCAGTGTTTTGGTAGAGAAATCCATAATTTGCTGACGTTTCTTCAGATATTGCGCTTTCTTTGATTGCGTCTGTATAGCTCTTATGGATTTTATTCGGCATGTTAGCTGATCTTGATTCGACGGTATGCCCTATGTTAATTGTTGCAGCTTTTCTTTCCAAATGAAACAAAAGGATATAAGAAGATTGTAAAGGATATGAGGTAGGGTAGAAAGGAGACTATTACTTGAATATAGATATTTAAAGTCCTATGCTTTCACGACATTGTGCAGTCATAAAATAATAACTTTATATCCAACTTTATCAGAAGGAGGTTATGTTTATCGAGTGCATGTACGAATGCCTATTTCTTCAGCACGCTGTGTAGCTTAAAGGTTTTTAATAGGTTTTAATAAATACCGTTTCGTTATATTTTCTTTTTAAAAGTTGCAGTGATATAGACATTGACAAATAAAAATGGCCGTTGTATGCAGGATATTTTTAAGCAGCAGCTTTCTAATATTTTTTGTACTCTGGCTTGATTTGAAGGCTTATTGGACCCGGACAGTGAAAACGAAATTCTGATTAAATCACGAAAAGAAACGGATAAAAATTCAACTGAAGAAGTATTTTTAGTGCGGAAGCCTTTTTTATAATACCAGGGAGTAGTCAGAGAAGGGCAATAGGGCCCATATCGGGATATACTGGCCCTATTCCCTAAATCCGGCCCTGACTTGTTCTTACAACCATTATTAATAAAATAGGTGTAGCAAATAAATGAGAATATAAATTGAACGGAAATTCATGGCCCTAATTAAATATTTTATCGGTTACTGTGACCTACATTTACTTAAATTGCAGTACGTGAGTTATTCTTGTACTGGAATTAAAATATTAGGTAATAATTCATGTCTCCACTGTGATTATTACGGGCAATGACCGAGTACCGAGAACAAGGCGAACAAGTCGACAATGACTTTTATTATTTCGGTATTACTAGGGATCGCTTATCACCATTTATTTATCTTGTTTTTATTTATTTATTTGCTTAACGTGTGTGGGACAAAAATAAATGAATTAAATCCATTTCCATCATTTAAATTTAGAAGTTTAAACCTTTTGTTAGTATTACGTTTTAATCTAAATAACGGACTTGTCAAATTTAGGTCATAATATATTTTCTGCTAGATAATGTGTCAACGTACAGTTGGCCAACAGCATCGTTTACGCGAGTCTCTATGCATCATGACTCTAGTACTACTCAATGGAATTCGATGCAACACGGCTTAGATAAGTTAACTCTAACAAAGTGTGAAAATTAAAATCTGTTTCGTAATTTTTGTGTGTCGTCACAAAGTATATAACATCATTGTGGCCAAACCATTACCGGCAATAAGGTTATAATATATTCTAAATTCCTAACTAATATTATAAATGCCAATGTGAATTTGTTTGTCACGCTATCACGCCTTAATTACTCTACTGACCATCATTAAATTTCTCATAAACATTGTCAGGTTAACAGAAAAGGACATAGGGTACCTTTCATTCAGAAAAAAAAAATCCCAAGTGGTAGAAAATTGACATACCTAACCTACATTTACGAGAGCATATCCGCAACCAAATCTAGTACACTACTCGTATAAGATTCGTTTTTTAATTAAGCTTCAGCATTAACATCAACAATAAAAACAAAACTTTATTTTACAAAGATGGTAGTTTCGAAATTACTTTGTTCATAGAATACGACAATATGAGCCTCTTAATATTTTTTGGCATGTGGAGTTAAAGAAAATTCAGAACCACTGAATAACATCTTAAAAAAATTGCCATAGAGTAGCTTAAGAACTTTCAGTGACCTATAAATTATGCGTAAGCGAAGACACGATGAATAAGGGACACATAATATGCGTGTCACGTCATACACAATAAATAAGGGACACATATTATGCGTAACTTATTCAGACACAATGAATAAGCGACACATATAATGCGTAACTTAGTCAGACACAATAAATAAAAGAAACATAATATGCTACTTACTTCTCACCGCTGGCAATTTGCTTTGGCAACATAACAGTCAGCTTAGAACCAAAGTTAGGAATATGTTCACCTAGTTTGTACTGCAGTTGCGAGCCTCCCTCTGTCTCTATAGACACTATTTTAATATTACTAACGTCCAATGGCTGGAAAAGAAAGCATATTTTAATATCACAAACATCTCATGGACGAAAAATCCACTTCCGGACTAAGTATCATTTCTGTGTCGAAGGGGACTTTACAAACATTCAAACAACGGTCACAAAGCACACCCGGCTCGGAACAATCATTTATGAATTCGTCTCGTGGGAATCGAACCTACAACACTCGGCTTAGTTGATGAGGCAAGGCGAACGTAGCCCTTACGCCATTCATGTAGTTGTAATTATAATTGTTGACACCTAACTTATAGGACTGGCGAGTGTCGAGAGGGCAACACCGGTGCGAGTGGCTAGGGGTGTTGAGCGGTGCGGCGCCGGTTATCATCACCAGTCTCGTGACAACGGAGACCCGGAGCGGGTTTTCCCGTAGTTATACTCTTGAAAATGACACTTCCACCCCTAAGCAGCTCTATCGGCCTCCCTCTGACCGGTCGACCAAGGCAAGCCAGAGTTGAGAGTCCTAAGGGCGGTCTTGAAGTTTGACCCCAGCCAACCAGTAACGGCATTATTATTTATTACATAACAGAATAGGTACTTCAAATTTTAATCGAAGTCAAAGATGATCAAAATTTTTGGCAAGATACTTAGATATTTTTATATAACACAGACTCCGATTACTTAATTCTCAAGTTAAACATAATGTTACGTAAAAATACAAAAATCTACTTCAAATTTAGTTGGAAACAGGAGGAATAGGTATATATAATACATTTACACCTAATCTTGCCCTAAAGTAGTAGGTATTTCAAAACTCGTCATCCTTTTAGATTACTATGACAACAGATAAACACCATTCGAAATTGGACGCGTCTCTACATGATTGACACATCAAGACCTTTGGTACAGATAAAATAGTTTTATCTATAACAATCGACAGCAAGGGCTCAGATCCCACTGGCGCTTGTTGCGCAGCACTCAATATGTACGGCAACGTCGGCACTAGCCTAAGTTAGAAGAAAAACGCCAACGACAAATGCCAGTGGGATCAAATCGTTAAGACCAACTGATCGAATCAATTATCGGAATACGACAAGGATAACACAACACTTGCTTAAATCTTACCAGATCATTAATATCGGTCAAAACATCGAAGTCTAACTTCGCTTCGCCGCGAAGCACATGCTTCTCGAAGTCAACGTTGAGGGACAACGATATGTGTTTTATGATCGCCAATTCTGTGGAAGAATGACTTAGTATTTATAATCAAGTCAATCAGTAAGCTGATTGACTTCTTGGTCCCGTCTGCCTTGCTTTCTGGTCTGGCTTGGATGTGATATAAAGAATTTAATTAGGTAATTTTTAGGTAGCCGAATGGAGTAAATAAGCTTGCCTCTTTATTACGTAGGATTATATAGCTATAAGAATGTGGATTTCGTTTTGCTTACTCTTTCGAGGATAAACTGGCTCGAGTCCATGTATAAAAGGTTTAAGCTAAGAACTGCACAGCGTAGCAAGCATTAGCTGACGCTTGAACCTTTTGCTTTAGGAGTAATTATAATTGTATATACTAATTAATAATTGCTGTTATACTAAACACAATAAACCTCTATTTCAGAATTGTACGAAAATATTCGAAGATGCAGTAAACAAATTAACAAGGCAGTGATAAAGTATGATTGTAATACATGATCCCTGGTCCCTAATAATTACATGTAATTATACCTACGACACTAAAGCAATAATAATATTGAATTATAATGATTTTAGGCATAATTGATCATTGTACATTAAATTTAACCTATTGAGTCGCGGCAGCACACAGGTGGCCAGACACAATAGATTTTTAATATGTCTAGTATTCTAAGACTTCACAGATTAAAATGATTAATATTTAGTAGGGCCGATACTCTGTATCGGGAACACACAGACTCTTAAAATACGTATAATAGAATAGGTACAGCTACTTTAAATGTGACTATATTTAAAGTAATTGTAGTTGATCGAGGCCATAGGTTATCGAGGTCTTTACTGAAAAGAACCAAAAACAATATACTTCTTATTCTTAACAAATAATGTGTTTTTCTGACATAGATATAAAGAGAGTATAGGCTCAATATACACGAAGATAAGCTACTCGAATTAGTCTTCTGTCTTTGTTTTTCTCGCAGAGTTTGAGACACAAAGACTTGCTTTCGAGACACAATCATTGTCTAAATCAGCGGGTCTACCGTGAAAATGTTTTTACGCAATGATGTGCCAAAACGAATTGCAAAACGAAACAATAAGCATATCCCTACCATGAAAACAAGACGGATTTTTTAAATTCGTTCGTTAACCATAAAATAGCTTCGTGAATGAATGAAAGATTATGTAAAAAATGAACTGCTATAAACCAACATATTAAAAAATACATACATTTCTCATAGACCAATGATAAATTGTAGACTACTAAAATAAGTCGCGTAAAATCTTTTTTTTCTTAGCATGACCTCTCCATGATATTTGACAGGTTTATCAAAATGTTGTATTTATTTTTATATTACATATGATTTCTTATTATGTTTTATTATTAAATGTAATAGAATTCAAAATTATGCAATAATTATGATTAATGAATTATTTAAAATGAATATTGGCAACACTATGTTGCAAGTTTTATGTCAACTGTTACAGTTAGTGTTACATTCCAGACTTATTTACCGCGAAAAACTTTTCGAACTCTCCCTGTTTTATTATTACCTACATATTTACAATCTATATCATAAATGTTGTGTTTTGTGGACTTCTGTGAGATCATTATAGTATTTATCTGCTCGTAAGTCATCATTAAAGGTATATTGTTTCTGCGGCGGTTTTGTGAACATTCATATGACCACGGACTGTAGAACATATTTACTAATGGTGGAGTGCTGCCAGATCAGTGCAGTGTAAATACATAGATATTATTTATACTATGTTGCTGCGTGAACTGTCGTGCCCTCAAGCCAATCAAGCGAGGATTGCTATAATAATTATCTCTCTCGTCTGGATCTCTCAGCCGTAAGTACTCAGATTATTTATTATTTTGTCAATTTTATATTACTGATATGGGATATAAGTTAAATAAGATATTTTTTAAATAGATATAAAGATTAGTGGATTTAACTAATCAATGTAGGAAGAAGTAATGTTGTATTTATTTTGTACATTATTACCAATGCCAATAGGCAATAACATAACTTGCTGCAAACTGCAAATTTGGAGTTATTATTATTCATAGCAACACTATTATTTAACAACTTGTGTAGACAATATATCATTATTTTAAGGCTGAATATTATAAATATAATTGTGTAGTCTTTAGAATGGTCACTAGAAATTGTAAGAAAATAATTCGTAAAAGCTACATTATTGTAATTTATAAAAACATTAATTTGGTATTTATTGGGCTCTGCTTGCTATTTACCTGCTACCCAGCACATACTTAGATAATTTTAAGTCATTCCCTACAGGAATACAAAAAAAATATGTTCAACTTACCCGGGCGGGAAAAGGAAGACGGATCGAGAGGACTCAAGGCACCCATGGCTCTGGCTGGACTGGAACATAAGATAACAAAACATGATAACAATATAAACAACATCACGAATACGCCACACGTCACTCCGACGCTAAAATCGAAACGCGAATAGTAGAAGAATCGATAAATCTCAAAGCGACGCGGCGACGGCGTCGTATCGCGTCATTTATTAGAAAGTTAGGCTCGATTCATAACGAGTGGACAAATCGGTTACATACTAATTTAAATAAAAAAGCTAGACGCGATAGCTGCAAGCTATACTTATTGATGGCAAGCATAGCATACTTCTCGCCGCTGCTGTCGCGCTGTCTGTGGTAGGTTTAAATTTTACACTTACGGGACAATCATTATTTGTGTGATGCATGAATGTACTTTATGTACGTTAATTGTAGGTTTATAGAGTAGGCTACAATGTATTGTAGCCTACTCTATAAACGTCGCACTAGGAGTCAAGCCCTACAAGGAGCCCTACTCCCTGTAGGGCTTGACTCCTAGTGCGACTTGTCGAATTTGCAAAATCAAATTCCAAGTGCCACATAGATATAATATCGCCCCTGTACATAAACTGTCCCACTGCTGGCACGGGTGAGAAGTGGGTCCACCACGCTAGCCCAGTGCGGGTTGGCAGACTTCACATATCTTCGAGAACTCGAAGAGGTTTTCCTTCACCGTTAATGTGAAAGATAATGAACTATTTAATACGCACATAACTTTAAAAATTCAGAGGTCCGTGGTGGCAGTTCGACCGTCTCCCAATAAGCTACCGCGCTGCTATGGATATTTATTACATTTTCCAAATTTTGTGCCTAAACTTTACAAATAAATGCGTATGCGGAAACGAGGACCTAACTAATATTATAACTGCGAATGTGAATTTGTTTATTTTGTTACACTTTCACGCATTAAGTTCTCGACCGATCATCATAAAATTTCGCATACTTGTTGTCAGGGGAACATAAAAGGACATGGCGTACCTTTAAAAAAAGTGCTGTTTCTAATCTAACCTAACAAAAATCTAGTACCGAATCGAGGACGAGTCAGCGCTTCATAGTGTAGGCACCATAAAGCGCTGACTCGTCCTCGCGTATGGAATTATCATATTATGGGAGACGGTGGTACGGCTTTTATTCCGGTCCTTATATAGTAGGAGGACGATTTATTTGTCGTCTACCGAACCTACTTTTAGCGCTTATTTCAATTTTAGTCGGTTGATTGCTAGTGTGGCACAAGCCTATGATTGTGCTGCGCCTATAGCTTTTATGTAACATACATAGTACATACACGTGTTATTCGAGATTACTGTGAAACAGCCCAGATATTGGCTTTCAGTGTCAGTATGAAACCATGAAACATGCTGTGCATGAAATTGATGAACGTATCTACCTACGATCGTAATGTAACTACAAGCACAATCAATACACGTTTTATATTACCTTATCTATTGTTTTGCTTAAAAATAATAGATTATTCTTTTGTAACTATAACACTACTATACAAGGGAAAAGGTCACTTCACAAGTCAGGTATAATATCACTTAAACACTGTATCGGAAATAAAGGTAGAGGTACCTACTTCATCATACGGAACACACGGTTAAAGTCAGTATAAAGAGTTTTATCTTGATCGACTGCCGCCCTTGTCATTCTATAATTAGATATATACATTTGGAATAGAACTAAATGTATATGCATGAGAAAGATAAAAGCCTAATAGAAGGCCTCCATCATACATATTCAGGTAACCTTGAGTTTAACATTGATATTAAAAGTACTAAGTACTTGCCTCGATTTATACGAAACTAGTCAACCTAATCAATCATAACGAAAGTCACAACACGCATGTATTTATTGTCATGTATTGTTGTTGTAACCACTGGCGATCCAAAGATGATAAATAATTAAATAAAGCTAATATATTGTGTATATATAATTATTAATGTATAACAAACCTATTTAATGTAATCAGCTTAAGCGTATGTATATTATCTAAACTCGCCATGTTCAATATATAAAACAGATATTTTAACATTGATGCTTTCTTTGTTGATACTGTCAAATAATGTGATGTGTTTTCTGCAAATGTAGTTTTTACCGAGAAAGTGACTACTCTAGCCAGTTATATTTTTCGTCTATGGTCATCAAGACTTTTTGTGAAGAAATATCAGGTTTTACGAGGCACGTACCGTAATACTCTTTGCTACTACGTTTTATTTTTCACTGCTACAGCCAAATTCACTTGAATTTGGCGATCAGCGGCGTTCATCTAATCGAATTCGAGTTCATCTAATCGAAGTTCATCTAATCTATAAGAAAAAATTGTCTATATTTATAGGAGAGTGCACTGGCTTCTGTGACACAGGCTTGTCGCCTAGCTGAGAATTCAAACTTCACATAATCTTGTAAAGTTTGTATGATAAATAAATATTATTATTATTATTATTTATGCGATCAAGAATCTAACAAGCATACAAAGCTAATGCTAAAGTTTCACTATCCTACCTAATATTATAAATGCGAAAGTGAGTATGTTTGTCACGCTTTCACGCCTTGAACTACTCGACCGATCATCGTGAAATTTCGTTGTCAGGGAGACAGAAAAGGACAGAGAACCTTTCATCCAGACGAAAGTACTGTTACTAATCTAACCTAACCTACATTTACACCAGGGAAGCCGCGGCCAAAATCTAGTAACCTATAAAATCTTGCAACTCTACACATATTCTCTCACATCTCGCTAGCGCGCTCCTACGCTAGAAAAGAGTAGTCCTTGCGCTGCCCGAACTTAGGGTAGAGTGAGAGGACTAGTTGGTCGCTCTAGGCGCCAGATGGCAAGAGGCGCCAAAATGCGAAAAACAATTTTCAACGCAAACATGCAAACATTGAAGGGCAATGTTGAAATATTGGGAATCATTATTTATTTAACATAAAACCGAAGTAGAATTTACGTTTAAGTGAAAGCGTCGACCAGAGGGTATCGAAAGACAATCTCGCTCTACCCTGATCAAGGGCTAGGGCCGGAGCTATGCCTACGTCAAAGGTTATGGAAGCTCTGCTGAAAACACAGGGCTTTCTTAAAAAGCCAGAAAATTTCTCAGCATGGTACACAATACAAGGTTGGCTGCGATTTTCTGTAGAGAGAAACTTCTATAACTGTTCTGCTCCAATATGAAACAACGAAGGAAAAAGTACGCTGTCTATGAATCTGGCCCCATCTTAGATATGTAAAATTATTTATAGTCATAGTCATCAGTCAAATGAAATGCTATTCTAACGCGCATGATCGGCGCCTGAACTGAATTAATAAAGTGCTATGCAAAAGACAAAGGGGCGCAATACGATGAATATAAGCCGATTTCTGCACCGTCAGATGACACAGTTACGTAGGCGCACATCACAAAATTGTCTGCTCCTTGAACCCCCATTATTTACAACTGAGTTGAAAATCGAGAGATATTTCTCTAGCTACGTTTTTAGATTTAATATAACAAAAGGTGCATCTGCCGTCTACCAGGCATATTCTGCGACTCCCGAGTTCCGTGCTTTTCTAACAGAAAATGTATTAAAGCTTTACTCGACACCGTCATCAAACCCAGAACCACAATATTCCGGGAAAATAAGACCCTATACTTTATCGATTTATCGACGATCGAATAAAACGAGAATCAATTCATTCATATTAGAATAAAATCGACAATCAAGCTTTCAAACTAGCTATCTACTATTCAAGATTTTTAATTTATATTTTATGCCAATACACTGGAGCCTCGCCCGCATATTTAACATGGCAAGTATATTTATAGTTCTACTTAAAGATGACATGAATTACCCCATTTTCGCTCTTGAGCAACATGTATAAAACTAACGATATATTTAATCTAAAACAAATTAAAAACACATGTGTTTTAACAGTTCCATCCTTCATGAGTCTATAATTTCTTCACTAAAGCTCGGGCCATGGGCCCAGACACAATGCTTTATTTGTTGAGTCCGGTTTCCAGCAAAATTATGAATGAATTAATGCCACCTCTCTCATATTCCACACAACACCTTGAGTGTTAAAGAACTGCTACAGGATAATAACATAGATTTACATTTTTATACCATGCTGCTTAAGGTGCATAATATAATAAAATAATAGACAATTGGTTTCAGATTATAGCAATGAGTAAGTGCAGATAGAATGACACATCACTCATAAATAAATGCATATTTATATACAAGGAAAATGTTAATATTTTCTTATGCAGTGTGACTGGTTAAACAATGTAGGTACTTAAGGACATGATAATATAAGGTTATATAAAATAAATAAAAAAAAAACTACTCAGCCTGCAAAGTAATCCTTTATGAAAATTTGTATGAAATATTCAGTGGACACTGCGCGGGTCGCATACAGTCGAGCGCGCCGCGCTACCGAGGCTAATGACTTAAGAAAAGAATTTTCCCTTCAAAGAAATGCTCACTGTCTCGAACAAGTTCAGTAAAATGTCACGAAATAGAACACTTCAGTCAACATAGTGTTGGGTAATTTCCGCAAATTGTCACAATACAAAATCACTTCAATAAACCCAATCAAATTAGGTAATTAGAATAATTATTCACTTCTTAAAATAACAAAATTAAACTAATCTCAATAATTGTTCAAAGTGGTCACCTCCTTGCGCAATACATTATATGGCACATTTTCACATGTTGTCTTTTACATTATTAAGTACAAAAGAATCACTTTGGACCTTTCAAGGCAGTCCTTATCCTTGTTTTTAGTTCCTCCCTGTTCGAGTACTCTGTAGTGTACATAAGCCGTTTTACCTCGCCTCACAAATAAAAATCCAATTGCCAGTATGTCACTTTTGTCAGTCAGTCAGAAAATCTAAATATCTCAGAATCAACTTAAAAGTGACTGGCCCGAACAGGAAACATAAGCTAACTAATACAATATATTCATTGGATTATTTATCTTATGTACCCCAATTTGTACCAATATTATTAAAAAAAAATTGTATACAAAATATTCCTAAAAGTTACTCAACTTTTGTATATTCACCCCATAAATAACCTGTTGAATGTCTGGTAAAAAAAGCACTGCACCGCATAGGTGCAAACAACATGCAAGGGAATAAATCAAGTTATCACCATCGAAGTCTCACATACATACTGACAAAGATAAAATTAGATAACAGTATTTACTAAGTGTATATCACCTGTTAATATAGATCACTTACAGTAAATAATCAGATTTTACTATTTATGTTGGTTACACAATGTTATATATTAAAACACATACCAAGATACAGATCTTATGATCCTGCCAAGAAGTAACCACTGGAATAAACTGAACACTACAGTTTATTTTATCAGCTCAGCAAAGACTCACAATGATGTTTTTGTTGTATTTATAACACAAAGGGGTATATCCTTTGAGTGTTTAAGCTTGATAATACCCGATACCCAATAATTACATCAACAATATTTTAATATCTGTTATAATTACATACATCTAGCTGATTATCAATAAAACCGTAACTCTGTTGTCCCTAGAGATTTTAGTTAAGCTTAGTTACAAAAAAGGTTACTATGTACTTATTAATTTTTTATCTTACCTTTTCAAAACAGTCAAATGAATATGTTTATTAAATTCGTTTCCAAAACAAATAACTTTATAAGTACATACGAGTTTACTGAATAAAATAAACGGGAAACTATACCGGACACCGGTATATCTTGCTTGACGCGGCACAATTTTCGGTTGCGTTTAGTTGCTACTTGCACTTCCTACCGTTTGCTGTGTTACTAATGTTTATTATTAAAATTCTATATTAAGCTAACAAGTCTTAATGTTGGTAGATATATTATTAACAGCAAATTATATCTTTAGATTTTGATTATCGTTACTTAGTTTCAATGTAAATAATATATTATTAACTATTATTCTAAAAGAATAATCTAAATTAGAAGCAACTACAAAACGCCTTACCTAATTTTTGTTTTGGTTGAAAGATTTGCAAATAAAATGTTATTAACAAATGGCGCAGATTTTGAAGAATTACGATAATAAGCCGGTTGTTTTAAAATATATGAACAGGATGCCTGCCTGCAATTTAATACATTATTTCGTATGCATAACTGAAAAACCCGCGTGACCACTTTCCCGGAAAGTGACATTTTGCTATAATTTTTTACGTTTCTTTACACCCTTAAACTTGTTTGCTGTTCCTAAGACTAGCCGAATATATTTGATCAATCTAATCGTTTCGTTGTGCAAATTAGCGTCCGAAAAATATCTATTATAATTAAAGATGAATTAATGAAAGGTTAAGGTCCATATATATTAGGATCGCAGTACCTATTATTTAAAGTTTTGTACATAATAATATGATAAAAGACAGGTGTATGTAACTGAACCCAGGAACCACTTATACCTACATAAATTCAGTAACTACACTAAATCTTACAGACCCACACTAACTTATAAAGTTCAATAAACTTTGACGTTCATAAGTGTAATTTTGTGACTGACATGAACAAAAGTTTTTGATTATATTAAAATAAAAAGAAACATTCAGAAAATTACATAGGTACCTACTTTCTAAAACGATAGATTTATGTCAAATAAATACCTAGGTATAGTTTATACTGTTATTTTATAATTATTATTTATTACGCAGTAGCCACTGACCAGAACCGCTAGCTACACAACCCTAGTAATAAGATATGTCAACAAATTCACCTCACTCCAAAAGTCTAACAGTGAACGACTGACGGAATAACGTTACGTCGGATCATTTGTTCGGTTTTTGTTTAATTTTTCATATTCATATTAAAAATAAGCGTGTTACCTAAACACATTAGGCGGTACAGATATTTAAGTTGTACTTGTTATTACAAATTGTCTTAGAAGTTCTTAATGTGAAATGCAAATGTGTCTGTAAATATGTTGTCTCGATTTCACCATTATCACGGATCTAATATTATATTATTTGAGGATAACACAGTTGCTTATAGAAAAGCGAGTTTCGCTCATGGATTAACATTTAGCGAGAAACCTCTGTTGCCGGGGGAAATATTTTTAGTGGAAATTGAAAAAACCGAGCGCGGATGGAGTGGTCATATGCGATTAGGATTGACCCTGCTTGATCCTCAGACAGCTGCGTTGGGTGATAAAGGTTTGCCACAATATGCACTTCCTGACCTTGCCAATACTGGTATGTCATGGATATTTCCTATTTCCAAGTCACAAAACAATGTTCTAGTCGAACTTGTGAACCAAGTAGCGAGTGGACGTCGAGAGACTGAGCCTCGTGTTTCCGTGTTAGGTGATGGTCACATTGTGAAAACACCGCGCGGTTATATATCTAAAATGGTGCTTAGACCACAGACTTTATCACAGAATGGTACACCACAAGGCATATTACCCATGGATGCTGGTAGTCGCATAGGTGTTATGTTTGTTCCCTGCACAAAGGCTAGCAAAGATGATCAAGATTTAGCTGAGATGCACTTTATAATAAACGGTGAAGATCAAGGACCCTGTACTAAAGCTATTCCATATACAAGAGGACCATTACATGCTGTTGTTGATGTGTATGGCACCACTAAACAAGTGAAAATCGTTCAGCTATATGGTGGTAAGTCAACTGATGTTTGTATATAGTTCTCTTAAGAATTTGATACTATCTCAAAATATTTGTTTTTACCATAATCTATTCTAAAACTAAATCAAAAGTCATTATCATTTCAGTTAAGATTATGTATGTTATGATAACACTTGAATTTAAAATATACCTAATACTTATTTCTTTAATTATTTTCAGTGAAAACGCTACAAAGTATATGCAGAGATGCAATACTGCAGTACGTGAATAATGGCTCAATAAAGTCATTACCTCTGCCAAAGTGCTTAAAAGACTTTTTACTTTCATAGAGTGGCTAAAAGCGAAGAGTAATATGGTTATCTGAGATGACAATAAGGCTGTTAAATAACTATTCTTTTTCTAAACAATGATTGGGTGATATTGTAATAATAATACATTTTTGTATGGCACATTTAGATTAGAATATATTTTTAATAAGCTATCCTGAAAGGATAGGTCCATCATAGTGGTGATAGAAAGAAATAATTTTAATACTGAATGTGTACATGTCACAAGTCTATATTTAACACTCTGAGTGCTGCACAGATCACAAATAACTTGGGAAAATACACTTTGCTTTTGGATCTGCTATATGGCTTTTGATGACATGACAATCTAAGGCCGATTGAGGCAGGTATGTATTATAGTAGTATTTTTTTATTATTGTCTCACCCAATCTATATTTCCTTAAACCTAAAAGTGTCACCTTTTATAAAACTTAGTGACACTGAGTACCAGCAGTTAAGATGCTGTATCTATATATTTTTACTATGCTTAAATGTGTAGTTATGTAATTTAATATTTTTAATTTGTATTTCTTTAGTCTCACCCAAGGCATAGAATTGTAAAATGTAAAGGTGAAAAGTGTTTTATTTTATTAGATGCAGGAAATTATTTATAATGATTCTCAACCAGGTTGAGCATAAAGGTTCAGGCCTTGGGAATGTAAATTAAAAAAGTATTGGTATTTGTAAATATTCTTCTTCTTTGTGTCAATGGTTCTATTTTGGACTATATATTATTTGCATTATAAATATAAATATTCTGTTGTCTATAAATACCATATTTCAGAAAAACATAAATGTTTAATAGGTCTCAAATTACTTAAAACAAATAACTGGTACAGAACATTTTGATCTGATATAGTTTCTTTATGAGATTAGTTGCAATTGATTCTTTAGTTATTATTTACATAATTCATTGAAAACTGTGTGCCAATCCAACTAAATATATTTTAAAATTGTTAAAATATTATTTTGAAAGGATGACTGCAAATTATGAGTATAGGTACCAGTGATGAGTAGGTACATATTTTTGTGTGAATGCACAGCTATATCCAGGATATAGGCCTGGCTACTTTATAAAGAAACAAATCGTTTTAATTACCAGCAGTTATATTTAGCCTATTTTTAATAGAATATGTTTCAAAATAACTGTCCATAGGTTAAACAACTTGTTTCTTCATATAGCAACCCGGCTTAAAACATTTAATTTAGGAACAAAATATGACATAAGAATTGTTTGAACACACTATCATTAAAAACACTCATCACTTCATCAGTTAAGTTCTACAAATGCACAGTAATGTTATCTAACAGTATTGTAACTCGGCTCTGTCCTTGAACTAATTACCTACTGCCGCACAGTCCTGAGTGGGCTGCCCACCTACATTTCATCTACCTACTTGAGTTTCTTTCTAGTTTAGTGATTGCAAATATTCTAAATTTTATTTAAAAAAATGTTATTTGTTGTGAATGAAATAGGAAATGTTCAATAAAAATCATGTTATGTTTTTTGATTGGTAGATTTAATAAAAAAGCAACCTTATATATTTAATTTGAGGCTGTTAAATATTTGCGCCTCGACTGAGACGTACGAAAAGCTTTATTATTAAATTTAATAGTATAAAAAATATCCGCATTCGGATAAAAATTTAATTAAAATACTTTTGTTTACAATTGTACTTTGCCATAATTATTATGTTAGTACTTGTACTTATTTCAATCAAATATTAACAAGTCGCACGCTTACTGCTTACAAAACCTTCACACCGCCGTTCATCGCTGCGGCGCATTCGCGACTGGTTGCGAACCAAGTGCATACCGACCACGAGGCGCGTAGGCATGACTCGCGTTCCGATAGTTTGTATGAAGTTAGAATACTGTTAGATAACATTACCGTGACACATGCTTAATAATTGCATGAAATTTATATTTATTTGTCTTTTGATCAGAATAAAAAAAAATATATAAAAGACTAGCTGTCCCGACAGACGATGCCCAGTACAGGCGAAAAAAAACCTAATCTAAACCATACTCGAATCCACTTGAACACACACAAAAAAATTCATTCAAATTGGTCCAGCCGTTTAGGGGGAGTTCACTGTCAACACACGTACAGAATAATTATATATATAAAGATAATAGTTAATAGTGATTAATATATTAACTTAATGGCTCCAAAATAACTAAAACTACTATTACTGCTAAAGCAGTTATCCAGGCTGCCATTCACGAACTAAAACAATATTAAGTGATATGGCCTAACATCTTATTACACTTAGTACAGGACATACTTTTTTTGCATAACTTGTTCTTTCTACTGGAACTTCATACACATATCTTTGAGTGCTATTGTCAGTAGACTGAAGCTCGTCCATAGGATGAGCTCTAGTAAAGCCTAAATTGTCAATGTACTAAAATACTAGTATGTAATACAATAAAAATAAATAATTGTTCCTTTTGTTGTAGACATTTTTAATAAGGAAGCAATCTATTAGAATGTTTTCCTAATAAAATATTCAAGTTCACATACAAAATGCAAATCTATATTACTCAAACAGGGTTTATAAATAAAGTTAAATATTGTTGGATCAATCAGCCTAATAACTGCTGGACTAATTTGATATTCTTTTTGAGTCCATAATATATAAAACTGATTTAATTTGTTTGATTGATGATGTTACAAATTGTATTTGTGTAAAACATTTGAAACCTATATATATTCATGTATTTAAAACAATTCTTGTACTCAGAATATAACCACAAAATTGTTGTGATTTCCATTCCATTGTAAATTATTAGTATGTAAATATGTCGAGTCTCATGTTACTTTACATTGATATTTTATTTTATAAAAATGGCTGGATGGTAATTTTGCAATTTGGATTTGATGTGACGGGTAAGGGCTGAATTAGATGAGAGGAAAGCATAATTAATAAAGTGTATGTAGAAAACTGTAGTGCCAAATAACTACCTTCTAAAGGTCAAATGACAAGAAAATAATCAGCATACAGTTATACATGGTTGCGCCACAGTGTACAAATATATACATTAGTTTAAATCGACGATTAGTGTAGGTCAATTTAGGCGGATCCTTTATCCAGAACCCAGTTGTTTTAGCTACGAATAGTTAAATTTTGACATATTTTTCATAGTATATGTGTCAAAAATTAACTACCTGTTGGTAAAACGACTTGTTTATTGAATATGAGAACCGGGCATTAGTGATGCGCCTGATCGACCGATCTTCATGTCATGTTTGGTAATGCAATCACATTTATAGTAAATACTGAGGCGTACATATGTAAGTCACTACTCTTTAGTATACTATATATAATTAGTAACTAATTGTTGAGAACCTTTAGAAATCATGCACAGCATAACTTAATGATTGTGAGTGAATTAATTTTTTAATTTTGAATTCATTAATTTTGCTATGGCCTTCCATTTCAGCATTAATGTCCACATACGTAAACACAAGATTTATGTTGTTGTAAGTATTATGAAATAAGGTTTGTAGCTAATAGCTGATGCAATTAAAAATAATTAACTTATATGTGGGAAAATTACTTAATTATTGTCCAATATACATATTTGTTCATTTGTCCAATCACAGAAGACTTGCCATCACCTGTAATAAGTTCTCTGGATGGCATTCACAATCACCTGCCAAGGAAGTGTCCACTGTAATGTAATGACTATAATAACTTGAATTTCTCAATTATTTAAATAATTACCAATCGCACACCTAATGTAATAAATCTTATTATTTATACCCATATTTTTTATTTACCTTATATAGGCGACAATCTTAAATTTAATGATCGGTCTTCACGCTATCTGCGTTTTAGAACGGGGAAGGGATTTTAAGATGAAGGATTAGTAATATAATTTAATATTATAAGTTCCTTCTTTCCTGTCGATAGTTCGTCTCTTAATTTGTCCAATAATCTTACACGCTTACCGCATTCTGAGAGGTAGTTATGAGTTCCTCTGGCGAACATGAGCCTGGGCTTGCTGGACACGATATCAAATGGGTCTACGGAATAACGGCATACTTATGCAGGTCTGCGTTATCAGAAAACTCTATACTATGGAGCGAGTCTTTGATTCGGAATCAAATTTTAAAATATTCAGTGGAAGTTCGTGGAAGACTTCTGAGCAAGACAAATGTCGATAGCAAGGTTCCGCTCGAGATAGCGTCTGACTGGAGTCTTTGCTGGCAATTGGACCAATTTGCGTATAAAAGCATTAAATGCTTCTACATAATAAACTATAATCTTCTACATAATACAGCCACAAATTTTGTGGCTTTATTATTATTTATTAAGGCACGTGTTTCCTTCTTCCTTCAATCCTGGGTCCTTTAAACGGGGCGTGAAAAAGCACCTTCTTAGGCCGTCAAAGTAGAGACCTCAACATCGCCTCGGCTGCTATGAGGACGATGTGGAGGCCACTGCTCTTAGACTACACGACTGCTTACCATCAGGCGGAGTGTGGTCATTTTGACGAGCAAAATAAAAAAAAAAAAAAAAATATATATTTAAAATTCTAACAAGATGCTGTAAGCTGAATGCCGAGTTTTGCTGATTATATTACTTGTCGTCTCCTAAAGAACCCTTACCTTACCGTCCCGTCAAGGGCGCTGGCGTTATGCGACAGTCGAGAATACGAATCACTATTTTTTTAAGCTGTGGTTTCAAAAACAGGTGCCTTATTATTTTGACAGATAATAGATTCAATATATTCTTAATTAAACTTAAATTATTGCAACCTGCCAGTTATTGTATATTTGTGTTTATGCAGCAATATATAAAATGTGATAAATATTTTATACTAGATGTGCCCACGGTTTCACCCGCGTTTATAGTTACTGCGCTGCCCTCGTAGGTCGTAGTGTGATGTTATATAGCCTATAGCCGTCCTCGATAAATAGGCTATCCAACACTAAAATAATTTTTCAATTCGAACCAGTAGTTCCTGAGATTAGCGCGTTCAACCAAACAAACAAACGAACTCTTCAGGTTTATAATATTAGTATAGATTATTAAATGATGAAATTAATGTAAATATTTATTACAGTAATTGCTTTGATTATACTTATACACGTCTAGATACTGCGTCGCCTCGAGATAAATGTAATTTACGTGAAACTGCAATGCAAACCCTGCGTGCGTCGAGGTTAATTTTTCACTCGTCTCGTGCGTGTATTGGGATATCGACGAAATTATAACAAATTGTCATTAAAATGAATCGTGCGTGCATGAATGGCATTTTATATTATTTTTGCTATATAATGCATTTGATTAATGAGTGTTTTCTCCTACCACTTTTGATGACAGGTGGTAACAGTTTACCAGCAAGCAATAATCATTGTCCATTATACGGTAACAGTAACCGTTAAGAGGTAGCAACCCTTAACCGTCAGGAGGTAGCTGGTTACAACCAGGTAGTTAACCCCTTACTATTAGGCAAGCCGTATTATCTTCTGGTACATTAGTATTTATATAACAATGTCAATGTAAAAATAACTATAAATTAACAATTTAAAAAACCCCCGACACAACATTCATTTGACACCCAAAAAGAAAAAGTTGTGAAAAAAGAAATGTATTTATTTTTTGTGGTGGCGGCCATCTTGGGTTTCAAATTTATCATAGTGTATAGTATTCTACTAGTCAAGCTCTTTCAATTAATACTCATATTGAGGGAGTTGGTAAAAAAAATATGTCATCCGCCATTTTGTGGCGGCGGCCATCTTGGCCCAATTTTCATCAAACATAACTAAGAATACTCCCGACTATTCCAACTTTCAAACAAAAAAAAACAAAATTAAAATCGCTTCATCCGTTCGGGAGCTACGTTGCCACAGACAGACACACACACATACACACAGACACGTTAAACTTATAACACCCCGTCGTTTTTGCGTCGTGGGTTAATATAACTTGTAGATTAAAAATTAAAAAACCCCCGACAAATATTGAGGGAGTTGTGAAAATAAATGTAATTCGCCATTTTATGGTGGCGGCCATCCTGGATTTGAAATTTATCATAGTGTAAAGTATTCTACTAGTCAAGCCCTTTCATTTGATACCCATATTGAGGGAATTGTGAAAAAATATGTAATCCGCCATTTTGTGGCGGCGGCCATCTAGGACCGATTTTAATCAAACATAACTAAGAACACTCCCGACTAATTCACCTTTCAAATAAAAAAAACAAATTTAAAATCGGTTCATCCGTTCGGGAGCTACGATGCCACAGACAGACACATACACACACACACAGACACGTCAAACTTATAACACCCCGTCGTTTTTGCGTCGGGGGTTAAAAAATAATTTATTCCTTTTTTGATAATATACATCACAATCGATAACCATTTAATCATTTTATTTCTAGTTAGTGATATATTTCACAGACGACAGTGCGAAATACAATTTAATTTTATTAGCAACACTAACAACAAAGTACCTAGGTACCCACATACATAGGAAAGACTAGCCCAAAACGGTTATCCCGCCTAAAACGGGTAAGCGTTTTAAATTTCGTGCCTTTCGCATTAGTTTCAATGTGTGCATGTAGAAGGATGGCGCAGGCGTCGTCCAATTACAGGCAGTCGCCTCGTGTGCCTACGATCACGTGGTTGCAAGGTATGTATTCAAATAATTTTGCTATGTTTGATAAAACTATTTGAGTATTTTGATTTGTGATTACTCAATTTTGCTTTGTTAGATGTGATTACTAGTTTGTTAATATTATCTTTTTATATTAGAAGCTTTTCATCAGTAAAGTGATTTATGAACTGTTATTTTGGTTTTGTGGTTATGAAAGTTTGCCTTTGGCCAAATCGGTATGGGTACAGCGGGTAACCGACTTGCCCTTACCCGTTTTGCCCTGGTATATTTTCCAAGCATAAATTTTGTGTGACATTGTTATTCTTATTTTGTAGATGGTCAATAAGTACCTATAAAAGCAGAACTACAAATGCATGATGGGTCGAGTAAACAATGGAACTTGCAATGGATGAAGAATCAAATCATTCATTGCATATGCAGCTGCTAAAAAATATGGCATCAATTTGTCAACACTGTGGAGACACAAAAAAGGGATTAGCGAGAAAAATCCTTGGACGATTTGTACCTGTTTCTAACGAAGCTCAGAAATTGGAGCTGGTCGAGTATATTTTTCATATAGATAATTTTTATCTTGGATTGACGAAAAGATAATTATTGGAATTAGTCTTCCAATACGCTGGAAAAACAAAATAAAACATCCACTTAAAGGCAACGTTGCAAGTAAAGGCTGGTACATAGGTTTCAGGGCACGACATCTACCTAGATGTCGTGATAGTATAGATATCTATCTCACTGCCCAACCAGAACCAACATTAATTTCACGGGCGGCTTCAACAGACCACGAGTGCAAAGATTATTTGATATTCTTGAACAAGTAATCAACAAGAACAACTTCTATGCCACTCGGATCCATAACATGGACGAAACTGGCGTCCAGACTACTAGCAACAAACCACCCAGAGTTCTAAGTAGGTCAGGAAAAAATCAGTTGGTATTATATTCAGTGTCGACCGAGGCAAACTAACAACGGTGGTGTGCTGCTGTAATGCTGCAGGCTCTTTTATACCACCATATTTGATCTTAGGTCGCAAACGAATGGTAAGCAGACTTCTAGATGGGGCTTCACCTGGTAAAAGAGCTAGGACACACGTTGGTCGCATCATCACTCAGTATGAAGTTGGGTAAAGCATATATGAAAGCAGCAAGTGCCCAAAATGCTGTTAAAGGGATTGCGTGTACCGGAATATGGTCTACAAATAGGAACATATTTGAAGATTCTGACTACATGCCATCAACTAAGACTGATCGGCCAGAACCAACCCATGATTCAGCCGTAAATGAGGAATGACACACTCTTGATGTGCCCAACACATCGAACGCCAACACATCAAACCAAAACTGTTAATTTAAGTTCATATAAGATGATCAAGTTGATTGATCTCATCATTGTTATTACTACCCGCTTTGTCTAAGAGCCTTACCCGCTTTAGGCACCTCTCCAGGACAAAACGGATATTTTCAATGTTCTAGTTTTTATAATATTGTCCTCTGTTTACGCGAATGTTATTCATTAAAATTAAACTATTATATAAGGATTTTATATTTTTTGTTTATATAATATATATTTTTTGAGTTTGAGTGTGATTTATTCCATAAGTTCCATGAGTAGGGAATTACTGTGATAATTATTTAAAATAAAAGTTAAAATATAATAAAATCCTTTTTCTTTTTCATCTGTGCTTAGCTTACCCGTTTTGGTTAAATAAGTAATTTTCAAGATTTTTCATTATTATTGTGAAAGTAAATATTTTTGTATACACTTAGCTCGCTACAAAGGTGTTATTGTTTTGAAACGGCGCCACTGACATGATATTGCCTATCATGTCAGTGGCGCCGTTTCAAAACAATAAAATGTCATTAATTTGCCATTAATGACATGAAAGAGTAGGTAGGATATATTTTGTATCATGAAAGGAAACAAGCACGAAGTAGAACAATTCGCAATGCGGTTTAACTCCATACATCCTAACATCCGCTTTACTTACGAAATGGAGGTGGACAGATCATTACCCTTTCTAGATGTAAAAATAACAGTGAGGGAAGATGGCACCCTTGGTCACACTGTATATCGCAAACCAACACACACTGACAGGTATCTTAACGCCTACTCGCATCACCATACGCGACAATTACAATCCGTTGTAGCATCACTGACGAACAGAGCGTATCTCTGTGACCCTGAACACCTAGAAAGTGAGCTCACACATGTTCAGGAGGTACTTAGGCGCAACGAATATAAGAGCAGTATACACCGTCCGAGGAGAAGGGATAGCCAACCTGGGGTCAGCAAAGTGCATACATGCCGTATATAAAAGGAGTAAAGGACAAAGTTGGAACAGCACTGAAGAAATACTCCATAAAGACTGTATATAGTCCGTTCTCCAAAGTAGTAAGCTATCTACGCACTCCAAAGGATGTTATCCCTGTTCAAACACCGTCACACACTGGCGTCTACAAGGTGGATTGCAGTTGTGGTAGTTCTTATATCGGACACACCAAACGTACAATCGCTGAAAGGGTCAAGTAACATATCACAGCTGTCAAGAACCGGTTAGTAAACAAGTCTGCTATAGCCGAGCATTTGCTGAAGTCTGGACCAAACCACTGGATTGAGTTACATAAACCACAGATTTTATCCACTGATCGTCACTCCAGGATAGTACGTGAAGCAGTTGAAATTAAGAAATATCGCAACTTCAACTCCCGGTTGGATGGATACCGTTTGTCTACATCTTGGAATCCAGTCATCAGCAAATGTACGTCGACGTAGTGACTTAGGTAGCCAGTGTGTAGACGTCGTTAGTGTTGTGTGTCGAAATACCGACAGTGCGAATATAAATAATAGTGACCAAGTGAGGGTAGTTGCCGAAACCCGCACTTCACGAAGGCGCCGCTGAGCTCACATCAGTCAACCTGTGATCACAATCGATGCAAGTCGGTCGAAACGTCGGGCAATCATATATTATATATCGCGTGTAAGACCCGTTGTCTAACATTATATTAAGTATGTGTACAAATCGCGATTGTCTAAAAACTTTTATGTAGATATCGTTTACTAGTGACAATGATTGTTATTGTCGTAATATCTTCAGAACAATTATTTTATTGTATACTCCTTAGTAATGTGTTTCGATCTCATCTACTCCAGCTCTGAAGTTATAGCAGTAGCTACGAAATTTTATTATTTATTGAAATTTATTTTGCCTATCATGTTTGTGTTTTAATTCAAATACATGTAACTTTGCATCTATTTATTATTTAACATATAATTAAAATCAAATTAGTACTTAATCCTCTTAATACACTGAACTAGTAAATCTATGCTTTGCTAATAAAATAAGGTCAAACCAAATAAGAACTTAAAATAATTTTATCTTAAAGAAAGCTGAGGTGAAGAAGTGCTAAGATCCTTCTACTTTTCAAAATCTCTGGGCAGAGGCAAAGTAAATGGTATTATCTTTCCTTTCTCGGAATCAAACTCTTTGTAGTCCAGAAGATTGCCGGGCTCGACGTGGTCAGACCAGTAATCAAGGAACTTTGGATTAAGAGTTCCTTTCCAATGCTGAAATATGAAATGAGTGTTTTAAAACTAAATCTACCAGGTGCATATGGTTCATACACATAAGACAACTATTTATATAGGATTTTGCGATAAGCTTACGACAACCGATTGATTTCTCGCCAAAAACACTTGAAATGGTGTAAATTAGGGTTAATAAACTTTGTCGGCGGCTTCCTCTTGACAGAGTTCGGCAAAGTTGCAAAAGCAATAGTTTGTCGCATTGAGAGTCTTGTCGCAAGAGACAAGACAACATTTAGCTTCGCTATCTTGGAGGTGGGAACACTCATCGAAGAGCACCTCGGTACAACACGCATATGTTACACGTTGTTGGGTAGGTATTAATTGCAAATCGCACTTCAAAAACCACTTGTAACCCAGCGACAAAACACACGCTCAATTTTTATGTTTGTCTACTTATTATAAGTTTTCTACAAGACTAGAACAGACTAAGAAGATTTTTTTGCTAATCATCATGGATGGAAGAATCTGCCTTAGTTAAGAACCAAAAACCGCAGCATTTTTATATCATCTCTCTTCGTCCTCTGTAACTCCATAGGAATATTGCCTCATTGGCATGTTTCTAAAGAATATACCACGGGGAGTGCTCTGAAGAGTTATTCCACCTTATCCCGCCCTCTCCTTTCCTATCCAGAACAACGCGTGCTGGGCTCAGATGCCATCCTTACACGGTGGAGTCGACTAGAGTGCGTACCAACAAGTTTGGGTCCTCATACCTCTGCCGAACGATCAACGCATGAAATTTTCTGCCAAGGTACGTGTTTCCTTCTTCCTTCAATCCTGGGTCCTTTAAGCGGGGCGTGAAAAAGCACCTTCTCAGGCCGTCAAAGTAGAGACCTCAACATCGCCTCGGCTGCTATGAGGACGATGTAGAGGCCACTGCTCTTAGACCACACGACTGCTTACCATCAGGCGGAGTGTGGTCATGTTGACGAGCAAAATCAGTTAGGTACACCATAAATCTCCAAACATATATGTATATATTTTTGATGGGCCTTTTAAACCCTTTAAAACTAACATGGTCGTTTCCTGTGTCTAAACTAAGTGATGGTCGTTAAATATCCCGAAAGACATTCGCCCTTATTCAGTTAAGTTAAAGTTCCCTCTTTATTTACGATCTTTAATTTAAATGTCGCTCGTAAATTTCGATGGCAACATATATTAGTATTTTTAGGACAAGAAGTGAACCCCTTTCTTCAAACTATTTTGATTTGTTCCGTTAAAGTCTATGCACTACTTACTATTCTGTAGTCCAGTAAGTAGCTACTAATTTAAATTTTTGCGTGGTATGATAATATACAAGGTTATTCTTAGTATAGTGAAAACCTCTCAGGACTGATTATACTTGTTATTATGAACAACTTTTGTTCTGGGACATCGCCGAAATCGAAAAGCTGTTCCATACATTTTGTCGAGGTCAAAGTCCAATTTTGTATGTAACAGCTGTTTTTTGGGTGGGGAAAATGAAATACACGGCAACAAATTATGCGCGTTTTGATTGGCTTCCGAGCGTTTCTAGTCCTTAGGCAGTTTACATTAACTGGCATTTGATTTGGGCATGTATATTTGTATAACCCAGTATTATCGCAATTCCTGTTTATTCACCCCTAGTACCTATTAATTTATTCAGTACGATGCATATCTGTACATACCTATACCAATCCTTGTTAAAACGTCAAACAACCTAAAATACCTACTTAAAGGATGATCGCGTGATAGGTATACCTTGTCCTACATAAGTAAATTGTACTGCATAGCGGGTTCCTTACCTAATAAAACGATGAACCCAATTTCGGTATCGCATGGCCTTAGCGTTACTTCAAATTGAATAAATTGGACCAATCTAATTTGAACAAATTTACCACGACTCGCGTAATGAGCCCGTCGCAATGACCTGGTTTGAATGAATCACTTTAAATTTTGAACGGTATCACTTTTTTACATCGCTGTCCATTACTGAATTAGGTACATGCAGACAAGATGACATAATAACCGTTATGTCATTACGTCATCTTGAGTGTAAAGAATTTAATTTAAATCATTTTGGTGTCCATAAAGATTAAAATTAAATTCCTTAAGAATAATATTTCAAAAGTCGCTAATGTAGTATTTATTATGTGCATGGAATCTGTTATTCTTGACAAATACTAACATTGCGTGTATGTTCCACCCAAATGATTATAGTGTTGTGTGGATGTTTTCTACAAGCCTCCTCTGCCTTGTTTAGATGTTTAAAGGCTTGATACTTCTTTCCTTTTACATAGTTGTAGTACGCTACCATCAAATTGTATCTGGAATGTATAATAAATTAATCATTGTACACTATGAGCTATGACAGTTCTAATTCATGATATTGTTATAATTTGCTTCTTTCGTTGTTATGGTAGTGATTTCATTGACATGAACGCGAGCGAAGCCGCGGGTATAATGTAGTTAACCCATGAATTAAAACTTATTTATTTAGTAGTGGAGACAAAGTTCATTCCCACGACCTTATTTCACATTTGCTGTATGAATAAAGACCGCATACAAAAACTAGACTATCTACCTTGACAATTTAATTATACCTAAAGGTCACTAATTATTTTAGCCAAGCACCATTTTATTGTTGTCAATGCAATTTTTATTCACAAAAACTTATTTTTACATGAAGCAAAACTTTGTGGCTACCTCAATAATTAACGAAACGAATAGGTACATTATGTAATTTTTATTGATTAATGATTTATTATAAACACTTATGCCAATTAATGCACAATCGAACAACTGCATGGCGTAGTGGTTGAAGTGATATGTTCAAGGGAATGGGTTCGATTCCCACACAGAACAAATATTTGTGATGATCAACAAATACTCGTAGTTGTTTCCAGTCTGAGTATTTATTGTTTAATTTTGTAAACTCCCTCACGTCGCAGGAATATATTGCTAGTGTAGGAGTTTTCTTCTAAGGGCCGGTTTTTCAATCGTCAGATAACTTTTATCTGAAGAATAAATATGGCGGTTTGACATATTTTCTATACAAAAGCTGTCAAAACGTCAAACATATTCCGCAGATAAAAGTTATCTGTCGATTGAAAAATCGACCCTAAATACAATAAATACTTATAAGTACATACATCCGCTGCGTCTTCGATGCCTAGAAGACGCAGTAACTTATAGCGCACTACATAATTCGAACATCGATCGAATGCGTCTACGCGCATCGCACTAAAATAATCACATTTCGTTGCGGGATAAGACGCTTCACTCTTACTAACTTCGCTCGAAAAACTGGTTAACTGGTTAATTATCCGATACTTTCTGTCAACTGTTAATGGATAAATTAAGGAATAAGCAAGTACCAACCTTGGTCGATACAGAGGGATATGTTTACACGCATTACCCATATCTTGAAACATCGTTTTAAGAGATTTGTCTACTTCTATTATCTTCTTTATGTTCCTGTTATCCATCTGGTTAAACATAAAAATATATATAAATACCGACAGTATTACGTACAGTGGCTTAAGTGTGCAGCGAAATTGCATTTATTTGTGGGAGTATTCCTAGTAATAGTAAAGAGTCCATAGATCTAAGTAGACTTGATTCTGCACGTCCCAAAGGGTTAGGTAGAGATCTACCTAACAGTCCGGAGACGTGCGTGATTATATATTACTTATGGCTTATGTTTAACTTATCACCAGATATAGTAAAATATAACAGTCAAAAATAGTAAATGATCACCAAAATTAAAACCGCAATATATTTAAAGAGACCAAAATAAGTCGACGGAGCTCCTATTTTTGGGTGGGTTTAAGAAGGAACCTAACATAACCTAACCCTTCCCAGACGGAATGCAGTGATTTGAGGCGTATAGATGCTCGTTATGATATATTTTAGTAAGCATATTTTGCTGCGCAATTAGTATTTTTGGTGGTCATTATATTTAAGCCCATTACTTATTGGTACTTTCATATTATATCAATCCTAACTAATATTATAAATGCGAATGTTGAGTTTGTTTGTTTGTAGGTACGCTTTCACGCCTTAACTACTCGACCGATTATTGAGATCATGAAATTTGCTTATGTACATATTGTCAGGAGAAAAGAAAAGGACATAGGGTACTTTTTATCCAGAAAAAGTACTCTTACTACCGTACATTTACGCGAGTAAAGTTGCAGGCAAAATCAATTATTTCAATAAAAGATTGGCTTTTGGTTTTGTATTGTTATCATATTCATTGATAGACTTTCAAGCGATGAACTCACTGACTTTAATTCCACTATTTGCATCTGCGCTCACTAAGAACAAGTGAGAAACGGCAGTCAATTGCCGTACATCTTAGAGTTCGGAAAAATGGTATCACGAGACCTTGTGGTCAGAGGTCAAAGGTCATAGACATTTCAGGGTATGTCGACTATGCTGAGTCGAAGGGCGTTGGCCGCGAGTCTCTAGCTCTTACAGTTCTTGAGTTGAAAGTTGTTTAACAGACAGACGGACAAAGCTGTTGCTGTTTATGAGTTTTTTCGAACTCTAAACAAGTGAGAATCGGCAATAAATTGCCGTAAATCTTAGAGTTCGAAAAAATGTTTCAAGTAATATGCAAAGATCACGTGATACCGCGTGATTTTGAGGTCCAAGGTTAAATGTCATAGTCAATTCGGGTATAGCGACGATGCTGAGTCGAATAGCGTTGACCGCGAGTCTCTAGCTCTTACAGTTCTTGAGTTGTAAGAGTTTTTTCGAACTCAAAAACTACACTTGTCAATTTTTTCTTACATTACAAGACTGATTTGGAAGTTAGTGTTTTGTATTGGATAAGATCGGCCAACATTCCAAAACCATGTACCTAAGCATTTACATCTCGATGACGTAGACAAATGTATTGTTTCAAAAACAGACTCTGCCGTTAATCACAGTTGATATAAGTGTACTGGTTTGATGTCGCGTTAGTAGTTTAGTCCTTTTGATTTAACTGGCATTTTCAAGATCATACCGCTCCTGTGTGATTGCGCCATTTTGTCTTAGCAGAGAGGATTAGCCTGAATAAGGGTCTATGTCACCAGATTTGTCGAGTATTGATCCAAAGCGGATATAGTATAGCCAATATGGGTACCTACTAATAACTATACTGAGGTTATTTTATCAAACATCGTTCACCATACAACTACTCGTAAGAAAATGATATTTTTCGTTGTTTTAACAACACCTTACAATTATTAAGGAGTCTGCCCACTAAACCGTCTCATATCATGACCGTGCTAGGAACGTATCAGATATGAAAAGCAACACGATACGCCCTGCTATAGGAACTGCTGGTCGGTGACGGAACGGTCTAATGGGCATAGTCTTATACATTTCCTTACAAAGATTTTTTTTTTGCCTGACACGTTCCTGGCCCTGTAGATACTACTGCCATAGATGAATTGGTTAGGTTAATATTGCACATATAATATAGAACCACAGTCGTTCTAGTAGTTAGAGTAACTTCATACCTAACAACGTGACGGATAGGTAATGTAGATACGATCGCAACACGAGATAAATATCTATTTCTGCGCTGCATATTACAGCAATAGTTTTACTAATATCATTAATGGACAACTTTTATCAAAATGGGGACTTACTTCTTTCACGAGCTTTATGATAAGACCTTCGATTAGACGGATCAACATCATGATAGAGAAGTCGTTATTTTTCTCAAGTTTATTTGCAAGTAGATGGGTTATTTTCTCTTCCCATATTATAGTTCTTTCCCAAGCGCCTATTCGAATAGTTCTGTAAAGAAAATACTGGTAATTAATCATTTGTATGTATGATTCGTTAGTCCTGGGGCTATGAAGTTTGTGCGCGCTCTGTAAGTGAAGTTTTTCAAAAGGGCTTTGTGTGTAGTAGCCCTGAGTTTGGAAATATGAATCATTTACACGAGCATAAATTGAAATAAATAAAGTCAGCAAAATAAAGAAAGTCTACTGAGTTCTCTAGGAGAACACAACACAGGTTTATTTGGCTACTATCTTATATATGGGCAAGATACTTCCTATTATAGATTTAAATTTAGCTTGGCACTATTATAGAACTTTAATAAAAATCTATTTACACGTTAATACAATCATTACAGCACGGATGGCGTGGTGGTTTCGACTGTTGTAGGTTCAAATTCCACACCGGGCAAAAAATTGTGTGATCGGCAATTAGTTTTTCAAGTTTGAATGTTCTGTGGCCGTTGATTGAATGTTTGTGAAGTCCCTCGGGTCACAGGAATAATAATTAAAAAGATATAATTATCTTACACAAGCCACATCACCACAAAGAAGTTCCACGCGGCTTCTGGAGACTTCGTCTTTAGTAATGCGTCTCCCTTCCTGATGTAGAACTTCTCGCAAGAGTTCATGGATTCAACGCAATAGCCCGTGTCGAGAAGAATGTTGATTGCATAGTAATAGTACCACGTTTCAGCTAGAAATAATAGGGACAACATCAAATTATTTTTTTTAGGATTTTAATAAATGCCTATTGAACAATTATACAAAGTGGATTATAAAGGCCAGTGCTGTAAGGTCAACCAGGGTGTGCAGCAATAGCTCAATGGGGAGACCAACAGACTGCAATGCAGAGGGTCTCAAGTTCAAACCCAAGTCGCGCACCTCTAACTTTCGGAAGTTATATGAGTTTTCGAAATTATGTGCGTATTGATTGACAATTATCGCCTGCTCCGTGCCTCTGAGAGCACGTTAAGCCATCGGTCCCGACTGCCATGAACATCTATGCCAGTCGTTACTGGGGAAGTCGACACAAAAGATCCCACTGGGTCGAAGTGTTGCCGGTCTGTGCTGACTGGCGGCCCCACACAAGATAAGGTCAACCAGGATAATAGCGCTATTTCATGGGTACATTACCGTCTTTGTAAATAAATCTTCCATAACAAACTCTGCACTCCAGTGAGTCAGAAACAATATTTTCGAATATTACGATCTACCTTTTAATGCTAGCCGTTAAAAATAATTAGAACATCTTACAGCACAATTCATAACTGTCGGTCATGTAGAGAAACTCCGTCATAATTGCCACCATGTCGTGGATCTTCAGATCGTGAAGGAGTAACTTTAGCATCCACAAGGTAAGCAGTTGTAGCATGTTAGTGGTGCGGACATTGGGCAACATATGTAACACAGATAGTCCAAATTCAAGACTCTCAATCTTCTTACCGCAATTAACACTGAAATTAAAAAAATCATTTAAAGTATTTGGTTTTCCAGCCAAGTATTATGTACTTTTTACCTTCGCCACTCATGGACAGAGCAGTGATCCGCCTTTAGAGATTTCAGATGCTATTCTAAGGTATTTAGCAAAGCCGCTGCTTACTCTGAGGAAAGGAGTACCACGCGGAGTAATAAGGAGTAATACAACGTTGCGGAAAGGACAAGGTGTGCTTGAGTTCGGGAGGCCAAGACCACATACCTACCCGTTTCACCTGTATGTGTCGAATTCTAACTACAATATTGATCAATATTACTTGGTTCCGATCAGTATCAGGACCAGATTTAAAATAGGCCTAGAAGGGCTTTAGTCAAAAGCCTCCATTAACTAGGAGCAGCTAGGAGCAAATTTCATTTTTTTGAAAATTACTTTGGCTCTGAATTACTTTTTCGTCAGGTTTAAAAATGATTCCGAGTCTCCACTTCTTCATTGTCTCTGGCTTCCAAGCTTAAATATCCGTCCCCGGTACTGATTGTTACCTGTATACATATTATATAGGTATTCTATATTAAAGGGGTACTAACTAAAAGAGGAATATATTGGTGTACAAATGACAGACGGCCTCCACTTCGATCACGTCCAGCTGGCCACGTTTGCGGCGACAGCTATTTACGGCTCGCTTCTCCAACCTCAAACACAGTGTAAACTGGAGCAAACGTTGCACTGTGTTAAAGTGACTTCAATTCTGTGTGAATACTTACTAAACGAACAAATAATTAAGCTTTGCTACTTTTAAGCGAGTTTTCATAGTTTGTATTGATTTAGAAAAACACAAATCAATCCCGTCATTGTCGTTATATTGAAGACAGCAAGATGATTCTGGGACATTACTTAAATTAGAATTAAATTTATTTAAATTTTTATTAATTTCTAATTTGAATAAGTAGGTGGTCTAATGTGAGTAAGAATCAAAATATGAATAAGTTACTTTTTGTTGCTTCCTGTATACGGAGATCATGTTTGAATAACAGAGGCACAGTAGCCGAAGGTTTGAGTTAGTGCGCAGTGCATAGTTCAATGCCCATTTCGCTGCTAACGATGCGTTATCATATTCTTTGCATTCCTATAAAAAAGGATTAATTTAAACATGGCAACATGGCAAACAGGCAAACATCTTTTAATCGTTTATGTCGCAATGTAACACTTATGAACGTCAAAGTTTAGTAAGTAGTAAGTTACTATAGTTTTATTTGGATAAGTTGCTAGGTTCTATGAGATATATATATCTGCAAGAAATTCACAGACAGTCTTTTTCAATAGCTATTGAATTTATGTATTTTACAACTTTTATCTGCGGGGTGTAGCAGCCGTCAAACCTAATATTACTAATAATACAGATCCATATCAAAATAAAAATCACCACTAAAATTTAGAAGCTAGCTTTTATCCGCGTGTAGGTATATCTAACACCAACATTACGCCAGCTATAATTTGAGGTAACACAGCCCGTATTACGTGGGCGAGTACATTGGCGTCAAACAGGCAAACTTCTGGACTCCGTGCTACTAATACATTTTTTTTTAAAGAATATCTCATTTATACTTTGCAGACTTGGGGATCGAATCTGAGACTTCATGCTGTGCAATCGCATTCACTACCACGACACTCCCTGTAATTATTGAAAGTAATCTACTTTGTCTTAATGTCTTCTTACCACCACCATCTTAGTTTACCCGTGACCATAGCTGCCCAAAGGCAACTAAAACGTCGAGGTATGTGTAACTCTAAATAGCTTAAAATAGTAATAAAGTTTAAAAGTAGTACATTATTCGTTTCAACATTATTACTACTTTGTTTTCCAAATAAACAATGCGGTAAAATCTGTATAAAGTAGGTAGTTTGATTTCAATATTCGCGTAAACGTTAAACAACTCGCTGGTCTTATTATAATTCTTACCGTGAACAATTCGTATAGTATACAAAGCGTTTTAGCTATGTCTTCGTAGAAGTATCCGATAACACCGCTGTCCCTTGCTATGAACAAGTTTGGCACCACATATAAAGCCAGCAATTGCTTTAAAGTTTCTCCGAAGTTGCAAAGCTTTCGCCGAAGCCTGAATTACAGAAAATTCTTTGATAAATATACATGTTGGCGTTAACCTTTTGACGGCCACGGACGTTCATTCACGTCAAATTAAAACGGTTTAATTACGGCCCCCGACGCATGGCACGTCGAAAATACGACTATTTTACAATTCAAATAAACATACAAATATATGTTTGTTGTGTTTCGTTTTTCGTATTATTTTTCTTAGACACATTTATTATATTATTACACAACGATTATAACAATTAGACACATTATAAGGTTTTTACAAGGTCGGCAACGCGCAAATGATGCCTCTGGTATTGCAGGCGTCGATAGGCTACGGTAACCATTTACCATCAGGTGGGCCGTATGCTTGTTTGCCACTTTAGTAGTAAAAAAAAAGTTTAATCATACCATACTTGTTTACATAGATTATAATGTGACTAATACATATTTTTATGTAATAATATGCAGGTTGATATTAAGAAACCTATAGCACCTGAACTGTAAATATAGGTACTTATATTAAGTATATGGAGAACAAATCTAACTACTCAACTAAAAACAATGTGTCAGTTAGTACACAAACAGACTATTTAATTAAACCTAACAGAAACTCAAACAGATAATTTAACAATATTCAAGATATGCGATCAAAAATGTTTGATCTAGAATTGTTATTAAAATTTATATGTATATGTAGATGTTCTGTTTGAGTGAAACCTTCCTCAAAGACAAAAATGCTGACATACTACAATTACCAAATTATAGAAAGGCATCCTATTTTTCCAGAAATAATAATGATGCATATATTTAACAGTTCATTATACTATTCTAGCAATATAATATTCACGTGATTATAAATTACATACCATGCAATAATATCGTTAATCATGTCCCAGCTCTAACCCAGAAGCGGCAAAGTTTGTAAACGCAGTGCTGGGCACGCCACTGACGTCTTTTCACGTCAGTAGATGTCGTCACAAACGATATTAGTTTAGTAGTGTTAGTTTACTGTGACTTTATTAAAAATATTTGAATTACTTTTTATCATCAAATCTGCTCTTATCTAACTTCTGGGTAATGTAATAATTACTAAGTTGGTAAAGAAGGTGAAACACGGGTGAAATTTAATACAATTCAATGGTACTTATAAGCGCTTTTTATTCGTAAACCATGCACAAGTAAAATGTAGTTATCGATGTTTTATCGATATATAGGTACTTTTGGCGTGACAAATTTTTTGTAGGTATAAAACAAGGTATTTTTCGCTTGGCGTGAAGAACACAGATTTTCGTCATTGATGTGGCGGTCAAAAGGTTAATGTATTATTTAGAAAGCATAATCATACCACATTTTCTTTCGTTTGATTTAAAAAAAACAATCTCACTATAAATAATACTTGAGTCGCGGAGACTTTACAAACATTTAAACGACAGATACGAAGAACACTCGAAACAACTATCTTTGGACCACACAATTTGTGTCCCATATAGCGATCGAACTCACAACCCCGGCGCAGTGGCGTATGTAACAAAGTGCGTTCCACCGCTAGGCTTGGAGCCTACCATGATGCCATGATATAGATTGTTACTTCTGATTTCATGGGGTTTCCGAGAAAAACAAAAGCAGTATTATTTATTTACATGATATTTCTGCAGCTACGAAGCCTCTTCTACACGGCGAAGAGCATACCAGTTCCTCCCGCGGAAAAGGATGTAGATTCTGCACTATCTTTATGAGAAGCTTCGTTTGTGCCAATTTCGGCAGACAGAAGCAGTGAGCCATATTTAATAGAACAGCATGAAATTAGTCCGCGATCTTAATCTTTCTAAGCAACATGCTGAAATTTTATGATCATGATTGCAACATTTGTAAGGGTCCATTCCATCAGGACATCTTTAACAATCCTAAATATGAAACAACGTTACCAAGTTCGATGGGGCCAAGGTTTGTTGGGAGACTACTGTTGGTTTCTCGTGAGAGAAAATGACCAAGATTTTAAAACAAATCACCTTATGCTAAGAAAACATCAAGATTTGTTATTTAAATTTAATATTTATTATTTCTTTAGAGATACCTTTCAGAATTTTTTTCTAAGTGTACACGTACTTAATATCTATTTCTTTTTCAATTAACAACAAAATATTTGGGCTAGCCACGATCTCTACAGTCAATGCTCTTGCATGCGCGAGAATGAGACAGCGCATTACAGAGAATACAGCTGTCTCCATCTTGCACATGTAAAAATACTATAAGACTTGGTACGGCACCTCATATAATTAACAGAGAGAAATAATTACTTAGACGTTGGGAAGGGCAGGTTGTACAACTCCATGGCATGAAAGAGCTGTATCTTCGCTTCGATCAAGTCTCCCATCTCCAGCAAGCAGACTCCTCGCAACGTAAACACTGAAGCCAGATGAAAGCATCGCACCCAATTGCTTTGACTGGTATCTCCGAAATCAAATTTGCCACTCTAGAAAAATATATCCGTTTGTTAGAACTGAATGAAATATTACTGAAGAACTACTACTACTGTTTCAGAGAACATCGCCGTAAAGTAGTAGGGACAAGTATTCCGAGCCGATCCGGGGTAGGTTTTAGGATGGAGTGAGATCCACTAATGGCACCTATCGTGCTTGCTTCTAATTCCCTTTATCTTACCATTAAGGCGCGGAAACCCTTTGGAATTTGGGGCTCTGAGTAGCTGTTCCGTCAGCTCTATACTTGCGCCGGCACTGCACGAATTACTACGTTTCGTTCGGCGATTAAAGAGCACGAGGCTAATAGCCTTCTAAGACTCTTTTTCCGTCCTTTTTACATACGTGCTGTAACTGCTTATCATCAGGCAAACCGTATGCCTGCTTGGCACGTTACATTTTACAGTAGTCAGCAGCTTGGGTGTCACTACTTGGTATTGCTTCTGTGATGTCAAGTAAACACAACCATGTCTATGAACTGCGGTTACTACTTACCATCTGGAAGGCCGCTGGATGGTTTGCCACCAACACCAATAACAAGAACAAATCTTATATGAGACCACCCGTCTCTGGTATTACTTTAAATAATGAATATCCACCAAGGGAAGCTTGAGTGTTTATTGTAGTTAATAATCACAGTTACGTTACGTTCAGACTTTTTTGGTCTCACCGCCTTTCACGAATTGGTTGAGTTATACGGTTTTCAGTGTCGTATTAATATGAGTGTTTACGCTTATGTGACAATAATTTATTGCTGTTATTACAAACTGTATAGTGTCTCACTAAATATTTAAATAGGGTACAGATGGAGAACAAAGTTGATGGTTGCGCAGCAGCCCAGGTAATATGTCGATCGAATACTTGCATTATATTTATACATATAAAGAAACGAACATTTATATAGGCTTCCACTTCCGACAACAAGCGAACTCCTTGAGGGATGTTCACGTTTATATTGATACACAAATCAGCATACTCCAAGTACGCTTCGAAAAGCTTCTGGTATTGGCCTGAAAATAAAAATAAGGATATCAATCAATATTTTATAATTAACAAACTTTTGCCCTCGGCTTCGCTCGCGTAAAGGTATGTTATTAACAGTGCTTTTTTAAAATGAAATATAGCCTGTTACTCGGTGATAATATGCTTATGCTATAGCCGTAACAGTTTTTGAGTTAAATCCTTAAAAACAAACAAAAAATCAAATCTTTATAATATTAGCATAGATAAATAATCTAGTCAATTGCTCAATGATCAATAAAATTAGCGGACATTGCCTCAACTTCGTCTCTCTTCACCATAATAGATAGAACGTAAATAGTTTGGGCAAGTGTTTGGATGTTTTCCACTTAATCAGAAGTAAACCTGTTAAAACAGATTTGTATAAAAATTGGTTTGATCCACATTTGCCCCCTACATTACGTCCCACATTCCAAAATGTTTCTCATTCGCCCCTCTTTTTTAGTTATTCCTTCTTCGCCCTACATTTTTGTACATATGATTAACAAAACAAAACATGGTTTAAAATTATTTCAAATCTTTTGTTGTTAGGTTCGTGATGTCATGCCCCGAAGTTTTACTGAGAGATCAACGTGGTATTTTAAAATATTTTTCGCCAGACGATACAACAAAACTCCATACAATAAAAAAGGAGGGACAAAAAAGGAACATATCTGGGACGAAAGAGGAATTACATTAAGAAATTAATATTTATTTAAATTAAGGGGCATATAAGGAATATCTTTTGGGACGAATGCGTATTTCTACGCTTGGGGCGAAACATCAGGGACGAATGCGGAACAAACCTAAAAATTGTAACGTAACCATACATAGTCTGATGCCTATATCTCCGGAGAGGTGGGCAGAGGTATGTACCTATATGTATAACACACACTTCGTCAAGTAGGTTTTTAGGTCACACTTAATAGTGAGCTAGCCTATTACCGTCTGCCGGGCACAGTTCCTGACACCATGCTAACTTCTTTTTGTCAGAATATCACAATAACATTGGATGACCCGGTTATTGAGACCTCATGCACAACAGTCTCATTCAGTACCATTGCGTCACATAGGCAGTAACCAGGTCCGGAGTAAAGTGTATGAGGCTTTTTGTCCCGATTTGCGTTTTCTGATTCTCGTTGACGATCCTGTGGGCAGAAGTCCTATAAACAATGCTTACCTGCGCCCTGACAGTGGTCAATAAGTTGTGAGTACACGGACTGCAAGATAGCTTGGCACTCGCAGTTTTCAAGATCCAAAGAACTGAAGGATCGTACACGTTTGTATTCTGGGTAACGCTTATGTGTCATTTGGCCGACTGTAAACAGATTAATATTAGGTCTTTATCTATAAAATTGCCGTTTATGTCCTACATCTAAATTTGTTGCATCTGTTCAAAATGCAATAGTTATTATAAAAAATAATTTATGTTTCGAGAATAGACAAATAATGACATATATTATTTTATTAATAATTAATATTTAAATTTAAAGTTATATACAAAGCGATAACTCCATATCTAAACCTCCATTACTTATTGTACTCTATTGAGGAACCGGATAATAGAATTATAGTTTAAGCGAAATTTTATTTAACCTATTGGGTTTAGGTTTTTAGTTGGGCCAGACGCTAATAACGAAATAGGTTTTCAATTATGTCTGTCTGTTTATACTGCAACAATAGCTGATGCTAGTTGCCTATTTTGATCTCCATGTACCGTTTCCTGTTTATATTATTTATTATTGTTTTTTAAAATTATGTATGTATGGAGATTCAAATAAAACATTTTTCTTTCTTTCCTTCTTTCTTGCATTCCAACAATTAACAGCTTATTGATTTACAAATTTGATTTCACAAACGAAAGTCAATAATCACAATCACATCATAATTCGTCCACGCTATGTACGTATCTGCACTTCTGCAGTTTTATATACGTTAGCATTAGGTACTGTACGTATGCAATAATTGTTAATATGCAAATTTTTCTGAGACCACTTTCGGAAAAATCATTTGCGGTTGCATCAATGCATGTAAAGTCCTTCGAGACACATGGATTATTCCTAGCGCGGAAATAGTCTCAAAAATATACATAAGTATATTATATTTAATCTTAAGAAACTGTACAAAAGAAGGCTCTAATGTATAATTAATATACTAAATGTCACGCATTTTAAGGCAGTCATACATTTTTTTTAAGCCTTATATTCACCATGATCACTTTTAAGCTATCAAAGGATTATCGCTCGCTTTAACGATGTAGTAAAACGTCGTCGTAAGCGCGAGCATGGTGGACTATGGGCTAACCCTTCTCATTTTGGAAAGAGGCCCGTGCCCAGCAGTGAGACAGTTTATAAATAGGGCTGATATTATATAAATCTCATCTATAATATAAATAGATTAAAACACAATACATTTAAATACCTTCTTCATCTATACCCATATTTAGGCCCATCAAAGTGTTTTCAGTTTCTGGAATTTGGTAAGTCCAATCTCCAGGAAGCTTAAAAAATATTAAAAAAAACAGTTACACGATTTTTGTGCATCATATCTGAACCTGTAAAGGTTTTATTGTAAGGCAAAATAAATATTTTGTTGTTTTGGATCTCTGTCCACGGCTACTTTCTATAACAGCAACTATTAGGAAAATACGGAATAGGACATCTATTGAGAAACAGTCCGCAACTTAAGTTAAACATATTTGTAAATATATTAAAATACGAATTAAAAATAATTATTATGATTCTTTCTTTTTTAACTATGATCAAAGCAACTATCTTTTAACTATTACTGCTATAAAAACTAACATTTGTTATAATTTTGAAACATACAAGTTATAAAACTTGCTGTGTCGATCGACTAATGTTGCTCACTATACAAGATGCGTTAGGTGCAGGACTATCGCTACATATGAAACCCTCCATTTATATGAATATACAAACCACGACACTTTACACATGACGACTATTAATCGTCACGCTAAAGTGGAAACGCGCATTTACAGCTGCTATTGCTGCCTGTCTATACAGGCTCTCCCAGAAGTCGAAGTCAAGCCGGCGTCAGGTAACAGGCTAAGGTATAATAGCTATGAGAAAATATCTAAGTTACATATTTTAAAAATTATAGATAATGCTTCTTTAAGCTCTTCTTTAATAACAAAAAAATATAATTCAAAAAGTAAATATCTGCAGTAACAGGAGTGAAAGGACGGTCACAGGTTGTTGAATTTTTGGATTTTCTAAAATGCCTATTTTTTTTATTATAACTATTCTAGATTTTTGATTTTTTTCTAATATATGATTTACCTGGTAACGGCTTGACGTCAACTTCTGGGATACCCTGTATATTTCGGGTATAAATTTAAATTGAAGAAAATAAGAGATTTGTACCGTGAACTCCGAAATAGCGAATTCTACTTCTTCACCGGCTATTTTGGCTTCGGCACTTAGCGCGCTCATTTGGCGACGTGTACGCTTCATAACTTCACTCTCCTCGACTAGACCCTACAATTAATATCATGCTTCAGTAATTAATATAATTGTAGTAAATTTATTGGCTCATTAGTCATTTACTGGCGTGAGTGTAAGCTTATGCGCAACTGTTGATCCTGAGGTTTGATTAGCGGATCTATTGAGTTTTGTTGTTAGGAAATGCCCTGAAGCGTAACAGTCTCGATCTGTAAACTTAACTTTACTTAAGCATAATATAGGTACATAATATTGTCTTCTGTTTACGCGAATGTTATTTGCTTGAATGTTATTTAGCCATGGTCACAGGGCTGCTGAAAAGCAACCGAAACGTCAGGGAAAGTATAAACCTAAATATAAATAGTTTTAATAGGTTTAATAATTTTATTAGCTTATAAATTAGTAAAAGTCAATAGTAGTAGTAGTTTAACAGTTTCATAATTATGTAATAGGTACAGTGTTAAATAAACAACGCGATAAAATCCGTATATATTAGTTTAGTTTCAATTAAGCATAATATTGTCTTACGCTTACGCGAATGTTATACATTGAAATTAAACTACATTTTACGGATTTTGTCACGTTGCTTTTTTTAAAACACTTTTATTACATAATTTTGACACTAACACTACTATTATTGAACTTTACTACAATTTAAGCTAAGTATTTAGATTAATTTAAACTCATGTACAAAATCATGTAATAAGAGTGTTTTAATATAAACAACGCGACAAAATCCGTAGAACGTAGTTTAATTTCAATTATCTTAAGCACTTTCTTAAGAATAATCCGATACTTCCGATGCTCACAAAAACCACCGCTAGAATCTAAAGGCGGCACTTCACATGGTTAATTGTATTTGGTATTGGGTGTTTGCTGTAATTGGGCGAATATTTGACAAATGGGCAAACATACAGATATTAACAACTATGACCGTCTACCCATGGAGTCAAAAAAGGCGTCAAATAACAAATAGACTAAGATTTTGAATGAGCAGAAGCGATTATTTACCAACAGTATGGACGTCTTCAAACTTGCAGCAGGATTTTATTATTTAAATGCATGCTATTATTACATGTTTTGCATTAAAAAATACAAGGTTGTAAAAAGACCATGGAGAGCAAGGTGGATGTCGAGTATGCACAAAAATAATTCAAGACAACGGCCCGTGATGTCAAGTTGACAGCCCGCGCATTTGAAATTGACATGACTTGCCGCTAACGCTGGCCATTGTGTGGATGGTTTAGTTGCATATTTGCCTATTTGCCGTCTTTGATAATCTCCTTGATGTGCGTCGAAAAACCGACAATCACGCGGTAACGCGTGTTTGATATTTGCTGTAGTTGTCAATTAAGTAAGAAAGGCAAATACTGTGACACACAAACCATCTACACATGGTTATTCTTTGTCAAATTTATCAAATACGCAAAACAAACAGCCATGTGAAGTGCCGCCATAAGCAATCTAAGCAGGGGGCAAGTAGCAACGTCGACATACTAATGGCGCGTATATTAAATTGTCTACAAAAAATATTGTCTCGCGAGACTATGGTTTAAAATGTACATATTTGTAACAATAACCATTAATCTTACACATTCATCGTAGGTACCATACAGACTCATACATTTATCATACAATTTGTACAGTTTTACGGGCCTACAATTTTTATTTAATTATTTAAGTACATTTATAATATCTAAAAAGAGTATCCTAAAACGATATTATAAGCTATACGTAATGTAATACAACTGAGACAAAAATACTAATTTTACAAATATTACACATAAAATTTTGGGCCACATCTATGAATTCCGGCAGGCTACTGCATTGTGGGGTGTTAGGTTCGACAAATAAAAGATGTTGTTTAGTCTAATGATTGGTGTATAATGAATGAGCTTACTTACTACAGTACAATTGTATATGAGGGGCGATGAGTCACACAATACACTACAATGATAGATATCAACGCGCGCAATGGCAATGGAGCAAGTTTGTGTAAATTAAGTAATATACAAACCTATCGTATTTATATTTTCGTAATAATTTATTTTAATAATATGTCCTTTACAAAAACAAATCCTTTCGTAACCGATAAACAATCAGTTTTAATCATTAAGGTTAGTTAAATAAGGTTTGAAGTGGCGCGCAATTGGTGGCACGTATCCGAGCCGGCAACAAATACACGGTACAAATGTAGCGGCTTGTATGCGAGCCTCTGTTAGGGCAAGGTTAATGTAGAAAAATATTCATTTGGCTACGAGCCCATACGCCTCTTGACTTTCGCCCCTTTCATAGAAAGACGGAACTCCTATTTTTGGGTGGATTTAAGAAGAAACCTAAGAAATATCTACTAGGGGACGAAACTTGAGGGGCGAACGGGCTCGTAACTCTTTATTTGTTTTTGCTTCTTGTGTTTACATTTCAAACCATCAAACCTATTACACTTGCTTTATACTTATTTTGTAGGTTTACATTACGTACACTGTCACATCGTAATCCGAGCAGTTTAGCAAAGCAACCTGCACCGCAACTTGAACACCGTCTTGTATAGCGCTCCAAATACAACAACGCACGGGCATGCATCTCGTGCTGTTAACAAAAATAGGTTCTCAATCCTACTAATATATTAGGTACTAGATTTAAATGTAGGATATTAGCAGTCCTTTTTTCGGATAAAAGGTACCTTATGTCACATTCTGTACCCTTGACAACGTACATACATGCGAAATTACATGATAATTTGTCGAGTAGTAAAGGCGTAAAAGCGAGGTGTTCCATGAAGCACACCCAAACGAAGCACACCCAGACAAAGCACACCTAAAGTATTTCCTTAGCACACCCGTAAGTGAGCTTCAAATGAAAATTTCAAATAATTAATTTTCTATTCCACGAAGCCCACTTACGAATATAACTCGCATAGTGAGGGGACTAAGAAATAAAAATGTCGACAGATGAAAATATTTATATTATATATTTAATAAGACTAACTTTAATTTCTAAGATCGATCCGTTTAATTAATAATGTGATACAGTACTTGTTAAGAATATTAGTTAAGATACTTTTTGATTTCTACTCAAAGGAATGCTTTAATTATCAAGTCACTTCTAGCAGTCGTAGAAAAGTAATCATATAACATTTATTCAACTTATTTTGTTATTTTGATAATATTCGTGTTTGAATTAAATCCTGCAATAGAATTTAAAATAAGTTCTTATTCTTTCAAGCGATAAAACTGTTTGGTTAGTAATGAAAATACATTACTTTAAAAGTTATCTATTATTCCTGGTAAAAGTCGAACAACACATAAAATAGTAGGTATGTATCTATTATAAGATTTATAAGCTAAAATGTAGTTGTCTTTAGATAATATCTAAATGACGGGTTTATAAGGCAGATAGGTGCGTTCTTACTTTTTGATTCTCCGTCAGCAATTCGTAAGTAGTAGTTCTAAACACTGAATGACGAAACTTCATATACCCACAGAATGCATACATTGGTAAATCTCGGCAACTCGCTAAAAACAGAATCATATAAACCTGTGTGTAACAAATATTTATTATTAAATTTCTATAAAAGACATATAAAACTTGCCATATTATTGTATAACATGGGGAAATAATCTATAAAACACATGAAAACAATAAAAGGTCCTTATAGTATGACAGTCTATGTACTTGATAATTATATCAATCATTACTAACTACATATATCGTCACACATGAACAGTTGTACTTACGTGGTTGTCTAGTCCCCAGGCAGGCACAGAACGGCGGCTTGGAGTTGGGTAACGAGGGTGCAGGGTGCACTAGCACTAACGACGTGTCCATTGTGAAATCACCACCTTCACACTCCAGCACTCTAATTGAGAATAACCTGGCAACCGCTACAGACGGAGGCAAAAAGAAAGAAATAAAACAAAAAGTTAAAACAATTTTATTGTATCTACTATCTTGAGCTAGAGATTTATTACCATCTCTAAGCACTGGTATTGCATGCGCGACAACGAAACATCGTGTTTAATCTGTAATAAAGCTAAACACTGTAAGGTGTTGTAGTTAAGGTAGGAGGTTTTTTATCTCTGGTCGCAGAAGTTAATCGGACAGGGACCTTCCATCTTTCCTCGGGCGAGCCCGACTTTGCCGCCTATTTCCCGTGGAGAGAAAAAGACTATATTTATCTTGAGGTTGATAAGAGTTAAAGAGTGTCTTAGTTATTATCTATAAAACATAATACAGTAGTAGTAATTAGTAAAATTTTATATCCTTAAGAAATAGCATGAAAAGGTAACCTTTAGCGACCTTCCTTAGGTTGTTACTCTGAAGCAGATGCAGAAGCATTCGCCTGGAAAAAACATCGCCGAGTACTGCACCACACTTTATCAACATCTTCTCAAAAGGACTCAAAGAGTCGTACGTCTTCAGTATTACAGCTGAAAGCATAAAAGCAGAATCTAATTTTCAGTAACGTATGAAAACGTATGCAAGTGATCACACTATATCTCAAAAACGACTGTGAGATTTGATTTTCCGTAGGTAGACGTAAACTGAATCATAAGTGTGAATGCGCTGTAAAAAGTGCAAAATCTATCTCATTACTATATTTAATAGGTATTTTTTTACCACGGTTCCACCCGCGTGAATTTACCAGTAGGCATACAGGAAATAAAATTAGCTTAGATCTGTGTTAATCCAGGACACCTCTATGTGCATTCCAAGTTCCATCCAAAACCGATTAACAGTTTACGCGTAATTGAGTAATAAGTATAATAACCTTAATTCTTAATATCTTTACAGACATTCATTTTAATGCTATTTGTAAGAATAACATTAAATTTTATGTTATTTGATGTATAATTACCGTCCATAGTCATATCAACATTCAAGTTGTCGAAGATATAAGTCTTGGGTAAGACTGCCATTTGTATTTGTTCTTGGCCCGGCTGGTCATCGTATTCATCCATTTTGCTCACTATACTCGGGGTAATGGTGCTGACATTCTGAAAACATCTATGCATGTTAATAACAGCATTCATGCTGTGCTGATTATGTACAGATTAATTTGTATTGAATGAAAAAGTTTAGGTAAGTTTCACTTCATGAAAATGTAAATATTTTGGAGAATCATAAATGTTTTCTTTTTTAAGAAAATTATATAAAATACAAAACGTCGACCACTATTTGAAGTAAAGTATTTGGACAGAATCATGTAACTAGAATAGTGTTTTTTTTATCTAGGCACCGCATAAATGCCCCGCAGAAACACGTCATATTATTAGTTATACTCGTGTCCACCAAACTACAAGATAACCAAGACTAAGTAAAGGCAGAAAATACCTCACCGGCACGATAAGACAGAAGGAAAAAGTTTCCTAAGCTTTGTACATAGTTTAATAATGGTGTTACCGTAAAACTACTTCCTCTCTTGTAACTATCGCCGATCTGGTTTATATCAATGGGCCTGTGCAACATCCCTCTCGACGGCATTACGGCTTCACTTTTCTGCACAGCATTCCGAGGTAATGTGACAATAGATAGTGCTCCCTGTTGTACTAAAGATATCACAAAGTTTTGGATCCAACCTGGCAGGCCGCCACTGGCGCTTTCGATAACTCTGGCGAAAAGAACAGTGAAGTGATTCGTAGTTGTACTTTTCGACGTATCGTCTTTTGCGATTGCTTTATCTGTTATCTTATTATAGTTAGGTTGCTTATTAAAGCTATACTCTTAACAGTAATCTATAAAGGGTAAATCTTGAGATTGGGAATATTCATTTGATTCCCGTGGCGCATTACCTTTTTTTTATTTTTTACAAATTATAGCTTATCATGATTTTTAGCTAAATTATAAACATATTTATTAAATAGGGGTCATTTTTGAACGATGCACAGCACCATCTGGAGCTATCTTTCCATGGCCCTTTCGGAATAATTCCAAACCACACGACGTAATCTCAAATCGTTCCAATGGAGCTTAGCCATCATTTCGGTTTTTATATTGGGCGGAAGGAGAGTCAGAAAAAAAATGTAAAGAGTTCACCTCTGGAATCTCATTCTCAATGAAAGTCATAATAGGAATGAGATGCTCCCAAATTGCCACAACGTCGTGACGTAAACACTCGCTTAGGGTGCAAAATGATTTATTGATATGTTCTCAAAAATAAGTTCTCAAAAATAGAGTAGGTACGGTCAAAGGAAAATTCGACTTTATTACAAGGTAAATATAGAAAATATTGATTACCCTGGCATAAACGCCAAGGGAATCAACACCAAGGTAATCAATAAAAGTATGTATTTTATCGATTAAATAAAAAGTTCTAAGCAATAATAATATGATTAGTAAATCTTTAATTAATCCTTAATTCCTTTCCGTTTGTAATAATAGCAAAATCCTGAAAAATCTTATACTATTTTTTTATACCGTCAAGGTAATCAAAGACCTTGTGAAACAAAAACAGGGATATCAAATAGTTATCTTCGTAATTTCGTCCACGGGCAAAGTGAGACGTGACTTTCCACCACGGCGTTTGAAGCGCAACTAGAATAGTGTCTTATCTATGGATTAAATGTAATGGTTGTGTGGGATGTGTTATAAATAAATAAATAAATAAATAAATCTCGCACGAGAACGAATATCTATACTTCTCGAGCGCTCCACTAGCGATCTATGCCTAGTTATGTGGCGCACCAGTGGAATCACTGTTTAGCTCGGAACAAAACTTTAAATCTATTTCTATGTTAAACTATGGGATAAAATACAAACCGTATATTTTTATTTTAAACAACTACTAATCTAGTTGCTGAAAAACAAGATAAATTAAATATTTTACATTTATAAATTTACGATTTCGGATTGTTTTCACTAAAAAAGTGTAAAGGACGCGCCAGGGATATAAATTTTTGTGACATATTGTTTTGTTTTTACGATAATTACACACAAATTAAAAAGAAAATACTAAAATATATAAAATCTGATGCACAATAAGTGCATCAGACAGGTAGGTACCACAGTGTTTAAAACGTAATAAAATACTTTGGGTCTTTATTTCAACATTGCGGGTACTTTTTACCTCCGGTCATCATAAATTGAGCATCTCAAGACTCACCCTACAACAGTCACACTCAACCAATAAAACTATCAATACATCTAAAGCTGTTAATTGGAAATGAAAACTATGCAAAAAGAGTAAGTAAAGATTAATTTAAAAAAAAAATTGCTGCTACAATGTTAGATAATTACAAATTAATATCTATTTTAAACATCATCTACTTTTATAAAAGCAAGCATGGCTTAAACGACTTTCATTTAAATAAATATTTATCAATTTTAAACTTGACACCTAGTCTAAATCAAACTCTAAAGAGATAAGTACTAAATAAAAAGGTTATAATGAAATCATTACTTCTCAAGATCGGCAGGAATGGCTTGAACATCCAAAAGCTGACAGGCTAAAGCCGCGTGAAAAAAGCGATCGATTCCTCCGATTCGTATTTCCACTACCATGTGATTTTTAAGAAATTTCGCTGTAGATGCTATGGAAATATCATTAGTTTAATCTTCAGTTTTCTCAATTAGCTAGCATTTGAAAGTTCTTTTAAGTCTGAGCACTTAAATCCCAATGTGTTAAACTTCTACCGCACATTGAATCTATTATCTAGCTTTACTTATAGTGTTATAATTTTTTTATTTATATTTATCACCACAACCAGCCGAATGTTGACTGCCTCAGTAATCTAGAGACAAGTGTATACTGCTACGAATTATAATATTTTATTCAAATCCTTGGTCGATCCAGTAAAAAGTTTGCCGCCCCAATAAAGAGTGAAGGAAGAGTTCAAAGATGGATTATTATTGGGAGTCCCAACCGGGTTCAGACGTGTTTCTTTTTTAATTTTTATACAAATGACATAAAGAGTACCAAAACTCGAAAGAACTAGGTACTTGTGGACAAATGTTTGTTTCGTGTGGAAATCAAACCCACAACACTCAACGCACTGCCAGTGGCAAGGCGACTACCATATCCTCGAGTGGCCTGGAGGACGTTATTACTTATTTCATCGACAACCTCGAACAGAGGTCCTCTCTACCTATCATCCATCAATCTTATTATTTATTCGAGATCACATGGCTTCGGTGATAAGTTTTTAGTGGTGGCGTGCATTCGTTGTTAAGTGATTCGTATTAGTAAACTTTCGGAGACGTGGTATTCGGTGTTACACTTTTCGAAGTTAGGTAACACACTCACTTGGTAGATACTAAAATAAATTAATACTATGGTATAACTAACTGCGCCCCGCGGTTTCACCTGCGTAAGTCCCAATGCCATGCCATATCGGGATAGAAGCTTATGTGTTAATCCAGATCTCCAGCTATCTAAATACCAAGTTTCATCGTCATCGGTTCAGTAGTTTTTGCGTGAAAGAGTAACAAACATTCATCGATCATCACAAACTTTCACATTTTTGATATTAGTAGGATAAACTAATCGTACGTGGTAAGGCGTTCACGTTGCTGATAGCTATCATGAAGAAAACCAGTTTTGTTTCAAGCATGTATAGTATAATCCGCCATGATTCATAGTCTATGAATTGTCCATTGTCGATGGCAAACACCCATAGAGTGTAGAAGTTCTGTAAAACAATAACAATTTTTTTTACTATTCACTTAATTTGAATTTACAAAAATAAATACAACATATTACAAGTAATGGTAGCCTAATAGTTAAGGTATTGGGGTAGGTAACTAGTGATTAAGAGCCCGTGGATTCGATTGCCACCAATTACATTATGGACGTGAACTCACTCCTAGTAATTTCGATCCCAAATGTAAATACATCCTTTGCTTTTTTGATTGCAATATTGACAAATAGACAGCTAATGACAGACCTGGGACATAATGCACACATTAACATAATATATATATTTTATCTTATAGGTGGGTAACCATTTATAAAAGCGAACCACTTTTATACTTAAACTAGTTTTCCCCACGGTTTCACCCGCGTAAGTTCCGTTCCCGTGGGAATATCGGGATAAAAAGTGTGAAGTGTGAGCCTATGTGTGAATCCAGGTCTCCAGCTATCTACATACCCAGTTTCATCGCAATCGGTCCAGTAGTTTTTGCGTGGAAGAGTAACAAACATCCATACATCCATACAAGCTTTCGCGTTTATAATATTAGTAAGGATATATTTTAATAACTAGCTTTTGCTCGCGACTTCGTTGGCTTAAATACAGTAGTAACAGTACTTTTATCTGGATAAAAGGTACCTACCCTATGTTTTTTTTAGTTTCCCTTACAACGTGTAGGCGAAAATGCATGATGTTCGGTCGAGTCGATAAGGCGTGAAAGCGTAACAAACAAACAAACACCCAATCGCATTTATAATACTAGATTTTGCCCGCCGCTTCGTTCGATTTATGTTAATGTTAAGATAGATTTTTAGTAGGCTATATGCTATTCTGATAATAAACAATAAACTGTAAAGTTTGATCAAAATCTGTTCAGTAGTTTTTGTGTGAAAGAGTAACAAACATCCATCCGTCTATACATCCCTCCAACCATCCTTACAAACTTTCACATTTATAATATTAGTAAGGATAATTAGGACTAGAATATATTTTAAAGACACGTTACTAAATTAGCGTACCTTAATACAAATGTCCTGAATCATTTGCTTCACAGAGGGATCTGACAATATATCACCAGTGAACTGGAATTTCTCCGGTAGTGGTAACCGACAGTCGAAGATTACATTCATCGCATGCAGCTGCGTTGGGGTCGAGGGCATCAGGTTGATACTAAGAAGGATATAGTGAAAGCTTTGAGATAGGACCGATCACTAGTTTGTCATAATTTTTTTTTTTTTTTACGTGGGGGAATGCATTTACGCGTACCCCTCCGCGGGGTACGAGAGGGCAACCGATCCGACTGCCGCGATCAACTCACGGCGCTGCGATGCCCAAGCGCCAAAGTGTGCAGCGCCGTGTCCTCTATAACGTCGCGGCAGTCGCCGCAGTGGTGACAACCGGGCGTCTCTTGCCGGCGTATACGACACAGGAACCGGCCATAACAACCGTGGCCAGTCAGTACCTGTGTCAGCCGGAAGGTGAAGGCGCCATGCCGCCTCTCCAGCCACTCCTCAAACACGGGACTTACCGCCACGATCGTGGCGTGCCCGGTCATACGTGGCGTGCCCGGTCATATATAAGCTAAGTGGGTTTAATAAGTAATAAACAAATATTATACAAAATAATAACATACAACAGAAAAATAAATCTTTGAGAACTTTATCTGTCAATTTCTAAAGCAGGTTAACAACATAAAAAAATATGTTTTGTCGGTTTTAGAGTACTAGCGGTCGCCAAGTGGTCGAAATTCGACCATAATTGATTAAAAATTTAAGTTCGATCGTTATTACCTACCGCGAAATTGCAATAAGTAGGTACTATAATGACATCAACCGAATCATGCCGAAATACTACGAACGCGATTCGACTGCGTGTGTCAAATGCATGGTTGTGTGCGTGTAGTGTTTTTTTCATTAATTTAATATATATATAATATATAAAATTTGCATTGGAATTAATGTAAATATTAGGATTCGCCACTCCTTCTCCATATAAACTAACTGTGCCAAATTTCATACTATACAGGGTGTAAGGGACGGTGTACCGAAAACGTTGCACAATCGTTTGTCCATAAGTACACAACTGAATGGAAAAGTCAATTCAAAAATAAAACGTACCATTAAAGTTTTATGCTAGTACATTGTAATTTACACTACGCAATGTATTGCTACCAATGCAATGTGTTCGCCCGCGCTATCGTATCGCGCTTCTCGCGCGACGCGCACCAATGCTACGCGCGCTCACATTATCTGACGGAGCCCGGATCACCTATTTTAGTACTAAAAATCGGATTGTACAATTTTATTACTGTACTTACAAAAATGCGACTCTCGACTCCACTCTGCGACAAAGTCGGAAGTTAACTCATCCAGTACAGTTGTCAGGTCTTGCTGTAGAAAATCCAAGTAACGGGGTTCATTCATGCGCTCCGGTAAAAAGTGAGGGCCTAAAATTTTGTTGTTATAGACCCCCGCCCATACGTTTACCGACCAACGCGTTTGGTGACCCGTTTATTGGAATGCACGAGGACTACTTCGCGCCCAAACGTGCGAGTTACGTCGATTCTACATGCCATTCCGAGTAAACGTGGATTCGTTAGTCCAAATTATGTAAGATACAAAACTTGGATGTTACCGCTGCTGATTCGTCAACCACCTGCAGTATGCAACACGCTGAACTTGGTCGTTAGGCACGAGAGCTTGCACTTTATGACTACGGTACGGCCGTTCTCGATCTCTGCGTAAAATTTTATGCACAGTCCAGTGCGATACGCGAGTTCCGTGGTTACGTCTCAGAAGTTTAGCGGTGGTTCGCGTACCAAGGCGTGGATTACGGTGACCGGCATCGAGAATTCTCCGCTCAGTGGAAACTCTAATCGGCCTTCCAGAACCCTCCCGATGTGGTACTTTGGGTAAATTATCCAGTACTTGTTGATACGCACGAGTAATCACACGGCTGTCCATAGGGTGACGTGCGTCAGGATACCGCTGGATGTAAATGCGAAGCGCCAACGAAGCATTGCCTCGTGCCTCCCCGTATGCCATGAGTATTTGTCCATATTTGCATGCACTAAACGGCTAACTCATTATTTATTAGGTACCAACACAACTTTGTAAGTATTTACACAAAAAAGTTATAAACAAAACAAAAACGTTAACAAAATGCAATGGAAATAGTAAACACTCGCGAATACGAGAGATTACGTCAAGTACTTCCGATTCCTGACAGTAGCGTGAGCGAACTGACGAAAAATAAATTTCTTTTAATAAATTTCAGTTGTAGTCATAGTAGATAGGTATGAGATACATCTATCTATGAGAGTTATCGACTATCGATTAATTTTATACTTATACATAGTAATAAACTGTTTATGGCTAATTCTACTAACAAATTTTTGTTACACCTTTGTATTTTAATAGTTAAGTAAAGATTTACTAGATTACATTACATTGTTTGAATCGCTGTATACAAAAAGCAATTAAAACAATTAGATGGTCTTTTACATTAATTATTATTAAATAGACTCGTACATGTTTACGATACGAAATATCAAAACAATTAATATTTTTTTACATTTAAAATAATAATGGGTATTGTAAAGTGATAGTAGTATAACATTCAATTATAGGCTACTTTAATCATTACAATCTTTTCAATCTACGTAACAATAAACGTGACTAATTTAATAATAAATAGTGCTCGTTCATGTAAACTTTACTTCTGAAAGGAAAACAACTGTTTTATTTATTAACCAATCCCGCTTTGTTTAATACACTTTTTTTCGATATCGATCATTGATCATAGATCTGCCCTAGTTTAGTGGTAGTATGGTGCAGGCGGGTTTTTACACAGCACACTATTGCCGGTGCATAAAAAAAGTTTGTTGCGTTGGTCATTGCCTTGTCCGCGCGAGATCAGCTGATTAGTTCAACTGTGTTTATTTTGTATGTTTGGATTACATAGCTGTTTTTCGGTATTATGTAGTTTTTATTGATATTATCTAGTATAATGGATCGTTTACTCGTTATGTAATCATAATCAGTTAGAAAAATGTGAAATTTTGAAAGAAAATTCGTGAATTTTCCGGTGGAAAATTCCTACGTTTTCCAACTCAGAATGATGGTCCGAAGCTAGTATTTCAGTTTTCGGTGAACCGTCACTTACACCCTGTATATAAAAAGGGGTTCAAAGTTTTTGCTTCACGTATTAATATATAGATTGAGTCGGCTCATTAGCTGTAGATATTATGTATCGTTTTCTTCTTTTAAGTAATTTTGTTTCTGTATTCAATTGATATATAAGTAATTAAATTATAATCAAGCTATAAATAACTATATACACGTGAAAATGTACAAACAGTTACTAGTTTTGGAGTCATGTTATTATAAGATATCTACTTACTGTTTTCCAAATAAACTAAATCAACATGTTTTTCTTGCATTTTAAAGTATTGTTAACATGCTCAACGATAGTGTTAAAGCATTATGCTAATAAAGTATATTTTATATATTTAAAAAACGACCTATATAGTCATATGTTTCAGTTAAACTGCCCACTACTGGGCACGGGTCTCTTCTCAGTGTGGAAAGGGTTAGTCCACCACGCTGCACTGTGATTCCGCCCTAGGCCATAAATTGAAAAATTTCATTGTCTTACTCCAGTAAGATCACCTCATTAAGTCATTAGCTAGTTCACATACTTCCAAAAACTATAAATACCAACGTAATTAGGTCAAGGTATCATTCATTTTGTGCAGCGGAAGTGAGCGCATCGCGATACTAATTAACGCTACGTGTGAGTCATTAAAACTTAATCACGTTGTTTTTGAGTGTCACCATTTCAAATCAAGTGTTTACGTATTGTGAAGGTATGGATGTTTAAGAGCAAGGTATGTACTTTTATTATCAACCACTTTTTATTTTTTTTTATGCACATATTATTTTGTATCATTTTATTATTGAGGGTAGTTTTCTTTTAAAAAAATGTGATGTATATTTATATCTTTTGGACCTACAACTTTTCGCTGTACTTTGCTGCCCTTGAAGCATATCTTTTTAGAATAAGGAGAACATCCTTATAAAGGGCTATAAGTTTCATCTGCCTCTTTCTACCTCTTCTTACGTTAGTGGGCTGTCAAAGTATGTATGCCCATAGAATAAAAATAAAGTCATTTTTTTAAGTTCAGTTTTTATATTGTTTCAGGTACATTTTTCAAATGTCTTGTATCGAGGATGTCAATTTTTAACATTTGGTACTCTAAAGTGGGTAAACCAAATGAAAAATCACAGCATGTCCTGAACACTTTGACTGAAACATCATGCCTTTCTGATTACATCGAAAACATTAACCTAGAACCTTTAAGCCTTAGAATTACGAATGTATGTAAACGAATTTCTCATTACTGGGCCAAGTCGAATCGTACTAAATCTAAATTCTTAGAAATGTGTTCAGATTGGCTGCATGAAATTGAATTCGGGATATAACATTAATAAGACGAACTTCGAAGAGTTCGCATTAGAGACAGCTCGGCAATTAGTTGCCGAGTATCCGTGGTATAACATGCCTGCTTCCGTCCACAAAGTCCTAGTTCATGGTGCTAATGTTATTGATCACGCTTTATTGTCAATCGGAGAGCTGTCTGAAGAAACAGCTGAAGCAACTAACAAACACATCAAATCATTTAGGAGAAATCACACGCGAAAAATGAGTCGCATTTTGACCAATACTGATTTAATTAATAGGCTTCTTCTTCATTCAGATCCCTTCATAACAGGTCTACGAAAGTTACCTGTCAAAAAAAAGAGTGTACTGTCAAAAGCTGTTTTAGATTTGTTATGTATTTAAAGGTAATTTTGCCAATATTTCGTATAGTTTGTAGGTTGTTTGTATTTAGAAAATAAACTTATTTTATGTATTTTTGCTATTTTATTTTATTCTTTTGTGGTTATTGTTAATACAAATAACCATTATTTACAGGTTTACTATTAAAATTCGCAATATAAAATGTTTTAGCTACATCGATCGTCTAAAATAAAATTACTGCGAGACATTTTTACACCTAAATGTTGTTAAGAATTTTTTAAACTTATAAAATATATTATAATTTTAATTATATACGTTTACCTAAATATATTCCAACGTGTAAAATAATAAAATACTTTTTATAACGGATTTGTGTATTTATGACCGCCTTTGTATGAAACCTGAATCACTGTGCGCTGGCTCAGTGCGGGTTGGCACAAATCTTCTAGAACATTATGAAGAAGTTCCGGGCATGCAAGTTTCCTCACGATGATTTCCTTCACCGTTAAAGCAAGCGATAATTAACAATTTAATACGCACATAACTTCGAAAATTTAGATGCGTGCCTCGGGATCGAACTTAAGACCACTGCGTGGCAGTCCAACGGTCCATTATGCTATCGCTGCTTTTAATAGCTACTTTATAGTTAAAGAAATAATACCTGTATCGTATAATTGTTTCGGTGTCATCTCTCATCGTTCGAGTATTCATTCTTTTGAATCGCTTGGACATTATGCTTCTAATTACAGTAAACGGCATCTGTTCAAAAAAAAGCAAAGCTTGCTTTATGGTACACATCTTTATAGCATATAGCATCTGTTTGAGGTTTTTGTATGTTTTTCAAAACTGCTATTTATTATTGAACAAATCTTTTATTGCATTGCTGCCATAGAACCCGAGATACTGCACTAAATAAAAAAAGAAGTCACCTCATTATACATAATTTATTAAAATTTCAATATACACAATATACTTATTTTGGAACGGTATCAAAACGTATTCGTTTTGTTCTTTTCTTTTTGTTTTAAATGATTACTATTTATGCATCACACAAATTTTTGTCCCGTGAGGGGTTCGAACCCACAACACTCGGCGCGGCGCGGCGGTGGCTGCAGTGACGAGGCGATCACTTAAACCACTATACCATCCGTATAGTCAATCCCACCATTTCTTAAAATATTCTCATTGTATGCGCCAGAATGAGTCAGTGCGATACAGAGTGTATAGCTGTCTCGTTTATGCGCACACAATGCCTAAGCTTTAAGATATAGTGGTATGGCCCTAGCTGTGTGTAATTGTAGGTAGTACTAACCGCTGCCTCAGTTAATACAAGTTTCTCTTTGCGTAGATTTGTAGGTACTAACGAAAAACTTTCATCGAGTAAACGAGTCGTGCCAACCGATTTACATCCCTGTAAAAAATATTGTAACTGTTCTGCAATTGAGTAATGTTTAGTAAATATTGTAGATAACAATTGAGTAAGGAAAAAGACATTGATACCGTCTATGAATCTAGACTATAACAGTTTTATAATACATAAATGTGTCTGTGTCTGTATATTAGAGATATCTGTTAATCTGTTTGTTTGCTTCGGCATCTTCTTCTTCATCGTAGCGTTTTCCCGGTTGCAACCGCGGCGTTGGCGTTGGAACCCAGGGTTCGCGTTCCCGCTAAGTCTCCTCCATTTCGCACGATCTTTAGCATCCTGTGGTGTGAGGTTGTTGGCACGCATGTCATCTCTTACGACGTCAAGTCAGCATTTCTTGGGTCTGCCCCGTTTACTCGGGCCAGGCGGAGGTGGCATAGCAAGACATTTGTTCCCCACGTAACATCACGTAACATGCCGGTTTTCGTAAAACGTGGCCGTACCAGCGTAGGCGACTCTCTTGCAGCTTATCTGCTATGTCACGGACATGAAGACTGCCACGGATGCGGGGTTTTTATACGGTCCTTCCGCGTTACTCCACACATCCAGCGCAACATATTCATTTCCGTGACACGGAGTTCCTGTTTGTGGCGCTCAAGCATTGGCCACGTCTCACTGCCATATAAAAGGACAGGCCTAATAATGGTCTTATAGACCTGTCCCTTCAGCTTTACCAGCATTTTAGGGTCACAAATGACGCCCGTCACCTCACGCCATTTTGCCCAAGCTGCCGAAATACGTGCCTTGACGTCGCAGTCGATGTCACCAGACGCGTGGAGTACAGATCCCAAATATTTGAATTGGTCTGTGCGCTCGACCATGTCTCTGCCTATGCGTACAGACGTGGGGTCCGCAGTGTTGCAGGCCAGATATTCGGACTTCGCAACGTTGAGTTTCAGACCGCCGTTCACAAGCGACTCCTTCCAAACGTTCATCCGTCGCACCAATCGAGCCCTGTCCGCGTCCGCCAGCGCGATATCGTCAGCATACATGAGCAACCAGGGAGGTTGCTCATGTGAGTCTCTGATGCTGTCCGACAAGACATCCAATATCATGCAGAACAGAATCGGGCTAAGGACGGATCCCTGGTGATCTCCAACGGTGACGGGTAAGGGTTATGTGTCGCTAACAGCGGTCCTGACAACGGAATCAGAATTTAGGTACATGTCTCGAATGATGTCAACATAGGTTTCTGGTACTCCTTTGGACCTCAACGCCCACCAGATCACCACGCGAGCGACACAGTCGAAGGCCTTCTGCGTATCCAAAAAGAGCATATGCAGAGGCGTTTGGCGTTTGCTTCAGCATCAATCACCTGAAATCCATTGAACTGATTTTGATTGATGAATTTCACAATTTGGTAGGTCCCTACCTACTTAACTGTGAAATTCACATCAAACTTATATGAAAGTCACGTTTCATCTTATTTAATTCCTTAGAACCGAAAACTATGTTGATGGTGCTGAAATGGTTAATTTATAATAAAATGTGATTATAAGGGAGAGCAATTTGAAAAAATTACATCGTCCTCAATTTAAATAACAGCCGGACGCTATATAGACATCACACACGCAAGTCGTAGGTTGATACAATTTGTTATCCAGCAGAGCTAGGAACGACAGTGTGATATCGTGCGAAAGTTAAGAAACATGTCTTGCCGCCACGCACTTTGGGCGCTTGCCTGCTCAGCAAGTAGAGCCATAGCTGGAGTGATTTGTACCTTATCCAGGTTTTAAGCCTTTTTGGTAAACCTACGTTGGGAAGTGAGCGTGTCTTACAGCTCCGGTACCATATCAGAGATATGGCAGGCGGCTTCAGCGAAGTTATCGCTAGCAACTCTCAGACTCTCAGAGTTGCGAGTGGTGAGCGGCTTTATTGCTCCAGTACCTATCTGGAGAATAGGTAGTGTCACTTGAGCACGTTACAGCACGCTATAACGAGAACCGATTCCTTAGATTTTGTCTATCACTGGTCCCGGAAAGTGCTCTCTGGCGCAATGGCAAATATCCATAAATTTTCTGAAGCCGTTGATGTATCGTAGGTACGGAAAGGTATCGTACAGATATTTACAATCGACGCAATGGGGACGCAAATCGTTCTTGTGCTCACCAGTCGGCACCGCTAGCGGTAAGATTCTGTCAATCCAATCACAGCTGCTGTCAAAAGCTGTATTTGGCTGCAATAGTTAATTGTCGGTTACTATGGTTATTGTTGAAGTAACTATAGACTATGACTTTTTGAGACCTCACTATTCACAAGCACCTCTAGCCATGATTTGAACGCGATAGTACTCATTCTCTATCGCTTTGTGTCATGAAGAAAGACACTTGATGTGTTCGCCATTATAAAATCATATTATTTATGTCCATCATTTCAGTTTTTAGTGTACCTAAACGTCACGACGATTGGGATATTTCAGTTAAACTGGGGCAGCCCTACAGAAGATCGCAAAAAGTAGTATACTTCAATGTTCGTAAGGTTATCACAGGACCTGATCGATATCTTCGGACGGCATACCCAGTCACGGTCTTTGGCTTAGAGATATAGAGCCACACTTAAATATAACCATATCTCTAAAGCCCGCAACACACACACCTCAGCGGATTTAGTATGAAACATTACACACACGGCAGCTACGGATCGCGTGTGATGTTCATACTAAGTTAATTTGAACAATACAACCAAAACATCACCGCTGTCTGTGTGTGGTGGGCTTATAGATTTAAGATAAAACGGTAATAAAATATATTTTATAAGTTAAAACTAACAGAATAAACTACTGCATATTTGTGGTCGCGGTATCTGGTGAAGGACCGAGTCTGCTGGTCTATAGCATTCTTAATAATCATTTCAAATTCCCTCAGCTCCTCATCACGGCCCAAGATCGGATGGCGCCAGAGTGGGCCGTCTTCTTGCCATCTAAAATAACAAAAATCAGTAAATACACCTTCAAGCTTAATATATTTTGTATCTCATATTTCGCTAGCTGTAGTTTTATGCCCCACGTAATAAGGAGTTCTCTCTATCGTAACAGCCTAGCAATTTTTTACATTTGAATAAAAAATTTACAGTTAACAGAACATTTTTTTATCTGAGATCCAAAGGTTTTGTACTAAATCGTGTCTTAATATTGACCTTTAGATTGCCGCTTATAATTAATCCTTATACTGTTGCCAATTTACTGGTATAAAAATAATACTAACCCCACTTTACTGAATTGATACAACGGGCCAGGCTTTGCTATGCCTTTCAAAGGTCTTGATTTCAACAGTTTAAAGTACTCTTGATCCAGTTTGCTTCTCAGAAAAGTCTCCTTGTCACAAGACACCATATTAGTATAAGTCACCATCAATCTTGCTGCCTGTTCAATTCAATTTAAAATGCAATAGTTGTAATTCGTTCTTACTTTTTATAGGTACCTATCTAATTATTAATTCAGAGGATACGCTACGTGACTCTGCTACTCAAAGCATCGATACTCCATAGGCCCACACTCAACCCCATTCGTGGTACTGGTGTTCTACTGCTTACACTGCTACCAGTGAAAGTAGAGGAAGGCTCCTGCCTTCCTCTACTTTCACTGGTATCTCGAGAATGCTACCCGTTGAAGTGCGTATGCACCTTTAGATTAATTTACCTATGAAGTATAATCCTTAATAATAATATTGTATTCTGCTTACTATTATACAGTTTACTTCATAATGCGCATTATATTTTAACAATTATTCAATAACCTAATTTCGTACGTTCCGATTGTTCTTTTAATATACCATAGGACCTCCAATATTACATGACGACCCTGCCTCTGGGGGCCTGCCAAGGGGCTTGAGTTACCTATTGTATTTAGTATTCTATGTAAAAGATGAGATGAAGAGTTATGTGCTGCTCGACTGTAGAAAAAGAAGATGCTCCTGAACCAAAATTCGGCTGGCGAGAACAATAACGCCATGCTCAAGGACATTGGCGGACACGTGGAACGGCTGAGCCTGATCTCTATGATTATACTCGCTGTGATAGCTGTTCTGGTAATCTATTTCGCAATAAAATTATATGGGAATTATCATCGTCAATGGATTCAAGAAGAAATAGGTCTTAGTACGTTCCAGCGTATTCGAGCTTCCATGAGAGAACGAGTAGATAACGGGTCCAGCGATAATCGTGAGTGATAAATCGATCATGTGTTCAGTGGAAATAATATATACATACTAGCGGACTCGACAGACGTCGCCCTGCATACAAAAAAAAATCTAAACCATCCTCGAATTCATTTGAACACACACAAAAAAAAACATTCAAATCGGTCCAGCCGTTTAGGAGGAGTTCACTGTCAACACACGTACAGAAGAATTATATATATAAAGATATAATTTGAGTTCAATGTTTAAAAATCCATTAAGTGTCATATTTCATAACGTAAATAACTAAAATCTTCAATAATCGTGCACAAGTACTCAGTGAATTTGATACCGAGTGCGCAAATCTGCAACGTTGGACATTCTATTACATTTTTTCGTAATTATTTTACTTAATGCTATTGTTTTGTGTAGAATTACAAGTTAAAGAGTATATTATTATGCAATGCTTATTATAGAATATGATTGATGGCTTAATAGAAAATTTTAACATTTTAATAGACATACTTAGCGCAGGTATGTCTATTAAAATGTTAAAATTTTTATTTGATTAAAACGGGCAATAGTAGATTTAAAGGTACCTAAAGTCATTGAGACAAAGTTAAGTGAAGCTAAAGGTATTATCGGCCATTGTCAAAATATTTTTTTATTGTTACAAAGTAGTAAAGACTTTAAATTAGCATCGGCGATAGACGTTTTTCAGAATATACGATTTGTGTAATTTTCCTAAAACAGATATGACCAAAATGGAATTTGACTTTAAGGTGGAGTGCAATTTGCTTCCAGTTATGGACGGCACTTAGGAGGCGATTAATAGATTCTGTCAAAAGGTATGCGAATATGTTAAGCGACACAGGTAACACCATGTTAATTACATTTATTCTTAAAAGTAGGTTGTCCGAAAAAAAATGTTGCGCCTTGCACGTTCTTACAAAAGTATTGAAGATTTAATTAAAGATTTGCGAGAACACCTCTACCTAAAAAATCTTTCATGGCCATACAGACACAGTTACAAAATATACAACAAGGATCTAGTTCAATTGACAGTTACGGTAGTGAACTTGAAAAATTGTTTACTGAGTTACCTATTGCCAAACATATGATAACCCAAACATGTATGACGGCTTGAAACTTTTAAATGAAAAATTTGCTATAAAACGGTTTTCAGAAGGTCTACGCATCTCTAGGCTTGGAACGATTATCTCGGCCCGAAACTATAGCAATCTTGCGGAAGCCCTCCAAACAGCAAAAGACGAGGAAAGAACGCACCAACCATCAGCAGGTAACATTATGCATGCATCCAAAAATGGACGAGGTTGGCTATTCATTAGATAGCCTCGAGGTCATTCCTATCAAAGAGGCAATTATCGTAATTTTCATGGTCAATATAATAACAATTACAATCGCAATCACCTGTCTAATCAATACAATTACAGTGGCCAGCAGAGTCGTTTTAATGGTATGAATAGGGGACGAACGTCTTCAAATTATAAAGGATACCAACGAGGTAATAGGAATACTAGGTGGTACAGGAATCGTGGTAGAGGTGTATTTTCTGCACAACAAACAAATAGCACTCCACAAAATGTTGCAGAAATTACTAAAAATATAGAACCACCACCTGACCAGTTTTTTCGATCCTAAACATTTTATTTTATCATTTCATGGTAATGCAAAATATGTTGTTTTTAAAATTAATAATATCAATTACTATTGGCTTGTGGATACGGGCGCTTCAATGTCAGTTATTAAAAAGGAAGCGTTGCCCAGGAATTCTAATATACGAAAGGATGATACTTTAATAAATGGTTAACGTCGTTCTCAAGCTGCCGTTACCTTAACTTTAAAACATAATTCTGAAACGTTTGCTCATAATTTTGTTATTTTTGATTTATTACCATTAAAATGTGATGGAATTTTAGGATTAGACTTTTTAAATAAATATCATGCCAATATTAATTTAAATACAAATATTTTAATTATAAATATCAATGGTAGACAATATTATTTAAATTTGTTGAAAAGTGTGATAAAATAAAAAATGGACTTATCTACTATTCCAGCCCGATCAGAGTCAATACATTATGTATTTGTAACCGAACATAACAATTGTGATGTCATTACATGTGGGCAACAGTTAATGACTGATTTGTTTTTAGCTAGTACCATAGCGATAATCCGTAATAATAGAATACCTGTTACAATATTAAATGTTAGTGATAAAGAAATAATGTTACCTGACTTCAAACCTGATTTGCAACCTATAAGTAATTACAATATTTGTCAATTTTGTGATTCCAATGTTAATGTAGAAATAGTTACAACATAATTAAATTAATTAAAATTGAGATATTTGAATTCCGACGAAAAGGAATCTATAGAGGCAATTTGTGCCAAATATTCTGATGTTATTTACCTTAGTGGCGATAAATTGACTACTACAAATATCTATGAGCAATGCATAACGCTCAAACCAAATACTAGTCCGAGTTATAGAAAACCATATAGAATGCTTTAAGACCAGAAATATTAAAACAGGTTAATAAAATGTTGGAAAAGGATATCATAGAGGAGTCGTCTGATAGTGAATGGTCAAAAAGTCCGATTTTATTAGTACCAAAGAAAAATAGGGAAGGAGACAGAAAATGGCGATTAGTTATAGATTACAGTAAACTGAACGAGTCTGTTTGTGATGATAAGTTTCCCTTACCCAACATCAATTAAATTTTGGATTATTTGTCTGGTGAAAAATTAACAGCTTTTACAACAAACTCTGGTCATTACCAAATGAAACGATTGCCAATGGGACTCAAGACAAGCCCAAGCGCATTTAGTCGTATGATGTCCATAGCAATGTCAGGATTGACATACGATAAGTGTCTGGTCTATCAAGAAGACTTTGTTATAATTGGGAGAAGCCTTTCTTCCCATAATCAAAATTGATTTACTGTTATGGAGAGATTGAGAAAAGTTAATTTAAAATTGAACCCTCAGAAATATGAATTTTTAAAAAAGCAGATTCTGTTCTAGTCCTTGTTGTTTCAGGAAAGGGTGTTTTACCAGACCCCGAAAAAATTAGAATATTGAAATATTATCCTGTCAAAATGCTTGCAAAAAGCTTGCTACAAAGCGCTTAATTTCGTTAGAATTTTTAATTCTAACGAAATTAAGCGCTTTGTAGCATTTTGCAATTATTATAGGAAATTTATCAAATCATTTTCAGAGATTACCATGCCATTAAATAAACTATGTAGGAGAAACGAATCGTTTGATTGGAACTCTGAGTGCAATAATGCATGCGAATACCTAAAAAAGGCCTTGACTTCTTCACCTATATTACAATAACCTGATTTTTCAAAAATAACGAAGTTGTAGTTCAAACAGATGCTTCAGGTGTAGCTATAGGTGCAGTATTATGCAACAAAGATTTGAGACCAGTGGCATACGCAAGTAGGACCTTGAATAAAGCGGAAAAGAACTATCCAACTATTCAAAAAGAACTTTTAGCAATAGTATGAGCTCTCAAATATTTTAGACCGTATTTGTATGGTACAAAATTCACAATAATGACGGATCATAAACCTTTGGTATATTTATTTGGCATGATCCGTCAAAAAATTACTGAAATTACGATTAGTTTTAGAGGAATATGATTTTAAAATAGTATACATGTGAAGGGCAAAGAAAATGTCGTAGCAGACACCCATCTAGAGTGTGTATAACATCGGACGATTTAAAAAATATGCATGAGCAGTGTATGTTTGTGATGACTAGAGCACAGAAGAAAAAGTTGGATGAAAGATCTGATATAGAGAAAGATAATGAGGTTCTTAGTAAATCCACCGACAAATGGCCTGATCAACCACGAGCTGTGGATATACTAAGAAAAACTTGTGGTTTAGTGGAAATGGATTTTATTGAAAGTAATGAATTGAGAATTTTGCGAGAGAAGAAGATGGTTGATAGAGAGTATAAATGTTTTATGTTTGTAATGGTAGAATATATTAATCTTAGTTTTGAGGCACATTTTTCGCGAGCCGGATTTGTACAGAAACTGAGTTCTTTTTGTAAACTAATACGTGTCGATGAAGTTTATATCATTAAAAAGAAAGATAATATTGAGAATATCTGTAAAGAGCTATCTCTTTACAGATATTCTTAATAAAATCAATATAATCTAAAGGAGCATACACACTTCACCTTCCCCTTACAATGAAAAAAAGAATGAACTTATCTCAATTTTTTTGTATAGTGAAATAAAACATGTCTGCATAATAAGTAAATAAATCTAAACGACCATATACACTTCACCTTCCCCTTACAATGAGAAAAATAAACTTATCTTAATCTTTATTTATTTTTAACACAATTAAAACGTGTCAACCAAAAAATTTGATTATATTATTATCATCTTACAAGTTAACAATGCAGTGTATACATTTAGTGATAGTAAGGTCTTGTTCTATTCTTATGTATTAATTCTATCTTATTATTTTTATCTATTTTTACGTTACAACCTAAATATTCAATTACTTTATAGGGACCTTCAAATAATACATATAATTTTCGACCTGTCTCATTACGTAACAATACTGATTCATATTTTTGATACTTGATCGAATTTACAGACTTATCATAAATTTCTTTTCGTTTTTGCTTATTACATAACAATTTTTTCTTTGCATCGGCTTATGCTAAGTGCAATCGGTATTTTAATTATAAAGGATAATTATCAATGTTATACAAAGGTTCAATATTATCAGAAATATTACTTGGTATACGACAGAGCTTACCAAAAACTAATTCATATGGCGTGTAATTTGTTTCTGAGTGGACTGTATTATTAAAGCTAAAAGACCAAAACGGTAGCCAATAATAATAATATTTTTTATTTTCTCATCACAAATGTTTGAACAGTAATATGGCTTAATCTAACATCAATATAAAAAGACATTTGTGAGAGACTGGTGCCCGAAATAGGTATAGGAATACCTGTGTTACGGGTCACCAGCGGCCCCAAGATCTAATAGTAGCCGTATTATAAGATTAAGTATAAACCTAGTGTACGATGAGGAATAATATTAACAATACTAATACTACTATACTAAAATTCCTTTTATTCTATTGGAGTAAATTAATTGGATATTGGGTATACATCTAAATATAAAAATATTTTAATAGGTCCAAGTATCTGTATAATTGCCACATTGAATTCTTAAAAATGCACCCTACGTCTTGTGTGCATTTTCAAGAGCTCCAATGGACTGGTGATGGTTGGCTGTTGAAGATAATAGCCTCCTAAAGGGCCAGGTGTTTTCTAATATAATATGTTAGAAAGTACCTGTGATATGAGAAACATAATAATAATATAATATCAGTCCTGTATTAAACTGTCCCACTGCTGGGCACGGGCCTCTTCTCACTGTGAGAAGGGTTAGGCCATAGTCCACCACGCTGGCCTAGTGCGGGTTGGCAGACTTGACATATTTTTTTTTTTTTTTTTAAAAAGACAACTCCCGCATTAGGACTATATCCTGTGTCGCGGGGGACTTTACAAACATACAACTAACGGACACAATGAACACCCAGACTCGAAACAACAATTTATGAATCACACAAAGTGTTGTCTCGTGTGGGGATCGAACCCACAACACTCGGCGCAGTGTCAAGCGGCGAGGCGGCCGTCTAAACCACTACGCCAACCGTGCAGTCAAAAATATCTTCGAGAACATTATGGAGAACTCTCAGATATGCAGGTTTCCTCACGATGTTTTCGTTCACCGTTAAAGCAAGCGATAATTAACTATTTAATACGCATATAACTTCGAATAGTCAGAGATGCGCGCCTTGGGTTCGAACTCGAGATCTCTGCATGGCAGTCCAACGGTTTCCCACTAGGCTATCGCTGATAGCTTTTCAATATTTAGAATTTTGCAAACCTGTTCCATAGTAGCGGATATAAATTCTGTTCCTCGATCTGTTGCTTTATAGCAACAGATAATAAATACTGCCGGAATACCAAACTTTAAAATGAAATGTTTGACAAAAGCATCTGCTATGGACACGGTTTCCTTATTTTGTAAAGGGATAGCTTGAACAAATTTATTCAGCTCACACTGTATGGTCAATATATAACAGTTACAATCGATGTATTTATCTAAAGGACCCACTACATCTAAATATACTTTTATCGAAAGGCGAGGAAGCCGTGGTGGTAATTTCCATTGGCTCTTTAATATATCGCAAATATTTCGATTTTTGGCATTTCGTGCATTTCTTTACAAATTGTTTTACATCCTTTTCAATACTTGGCCAATAGTACTTTATTTTAATAGTATTTACTATTCTTCGCACTCCTGCATGTCCGCTAGACGGTAGTAAGTAGAAGTCATTCATAACAATAGTCTTTTTGTCATTGTTCACTATTCTTTTTACTCCTTGTAACATGCATATTCGAGGTCCGGACCAATATTTTAGTGACTATAGAGTCAAGGGAGTGTAAGGGGAAGGTGAAGTGTATATGCTCGTTTACATTTATTCACTTATTATGTAGACATGTTTTATATGACTGTATAAAAAAAAATTGAGGTAAGTTTATTCTTTTTTATTCTTTGTAAGGGAAAGGTGAAGTGTGTATGCTCCTTTAGATTAATTTACCTATTAATTATGCTCCTTAATAATAATATTGTATTCTGCTTACTATACAGTTTACTTCATAATGCGCATTATATTGTAACAATTATTCAGTAAACTAATTTCGTACGTTTCGGTCGTTCTTTTAATTTACCATAGGACCCCCAATATTACACCGTTTCACGGGTAGTATTCTCGAGATTAAATGCTGTTTTATTTGCAATTGTCCTGTTAAGATTATTAAGAGTAGTCCATTTTGTTTATTTTGGCTGGGAAACAGATTGCGTTCCGATTGGCAAGGCAGCCACTGTGCTCTCTTTACATAACAAAAGCTACACATTTCACAGTAGGTATATATTAAATTGTGATACCTTGTTGACTGCGGGACCAATAACAGTATACTCTCTACGCAACATATGGCCGACGACACCGCAGTATGTAGATCCTGAAATAGTTAGTACACATAAACCCTATGTATACAGGTGTCCCGTAATTAATGGATAACCTTGAAATGTATTATAGTAGAACAGACGGCCGTACAGAAAAAATTTGAATAAAAAAACATTAAAAAACAAAAATCCGATGGATTTCATTCATTTATGGTCGTAGTCTACAAGAAAGTTAAATGTGGTAATAAAAAAAATCATGTCTCAGTTATTAGTTAGGATAGATTTCTTCCATTTTTTTTTGAACGGCTATCAATTCTATAATACATTTCAAGGTTGTCTATTAATTACAGGACAACCTGTATATGTAGCCACCGCACGTATGCAGCCTTGAACCGCACACGCACGACACCACAAGACCATGACTTGTTTTGTAGAAATAAGATTAGGTCTGAAAAGAACTTTTGTGTTAAACGTTAGCGCCGCGCACGGAAATTAACGTACATAAACTAATCTTGACTGACTGACTTGCTCAGATTTTTGTCTACTATGAATTAAGGTGTTAAAAATGAAATATACACATTCTGAAATCTGGAGTCCACGTGTTATTATACCCGTCACTATCCACGACCTCCAAATATACATAGATTAAAAATATATTTTCAGAACCTGCAGACGTGTATGGATGGTGCAGTATTTGAAGCGTGCTTCTACGCTATACAATTGATTTGGAAGTCTATAGTAATAGTATAGTCGTAGTTATTGCAATCCACAGTTTATTGTATCAAGTCTAGGGATCGCCTTTTTAAACGATAGTTCACTTGGAGATCAATTGTACAGATTTCTTACACAAGAATTATCAAAACGTCCAGTAGTATATCGGTTAAAGCTTATCTAATAATGGAAAACCCACCTACCCTCTTATAATGCTAAAAATCTTAACCGGGTCTATCTATTTAGTTTAAGTATCACCAGCGCCGACCCTAGTCTTTGATCAGGGTAGAGCGAGATTGTCTTCCGGCGCCCTTTTGCTTTCACTTCACGTAAATTATACTTCGGTTTTATATAAATTAATATTAGGTAATTCCCAAATCTTCAATGCCAAGTTTAAATTGTCCCAAATTGTAGAAAATTGTTTTCGTATTTGGCTTTTTAGCGCCCATTGCCATTTGGCACCTAGAGCGACCGCTCTTCCCGCTGCCCCAGGGCTGGTGCTGAATATTTGGTACCACTAACCAGAAGTGACTCCAACGGATACGCTAATAATATTAGGTTGCACAAGGTTCTCTATCAAATGGTAAGCACATAGCACGGCGTTTTGTGCTTCGTCTTCATGTTTGAGTCCTCTCAAACCAAACACAACTAGAAACATCATATCTTTGTCAAACATTGATACTTTGTTTACGTAACCGCCAGATTCTGACGTCACACTGAAAAAGAAACATTATACGTATCTATACGATTATAATTAATATAATATTTCTTAAACTACCAATGTGACAAACATGCAAACAGTGAAGATACATTGTAAGCTTCTAATACCCGAGGTACTCGTAACTCGTTCGTTGCCGAAGCTAGGAAAAAGGATGGATGAAAGGAAAGGAATAGGACATATAGGTATGTGAGCTTTCGGCATTTTGGGCGAGACGCAGTAACTACATTACTCGTCTTAGAGGCTACCAGGTGGTATACTATCGTGCTTCGACAAAGCTGGCTCATTCATACCATCACGTCACAAAATGCCTGGCAACGGTGCGTAATGGACTCTTCCACTTATGCTCGATAACATTAAATTAAAAATATAAAGTCCTGTCTCGTTTGTCACATGACCATAGTTTGCAGGCGATATTATTATGGTGAGATCCGACGATTCGATTTCTGAACAAGGTTGTTCGCAATAAATGTAAGGTGGCGCGGGGTCTAAAAATAAATACGTCCGATAGACGCCAATAAGCTCACCTCCAATTACGTGGGACGTAAAGCATAAATAGTGAAATATGGATGTAGTCTTTAGCCTATCCCTTTGGAGGCTACATAAGGATAATCTATAAATGTGTATGTGTACAGACTTATAGCGTAAAGAACCAACCTTAACACACATTTATAAACAGTATTGACTAAGTCGATCATCACATCCGAAGTGACTGTCTTCGTGATGATATTAAGGAACACGACCACAACGTGGCGCACCTCGGTCAGGAAGTCCATGGGCTCATCGTTGTCCACCGCTCGAAGAACAGGCACAGCCATAAAACGACGAAGACCTTGCCAATACGGACTTCGTAGAGCTGCGATGATGGCTGGACGAACTGAGTATTGTAAACGAGAAATAACTTCAACCATGAAACAGGATTCGATATCGGGGCCTTAACAAACCGTGTCGCCAGTATATCATTTAAGCCACTTATGGTCCTGGTTAATACGTTGTTAACAGTAGATAGATAGGTAGGAGATGCTTGTAATGAGTAAAAAACTGTATCCTTGTCCAGAGCCTGGAGAGGCTGGTAATCTGTCACACAGGGTCTCCTAGTATAGATACCAGTCTCTCACATAGATAATTTGACTCACTAATGTATTAATTTGATATATTTATTACTATACTCTGTAATTTTCTGTGTGAGAGAACAAATAAAGAAATTTATTATTATTATGTTTCTCTTATCACAGGTACTTTCTAACATATTATATTAGAAAATACCTGGCCCTTTGGAAGGCTTACATGGAGACATGGGTCCAACGTGATGAGGCTTTTCGAGAGTTTTAATCAAAGGTGTGATGGAACACCTACAGCGGCACTAGCCGCAGCAGGCGTAGGACTATTGCTACGTATGGATTCTAATATATGGGCTATGGGTATGGGTGTTTGGTGGAACGGTATATTGCTAACTATGTATAGTATTATATTATCTGTGGCTATGCTAATGTAGTAATGTAGCTTGCACTTTTTAATATACTTTTTGTTTTTAATTTTTCTTATTATTTTTTTTTCCTGAACATCCTTCAGTTCTACTATAAGACATTTCAAGGTTATCCATTAATTACCGGACAACCTGTATATAGGTACCTAATTGACAACGTGAAAGTGACTGCTACGTATATATTATATCCTATACGAAGTAGTTATCTTTGATTAAAAATATAGGTTTATATAATTTAATAAAAATCATGCTCACGATTAGTCGTGAGCATGATTTTTTTTTTTACCTACTACCTAAAAAAATACAGCAAATATAAACCAACGTAACAAAACAACAGTGACTTAAAGTTAGTTCTTACGTGAATACTTCCTATATTGTAAAGTGTACTGCTCGCTAGACATCTTTTCAGCCCGCACATTATCACAATCTGGAAATAACATATATCTGTATCCACTAGAAAGTAACGTAGAATTTAATACTAGTACTACAGTCTACCAACAAACTTGATATTATGTACCTAATCTACTAGATAATACTACTACTAGACCGCAAAAATAATAGGTTTGTGGTATATAGTTTTACTTGTAGACAACATTATGTGTCCAGGCTGATATACAGAAAGCCAATCACTATAGGACTAAAATACGTGTTTCAGCAAAAACATTATTAACTGCTTAGTATGTAGATATTATTGATGATAGCTGGAGCATGACTTGAAGTATGGGCAGTACATTAAAGATTATGTTTTATCCTAATGGGATATGATAGAGGACGTACACACAGCGACACATCTACCTAGACTATTTGGACTTTGAATTATTAGAAGTTGAACGCTGCAAATCGTGCGAGAGAGTGCGTTATATTTTTGTTATTATGTCTCACTCAAGCTAAACGGGACGCGACGCTCTAATCTTACCATTACATCGACACCACTATGCACTGTCCCTTTCCGACAATTCTCTATTTTGTATAGCGTAGTTATGCGTATATAGGGTGTCTAACTTGATGTGTAGCCGTGTGTACAAGCCCTATGTATGTATATTTATGTATATGTATGTACCTATGTATATTTCTCTTCAAAAAAACAACTCGTGTATTAAGGATGATTTCTATGAGGATATTCTATGGTGCCAAACACAGAACATATTTTATTTAAAGGATAACTTTGTCCTGAGCGACACTCTAAATACATACAATTTTGTTTGCCAAATTACTAAAATGAGCTTTAAATAATTTCTAATATTAACACGATTTTTTTATTAGCTTCATACGTATGTTAGTATGTATGTAACGGCAACTTTGAACATGATTTGGGTCACCTTCAAAACGTCGGATTAACTCTAAAATTAGCATACTTATCAAGGACCGATGACAATACAATAAAGTAGAAAAAAAAAAGAAAATTTACCTTTTATTTGTATTAATTGTAGTTGCATGCAAGAATGAGACAAATCAACACACTGCGTAACATGCGGTCTCGTTCTCGCGCTTAGTACTTAGGTACAACGCTTACCAAGGCCTCAGTAGGTACATAGTTAAGCGAACTTATCAATACCTGTTCCTGGAGATCCTTCCAACTTTTCTACTCTTTTCCATGATGCACCAACACCCAAAACCTATCGCCATAGAGTTAAATAAGTATAGGTATCATTATATTTATAACCATGGATGTTGAATGCAGCTGTGCATTAGGTACCTACAGCGCGGCGTACAACTTTTATTCATCCGTCAAATAGGTAACAGACTACCTATTCGAGGGATACTTACTCTTAGTGTTCGACAGGAAACTGATATCAATTTCAATTTTTACTTTCCGTACAACAAAAAGTTTTCAAAACAAACGTAAATTTTGCTTATGTTATAATTTCTTCAATTCCTGTATTGTTGTATAGGTAGGTATCTAATTTTATTATTTTATTTATTTCTGTTTAAAATAAACTACATAAACATAATTGTAGGAGTTTAAAAGTTTGATACCATGTGTAAGTTCTAAGTACTAAAAATGCATAAGAACTCTAACTATAATACTAACAAAAGCAAAAATAAACATATTTCTAACATTCTAACTAGGTATACTAATATTTACCGCTTCACCTTTGTATGTATTCCGTCACTGCACGGCTGCGTACAATACTCAGCTTCGTTGACGTACATCCACGCACTGGCCGCAGTGAGAACGTCACCAGCGGTAGTCATGTACTGCGCCATCTTGACATCCCACACAGGTTGACCGACGATCACGTAGCTCGACTGAGTTTGGTCCTCGCCACCGATGATCGAAAAGTGGGAAAGACCAGCCGAGATCGCCACTTTCACTGTTTAAAAGTGTTAACAACCTGCCATATTGGTAAGACTAGACCTACTACTACCCTCATCAAAATAAGCTCTCATTATTTCTTCAGAAAAGCATAATATCATCTGTAAATACAGAACATTACCCAATTAATTGCTTTACTATTCCGTATAAAAAGGGACTATTATTTTTACCTATTGATACCTTATCGATTTTACCATGAATTATCTTGATATTATATATTAAATATATAATAATTAAATAATTTATAATTAATTAATTTAATAATTGTGATTATAAAATCACTACTATAAATATAATTATTCTTTGCAACCAGTAGCTTGCTCAGAATAAGCTAATAGAACTGACTGGCGTAGTCGTTAAAGTCGTTACACCCACACCGGTTTGATCTTGACACGGGACGAAAATTTGTGTGATCCACAAACGGTTGTGCCGAGAATGGGTGTTTTTTGTGTCCGTTGTTTGTATGTGTGTTAAGTCTTCCGCAACACAGGCAATATTTCTGGTGCGGCACTTGTCTTTCTAAACATAAAATATAATTTAATGTATTTACCTATATATTTAATTAGGTAGGTACTTTTGTAAACAAAACAGCTATAAAGTATATAGTCACTTTATAGCTGCTTAGCAAGTAAACTTAATTAAAATGCTCTTACCCTTTAACGTAACACCAATATCGGTGACGAAAGTACCATAATTCTTTTGTATAAGCAGTCCACAATCAATAGCATTGTGAACAACATCTTGCATAGACAACCTAGCAGTTTTCTTCCACATACTTAAAAAGGCATCGCCGGCAAACTTCAATACGTCACCATTATGTGCCATTATTTCCAAAATCATAGCTCCAATATAGGAGTTTAGTACTTGAGTTAATTTTGAAGGTCCGCCACGACTACTGGTGTATGCTTCGCATAAATTCGTGAACCCTACGATTAAATGGTTATTAAGTTATAAGTGTCTATAGAGATTTGCTTTATTAACATAATAAAATATGTAAACTATAGATACTTACAAAAGCAATCTAATTCAACTGAGTATGAAAGTATATCGAAAATCATTATGTCATTGAACTCGAGAGAACTTAAAAACCACCTTATATTGCATTAGGTGTAACTTTAGGTATATACTTAATGATAATATCAGCCTTGTTTAGATATATACTGTCCTGGTAAAAAAGCTTAATCAGACGCCTCAAGTTCGATCTCAAGGTAGGTACGTAACATTGACCTTTCAAAGTTATGTATTGTGTACTTTAAATAAGTAGGTAATTATCGCTTGTTTGAACATTGAAACCTGCATGTCTGAGAATTCTGCATAATATAGTCAAAGATATGTAAAGTCATCCAATGAAAGTGGACCAGCGTGGTGAACTATGGCCATTCTCTTCTTACAATAAAGGTACCTACAATTCCGAGATGGGCTGCAGACCGCAAACTGCAACCGCAAACTGCAAGCGACACCTCTTGTTTCTATGAATCTCTATGAAATTGATTCCGAGCGCGGCAACACTGTGGCCTTCAACCGCAGCGCGCAGCGACCGCAGACTGCAACGCCAGTTAGATGAAACGATACCAACTGGGTACTACTACATACTTTAACTCGATACCGTATGGGTTATAAGGTATCGATACCTACTTGGTATCGGATCGTTTTTTCGTAGTCTTATGAAGTATTAGTAAATAAGAACAACAGTGTACGTAAGTACAAGGTATGGTCTTTATTAAGCATTTATTAAAAATATATATTAAGGGAAAAAGTCTGTTTTCGATGTGCTCCCTAAAAACAATAACTTTTCCAAATGTTTTCCAGGTAATAAATACTAATAAATTATAAAATGAAAGTCCCATTTCAAAACCATCATAATGATTATTTTGTTTGAAATATATCAACCGCCCAATTCATCTCGTCGTCGTCGCCCGTCACGTCGACGCGTTTCGGGGCATCACTCCTGTTCTCCAATACATTTATTCTTGCCGCTCGTCGTGTCGCCCGCCGCGCAGCGCATTTAGCTCGGCAAAAGTCGCGCGCGCCGTCGATCCTCGCGACACGTTTGTGGGAAGGCTTCATACATTTCTATACATTTGATTTTGCCGCTCGTCGTGTCGCGCCTAGCTTTAGCTGGTAGCGACATCTTCGTGGCCAGGTAACCGAAAGGGGTTGATAAGTTCAAAATTTTTGATTTCCACATTAAGAAATTTTAGATTCCCATACACTTTGTAGTGATCAGCTGTTTGGTTTGTATGACAAGATTGTTTTGCACGAATCAAAAACTTGTAGAACAAAAGTTGTTCAGTTATCGATACTGAATGACCCGCTTTCGGCTGTAGGGTCTTTTGTAGCACCCTGTAATACAAACAAACAACATACTATTCCTATGTATACAAGCGTAGACGTTGTCTCCTCCTCTGCGTTCCATCATCATCAACAGCGGCATTTTGCCAAGAAACTGCGCCATTTGCGCTGCAGGAAAAATCTTTAAGGTTGTCCATAATTTGGAAACCGTCACTATTAGCAAATCTACCGGAATCTACAATTTCTATTTTCCTCGGGTCTATCAGTAGCATTGTAAATATGAAATGGCAAGTTATGTCGCTCGAGATAACCGTCTCGAAAAAGATTGTGCAAACAACAAGATGCTAATATCAAGTCATCTACAACATTCGGCGATACAGCAATAGGCGTATAAAATTCTTTGAATACTTGAGATAACAACCCAAAAGCATTTTCTGTTACGCGACGACCTCGGCATAATCTATAGTTATAAATTAGCTTCTCTCTTTCTAATCTTGCCTGTCTTCTACAATAGGGTTTCATCATAAAATCACTTAAAGCAAAGGCTTCATCTCCAATCAGGCAATGAAGTGACATTACATTAGTCCCTTGCAGAAGTTTCGGTGGAGGAATATTAAATCTATATGTTGCAATTTTTTTCCCATCATCGATTTGTAAAATATACCGTTGTCGGATTTTTTGCCATAGGTACCGACATCAACTGCTACAAATTCACAATTTGCATCCACAATTGCCTACAACACAACTGAAAAGTAATCTAGTTCATTTTCATTTAAAGAATAGTGATCCCCTGTTTTTAGGTGCTCTGACACGCACATGTTTACCATCAATTCCACCAATGCAATTAGGTATATTTCATTTTTGCCAAAAATCTTGTTTAATGCATTTGAAATCGTCCTGTGTGGGTGGTTTCATTAAAATTGGCACTAGTTTCAGTCTCATGACATTAAGTACAAGTTTAATAATTCGGGATATGTAGGACACTGATATACGGAATGAAGTAGATAAGGATTCATAGGTTTCACCGGTGGCCAAGCCAACTATATTTTTGTTTATTACAAGTGACGAATGTAAAAAGAAATGGAAGGCTATCCGCGATGGATATCATAGATTTAAGGGAAAACATCAATTAGGTACAGGTTGAGCTGCTCCAAAACACCCAAAAGATAAGAGACACCTGCTGTTATAATTTTTGGACAGTGTTCCTCAACACAGATCTGGTGGCTCAAATATACCTTCGTCACCAAGAGTACTACAAGGTAATGAGGAGGATAGTATGGACGATCTACTTAGTTCAAACGAACAAGAAGTATCCAAAGATGGGGTGACGTCTTGTGCCGAGCAAGATCACACTCTTGCTCGGCATAAGACGTCGTTGTCACTACAACGACGACATAACTAAAGCTAAAGTAGCAAATGAACACAAGACAAATTTAGTTGTCAACAGAAAGGAACTGAAGAAAGATTATATTTGAAAAGGCTGGAAAGACAGAGACGAAAGAAGACAGAGTTTAATTAAATCAATCTTGAAAAAGAAAGATGATGACATAGATTTGTTTATCCGTCACATTGGTGAAGTGTTACGAAATTTGCCAAAAGTAGAAAAAGCACAAGCAAAGAAGCATTCATATGCAGTCTTCTCGGACTATGAGATAATAGCAGCGAAAAATTTGTTTAGGTCTTCATCCCTTTCAACTTATAATTCAGACATTTCTACATCACTTTCATCGTCACCTAATTCACCAGGACCCAGGGACATTGATCAATCTAGGCCAAGCAGCGCGCCACACGTACTGCCGTCAGATCCTGCTTTTCAACCCGGGCCAAGCAGTGCGCCATATGTACCGCCGTCCGATCCTGTTTACCAACCTAGGCCATATAGTGCGCCACATACTGTACAATATCAGTGTAAATTACCAGGACCAATACATTATATACAAACAGGCCCTTATTCTCCAATAAGTACAGTAGCCGAATCACCAGGGCCTATGGATTTGTCCACTCAGGCGAATCAAGGTTATGTAACGAATGAAGAGGGTTTTGATTATTTTAACTTACCTTAAAGTTCGATAAAAATTTTCCTCGACGGATTACCGTCGATTTTTCGGTTGGATTTCTTCAGTAATTAAACTGACTACAAAGTCAAATTGATTTTATTTATACGACAATAGGTACTTTTGAAACTTTTCCTCTACACAAATTATATGGTTTTTAATCAAAATAGAAAAACTTCCTTCTTCGGTTCGCCTTTTAAATAAAAGATCAGGAGTTTTTCTTTCTTTTTTGGCATATAGTAAATCATCATCATCTTCCTCTTCTAACAAAAGACACATTAGTAAACTATCGGTAGCGTTGTCCGACATGCTGTCTCGCACGAAGATACTAGAGTGACTGAGGCATGATTCTATGCATTGTGCAGCTGCGGCATGCCACCGCGCTTGGAATAGAAGCAACCGCGACCGCAGGCAGCACTGCGGTCAACCGCAGCCGCTAGCCGCAGTGTCGCCTGCGGTAACAGACTGTAGCCCATCTCGGACTTAAACATTAAGAAGAGGACCGTGCCCAGCAGAGGTCAAAGTCCAATTTTGTATAGAACAGCTGTATTTTTCAGCGATTTCGGCAATGTCCCAGAACAAAAAGCATAATCACCCCCTGAGAGATTTTCATTATACTAAGAATAACCTTGTATACAGGGCTGATATTATTATTTATGTCTCGATATTTTAGTGCTGGGTAACATAAGTACTCGTTTGGTACAGTATATACCTACTTATGAGTAGAAGACACATACCAGTAACATCAATAAACATTAGAGCGGTCTCATAGCTTCTCACCGAGTAGTCGTGATGCTTGTAGATAATCTCATCAGGAACCATTGACGCTATGATGCCTATACGAAAGGCATCCTGCGCCGAACTGTGTGGCTCTTTCACCTCAAGCCTGAATTGAACATATTTGCAACGTGTTTAACGGTTACGCTTAATTGCATACAAATCATATTCGAATAAGGCTTTACATCACGTAGCTTTGTGCCAATATCAATAATTATTTACATATATCCTTTTTTTATACGTGGTGAAATGCTCCTTATGCGTACCCAAAGGGAGGCGAGAGGGTTGTCGGGCTCTCCCGAGACTTCGGACCTACCGACTAAAACCACCGCGGTGTTTACCTATATCCTGCGCTATCTGAATGGGTATTTGTTAGGTGGCCGTTAGCTGAAGTTAACACATTGTTTGTCTACCTACACGTGATGTCTATTTCCTTACATGTTTCGACATCACGTAATAAGGGCCAAGGTTATTGCCATCCCAGACAGATTGATAAAAACCCAAATAAATGTTAACTCAGGCCAGAAATTAAAGGAGTTCCCTATCAACATACAAGACACGAAGAAAAAGCCAAAACATTCGCTAAGATTCTGATTAATGTATAGTGTAGTTTGCCTTCACCGACTATCACGCTTTCAGGCTATCGCCAAAAATTTAAATCGTTTATACCTATGGTTCAGTAGTGAGAACATGCAAGTGACATGCCTATTTAAAAAAATATTTGCGTAGGTACCTCAACGTAGTAAATAGTTACTGTTTTTAAACAATTTTAATATTCGGAAATCTCAAATCGCTTGTGCGATGTAGAATTAAGACAAGATGACCACGTATGTACCTACATGCTCTAATTTACTAGACTGACTAAACTGTGCATGAGGTCTCGGTCTAGATGCCCGGATCAAACCAACAAAGTTATTAGGTTTCTACTGCCCTGAAATTCTCAAAAACTGTCTGGGCTTAAGAAATTGACGGTGTTGTACACCACTGTGACTCCAAAAGCACGTATAGTCTGCTAGGTCCTGCGTCTGATCTCTCTCCGTATCGAATTGCCATCTCTTGGGTCTATGAGAATAAGGAAATAGTGACCTACGTAATATAGATATACAGACTTGCGCCTGTTATACTACAAAGGCAAAGACTACTGATCTCTACTTGCTACGATGCTGTCATATATTTCTTGCTTTATTCGCTGTCATTACATTTGTCATGCACGCCCAAGAAGTAAATGTCGGTTATTATGAACTAAAAAACCTACGCAGGATGTCTCCGCGGTTCTCGTTGTCGGTGCCGAGCTCTTGGCGACAATATGTCAGTAGGCAAGTCTATCATCACCGAGTGACGATGGAAAGCTCGTTTCATTGCCCTCAAGTATTCATCATAATCGGTACTGCTCGCCAAGCTGTGCGTATCCTGTAGAGCCTTACGCGCATTCACAATCGTCTTCTGACGAACAATTTGTGGACTACCGCCTAGAAATTTAATTTATATTAGTTATACCGCAGTCGATACATAGTTTCTTACTGGGCATTTAATTTTTGTAATAGGCTTTAATTGGAGGTTACCTGCATTTCTGCTCATTTTCTGTATTTCCGTTATTTGTTGTTACTGTACGTACTACGTACGTATACCAGTTTATGCTAGTAGCTTACCATTAAAGATAAAAATTATACTACTACTATATTGGTATAGCAGAGATACTCAAACATAAAAATAAATAAAATATGTCAGACACCTGCTAAACTAAGATGGCAAATGAGTTATTTTTTATAAAATATGATAGCTCTCTTTACACAGAACTCTTTTTGTGCGGTAGATTAAAAATATACAGAATTGCACAAATTCGTATTTAATAAAATCCGAGTAAATATGAAATTATAGACCAGGGCTCACTTATGCTCACAGGCATACTGTAAGTAGACCGAAAATTCGCCTATAAAACTACAACAAAAACCATATAGCTATCTCCCTATGAATGTACTGCATCAGTCGTAGCGATTGCTACTAAATTGAATACTTAATGCTACTGAATTGCTACTTACTGGAAACATGTGTCATATTTAGTCATTATTGTCACCTGACAGATCTACCCGAGGCACAGATAATATAATAGGTACTATACGGAAACACATCCTAGAGAAATAGCTGACTGCGTCGTACAAAAGTAAGCTCGGCATAATAATGTTACAAGTAAATATTTATTTTCACATCTCTTTGTATTTTACTATTTACTTGTAATCTCAGCTTTTCAGTTTTGAATGTTTAGAAGTAGTAATTTATGCCAAGCAAAGTTCTCCCTTTCCAGTAGGTACCCATCAGTTCATATTGTCTTGTGTAATGTAAATTATAACAAAATTATAAACATAAAACGTATTTTCAGTCCATGACAGAGGTATGTTTGCGGTCACACTACTAACAAAAAGTTTAGCAATTTATTTACATACTAGCTGACCCGCGCAACTTAATCTGGTTCACATAAGAGAATTTGGCCCAGCAAAATAATGTCGAAAATAGTAATATAAATGTTATAGATAATTAGTTGTCCAGCTTCTGTAATTGTTGCGCACATTTTTTAATTTGTTGCCCATAGATATAGGTTTTTAGTTATTTCACAATAACATTTCCTGCTGCGGTAGGCAACGTTAGTAACGTTACCGCAGCCAGACATTTTCTTTTTTAATGAGAATATTGAAATAAATATTAGCTATATAATAAGTTGTCTAGACGAGGTAAATATTGCAACTTATTTCGTATTTGTTCTTTCTTCGGCTGCGAAGTTATTCGAGATCCTGCTAGAGTAACGCTTGTGCGTTTGCTGGATCTCTGAAACGGTTAAGCGGATTCTGATCATCTCTTCAACATGACTTCGTAAGAATTAGTTATAATTAGTAGTGCAATAAAACACAAACAACAAAAATAATGCCCCTTTTAAAAGTTATTTAATTAAATATAAAAACGCTTCGATACGTCCTAACACTTTAAATAAGAGCTGTAATGACTTTCTTTAATCGTTATTTTGCAGCTTGTAACTGTCTTTAAATGTATATGAAGTTTCATTAGTATCCTGTAAGTAATTAACAAATACCTATTGTCTTCTGTATACGCGAATGTTATTCATTGAAATTAAACGCATTTATAAGGCTTTTAACGCGTTGTTTACTTTTAACACTGTATTACATAATTTTAAAACTGTTACACTACTACTATTGAATTTTACTAATTTTTAAGCTAATACAATTATTAAATCTATTAAAAGTATTTATATTTAGTTTTACACTTTACTGCTATACTACCTACCTTATGTAAGGGGTGTCACTGACAAGATTGGCTACATCTTGAAGCGAGCTTCAATCAACACATAGGTACTTCAAGCCGCCAACGAAGATAAGTCAATTTTTACCATCTGTCAAGTGCCAATTACCTTTACAAGATGCAGGGGTCTATAAAATAGATTGTGACTGCGGACTCTTATACATTGGTCAAACCAAGAGAAGCGTAGGTACCCGCATAAAAAACACATAGCTGATGTAAAACACCAACGCTCGTTGAAGTCTGCTGTGTGTGAACATGTACAACAGGGGACTAACCACTACCTGAGATTTGACAAACCACAGATTCTCGCTAAAGAACACCGATTCCTACCAAGGATGCTTCACGAGGCTATTGAAATCAACAAAACATCCTAATTTCAATAGAGAAGATGGTTGGAATGTATCACCAGCTTGGGATCCAGTAATTCAAATAGTAAAACCCAAGAAGAAGCAAACCACAGCTAGACTTCATGATACTTTGAGGTCATTCTGCGTAAATAGAAACACCAATGATTAAATTATGTTCGGGTACTTCGAAATAACTACACTGGAACATTGAGACAACTACCATCTTAGTTTCCCCGTGGCCATGGCTGCTAAAAAGCAACCGTAACGTCGGGGAAAGTGAAAACCTAAATATAAATAGTTTTGATAATTGTATTAGCTTAAAAATTAATAAAATTTAATAGTAGTAGTAGTGTAAGTTTCAAAATTATGTAATACAGTGTTAAATAAACAACGCGATAAAATCCGTATAAATGCGTTTAATTTCAATAAGTAATTAACAAATAATGATAAAATTTAGTTCGCAACATTCACGGTCACAATCCGCGCGGCATTACTTGGCCACCGATAAGCCTGTATGTAGATATACAGTGTGACCCGCGTTAAAGTGCAACCCCGAAAATGGGTGAAATTAGATCGAAAACTATCGACGAAAATGGGTCTAAAAAACTTCTAAAAAAAAAACTATTTTTTTTATACGCCACTGAACATTTGTTTCCCGAATTTTGACCTCTATGTACAAATAAATTTATTCCTCCCAAACTAGCTGGCCGATTTTGATGAAATAAACGACAAATCAATGCCAAGTATTTAGCGATGAGAATAAAACAAAAAAAAACAACAAAAATGGCTTTAAATACTTCATTTTTTTAAATACTTGTGAAAAAAGTCACTATTTTTCACTGTTTTTTTCAATCAACTCAAATTTCTATGAAATAAACCCCTACATCTTGATTTGTTTTATAATTTATTATTATTCTTGACTGTATTAGCTTTCAAAAAAAAAATAATCAAACATTGTATCTCTAAAAATACAGGAGTTACGAATTTTTAAAGTTCACTACTCAGAATGGGCAAATCCAGGTAGAGACCCTTTTTTTATTCCTTTGTTATACCGGTGGTCGGCTGCTATTGTGTTCAATGCTTGGGGAAAAGGGAAGGGGTATTGGTACAGTCCGGCAGTCGCCCGCGCTAGTCCGCTCCGATCACATCGCTGCTGCTGTACGTCAGCTGTTGTTCTCGCATTAAAGTTACAGTTTTTCGTTGAGTTTTCGTTATTGACTACTTGTTACGTTTTTGTTATTGACTGTTTGTTACGTTACTCGACTGTTTTCGTGGTTGTGCTGGGTTGAGATGCCGCGATTAAATGCATTCTCCCCGCGAGAAATCGCTGACATCCATTATTATTATGGAATGTATGGTGGACGCACAACAGTCGCTCGATCGGCATACGTAAATGCATTTCCGAACAGACTTGCACCGTCGGCAAGGAACTTCCAGGAAGTTCATCGGAAGCTCTCCGACATCGGACTTGGATTACAACACACAAGACGTGAACAAGAATCCATTGTAATCGACACAGCGATAGAAGAAGCGGTTTTAAGTACCGTTTTTGCCACTCCTACTATTAGTACGAGGCGTTTAGCTTTACTTCACGGCATATCACAAACCTCAGCGTGGAGAATCTTGAAGAAAGAAGGTCTACATCCATATCATTATCAAAGAGTCCACGATTTGCACGGGGATATGGATTTCCAATCAAGGTGCGTTATGTCGATCTGGCTACAACGACAAATTCGTCGCAATCCACAATTTTTAAAAAATATTTTATGGATGGATGAGTCGAAGTTCACCAGGAATGGCATCACGAACGCTAGGAATTTGCACGAGTGGACACATGATAATCCACATCTGAAGAGGGCCTCGTCATTCCAGGTGCAATTTTCAATAAATGTTTGGGCAGGTCTACTCGACGACATGTTGATAGGACCAGTAATTTTACCAGCGACATTAAATTCGGAACGATTCCTAACTTTATTAAGGGATGAGCTTCCCCGTCTGTTAGAGGATGTGCCGCTGGCATCGAGACAGGGCATGTACTTGCAAATGGACGGCTGCCCTGCTCACTACGGGCGCAATGTCCGTGAATTTTTAAATAATAATTATGCCAATCGCTGGATTGGGCGCGAAGGCTCAGTGGGCTGGCCAGCCCGCTCTCCTGATCTGACGCCGCTCGACTACTTTCTATGGGGCCACATGAAGCAAAAGGTGTACAGTGCACCTGTGAATTCAGAGGCTGAGCTTCATGACCGCATCATGAGGTGCGCTGAAGAATTGAAAAATGAACCGCAACTTATACGGAGGGCCACACAACACATATCATTACGCGTGGCAATGTGTTTGCAACAACGCGGAGCACATTTCGAAAACCTAATACATTATAATCTAAGTAAACAATAATTAATAATAAATCATTGTTTTTGATTAATTTTTGTTTTATTTCAACTGTCAACTAAAACGGAATAAGCTCATTGGAAGCTTATTTCGTTTTGTTATACACCCCAAGCATTAAATACAATAGCAGCTGGCCACCGGTATAACAAAGGAATAAAAAAAGGGTCTCTACCTGGATTTGCCCATTCTGAGTAGTGAACTTTAAAAATTCGTAACTCCTGTATTTTTAGAGATACAATGTGTGATTATTTTTTTTTTGAAAGCTAATACAGTCAAGAATAATAATAAATTATAAAACAAATCAAGATGTAGGGGTTTATTTCATAGAAATTTGAGTTGATTGAAAAAAACAGTGAAAAATAGTGACTTTTTTCACAAGTATTTAAAAAAATGAAGTAATTAAAGCCATTTTTGTTGTTTTTTTTTGTTTTATTCTCATCGCTAAATACTTGGCATTGATTTGTCGTTTATTTCATCAAAATCGGCCAGCTAGTTTGGGAGGAATAAATTTATTTGTACATAGAGGTCAAAATTCGGGAAACAATGTTCAGTGGCGTATAAAAAAATTAGTTTTTTTTTTAGAAGTTTTTTAGACCCATTTTCGTCGATAGTTTTCGATCTAATTTCACCCATTTTCGGGGTTGCACTTTAACGCGGGTCACACTGTATAAACTGAATGTTATATCAATAATTAGTTGGCTAGTTCAGTTTTATACCTGTAAAATTTCAGCGTAGTACATACAATAATTAAGGAGATATTAAAATAAAAGTCTATATGAAGTCTAAGACCGGGGTAACCAGACCATGTTTAGGTGGTTACAAAAAAGCGGCCGCGTAGTACAATAAGCTATCTTTTTAAATATGTAGAATAGTGTTACAAGTTTAGTACATATGTGTACACAAATGAAACTATATCTCATTGGTTTATTTTTCGATTCATTGTAGGCAGGTGATTCGTACATTGTTACATGTACTTACTTATTTATTATTTTAGCGGGCCAGTGCTTTGATTAAATATACCATAGGTGCACGTTCTCGTACTAAATCATACCCAAAAAATGTCAACGAATAAAAGTGAACAATAATAGTTTACTTGTTCCAAACAAACTCTTCAGCTTTATAATATTAGTATAGATGTGAGAGGGACAAGCCGAGCTAATGCAGAGCTGTCTTTTTTGTTTATCTTACAATTTAAGTTGTGTGTATACAAATGAGTTGATTTTTATTTGTCCTTATGTTATGTAATAGTGAACTAGCCTGTTATAAGTACTTATTAATTTCATGGTTGAGATAATTATAATGCTAGTGAATTGTAGATATATCTCATTGACTCTTGAAATTGATTGAGGTGATGTCATTTTTGTTTGTATGTAAAAAATGTTTCTGATGAACCTAGGTTAATTTTTACTCGATTATACAGAACAAAATAACGAAGTTTTGTCTTTGTTTTAATATAAATTACAAAATGTACATATATGTAATAGATCTTTTTAAATAAATTATATTATGTAGCGCCTGCTTATAACATGCCCGTTTTGTATTTGATTCCAAATTTGCTCTTTTAATTCTTCAGACATTTAGGTATCAAAATAGTAAATTGATAATAACTTTTATCCTTAAATGCTATGAGGTCCAAAACCATGTATGTATATAAAGGTCTACTAGCAACTATTGGTTTTTAAAAAAGACGATTCATTCGCATAGTTTGTTCTCACTGGATAGGTGACCAGCCATCCTGATGTCAGAATGACCAGTCATCTTTAAAAGCAGTATACTTAAAAAAAACCGGGGGTACCAGATATTTGACGATTAGTAGCAACTTTCTATAATTATTTCGATGTAAAATATGGAGTGATAATCCATTCTAATGGTCACCTTTATTTTGCTGACTGTACCTCACTATATTGACAGCACTAGACCAACCTAAAAGAATGACATTTTATACAGATAGTATGTGGTCTTAAATGTATACTTATTCTACATAGTGGTAAACAAAAATAAGTCGTTTCTGGTGGACTTATCCTTATTTACCTCTGTAACAGGAATATAGTCAAAAATCTAACTAAATGAGTTTTATATAGTTCATGAGTTGTTTGTTTACCTATTATCACCAGTAAGAAAACTGGTCTATAACTTTGTTGTTCACCTTTTCATCGCCAAAACTGTAGAAGATATTTATTTTTGGCAGATCCGATACACAGGTAGGTAGGTACTCTTGAGTTTAGGTAATAAACATAGGTACCTACCAATTGTGTATCCTAAGAAGTGACATTTGGTTCTCAAATAATTGTCGGTATTGTTCTGAGATTTCATGTTTTTGAATCACTGCTTGTATCCACAGCTGTCACAGACCTACATCTTTTTTGAAGTCGGTTAAAAAGGCAGATCGTGTTGTTGGACTCCTCATCTACCAGCTTTATTATTTAACAGTTTATTTTATCGAAGCTTTTAATAAGATTATTAAGAAAAGCAGTACCTAAGTAGGTACTATAAGAACTTACAACTTCTTGCATAATATATCAGTATCAAATGACTGAAGATGAAGAATAATCGGGATATTCATATAAAATACAAAACGTCAATAAAAATGTTTATTGTCATATCTTTTTTCTACAAAGTCAAACACTTATCCCCTTCAAATCGCGTAGAAGTCCAATCGTAGCCTGCTTTTCGTAGATCTTCCTCGTAGGTTTTCGTTAACTAAATCTAAAATTCAAGAAGTAAATTTATACACATTTAAATTACAAAATCACCCAAATGCTGATGTCAGATACAATTTTAGAAATAATATTTAGAGCCATAGTATATTAATGAATCGAGATTTACCCTTTGCATAATAATAAGTATATATGCTATTTAATAATAATAATATATAAGTATAAATGTAATAATAGTATAGAGTATATATTATATAGGTATGCTATTTAAATGCTCAAAAACTTTATAGCAAATTTTGTATGTACAGCTACGTTTTCATGTGTTTAATCAATATTTTTTATCTAGTACTTGGGCCTCGCATGGACCGTACGTCCATGCAAGCAGCTGCTCATCACATAAATAATGTAAAATATAAGTAACTAACAGTTGACTAATCACTTATATTTTATGACAAGATGGCCGCGACTTCTCTGCATGAAACGCAGTGTGCTTAAAATATTTCGATTCACACTATGTGCACTAACTCCGGTTATACTGAACGGAAAACAAAAATTGTGATGAACCATAAGCTAACAAACCCTGAAAACCGCATAAAAATCAGTAATTTTAGCATAACGCTCAAACAGACATGAAGAAAGGAAGTTAGTAATTTAATTTAAAAATACCTTCAATATCAGCTTTTTCACAGTATGTAATTATATGAATAGATAACCTACAACATGCTGAAGGAGGAATAATACTGTTTAGTCAGTCCTTTAGAATCTTGTACTATAGGCACCCTAAAGCGAACTTCCTATATGTACACTACCTACAACTCTCTAATCGACGAAACATGATTTTCTTGACTTTCTTAAGTTTTTAAGGATATTACCATCATGCGTCACAACAATAGCAGTCATATATAGAAGACTATGGCGTGTGAGACACTCGCTTTTTACGCATTTATCATCTCGTTTTTTATCATCAAATTTCTCTAATATTGTCTTCTGTTTACGCGAATTCATTGAAATTAAACTACTAACGAATTTTATCGCGTTGTTTATTTGACACTAAACTGTTACACTACATACTATTCTATTAAACTTTACTTATTTTTAAGCTAATTAAATTATGAAAACTAATAAAACAGTCAATACCATCTTAGTCTTCCCGTAACCATGGCTGCTGAAAAGCAACCGAAACGTCGGGGAAAGTGTAAACTTAGAAATAAATAGTTTTATTAGGTACCTAGTTTTCATAATTTAATTATCTGAAAAATTAGTAAAGTTTAATAGAGTAGTATGTAGTGTTGGCGTTGAGGGCACGATTTCGTTTGTCATATATATGTGACAATGGCGTCCAAAAGGTTAAGTGAGCTTAGTAGTAGCTCCATAAAATTACTACCTTCTAATTAAAAATAAAAATTGCTATTCAGGTTTGTGAAAATAAATCTAGGTACGTAGGTACTTATGCAGTGAATTTCAGTGAGTTGATGTTAACTTACCACATTTTATACTCACGCTTATCCTTATAGGTACTCTCCTTTTGCTTGTCTGGATCCTATCAGGGGCTGGTAAGCTAAATTAAATCATTTTAAGTGCAATATTTTTTTCCTCCAATGTGTTTGTGTAAACACGTAAAAAAAGTCATTACGCATTAGAGGTTAACTCAAAGTACTTCGGATTTATACATCACGAAAATTTCATCCATATGGGGATCGAACCCGTAACACTGCGCGTTAGAAATTGTAAGATGACTACAATAAACACTGCCAACCCCCACAGCTGTCTGTAGCTGTTAAAAGTTAAATATTTACTTTTATACTCATGGATATCTCTATGGGCTAGGTTCCAGTCCATGAATGAACATGGTCTTGACGAAATAAGCCACTATAGCCAAAGTTACTGTCTCTCCTAATTACAGCAACTCTTGTGCCATTCAAGCGAAAGAGATGTTTCAATTGAACTATTACTACAACTACCCACCATTAGTTAGCATTCATATCAAACCAGTCACAATTATTGAGGTGAAATAGTATATTAGCTGGAAATTAGTAACAGTTTATCAATAATTATGTTTAAGGTACTGCACTGCAGCCACTAACTTGTATGGTAAAATTAATTCATAGTCACCATCATATGTTTCAGAAGTTCAGCATGTTTGTAAGGGTGACAACAAATATTCAAAATTCACATTGAGCTGGGATAAAAGCTTTATAAGCAAGGGAATGTCACTTATTTACACCCACAAATTACTTACCAATGAATGGTGAAACTATTGTTGCTGGCCTACTGTATTTCACTATATTTAAGGATCACTATGAAATTATAAAAAAATGGACCTCTATGGATTCATCACTATGTTTTTACCTACACTTGATAGTTTTGAAACCAGTTTTATTGTCATTTACTGACCACAACAGCACTATCACAGGGCTTCACTTAATGATTTAGATTTGAAGCATTTTCACTGGTATTTCTGAACAGTGACTTAATTTAAACTTCCACTCCAGTGATAACATATCACTGAGGCACATTGGAACATCACAAACTAGTCACTATGTTATCAACAACTGCACTAACCATTTCTTCACAACTCACAAGGTTTAAAAAAACTACATCATAAGATGAAATATTCTATTTGGAAGTTCACACACTTACACAACACATCACCTAACCATACACTGAATAAGTATACACTATAACTTTTATCATAATAAATATACACTTTAAAAATGTTCAAAAAGAAAATATTTGCTGTAATTCTAGCAAGGACTATCTCTAGATTATCTGCAATAACAATTATTGCTGTCACTACAAGTGTGAGCTAACACAGCACTTGCACATGTTAAGGTTAAGTGAAATAATCACATAACAAAGTTTACAATCACCTCACATCACTACACGTCACAAGTATACATACCAAATAGTTCTTTCATACGACATGCCTTTATAAAGTACTTAAGCTAATGCACACTGACGTGTACAACAATATCTACTATGATACTATGCAGAACCACCTCTTACTACCACTATGACCAAGTGATCCTCTTTTAAACTTTCTTCTGTGAGGTTGTGACATGTTCTCTTTAGAAGCTCAGTGGAGAATTCACATGGAGGGAAGGAATACAATACACCGGTAGCTTCCGTTTCTTTGTTCAACAGTGAAATTACACCTGCTGCTTCTTTCTGTTTCAAATAGGACACCAAGTTCCTCATAGGTCTAGTCTGAATACTGGCATCCTCATTTGTAATGGAAGCTGTGGACCCTGCTACGCCTAAAAAGATAGCATGAGAACTGGAGGTGGCAATGCGCTTCTGAACATCATCCAGTTTTGGCTGGTCCAAGCGCAATCTCTGTGTAATTCTAAGTTGATTCTTGCCATCTTCATCTTTCATAAGACTGTCAATGATTTCATTATCTCCATCTGTCAAATGGAATTTAGTAGGGAATAGTGAATTCTTTAAGATTAATGCTCCATTCCATACTGTAGTTGCTTTACGCACAACTTCTGGAAGTGTTCTAGCTGATGTAAGCATTCCACCACTACGACGTGGGGATCCATCTGAATCACTGTCTGGAGAACGGCGACGAGGTGTTCGTGATCGCGAACGATCGACACCCGGTTCACGCGATCCAGACCGACGGGCTCTTCCTTCATATTCTGGGTCTGCAGGGGCTCGCCTCCACTCTTCATCACGATAATCACCTGAACCGTGATATACGCCTCTGTACATTCCACGTCCTCTACCACGATGTCCACCTCTGCCTCTGTATCCAGGTGTTCCATAGCCATAACCATCATCCCAAGCTTCATACCCTTCATAACCTTCCACAGGCCGCCCATCTTCTCCAACAGGTGGTGCATATGGCTTAGGCCTATATGGGCCACCAGTGCCAACGTCAGCAAAATCAATACGAAGGCGCCTTTCTGGGCCACCTAAAGGAAAACCTCTCATTTCTTTCACAGCGGCTTGAGCTGCATCTATAGAATCATACAGTATGTATGCATGAGGCTCTCCTTTTGCATATTCAATTTTTTTTATGGCCCCAAATCTGTCAAACTCCCTCTCCAGTTGTGCCACAGATGTCCAAGGACCCAAACCTCCAACCCAAACTCGTGTTGTAGGTGTAGCCTTCCCATAACCTATCTTACACTGGAATTTACCAATATATTGGCCAGAAAGTTCTACCTTAGCTCTATGAGCCATGTCCAAAGTTTGATAGCGGACGAAAGCAAATGCATTCCCAGTGCCAGGGGGTGGACGTTTGATGTCAATGTCTTCCACAATACCGTATCTACCGAAGATACGACGAAGTTCTTCATCAGATATGTTGATTTCTAAATTACCAGCGAAAAGAGTCCTAGTGGCCAAGGGATCATCTTCGGGCTGGACATGGTGTAAGTAATTGGGGAATTTATCTTTCTTGTTCTCAATTTTTTCGAATGGAGGATGATGTGGACGAGGCATGTATGGGCGAGGCATATAATGAGGATGAGGTGGATGATGCATGGGTGGTCTGTGGTGCATTGGAGGACCGTGAGGGCCTGCCATTGGATATTCGTGCATTGGGGGGCGAAAATCTCTATGGTGCGGTGGTACTGTCGGTGGGATACCATAAGCCCTATCATCAGGAGGTGGTCTACGTCTCTCAGGCACAGGAGACCAAGCATATGAATAGGGACGGTCATAGTCTGGGGGTGTTATGCTTCTTGGACGGCTCCTATACTCAGCTCTAACAGGCTCATAAACAGGGTCAACAATAGCAACTTTATCATACAAAATAATACGGGGTTTGGCATGTTTGGCATCTCTTGCATCTTCAGCACTCCTGAAGCATACATACGCAACTCTCTCATCCAATTCATGAGAAATCTTAATACTGAAGTCACCGAACTTCTTGTACTCTCTGTACAGCGTATCTTTAACGATGTCGTCGGACGCCTTCGGGTGCAATGCACTCACACATAGTACTTTGTAATACGGGCGCACAGAATCTTCTCTAACATCACGGGAGCGCACATAATCATCGCGGTGCGGCGACACGTACCGGCCCCGGGGACTCGGTGACCGAACCCGCCGACGGACACGTTCTGGTGTGACGCGCTCATCAGAGCTATCGTCATACCTGCCTATACTACTGCGCGTTCTTTTCGATCGCGGCATACTGTCCCTTGACGAACTCCTCTTCATGTTACGAATTTTCACCGTTATTCGATCTCTATCTCTATCGCTACGCGGTAATCCAATCATGAAAGCTCAGTTCGACGAACCACTATCTGAAATGCACAACATTACACGTCACTTCAAAATGTCGCTTTGTTCCAGAAGATATATCACCACAACGCACAATAATGTTTTAGTCTTACCACAACGAAATTAGCGACTCAAGTCACTTAGATCACTGAACACCTCCACTCTGCACAATAAATACAACTCTCACACAACGTAGACGCTTCACAAAACGTTAAAAATTAGAAATTTCGACGTTTGACTCACTTAGCAGCGGGCATTGTCGCAGAGAAATTTCAATATGGCTGACCGATGCGATGAGTAACCCACTTTATCGCCCCGCTCATCTCAACTCGGTGAACTGTTCCCCTTCCCCCGTCTACCTTCACTCCGACTTCCGTTTATGGTGAATATGTTTTGTTACTATTAATAAAAAGGTAACTAGTCTTTTCAATCATAATAATTTCCTACGTGAACTTAACTCAGTAACCGAAAACTAAATCAGGATAATAATTATATGGCTTATCTAACAATAACAAACTAACGTTATTGCTATTGATAATGCTATGTAGAAAATCATAGTTGCCGGGTCAGTCCGATATAATGAACAAGATAAGGTTTCTATTATTTTACACATGTTGTATACGTAGTAGTACTATAATTGTTTTATTACTATATTTTTATTAATTATACCTTGTATTCACTCATAAGTTGAAAAACGGGTCAAGTATGACTTTTAGCAGCTACGACGTCGAACGAATCACAGATAACATAAAGATAATCGTGAATGAATAAAATTACGTTTGACAAATTACTTTGTTGTTGACATAATTGAAAACAGTGAATATAATCCTCAGAAAATAGAAATATTTCAATTATTTTCATTGAAACAAATAGGTAACAAATGGTTTTGTTAAAGTTGTATAAGTTAATTATTATTATCGTCGAATTGTTGTAAATCATCACTACAAATTGCGATGATAAATAGGTATCCTTTACTCGTCAAAGTAACAACTTGTATTGGTATGTAAATAAAGTTGAATTTTTGAATAGGTTGGACAAAGTTCATGGCTGATATCATAAACATAAATAAACTTTAAAAGGTATTTATTTTAAATCCAGGTAATGTGGAAACGTTATTGCTGTCGCCTGATAACAGTGATAACAATTGAACACAAAGATAAGGCTTCACTAATTTATATATTCACCAAATAAAACGTTAGAAGCCCAAACGTTTTTAAAATGGATGTTGTTATCAAGGTTAATAATCAATCTAACGGAAGAGACAAATTAGCCAGGTTAGTATTACATATTTTTTGTGTAACTAACATTTATATTCCCAACCCAAGATTCACCATTCTACTTAAATGTAACAACGAATAAGTTAATAACCATTAGAAACGCTAATGAAAATATTAGATGTATTTACATAGAATGTATGGTACAATTATTATATTCAATCAGACTTTAATTTGAAAATGTTTCTCAGAACAATTCTCAGAAATGAAATTTTCTTAAAAACTTTCCTTGTGACATTTTCCTTCATATTTTTGTTTTTTCTTTTTCAAAAAACACTGGATTACCAGGAGGCTTTGCAAAACATATATATCTAATATAATATCAACCATACTGATAAAGATAGCATTATACTTTAATAATTTATCACTTATTACTGTGAACTGTATTAAAAATAAATTAAAATAATGTATACTATTACTGCTTTCAGTTTTATTACTATGTAAAAAATACTAGGAAATATGTATTCTAAACTTAAAAAAAGATATAGTTGGCCACCATAGGCACAAATCATCACTAACAATCTACCACACAAATTAATTGAATGTGGGACAATATTAAAGATTTTGTAAACATAATATAAGTTTATTAAAACAATAACTATTTTTACAGGCTTATTCAATACACAAGTCGTCTAGTTTGGCACCAATTGGAAATAAGGCATGCAAACAAATATTCAGTAGATAGAATAAAAAATTTAGAGCTTACATTAAGTTCTTTCAGAAAAAGTAAGTATACTTTATGCAATTTTTATTAATCCAAACAACAAGTGCACAAATCTATTATAATTTATTTATTTTATTGTTATTTCAACTGCCTTTTTTGTCTAAAATATTTTATATAGCACAAAGCAAGCACTGTATTTATTTGCTGTATACTGATGATGAAGGTGTAATCTCTTTGGTATCAACATTTTTCCTTTATTTTTACTTCTTTATTTACAGTATTGAGACTTGGAAGATGCATAGACATCTGTTATACTGCCTTGAATAGTATGCACATTGAAGACCCTATTTTAAGATTAACATTAACAATCAGCAAATTGGCACATGCGCTGTTCCTCTATGCAGACCATGTAGTATGGCTTACTAAAAGTGGTTTCCTTAAAACTGACTCAGAGAAGTGGAACAGAACAGCAAACAAATTTTGGCTCCTATCAATTATCGCCAATCTAGCAAGAGATTTCTATGAAATTGTTCATCTATTAGATTTACACAAATCAAGTTTGTTGAAACTATCTGAATTATTGACTGGTTCAATAAGAAAATATGACTGGAGCAGTGGGGTGAAATATCTGTACATGTTTGTTTTGTGCCACAATGATGTTTTTATCGATACATTAAAAAACTCATGTGATATATTCATTCCTCTTACTGCTTTAGGCTTTACCAAATTAAGCCCTAGCACTGTTGGAGCTTTAGGGGCTGTGTCTTCCTTAGCTGCCTTAGTAACTGTTGTGAAACCTATTACAAAGCTGGTACCTGCTTGAATAACTTTCTTTAGAAATTATTTGGTAATATGGTGCTGGTCTGTTAATATATTGTTTTCCTTTAAGTTGAATTTTGTAGAAGTACAAGTAAAATTGTCATAAAAATGCTTTATGGGCTATTCCCAAATTGACTATCTAGTAATAGGTAATATTGTTACTGATTAAATATATTTGTATGTTGTGATTATTATGTAATACATATGTTATAGCTCTTTACTTTGAAGTTTACCAAAATTGTGTCAATTAATGTCTACTTAGATATAATTATTATGTCTGTTACAGTAGTCATTTGTAATATTTTGTAAGCGTTTTATTCCTTTTTAATCATTTGAAATCAGATTGGCACACTAATTTGATTGAGCAATCTACCATTACAATAGTTAAAATTAATGAACTAAATAATCATATGTTAAGGGAGAATGGATGTTTTTAAACAGTATATTGGCATCATATAATAGGCGCTATATGGGTTATTAAATGATTAAATGTTTATGTATATCCATGTTTAATTATTGTTTGTTACTACAGTGTCCACAGGCTCTCCCCACCATATAATTCCACAAAATATAAATAGCAATTAAATATTCCATACCATTATATGTATACTAGCAAAAATATTTATCTCTATCAAATATTCGATCACTACATAACGACATATCTAGCTAAAAAAATTTAACTATTTATATGATGGGGTATATTTTTGTTAGCAACATTAGCAGACAAGCAAGCATAGTCCAAAAAAAAACTTGACGATTTGATTAATAAAACCTGTATTTTTTTACCTTATGTATGTATGAAGCTCAAACTTAAATTCATGAAAGTAGCAATTAGTAAGCAATTATTGACATAACAAACTAAGAAATTCTGCGTCTTTCATGCTGAACATGGAGGCAACTAGCCACGTTAGAATGGTTGGTCAAAAAAATATTCATATTTCTGTGAATGTATTGTATGTAGCAATTATTGAAGAAATGTGGCAAATATAAGCAATTGGGTAGCAATTCCTGAATATACTTTCAAAGCCGCTTGTCATAGGCGACCAGCCGTTCTGATGCTAACTCATATTATTAGAAATTATTAAAGAAATTGCAAAAGTATGGTATGACAAAGTTACCCCCTACCCTGTCTGGATAACTTTGACAGTAATTATGGTTTTGACTAAAATCTCTTAGTATTTACATTTTAAAAATTCTGGGTATCTTTGACTTTCAAAATCACTGTAGAACTATTTGACGATTTGACTCATTCCATAGATGTTCCCAGTTCCATAGCCGCGCTTTTCGATTTAAAATGACAGATGAATTATGTTTGACACAACTTTTTTTTTGTGAAGAGCGTTATGGAGTTGTAGCTAAGAATATAATTTTTATTAAAATTATTTGTGGTTTTGATAATTTCTATAGTAAAAAAATATGTAATCATAATCATGAACATGATACATCAAAAGTGTCAATCTCACCCTGAATGTCAAAGTTACATTCATTTTGTATATTATAAATAAAGCCCGTCACAGACGTAGCTATAATATATATTAATATATCGAGATATATATTATAGTATAGCAAGCTATCACACACGGGAGCTATACTATAATATATATTTTGCCCTCATTCAGTCTGCGGTCGTTCTTGCAAGCGCACGATTTTAAAGCTCAATTTCTGTACAGAATGTTCAGATATTGAAATAACACTGTAATCAATCTAGGTACCTAAATGAATTCGACAAGAGCACTTCTTTTAGATCTAATTGAAAATACCTCAGAGGATGATTCCGATGCTGAATTTGATATGCATGTTGCCTTGTTAGGAAAGAAAAATAGAACCATCTGGGTTGAGTCGCATATAAAACAAAAGAGAACTCGTGGCGAATTTAATTTGTATAATGATTAAAATTTATCAACGAATAAATTTGCACAGTACTTTAAAAGTTCAAGATCAGCATTTATCGAGCTTCATGAATTGATAAAAAATGATTTAATAAAATGCGATACGGTTATGTGCAAAAGCATTAGTTCTGAAGAACGTCTTATAGTATGCTTGAGGCAAGAAGTAAAAACAAATCATATTTCAATCATTTATTATAATTGCAACACTTGTATTTTAACGGTTGTAACAATAACCCCACACCTCGTCAGTTTATGTCAATATATTAAAAACTCATTGCACACATTGAGCTAAAAGACTTTGACAGTGGTAACCATAGATCAATCAATCAATCAATCAGCCCACCGCAGTCCACTGCTGGACATAGGCCTCTCCCATTTTAAGCCACAACATCCGGTCTTCCGCCTTTCGCATCCAGTCTGACCCAGCTACCTTGCCTCTCCCATTTTAAGCCACAACATCCGGTCTTCCGCCTTTCGCATCCAGTCTGACCCAGCTACCTTTTTCAGGTCATCGGTCCACCTGGCCGGGGGCCGTCCTACCTTACGTTTACCAAGTCGCGGTCTCCACTCTAGGACTTGCTTGCTCCAACGGCCATCGGTCCTTCTACAGATATGGCCAGCTCATTGCCACTTCAGCTTGCTTATTCTGCAAGTTGTGTCGGTAACCTTGGTTCTTTGACGGATAACCTCATTTCTAAGTTTATCCCTCAAAGTAACTCCTAGCATAGCTCGCTCCATAACCCGCTGGGTGACTTAAAATTTTTGGACTAGCCCTACCGTGAGTCTCCACGTTTCGGCACCATAGGTCATAACAGGTGGGATGCACTGGTCAAAGACTTTGGTCTTCAAGCATTGCGGTAAAGGCGATGAGAAAACCTGACGAAGCTTACGAAACGCTGCCCACCCCAACTGGATTCTCCTGTCGATTTCTTTCTCGAAGTTGTTCCTACCATAGATAAGACACTATATACTGAGAACTGGTGGTAACTGTATGGCGCTAAAAATCGTTTCAATTTTGAGCTGTACGTCAGCATTGACAAAATAAATCTTACAACATTGGCGCCATTTTCTGACGATGAGGATAATGAAGACGTTGTTGAAGATGAGGTTGGACATTGCAATATCAATAATATGCAGATTACAATACTGTTCTAGATAGGCAACTCGAACCTCGCTAGGGGTCTGTATAAGTGCTGCCGCCAAGTAGCAGTATCATGAATTAAACTGAAGTCTTCAAAGCAACCTATACATACATACGTGTTATATACACGTATGTAGATAGGCACCTGCATTATTCCTTTAGAATTTTCATAATTTTATTGTAATTTATATGCTGATATTTGTATGCGTACAAATATAGGCAGCATATTAATCAAGTTACAAAATGGGATTATATGGGGAACATGTAAAAATATACAAAATATAATGTGTATGTTTTTTATTTTGTCTTGTGAATCATATAATAATTATGCGCTTCGACTTTACAGCATCATCACAGTCCGTTTATCGTCTCCAAGCTTCAGCAAACATCTTGGACCCTGATACACAACATGATCTTTGAGTCATGATGACAAAATTGATCAATATCACCACAAAATAGAAGTCTTTAGCGTTTTTAGGTACTCTCGATGCCTGGCCGGAGGAACTAAGTTTATTTCAACTAGGTTGTAGAAAACCACAACAAAACAGAGAAAAACAAGAAATTAACTTTTCTTGTTTTTCTGTGTATTTGTGATTTTTCTACAACCTAGTACGTTGAGATAAACTTAGTTCCTCCGGCCAGGCATCGAGAATACCTAAAAATGCTAAAGACTTCTATTTTGTAGTGAATTTGATCAATTTTGTCATCATGACTTATAGATCATGTTGTGTACCAGGATGTTTGGTGAAGTTTGAAGACGGTAAACGAACTGTGATGATGCTGTTAAAGTCGCAGCGCATAATTATTATATGACTCACAAGAGAAAATAAAAAACATACACATTATTTTTTATTTTTCATGTTTCCCATATATTCCATTTTGTAACTTGAATAATATGCTGCCTATTTTTGTATGCATACAAATATAGGCAGCATATAAATTACAATAAAATTATAAAAATTTTAAATGAATAATGCAGGTGTCTATATACGTATATACACGTATGTATGTATAGGTGGCTTTGACGACTTCAGTTTAGTTCATGATACTGCTACTTGGCGGCAGCACTTATGCAGACCTCTAGCGAGGCTCGAGTTGCCTATCTATATAGTATTGTAATCTATGGTCGCGGCGTAAACTAACACGGAATAAGCGCGACAAGAAGTGTCATGTAACGTAGGCATATTATGCACGATGAGTGTTGTCAATGTGTAGGTAAGGTGTATATATAGTGTTGTAGACGTTTTTTAAATAAGTATAACGTTTTTGCGTCTTTAATACTATTGGGTAGCTTATTGTATATTCTATCTCCTTCGTACATTAAACATCCTTTTCCGTAGTTTGTTCTCGGATTGTATAATTGAATATTGTTTGCATGGCGTAGTTTAATTTTTTGAAAAGTATGTTTTTTGTAAAAATTATTTGCGTATGTATGTTTTAAGTAATATTTTACGTATTAATACACAAATATTATATATATATGTTTGTGATATGTTCTTTATTTTTGTATCTTTGTAAGTATATTTTTATTGTTGATGTACTGTAGTCGTAGTTAAATAATGATTTAATTAATTTGTTTTGTGCAATTTGTAAAGGTTGTAAATTAGTTTGAGCAGCTGAACCCCAAATTTGAATTAAATAGTCCAGGTGAGGCTTAATCAATGTGTACTTAATTAGCTTGGGAAAGCAGCCAGTGGTGCCACGCAAGGATCCAGTGAGTGAACTTAGTTTAGTCTGAATTTTTTTGATATGTGGTTTCCATGTTAAGTGTTTATCTAAAATTAGACCGAGATATTTTTCTTGAGCTACTTCATTAATTTTCGTGTTATTTATTGTAGGTACTGGATAAGAAGGTATCTTTTTGTTTTTTGCTGAGAATATTATATAATTTGTTTTGGCAACATTTATCGTTAAGAGATTGTAGAGGAACCACTCATTCAACAATCTCAAATCGTTTTGGGCATCCGTCATAATAGTGTTTATTGACTTTCCAAAGTAAAATAATGCGGTATCGTCTGCATATAGAGTAATATCACCTTTTAGGCCGATTTCTTTAATGTTATTAACGTAAATGAGGAATAATAATGGACCTAAAATTGATCCCTGCGGAATGCCGAAATGTACCTTTTTTGAGCTACTTTGAACGTCATTTATCTTAACGACTTGGTAGCGATTCGTCAAGTATGATTTAAAAATGTTTAGTGCTGAGCCTGCTATACCAATGGCAATTAATTTGTTTATTAATAGATCATGACTTATGGTATCAAACGCTTTTTCAGATCGAAAAAGATACCGAGAGCTATTCTATTTGTTTTTCATCGATTTTCAGTTTAATTTTTGTTATAAGGTCAATGGTAGCAGAAAGTGTATTTGATTTGGGTCTAAACCCATATTGCTTTTTATATAACACATTTTGCGCATTAAGTTTTTCTTCTAGTCGGTTATAAAGGACATTTTCGAAAATTTTTGACATCACTGGCTATACAGAAATAGGACGATAGTTACCGCTAAATCACCACTAAATCTTGTTGATACCACTAAATCTTGTTCAGTTAAATAATTTAATCTGCATTGATATTACCTGTTTAGCTCTATTGTACTTTTATATGGCATTATTGCTGAGATTTTAGATACTATTTATACAAATTATCATTTTCATTGATTTAAGTTGTAGACTAAAACAAAATATCCCATTGAATTTTTACTTTGCAACACTAAAGTAGACGCTACCGTATTGTAATATATGGCTACCGCAGCAAAATTTTGCAATATCGCCATATATTGAAAACTATATAGTAACACAATTATAACACAATTAATTCATGATATTGCTAATATCTATGCTGCTAATAGAGACGCTCTTGTCGAAAAACGTACCCGTACATTTGTTCGTAGTTACCATAGCATAGTAATATGTCTGTTTTGCATCAGAAGTCATCACATATATAGCAGGACCAGTGGACCATTACTTCATTAAAAAAAAAAGTGAAACTTGTATTTCTGCATTGATAAAGCCTGAGAGTTCCAATGAAAATACACAATTTATTAAACTAAAAGACAACGGATGTCTTCTTATACCTAGCAAAGACGTGATAACGATTTGCAAAAAGACAGAAGTACTACTGAAAAGTATTGTCTTTGACAACAAGGTAATAGCAAATAAAAAGTTTAAATGTGAATTCGTTACGAAGGCGATGCGTCATTTTGTTGGGCTAAAATTATTCAAAGATATTGATTTCACCAATATGAGTCTCCAATTGATAATCATGCCATTCGAGTAACTAAATGTGTTTCAGAAAAATATATGGATATTCAATAATCCCAAAAAGACAATTACTTTTAAATAAATTTTACATTTTTTAGGGCAATAAATTTAAGGGCGAGTTGTTTTCATCAGCATAATATAGAAAACCCGTACATTTTTTAACTAATGATTAAAAAATGTATAGGTTTTCAGCAAATAGTTTGTTTAAATACTAATCAACGTGACCCATAATATATATAATTATTATATAAATATATACAGTATATACATATATGTTGTTTTGTATTAAGTTGTGCCATTATTACTCTATTTGATTTGGTCATTTTTTTTCTCATCGTAAGGTGAAGTATTTGAGAGCCTTGAAGATTTGTATAACATAATAAAAAAAGTAGATAGGTTTCTTGAACCATAATATATTTATATATAATTATAATTGCACGGGGAAAAAAACGTTGGGTGGCAGTACTGGAACGAATAATCAACATAATTCATTTTTTAGCTAGACAATTATCTGGCTTTACGCGGAAAGTTTGACAAAATATACGATTCTAATAATGGTAATTTTTAATGCTGCTTGAAAATACCTCTAATTTTGATAATGTAGGTACTTGAAAAGCACATCGCACTTATTCAAAAATCTAAGTCACGCCTAACTCATTATGATTAGATGATCAATCATAATGATAATCATAATCAATGTGATGGCCTCGATGGCGTAGTGGTTAGTGTAACCGACTGTCACGCCTGATGTCGCGGGTTCGATTCCCGCACAAGTCAAACATTTGTGTGCATGAACACGGATGTTTATCTTGGTCTGGGTGTTTCTATATATAATATGTATGTATTTACAAAAAAAAGGTATATATGTATGTTTATCCATTGTCTAGTAACCATAGTACAAACTCTGCTTAGTTTGGGCTAGATGGTGTTGTGTGTACATGTAATAGATTATTATTATCCTAGCCTTAATATTCGGAAAGAAATAATACAATTATTAGTAGAAAGAATAAAAAAGCTATTGTTATGGAATTGAAACAATCCAAATATATTTCAATTATTTTAGATTGCACTCCACATATTGCACACGATGAACAAATATCGGTTGTCGTACGGTACGTTCTTTTAAATGTAAACAATGACAAGGCTGAAAAATAAGAATACTTTCTGGGGTTTTCTCCTATTACAGACACTACTGGTCAGGGCTTAACAAAATTTTTGTTAGATTTTTATCTCAAACGAAATTGATGTACAAGATATGCGTGGTCAAGGTTACGATAATGGTGCAAACATGAACGGGAAATAAATATAGGTCTACAAAAACGCATTTTAGACCTAAACCCGCGCGCATTTTATGTACCTTGTGCGGCACACAGCCTAAATTTGGTAATGAATGACGCTGCCAAAAATTCATTAGAAATTGTTAATTTCTTTTCAATTGTGCAAAGAAATTTGTCTTTTTTCTGCGTTAACAGCACGTTGGCAAGTTCTTACTTGCCAAAGAAGTGCCAACTTTAAGTCTAAAACCACTCTCAATACTCGATGGGAGAGCAGAGTTGAAGCGGTAAAAGATCTACGTTTTAATCTAGGGAAAGTGTATGCCTTGTTTACTATATATTCGGACAGGAGCAAAGAAGCGGAATCAAGAAATATGGCAAATTCATTACTGGCAAAAATTAAGTCGTTTAAATTCATCTCCTCTTTGCTTATTTGGTTTGAAATTTTAAGCAAGATAAATATAGTTAGCAAGGCTCTTCAAAAGTCAGACGTCGTATTGCCAGAAGCGGTGTAAATTATTCATCATGAAAAATAAATTTGTCAGAATGCCGTAATGATTCGAGTTTTGGAGAGTTCCTTAATAGCGCAAAAACAGAAAAAAATTCCGCACCTGCCCGCCCTCGCGTTCGTAGGAGGTTTTATAATTATGAGGCAGAGGATGAACCGATAACAGACGTGTAAACACATTTTAAAGTAAATTTTTACTACTATCTATTAGATAACGCAATTACTAAGATCGACGAACGGTTCGAACTTTTCAATCAAAATACATAATATTATATTTTCATTTCTTCAAAAATTAAAATAGTGGATGGGTTTGGACTTAGATACAAAAAAAGCACATTGTTCTAATTTAGAAAATAAACTGTGGCATACTGGCTCTTCAGATGTGGAGAAGTTAGAGCTCTTCAATGAAATCGAATTATTACCGATGTTCATTGATAATTCCACTACGCCGTTGGATATTTTAAATTATTTGTTTGCGAATAAATTAATTTCAGTATTCCCAAATCTATTCACAACACTTTAGGATTTATCTCACATTGCCAGTCACAGTAGCATACAGCGAAAGAACATTTACTAAATTAAAAATAATGTAACGCAAAATCGATTGACAAATTTATCGTTATTAAGTATTGAACATGAAATCAAATGCAAAAGCACGAAAAGTGACTTTTTAGTAATTGTATTTATGTTGATTACGTCCTGTATTAATTAGTTTTTAAATTAAAAATTTTTGAAATAACCACAAAGTTGTATATTGTTATTTTTGTAGATAGATAAATAACACGTTATTTTCTCAAAGTTAACATTTTTTAATAAAGACATAAAAACATATATGAACCTAAGACTAGTGCCCCCGATAGCGCCTGAGGAAGTCCAGAGGGCCCTTCACCACATGAAGAATCGGAAAGCTGTCGGCGCCGATGGAGTCCCCATCGAAGCCTGGAAGGCGATAGGTCCTTGCGGTGTGAGCATTCTAACAAACCATTTTTAACCGCATGCTCCTGACCGTAAAAACCCCGAACCAATGGAGACTGAGTATCATCACTCCAGTCTTCAAAGGTAAGGGCAAGCCTTTACCAAGGTGCAGGAGTGTGGTAATTACCGCGGAATAAATGTCATGTTCCACACCATGAAGGTCTTTGAAAGGATTATTGACTCCCGCATCCGACAGGAATGCACTGTCTCGGAGTGTCAATTGGGATTTCGCTCTGGGTGCGGCACCATGGACCCTATTTTTGCCCTAAGAATTACCATGGAGAGATACAGATCGAAGAATACGCCTTTGCATATGCTCTTTTTGGACATGCAGAAGGCCTTCGACTGTGTTCCTCGCGTGGTGATCTGGTGGGCGCTGAGGTCCAAAGGAGTACCTATGTTGATATTATTCGAGACATGTACCTAAATGCCGATTCCGTTGTCAGGACCGCAGCTGGCAATACACAACCCTTCCCCATCACCGTTGGAGTTCACCAGGGATCAGTCCTTAGCCCGTTTCTGTTCATCGTGATATTGGACGTCTTGTCGGACTTTTCTATGAACATGGAACTCGATATTCAGACCAGCAGGATGCAGATTTTTTTATATCCGCGTATGCGGACATTTAAAGGCTCACATCCGTAAATGCAGATGCAGATGCGTATGTCCAAATCGATGCGGAAGCTCTGCAATTGCGGATGCGGATGATGATGAAAATTGTGCATCTTATTTGTGATAAAAAGTATCTAATATCACCTCTGCAGGCTCAAGCCTGTTTTGTAACAGGTTCATAAATATGGCTATACCATTTTCTAGTACTTCTTGATTCTCATCTTCACTTAGAGAATCATCGGCCCACCCATTTTCTTTCTTGTCGCAATCTGCGCTATATCTGGATCAGCATTATTATCCGCGTTGATTATTGTGGATGCGGATGCAGATAATAATAATAATAGAGACCAGGGAATCTTCAGTTTTATTTGCCCTTACCGTGGTGGATGCAGGGCTCTGCCGTGGCTGACCGTTACGTCTCTTGCTACTCGTAGGAACATGATGAAGAAGTACAACATAAGAAAGTATAATCTTAGGCCGCTTCCCGGGGCTCACCGGGGCTCAATTAGCGATGATGATACTACGTCATTATTTTCATCTGTGCCTTCTACTCGCCCTTCGTATATGACTACAAGCACATCTACATCATCCACTACTAGTAAGCTTGATAGTGTTGTGCAAGATGTCAATCTTGACATAGAACTTGCACCCACCTCGGGCTCAATGCGCAAAAGATGGACTTCTGAAATGAATGAATTCATACTGCGCATTTACCCTCAACTCACTGCACTGGATACAGATACAAAAACTTATTTAGAATTTCTTCACACAAAATTTATAGAAAATATACTAATATGCAAGTAACAAAGAGTAGGAGACCAATGCAGAGCCATAATACGTAATAAACTACTAAGTACCACAAACAACAATAGATCAGATACGACATGAAATCAAAGAAGAATTAAACCAACTACACACATTGTCCTATACACAACACACACAAATTCCATCTTATTGTAGTCATCATTATTTAACCGCCACTCACTTAAACTTTTACGACCCACCAACACATTGAAAGACATACCTCAATATATAACACAAACCCGCATGCAATGGACCAATGAGCGCAACGAAGCAATAATAAAGTCATACTACCGAATAACAAACCTTGGCACCAACGAAACAGCTTACCGGAAACCAATGCATAAAGATTTTATTATTAAATTTCCTTCACTCTCACATTTAAGCAAACAGCGTATAGCAGATCAGAGAAGAGCAATAATGAATAATAAATACATTTGTAAAGACCAACTGATTGATATTATCCATATTGAAATAGTCCAGCTTCTACTCCAATAAATACAAACATTAACATTACAACCTACAACACAGAAATAAATACTAATGAACACACCCAAACAATGCCTTTAGATATTTTTGACACTTATTCTTTTCACGAAATTTCTGCTGAATGTAACAAGTATAGAAAGACATCCGCATATAGACGAAACTTTTCAACGAGCATTTCAATTCTACAAAGACACTGAAGCTACAAAAAAAGCGTATATACCTAAACAAACACCATCCAAAAATCTAGGTAGTATAGTCAATTAGGTACTTAAACCAAGTTATTTTACCCGAAAACACAAGTATAAACACTGATTTCCACACGTTACAAACGGTAATATACTGTGCAGCTTGGATTGCTGCTAAAGTTAATGGATCGAAAGTAACTCTTAAGAAGAATGAAATGCAACAAAAACCAATAAAAGATCGAAAACCAAACTGGGAAAGGCGACTAGACCGGAAAATAAAATAGACGATTTACGAATTAAAATAGACCGTTTGACATAATTCAAAAATGGCAATAGAAGCAGAAATGTAGTTAAATACGCAAACAAAATAATTGAGCAATATAAAATTCACACCGTTTATGAAGAGTTAAACACAAACCATACATGTATTAGACACACTTAAACAAAAACTTTCAGTTGTAACAGGCCAACTATAGCAATACAAAGCATGCACATTGCGAAAACAACAAAATATCGTATTCGCTCACAACGAAAAATTCTTTTATTGCAATATCAGATATCTACTAATATCCACGAAAATAGTGCAAACGAAACACCTAACAGCCCCATGCCAGAAACTATACATAGTTTCTGAGCAAAAATATGGGCCGATCCCATTCAGCACAATACTGAAGCTGAGTGGATACAAACTGAAGTTGCAAACAGCAGCACACATATTCAGCCAATGACCTTTAAGCACATATCTCCACAAATATTCCAAAAGATACTCAACAATTTACACAATTGGAAATCACCCGGGTCAGATTACACAGTTACTTGTACAAGAAATTTACTAACATTCACAGCTATTTACACATCGTGTTTATCAGAACTGATATATCAACATATTAATGCCAATAGTATATTAGCTGAACAACAAAAAGGATGTCGAAAATTTTGTCAAGGATGCAAGGAACAAATAATTATAGATTCCGTTATACTTAAACAGGTCCAGAAAACCCGATCAGATCTATTCAGCATGTACATCGACTATAAGAAAGCGTATGACTCAGATCCTCATTGTTGGTTACTAAAAGTCACTCACTACCTCAACAGAATAATAACAATAATATTTTATTGGTTCAAAACAACAGTTTTACAATGTAAAAGAATGAAGTAATAGAAACAAACCCAATCAGAATACAGAGAGGCATATTTCAGGGAGATGCTAAGCCCGCTATGTTTCTGTCTTGCCTTAAACCCTCTCTCTAATATATTGAATGCTACCACCATAGGATACCCCTTTATATACGCAGACACCGACAGACTGACACACAGAAATATATGTTAAGCCATTTGCTTTATATGGACGATATCTATAATTTAAATACATTGATACACAATTCAACTTGTCAAATAAATGGACAAAATTATGACAAGTTTCATTTTATTGACACTAACAGATTTGTTAGTAAATATTTTAATTTGACAAAAGGTAAATATTACCTTACCAGTTATGTTAGGAGACAGATAGCTGTATCGCTATCATATTTTTTTCTATAACAGCCAAGAACTTGGCTAAACAAGTTGCTTCTATTGAGCAACATAATGTTGACATGCATAATAATTCAGCCGTTCCTTTAATGTCTAATAATGATGTTACAAATTATTCTTATTTAAATATTGACATGAGCAATTATGTAAAATCTGACATCCTGATTAGTAATTTTAATATTGACATGAGCAATTATTCTAATTTAGACATTCTTATTAATAATTCTAATACTGACATCAGTAATTGCAATAATTTAAATTAAGTAATGCGACAATAGAGAGCACCTCTTGCACTTGTGATATGAATACAAAATCTAAAATAATAGGTATTAAATCAAAGTATTATAAGAATAGTAGTAATAAGAATCAAATAAAATTAGTACATCAAAACATAAGAGGCATCACAAGCAAAGAGCTAGAAATAGAATTGTTCATGAACTGTAATGCTATTGATATATTTTGTATAACTGAACATTGGCTAAAAAGCAGTCAGTTCATGTTCAATTTTAATAATCATGAGGTAGGCAGCTCGTTCAGCAGGGGACGGGCAATACATGGTGGCTCATTGATACTGATAAATAAAAAGTTTAAATTTAAAGAGCGCCATGACATTGTCAGTTTGTCTGTTGAACGAACTATTGAAATAGCCTGTGTGGAATTGCCTCGGTTTATTGTATTGAGTGTATACAGGCCTCCTTCAGCGTTATATGATTGTTTTGAAAGGGTTATGGATGAGATTCTAAATAAAATTTCAAAAATTAATAAGTGTATTATTATTTGCGGTGATTTTAACGTGAATTTACTAGAGGATAGCTATCTTTGTACTAAATTAAAAGCATTGTTTCAATCATATAATCCGAAGAACTTATTCTTAGACCCCACAAGAATAACTGTGACTACTGCCACATGCTTGGATAATATATTCACAGATATTATAGTTGATAACAAACAAATTATTAGTCAATTAGATTCAGACCACTGTGGCCAACAAATCACTTTTTTGGATTATACTAAACATGTGGCAAAGCGAAATATTGTTGTTATACCGAAAACTGCAAATCGTTTTGAGAGTTTTAAAAATAAACTTGCTTTTAATCTCCCATTGTTAAACAGTGATGGTGATCCAAATTTATTATATTACGAGTTTTTTAATACAATTTGTACGGAATTCAATTCAGTCTTTACTCCTAAGACGATCACAGTTAAAGGTAATGCATCTTTTAGCGAATGGGCTACTGCTGGCTTACACAAGAGTAGAAAGAGACTATACGAACTATATGGAGAACGAAATTATAATAAAAGTGAAGAATTCCATGAGTATGTTAAAAAATATTCAAAAAATTTTAGGAGTACTTGCAAAGCTGTTAAGTCTCGATATTTGAGCTCAAAGATTAAAAGTAGTCATGATAAGATGAAGATCACTTGGAGTATTATTAATAGCGAGACCGGGAAATGCAAATATAGAAATACAGAATTTTGTTTGAATGTTAATGATACCACTATCACATCAGATCTAGAGGTAGCCACAGCATTTGAACATTTTTTCACAGACATTCCAGTCATTACTACTAAATCTTTGAACTCATCACCCACTGCTGCTGAATCCCTTCTAAAAGAAAATGTTACCAAATGTGACAGTGATTATAAATTTCATTATGTTAGTCCATCAGATATTATAAAAGTTTTTAATAGCCTTAACGTTAAGAAAACCACTGACCTCTGGGGTAACTCCATTACAGTAACCAAATCTATTATTACTTTAGCAGCATTCAGACTAGCTTTAATTTTCAATAAATGCGTAGATGTTGGTGTATTTCCTGATTTAATGAAGAATAGTAAAATAATACCTCTCTTTAAAGCAGGTAACACATCAGACCCAACCAATTTTAGACCTATTTCTGTGTTACCTACGTTCAGCAAAATTTATGAAAAGATTATTTTGAATCAATTGCAGACTTTTTTTAATAATAATAAATTACTTCACAATAAACAATTTGGTTTTACAAAGGGTCGCTCCACCACTGACGCCGGTGTTGAGCTTGTAAAACATATTTTTGACGCCTGGGAGGAATCACGGGATGCGCTAGGTATTTTTTGTGATTTGTCTAAGGCTTTTGACTGTGTAATTCATGAAACATTAATCAGGAAATTACATCACTATGGAGTCAAAAATTCAGCACTGAATCTTCTTACATCCTATTTGAGTAATAGGATTCAGAAAGTTGATGTTAATGGTAAGCGATCTTCGGGGTCTGTGGTTAAAATGGGGGTTTTTTATTTTTAGTTTATATTAATGACTTACCCCACCTCGTGAGGGATAAACATGAGATAGTACTGTTTGCGGATGATACCTCACTATTATTTAAATTAAAACGCCAAGAAACGGTTCTCGACGATGTGAACATTGCTATCTCTAAAGTAGTTCACTGGTTTGATGTTAACAACCTACTTTTAAATGGGGGAAAGACCAAATGTATCCGATTTTTAACCCCAAATGTCAAACAAGTGAAGACATCTATAAAAATTAAGGACGACGTGTTGGACCTTGTTGATACCACCCAATTTCTAGGGATTACACTAGATTCAAAGTTGCAGTGGAGCCCTCAAATTAGTAAGTTGTCGAATAGGCTCAGCTCTGCAGCGTACGCAGTCAGAAAAATTCGCCAACTTACTGACATAGATACCGCTAGGCTAGTTTATCATAGCTACTTTCACAGTGTAATGTCGTATGGTATTCTATTGTGGGGGAATGCTGCCGACATTCAAACTATTTTCGTACTGCAGAAAAGGGCTATTCGAGCAATTTACAACATGAGAACAAGGGATACGTTGAGAAATAAATTTAAGGAAATAAATATATTAACAGTAGCCAGCCAATACATATATGAAAATTTAATTTATGTATTTAAGAACATTGACTTATATTATAAGATAAGCGATATACATAATATAAATACAAGAAACAAAAATAGATTACTAGTGACGGCCTCCCGGCTTCAAAAAATTAATAAGTCTTTTATCGGTCAATGTGTGCGCTTTTACAATAAACTCCCAAGTGACATTCAAAATTTAAGTTTTAATAAATTTAAAACAGTTGTAAAACGTAAATTATATTCGAAAGGTTATTACTCAGTCACTGAATATATAGAAGATAAAAATGCTTGGGATTGAGTTGCTTCCACTCACAGGTTATTTCTAATCATATTATTAAGCTATCTGTAATATGAGTTGCTGTGACTATTATTTCATGTGTTATTAAAATATATCTTAGATTAACGAATTTTTACTTTTAAATCTTATTGAAATAAATAATTAACAACTACACACAGCAGCTCATTTAAGGAAAATAATTGTATTGATATCTAAACATTTGGCAATTGAAAAGAGTGGCCATGAGTTTCTTGCCTGCTTCTTCTCATGAAAGCTCTACTCATCGAACAGGCTTTTTTCAATGCTAAATTTTTATTTCCTTCTATTTATTTTATTATTATTTTTTATTAATATAATAGTGAATTGACGTGTCCAAGAATTGTTTGCACATTTTTATGGAAATAAAGATTTTTGACTTTGACTTTGACTATCAAACTTTATGCCAATACTGAGAGTCAATTGAATGAACTAGCCAACCTTACAGAACTATTTACAAAGGACATAAAATGTAATTGGTATAGACAAATGCAAAATAAATTCGGTTAAAGCAGGACAGCATTATCAACATAAATACACGCTTGATACGGGAGAAAATACAGAACCACTTGATGAATTTGAAACATATAAATACTTAGGATATAATCACTCACTACAAATAAAGAATAAAAACACAAAACAGAGACTAACACTACAATTCCAACACAGACATAACACAATACTAAAAACTCTACTTATTTCTAGAAACACCATAAAGGCTATCAACACATTTGTTATTCCTCTACTTACCTACTCTTTTGGCATAATAAATTCGACGAAGACTGAAATCAAAAACCTATTTCTATTATAATAAAATAAAAACATATTATTTATATCAAAAACATACACGAAAAATAAACGCATCAATGACAAAATTCCGTAAAAATCACCCAAGATCCTGTCTGCAAAGATTAACTTTGCACAGAAAAGACGTGGGGCGAGGCCACATCGATTTAGTAAACCTGCACAATAAACAAATAACGAACCTTAGACAGTACTTTTTTGCCAAAACTCCATTATCTGGGCTATACAGATCAGAAACACAGAACGATTAGAAATTTTCTCCACTTAACCTCAAAGATAAAACAGAACAGAAGAATGAAAAACTGACAGATAATAAAACTAAACTAGCAATCTGGACCCAAAAAGCTCTGCATGGGAGACATCGTCACGACTTATGCCAACAAAATGTCGACAGAAAGGCGTCGAACGCATGGCTGAGCCGAGGTGAACTCTTCGCGGAGACTGAAGGGTTCATGATTGCTATACAAGACTAAATAATAGAAACAAAAATTATAGGAAACATTTAGTAAAGAATCTGCCCACTGACACTTATCGAAAATGCAATAACACCTCAGAGACTATACATATTACTAACAGACGCTTGCAAATCAATTACTCACAGTGACTACAAACACAAACATGACCAAGTAGCCAATATCATACACCAGAAACTTGCACATCAATACAACTTTATAGAATCGTTTACAGCATACTATAAATATAATCCTGAAACTATACTATATAATTCCAAAGCTGCAAAGCAAATTGTATTTTGACCGAGCTGACATTACATTCTGAAAAGGTATTACACATGGCCATGAGTGGCTCTAATATCTTTCTAGGACGAAAAAACCAAACAACGATTATAAAATAATTGTTTTATTAAAGCAAAACATTTTACAATAAATGCTCAAAATTCCTGCCTCTGACCATAATACATAATCTGCACCGTCTAATAAAATTCTACGTAACCTACGGAATGCACCTCTGTTGTTAGTAACTTGTACCCTAGCAAATTCGAGCTTTTGTCGTAGTTCTTGTTCGCTATTGTTCTCTCCTTGGTAAACTATTTCTTTAAAATAGCCCCAAAGAAAAAATCTAATGGATTTAAATCGGGCGACTGGGGTGGCCACGCAATAGGTTCGCCTCGACCAATCCACCGGTTGGGGAAGCGGTCGTTCAAATGATCTCTAACTGCTCGAGTGTAGTGAGGCGGGGCGCCGTCATGTTGCAGCCACATTTCTGCTATTCTTTCTTCTGGAACTTCAGCTTCGTTAAGAATTTGGTTTAAATTATTTTGTAAAAAATTTAAATACTGAGCACCATTCAGCCTTGCTGGCATTTCATGCAGCACCAACTGCTGGCCAATTATACCAACCCACATGTTAATACCAAACAGATGCTGGAATCGAAAATTGCAAAACCGCACTCTAGGTTCATAGTCACCGGGCAGCAAAGCTTGGATCCTTTGCACGTGGTAGGCGTGATATTTGTTTCTTTTAATGATATGTTGCACTGTCGATCTTGGAATCCCGAGATTACGGGATATTTGGCGTTGACTTATACCAAGATCCAATCTTAATTCTCTCAGCACTTCATCTTCATTTTCAAAACGCACCACTGGGCTGCCTGCTCTCAGAGCATACTGACCGGGTAAGACTCCCTCCATATACGAATTATGTACGCGCATAAAAACCCTGTAGTCCGGAAAACGATCACGGTTAGGGTAGCGTTGACGATATTCCGTGGCAGCAGCCCGGGCACTACCGTCGCAAAAGCCATACAGGTAATGCATTTCTGCATAGTCCCGTTGGGTGTATTCTCTCCTCGCAGCAGCCATCTGACCATTTTTGTAGCCAATCCGTCCGATTTAGAATCTAGTCCGATTCACACAGCACTGGTCACAGGTAGGCAATCTATCACAAGTCCGAAAAAGAAAGCGTAGGTCAAAGGAAAGAAACTGATCACAAGTCGTCGTAAAACCGAGAAAAAGAACACGTGCGTAGTCACAGGCAGGAAGCGAGTCACTAAAAAACACTAAACATTCTAAAGAAACATGCTCACGCGCATCGCCCGGCTTCCGCCCCGGCCGGCCCAGCCTTTTGTTTCCTAGAAAAGATATCGCTACCTGAACTGATGGGCGTGAACCGGCCTTTTATTGACAAATGATTAAATGGTTAGTGTAAAAGAGAGGCAGAGAGTCTTCGTCATTAATTGTATTAGTTCCAGTTTATTTTTAAATAAGCCTAACCGAGTTTTATGGTTGGGTTAACTTTGGCCTTGCTACGAATAATCGTCCTTGAAAGATATCAAAGCCACGCATAGCCATGTGTAATACCTTTTCAGAATCCCCATTAAATGAGCCAAAACTTGTAATACAGGGTCACTTTTCGGTAGAGTATTTTTTTTTACAGTGGGGTCGAAGTAAATGGAATGTTATGATTTGAGAAAAAACAAATCGTAAAACTGAATATTATCTTCAACACACCTAATAAACAACCATAAATAGCATGTCTAACGCAAGGACTCATCAGTACCAATCTAGTGAAAATATTAAAAAATATACAGAATGTAGATCTTTTCGAATTTTAATAAGAATTAGTTAAAAAAAGTCTAATTTCTCATAAAAACACAAAATAAATTATAACTGCAGGGGTTGACCTTAAGGACCTCCCGTAGAACAACTTTTTGCAGCTGATGACCCCATCTAACCCATAGTTGCGTTTGATCCACGAATTTTTGGCCAACCTGTATATATATTTCTAACAAACCCGAAACAAAAAACAAAGATAAAGAATAATTAGTCTAGGAGCAACATCATTTTGTGAAACATACAAATTATCCCGTATGAAGATCGTATTCACTATATTTAGTGCATTGGCTGTGACCAAATAGTGAAATCTGAAAGGTTGGTGGGCAGGCCGATATTAACGTGTATGGGTTAAAGACTTGGTTTTGCAATGACCAATTGTAAATGTAACTTTTTAATTTTAAATCAGTTTATTGTACCTACAACTTAAAAGTAAGCCCAAGACCTCGTTTTAATAATACACCTGTAGCCAAAGTAACCTTGTTTATTACTAGCATATAACATATTCCTCTATTCACACACTCAACACTACTCTAAATGTTATTAACGTCAAAATTTGAAGTGACTGATTGCCTTTCTGTTCTGTCTGATAATTGTTACAATAATATTTTAGAAATAGGGTCTGTTTAATAATTTATACCGAAAATGGCTCGAAATGTAGGCGAAGCCGCAAGGAAATTTTTATTGCTAGGCCAATGTGTTCCTACAGTGAAACAAAACGCAAGTAAAATTAGAGTGAAGAGGTTAGAATTGGATGAAAATTTGCTCATGGTTAGTGTCTAATTTGGTAAAAGGGTAATACTTATGGGTTATTATTATAATTATATAACTAATTTTAGTTGTATTATTCAGTATTTCAGGAAAGACGAGTTCTATTACTGCCACGATCCCCAAAAGAAGTGTAAGACTGGTGATGTTGTTCTGATTCAAGCATTGCCGCACAAACTTACAAAATTAATTACACATGAAGTAAAAGAAATTGTATATGACTTTGGTGACATAACTGACCCTGTTACGGGCAAGAAAGTTGCCAAAGACAGATACAGGGAAGATATTGACAGAGAGGCAGAACTATATGGCAAACTGAAGTCTACATTTGAATATAATAAAGCACCACCCAGAGGCTGGCAGGATGGAAAGAAAGATTTCACATCTAAACCCACATATACAAAGTTCCATGTATTTGATGAAAATGATCCTTATGCCATTTAAGTTATATCAGTTGTAGTGTAATAAGTTAGTACCTAATAAAATATTTAAGTAGTTCTCATATGTACTTGTTTTTATTATTTTTAAGACTAGTGCTAAAAACAAATATAAACATATGGTTTTTATAGATATTATTATGTGAAGTTGAAAAGGCAAAGAGTCCTTTGAGATTAACAAAGATGTAAGAAATGTTAAAAATTTGCTTTGTGTTGGTTAGTTCATTTAACAGGATATTATGCTTTATGTTATCTGCAACTGGATGGTATTTTAAAGTACCCTGTTATCTAGCTTAGGTTTTAAGATTTCTATACACCAAATTCCATCAAAATCAATTAAGCAGTTTTTCATTGAAAAGAGATTTTATCACAATTAGGAAATTGCAATATAATAAATTGTAGGTATATACTGTAATTATTCATCGATGTCTATTATTATTTTCTTCTGTAGACCTATTGTAAGGGAGCTTCTAATAGACGATGATCAAGTATTTAAATACCACTGATGAGATTTTATGCCACATGTTATGTCCTTGCATTATGTTTAGAAAATAGTGCATATTTTTTTACTTTGTTATTGGAGCATTAAGCTTTATTTTATCTCATTCTTATATTTAGGTAATGGGTCATTCCATTACAGCGGGTGCAACATTTAGACGCATGTTTTAGTTTCATGTAATTAAATAAAATCATTTTTAATGAAATTAGTATTTAAAAGTCAAGTACATTTTAATATTTTCACTTTATATTAGTTTACAAGGATTTTAAAAGTCAGGAGGAAGGTTGAATTTACCATTGCGGGAATATCAGTCTTGCCAACAGATATTTTGGGATGAATTTCTTTAAAAATTTATATGGCTTCTCGAATGCTCTTCTTTTCTGGATTCGCATTTTCGTTGCCGTATTGGAATTGACTGTTTTCACATCTTATATGCCAGGCATTTGTCTGCTAATGTCATCCTATATGTCTATTATAAAAATCACAAATCAGTTTTTTCACTTCATCCGTTATCTTTCGAGGCGCTGCTTTAGGGGCGTCATTTTTGTCAAATGCAGCAATATGGAATTCGGAAGCTATTTCTTTACAACTTTCACAGCTTCGGTGGGACTGGCTGGTAGATTACGTTTTACTTTTGCCACAGCCTTCCCTAGTGTGCTAGGACTGCTGTATCTAGTACATGTTTGTTTAACTTGTTTTTCTTTACGCCGCTTTCTAGTTGCCTGCATTCTTTCTTTAGATCTGATTCTAGCCAATATTTTCAAATCTACATCTGCCTTCATTTTTCTTTTCATTACTTCTCTCCGTTTGGAATCACGAGCCCCTTTCCGACGGAGGTGTTTGGCATGAAGATCAGGATTTTCTTTTAATTTCCGCCTATATTTCTCCTTGAGTTACTCTGTTGTCATTTTAACCGATAATTCTGTAAAACATTACAGAATGTAAAATAAACACACATATTAAACATATATCATCAATCGCATTCAGCATCTATTATTAGTCAAGGCATATCAAAACAACAAAATATGTAATTAATCACACAAAAAGGTTAAGTGACAACAAAGTTGCACCCGCGATCTAACATCAAGATCGCGGGTGCAACCAATTTAAGTTATCGTTTTTTTTTTAACCTAACAATCATTACACTCTTAAAACCGATTAATTAAGGTAAGTTTAGTTTTGATTTCTTCTTACTTTTGCAACGTTTCAGAATGATAGCTCTTTATTTCTGTGAAAGAAGTAAACTTTCATATCTTTTGTATCGCGGGTGCAACAAGTTAACAGTGTATTCTAGTCAGTCAATAATGCTTTAAATAACAACATGTATTTACATTTTATGAGTTCACGAGAATAAATGAATATTGTCACTTCATGTTTAGCCGGTAAAATATAACCTTAAATTGTCAGCAACAGCTGTTTGGCACCAGTGTAGCTAGGTATGATTTTACAGTTTGTACCAACTTTTCGGATGGTAATATTTGCAAACGCGCCAGGAAAGCAAATATGGAGTAAAATCAAATAAAAATAAGTTATATATTAAATTACGACTTTCTTCTTTGCATTAATAAAAAAAAAACAACTACCTAATATTGTGATTAAAAAATTCGTGTCCGGAATCGTCTATAGTGGAATCGCCCTAATATAATGATGAACCATAATTTTATTAGCAATGGAAGTGAAATCAAAAAGCCAATTAGACAAAAAGAGCATTTTATTTCGCCTTGGGCTCTCATAATTTTTAAAGATTGCTTATGTTGGTGGTATCAGTCCTGCGCCAGGAGTTCTGCCTCAAGCGCTGCTCCCATGAGGTTCCACGAACTATCGTCGTCATCAGGAGGCTCCTCGTCTGACGGCGGTGTCGATCGCCGCGGTCGCTTACGCGGCCGAGGGTCTTCATCTATAGTAAGAAGACATAAAATAATTATATTACCCATCATTTTAAAGGTTTGTGAGATTTTATTAATCAGACAGCCAGAAGGGAGAGACCTCGGCGTTTTCTGGTCAAATCAGGGACATTCTGAAGAATGGCCAGGTTTCTCTAAACCGACGAACATGCATGAAGACTATAATGGTGAATCAAGCAACAGAGGTATGCCAGGATCGTAGTCTTTGATTACCCTTCCAGACAACAGATGTGATATTATACATGTATGAATGGTGTCTGGGTAGATGAGACACGAATGTGTAGTTTTGCCAGATGTTTTGTCGACATATGAAAATAATGGGTTAGCAATAATAATAATATGATGGTTGATCTTGGAGTAGACAGCATACTAACCTGCTTCTGAATCATTTGTACCCTCCTCTGCTTCCTGTGAATCTTGGAGTCTAGAATAATAAAAACAGCACAGTGTAACTAAGGTGGTAACTATATCCTTAATAAAAGAAGCAGTGTATTGTGAACTATACACATAATTATAATTGGTATTTTCCATACATCAATGTTATACTTAAAGCAAAATTAAATAGCATACAATAACAATATATCATAATATCTGTATCTCGCCAAATCGTTCAGCAGATAGCACTAGATTTCCAATAACAGTAATAGGGTGAATTTAACATTGCTTGTATAATTTACTGTGTGCAGTATCACAGTACAGGACGAAAATAAATAGTTTTGTTAACAGTACTGGCTTTCTTTTTTTTATTCTTCACTACTAAGGATCGCTACCATATGTAATAATTTGCCAATTTGTACAATCGTATGGTCTTACCCGACCCGTAAACGTTCACGAATCGCTGTTTAGCCAAAACTGAAGACGAAAATTGGCCATGTGACTTTTATATATAATGCAATGGCCCTTTCGTCGTGCATCCAATAATGTATAACGCTTCTTTTAAATGACGCGGTATTGCTAACTAAACAATTACATTATAATAAGAAATTTAGGTCATTAAATAAAGCAAAAAACATAAAATGCGAGTTACAAATGCCTACCTTTCCTGTAAGCTATTTTCGGCGCTTACTGATATTAGCCTATCCTCGGGCGGATTTTCTTCATCATCTAAATCGTCATCAGGTGGTTTCTCGTCATCCGAAGAGCTTTCGTCCGACTCATTAAATATATCTTCAACCTGTAATAGAAATTGTTAAGTGTAGATAAAAAGAACACCACAAATGATTATTCTGAAATTCTATCTAAAATGTATACTTACAACTAAAATGGTTCTACATGGTGGACAATTGTGTGGTGGGCAGGGCGCACACCTAGTCTCGACTTATAAACCAATAATTATCGTTTTAAGCATTTAAGCAGTAATTTATATTAATCATAGTGGTTTGTGTAGATAGTACTATATAGCCCATAATTTTTTCGCTAAGTAAACATATAATTTTGGTCTGCCAGATCCATGCCAATTTTAGACTCATTGTTTGCTTAAATGTTAATATTTTTGGTGTTTTCTATAATAATAGAAAACACCAAAAAAATTAACACTTAGCAATAATCTTTATATACAGGGTGTCCAGTAATTAATGGATAACCTGGAAATGTCTTATAGTGGAACTGATGGCCATTCAGAAAAAATATGAAAAATATCTATCCTAACTACTACCTCAGATATGTGTTTTCTTTTTTATTACCAGGTATAATTTTCTTGTGTACTACGACCTTAAATGAATGAAATCCATCGGTTTTTTCGTTTTATTATTAAACACTAATTATGCTAATAGATAGACAGTCAAAGTATGCTATGCTAATATAGCTTGCACTTTTAAATATATATATATATATTTTTTTTTTCTGAACGGCTTTCAGTTCTACTATAAGACATTTCAAGGTTATCCATTAATTACCGGACAACCTGTATATAAATCTTCTGTGCATATGTTTGTAATTAAACTCCTCCTAAAAACGGCTGGACGGATTTTGGTGAAATTTTTGTGGGTGTTCAAGTCGATTCGAGAATGATTTAGATTTGTTCCTGTTTACAGGACGTCTGTCGGTTCCGTTAGTATATATGTAATAACATATATGCTAGGAATATGTATGGGATCACAATGGTTATTTTATGTTTCATATAATATATGATCTGAAGTGGAGTAATGTATGTCAAAAGCAATATTGAAATGACAAAAATAAAACATAGTACCGACCTCTCTATCCATGTCGGCGATATCATCGCTGGAGAATGACAGCAGGGGGTTGATAGTGTCCATGAACCGTCCGGATGGCGTGCGCTTGCGCAGCGCGGGCTGCGGCGCGGGCGCGGGCGCGGGCGGCGGGCTGCTGCAGTGCGCCGGCGGGCGGCGGCTGCTGCTCTGTGGGCGCGCGCACGACTTATATGTAACTTGTACATACTATACAGCTTACAGTTCAGACATAAAACTAGAATCTTTGTTTCAATATTGTAAAAGCCAGTCTTTCCTGAATGACTACATAATCTAAGTATGATGTACGTGCTTGTGCTTGAGTGGTCTTTTAGATAATATTGTTTTACGTTTACGCGAATGTATACATTGAAATTAAAAAACTACTTTATACGGATTTTGTCACATTTTAGAACTTTTGAATAATTTCGAACTATAACACTACTATTATTGAATTCTACTACAATTTAAGCTATTTAAATTAATTAAAGCTATATATATTTAAGTTTATACTTTTCCCGACGTTTTATTCATTAGCTGTCTTAGATGTACTTATCATCAGGAATCCTGATCAAACTTTGAGCCACACTCTGTATAGGAAAAAGACCCATACAAATAGGTACATGAACGGTGAATCTCACCACCATCCTAAACAATTAGCTACCGTGGGAATGTCTTTGTTTCAGAGAGCCCACAGGATCTGTGACAAGAAAACCTGGATGCTGAGCTTCAACATGTCAAGCAAGTACTGCAAGACAACAAGCTCCAACAGCCGCGCCGCCGTCACAGATCTCGGGAAAAGCCAGCCACAGTCCAGCGCCAGCCTGCCATATGTAAGGGGTGTCACTGACAAGATTGGCTACATCTTGAAACGAGCTTCAATCAACACATACTTCAAGCCGCCAACGAAGATAAGTCAAGTTTTACCCTCCGTCAAGTCTATAAAATAGATTGTGACTGTAAACTCTCATACATTGGTCAAACCAAGAGAAGCATAGACACCCGCATAAAAGAACATATAGCTGATGTTAAACAACAATGCTCGTTGAAGTCTGCTGTATGTGAACACATGCAACAGGGGCCAACCATTACCTATAATTTGACAAACCACAGGTACTCGCTAAAGAACACCGATTCCTACTAAGGATGCTTCGCTATTAAAATCAAAAAACATCCTAATTTCAATAGAGAAGATGGTTGAAATGTACCACCAGCTTGGGATCCAGTAATTCAAATAGTCAAAACCAAGAAGAAGCAAAACACAGCTAGACTTCATGATACTTCGAGCTCATTCTGCATAAATAGGAAGATTAGGAACACAAATAATTAAATGATATTTGGGTACTTTGAAATAACTACACATCAGAACATTGAGACAACGTAAAGCAACCGAAACATTGGTGAATAGTATAAGCTGCGCTAAAATATAAATAGTTTTAATTAATTTAAATAGCTTAAATTGTAGTAGAATTCAATAATAGTAGTGTTAGAGTTCAAAATTATGTAATAAAAGTGTTCTAAAATAAACAACGCGACAAAATCCGTATTAAATTTAAAATAAATGAATGTAGGATATTTTACTGTACCTGTCCACCTCTTTGCAGGGGGTATAATCTTTCGTCCACTCGCTCCCACCTTTCAGCGCAAGTCCACAACCAGTCTGGTGTCACTACATGTAATTTGTTAAGTTTGGTCTCTTTCTCGTCTTTGCCCATTCGTCGACTTGCATTCACTTTTGCCGTTCCTATAAATACCATTTATAAAATTGTAAATAAGGATGTGTAAGATCTGATATTATTAGTTAGTTTTCATATAATATATAGTAGCAAATACTTGCCTGCTCTGACTGCCACTAAATGTGTGGTCTTATCAGTATAGTCTTGCGTAACTTCGGCTCCTAAACTTCGAGCCACTTGAAATGCCCTGGATGTTTCTAGTCTTTGATGTGTTGGTACTAAACCGCTGAAAACTAAACTTGTCCCTGCTAAAACTTCACACTTCACTTCAGGTATTATTGATTTTAAATCTGGAATTTGATTCTTGCCCATTTTGTCATAAAGGTCGTAAAAGTGCCTGAAAAATAAATATACATTAGGTTAGAATTGTTGCTAATTTTAATGCAAATCTTACTAAAATGTTGTAACCTTTTATATATGCACATATAGCGCTTTGAGTTTCTATCATAAAAGCTGAGTGATGGTAAAATATATGTGAAGGCGAATACTAAAATGATGTAGACAAACTTTTATCATCATCATCAAAATAATTGTGAATGAACTGGACTGCAAATTGTAGCTTGCATACATAATCTTAAGCAAATATTCCTCTAAATTATTGAAAATATCTGATTAGCATGAATTAATCTTAATAAAATTTTTCCTTAATCATCTTTCAAACATACATTGCTAATTCTTTCATACATTAAAATCACAATAATAGAAATGTTTCTTAATCAAATTAGTATAGTAGGATATAAAAACACACAATTTAAAACTACTCAAAAAGGTACAGCCAATGTAATACTTACTTATGTATTCTCTTAAGAATATCCTCTAGGTAAATTAAATAGTCATCGGGGTCTTCCACCTCAATTTGTCCATCAGAGGTTTCTGTCCACCTAGGTTCTGTTGGATCCTGAGCTATCCTTTCATCACTCTCCTGGTCCGCTTCCTCACTTTCTTTTACTTCTGTATTATTGCTTTTCACATCCTTAGCCACTATCTTACCATTACCACCTTCTTCTTTGTTTTCTTTGTTCTTAGAAGCCTCTTTATCTTTTTGTTCTGGCTCAGCATCCAATGTTGGCATTTGGTTTGCCTGTGCTGCGCCGTTTTTACCACTGGTTATTTTGGGCTTTTCGTTTTCTGTAATGATTAAATGAAAGTTGATAGAACTTAAACAAGTAATAAAGATAATAAAAGTGTATGATTTGCCAATTAAAAAGCACACACTAATTAAGTATTCAAGTCTTAAGTATTAGTTAGTAACTATTATAATTTGCAATGAATTCATTTATATTTAATAATTAAGCTATAGCAGTTGTTATGGATGTGTACACTGATAAAGCCTAAGCTTATGCTTTATCCTTTTATATTTAAAGAAACTTATGGTTTGTAAATACATTGCGAAGCAGTACAATATTCCCAAATTAATGACAATAAAGAAAATATAAGCTAATTGCATAGTATTGTCTTAAGTTTACGCGAATGTTATACATTAAAATTAAACACTTTATAAGGATTTTGTCGCATTGTTTATTTTACTTTAAAACATAATTTTGAAAACTGTAATACTACTATTATTAAACTTTACAGCAGACATGTTCACGGGGAGACTCTGCGAGAGGGGGTCTCCCTGTGAACATGGCTGCTGTAAAATAAATGTAGGAGCAAAGTGTAAAATAAAAATAAATAGTTTTAATTAATTTAATAGCTTAATTTGTAGTAGTCTTTAGTCTTAAGAAATTATGTAGGTAATAAAAGTATTTAAAAGTAAAATAAACAATGCGACAAACTCCGTATAAAGTGTTTAATTTCAAAGCTAATGGCATATCATGGTAAATGTATCAATACATTTATTTTATGCAATGAAGTGTTTCTAAAATTGGATAATGTACCCAAATCCTTCACTGTCAGCTGTAACTAATCAATTTGAATGCTATTTTCTTAGTTTTATAATATTTACCTGGTGGTGGTGGTGCATTTATGTCCCCAGTCGATTGGAAGAATGAATAAGGCCTCACATGTATCAAATTGGTTGCATGTCGCCATACGTCTTCACGGTCATCAATTATACACACCATGTTATCGCCGCACGGAAATAATGCTCTGCAAAGTTATTAATACGTGTTACATACCGAGTCATAATTACAGCATGGCGTCTTTTAAATATCGATAAAAATTATGAGTTACTTGTTGCAAACTGGGTCCTTGAAAATATGTTAGAAAGTCTACACCATAAAGCACTATGGATAATTCTTATGCCGTAAATCGGCATACAATCATCGAAATGAACTAATTAGTACAAAATGTCGATAATAAAGACTATCTGTTATGGTAATCGATCGAATCGCGTAATTGATTACACATTGTTATCTATATAGGTTTAAGATGGATAATACCTTGATTACAATTTTGTAGGTCATCAACTTAACTGATGTAATGCTTCAGTTACATACAAATGTGATGATTATTTTACTTAGTAAAATTAAGTGTTACCCTAACTAATATTATAAATGCGATTGTGAGTTGATATGTCGCATACACGATGTCAGGGATACAAAAAAGGACATAGGAGATCTTTCATCCAGAAAAAATTCTGTTACCGACTTATCGAGCGAGTGAAGCCGCGGACTAAAGCTAGTAACTTCATATAGGAATACCATATCTAACGCATATCAATCTGATATATATTTATTCGAAAATCGATTTCTTGGGTTTAAGAAATACATTTTTATTAGATCTTTCTGAGATATTGGATTGGTTCAATGAATAAAAAAAAAGTTAAATACTCGATTTGGATTTAAAATTTAAGAATTTATTCAAATCGAAAATATTTTTTTTAAGCATATCATATACATGGTAAGCTTGTCAATAAATTATAAAAAATGCGACCTCTATATCCGTTCCATCACCATACTTTATATGAAATATCCTCAATCGATTTTAGTACATTTTTTTATATATAACTTACTTAAGATTTGCTGCCTTTGTTCTAGCGTCAAAACACTCGTCCCTAGACAAGATCCTATGAGAGAAGTACTTCTTTTCTGGGTCAAGTAAGTCAGCTACCGCATGAGCGTATTGTCGCGCTCCGAAAGTACAAACATGAAGCTCGTAGTTCTTGGAGGCAGATTCAAGGAAGTCTTGAGTACGTGGCCGTAGGCGTGTGTGACACCAGCGGCCAGGACAGCCTGGACCACGAAGAAAGAAGTGGAGGACTCCCTGTGGAAAAATTAAAAACATTTGTTAATAAAGTCAAAAAAACCTAATTTTTTATGAAATTATTTATCAATTTATAGTATCTGCATATTAAATTACTATTTAGACATTATTTTTAGGATTGTAATATAAATTGTTGAAAAATAATTCAGCCAAAAGAAATCTAAATTATTTTACAATTAGTAATCCTAATAAATATAAACTCAGTCACCTAAAGGGCATTGGATAATTCTTACAAATCTTATAGTATATAGAATAAAATTACATGATAATTTGGTACCCAAATTAAAAATGATATCGGATCAGCTGATCTGTGATAATAAAAAGTTAAATGATGACAAAAAGTACCTTCAAATTAGGTGGAACGTTGTCATTGGTGGTGTGAACCAATGTTTGATCAAGATCAACAAGCAGAACCAGCTTCCGGTCCTTTAGAAGACGCTCAGCATCTTCTCTACCAAGTTTCTGGGCCAGCTCCTCTGACACCTGCAAGTAAGATACAAAAGGTTGCCTTCACTGAAATTGTATATATCTATTAAACATTCATATAGTAAAATCATCATTGTGAATATTGTGACCCTCGTATCTGTCTTTCTTTCAAAGCTTAACAAAAGAAAGTCTTCAGAAGGGTTTGTTTGTTCTTTGGATTTTTAGTGAAGTTAAAATAAATTTGGTATTATAACTTGTATCTAATCCATAGTAGTCAATAACTGCATTACTACATACATTGTGAGACCAGTAGTATATAAATAGATATGTAAATATTTATTTAATGTATAGATGTGTTTGTTTACAGTCTAGTGTCATCATGGATTGTTTTTGTTATGGTTTGTTAGACAACACTATATTTATATAAATGACAGTATCAGCATCATATTTCCAAGCCTACTTTAGAACATGTAGTAATGATATCAGATTGGATTAAGTTGTGGGATTGTATGACTATACCTTAAGCTCAGGTACAGAGTGTACCATGGGTACCACGGCTACGTCGCGACTGGACACCTCGTCCGTCCGCAAGTCGGCACCGCACTCGGCACACATCTCTTTCATCACAGTCGGGTGTCGACATTCTTCTAACTCTGCTAAAGCACTCCTGTAATAGTAAGGACGATGATAAAATACTCAAGAATATAATATGTACATTACATATTTAGGTAGGAAAAACAATACCTTATCAGATAGAAACATTTATTTGTTGTTTAAGAAGTATTGTGAACGTATAATATAAAATCTAATTTGTTATAAAACTTTTAACTTAAACGAATACAAACTGTTAGTAATTGCTATTCGCTAGTATAAACATATAAACACAAGATATTAAGTTTTAGGTTAAAATTTAGGCGGGAAGATTACGATGCACTTATATTTGCCGCGCAAATACTGCAATTGCATTACAAAATAAAAAGTGACAACACGTTGAAATTTATGCAAGATGCACTGTTAAAACGATGATATTTTAATGCGTAAATTAGATTTATAATTTTATAGCGCATTTACAGTGTGACGTCACTTACCCAGGCTCTGCAATGTCTCCTTCCTTCACCTTGATCGATGAGATAGTGCCAGCACGAACTGCTTTAAATTTCTTCAATTCAGTGCCATTGCCTGATGAATCGTTGTATAAAAATAATATTTGACCTTGCGAAACAAAAACACCTTGTTTTACTTTCCACTTAACTACTTTCACAGGTTTTTCTGATGGAACAAAAATAGGCATAGTTTTGTCGGCCATCTTGAACGGATATTGCGCGTTATTTGTAGAATGGCGTTATTCTATTGGACGATGGCACACTGTTTTGGCGGTTAACGTTTTTTCACCAATGATATTACAGTGCGCACAAAATCAATACGCAGAAGTGTAATGTATCCGGAAATAATAGTCCTTATGGAAATGTCAAATAACAAGCGTTCAAAAACCAAAATTACAGATTAAATTGTACAGACCGGAATGAAACGTTTAGTTTAACAATGAAATATAATTTTAAGTAATAACAAAATATCTAACCATACTGTCGACCGAGTATACCGATCAAACTAATAAACTAGGCATTTATTACAAGTCAGTAAAGTAGTCAAATTAAACTGTAAATAAAAAAGATAATTTTATTTATAAATTGATAAATATTTTATCTCTTAAATTGTGGAACACACGGCTACACATCAATTTAGGCACTCTGTATACACATTACTACGTTACATACAAAATAGAGAATTGTCGGAAAGTGGGATCGTGCATCGTGGTGATCGACACCACGATGCAAGGTCCCTTTAATGGGTAATGGAAAGGATAGAGCGTCGCGTCAAAATAACAAAATTAAACCGCACGCTCTTGCACGATTCGCAGCGTTCAACTTCTAATAGTTCAAAGTCCAAACAGTCTAGGTTGGTGTGTCACTATGTGTACATTAAACTTGTAACTTAATAGCTTATATCCAAAAAAATTACTTATAAGAAGAAAAAGAAGAAAACAACAATTTAGGTATTTCTTTACACATAACTGAGATGACAATTTGTCACATGATCATGATTAGCTTTAATTAGCATTGATAGCATTTGTCTATGCTGTAGTAACTTACTGTGTTATCTGTTAAAAATATATTATATCTGTGTGAGTACTAGATATTTAGATAAGTCAAATGTCAAAAAACAGCAACAATTTCGTTGTGTTTATTCCCATGTAACGAGTTTTTGATAATTATTATTTTTCATTTTGTTTGTTTTGTGTAGAATTTAATGTAAATATTATATCTCAGTACTAATAAACATGACGGAAGAAACTATAACAGTGAGCGACAACTCGGATTTAGAGGACGGCGGAAATCCTGAACTTCGCGGATACTTGAGTAAATGGACAAATTACATTCACGGTTGGCAGGACAGGTTTATTGTTTTGAAGGATTCTACATTATCATACTACAAAAGTGAATTGGAGAGTAATCTTGGATGCCGTGGTGCCTTATGCCTGAAAAAAGCCAAAGTCAAGGTGACTGCATAGTTTTATCTCAAATGTCCATTAAAAAAATTAATATGTCCTTGTTGCGTCTTGACTTTTTTGTCGCGCTTTATTGGTTTGGAACAAGGAGAATATTCATGTGATCTAATAATGTAACAATTTGCAACTTCGACCTTGTTTGTTTATATGACATTTTGTGTATATTTTCAGCCTCATGAGTTTGATGACTGCAGATTCGATGTTTCGGTTAACGATTGTGTTTGGTACTTGAGAGCTGCAAGCCCTGAAGAAAAACAACAATGGATTGATGTTCTGGAATCTTTTAAAGTGAGTATTCATATTCATGTGACTACTTGATATCGACCACTTATAAAAGTTTTATTGCTACAGAATATTAAGGATATTAAGGAAATAAACACATACAAACAACATACTACTCATGTTAAGTGTTTTACTGCATCCAGTACATGATATCTTCTTTAATTACTCACTCTGTCCCTTTCACAATAATAATGAGTACCTATATACATATGTATGCTTATTGTACATATAGGTTTTGTGGAATTTGTTAAGGTTGGTCTTATAACCAGCAGCCAATGTCATGTAATTGATATGATGACAATTATGTTGAGATTTAATGTATTTCAAGGGGTTCAATATCCTTTGTTTAATAATTTCTTGGATCTGTATGTCACTTTAGTGTTGCAGTCCAATAAAGATACATGTTTTTTTTTAAACAATCTCTTAGAAATCATGCATTTGTAACATGCAATGATTGTGCCGTATATGTATGTGTGAATGTGTTATTATCAAACATTCACAAGTACACTATAATCATGTTATTGGATGTAACATAATGTATTAATAACACTTGAAACCAGTGTTCTCTTAGATTTTTTAAAAGGCATTTTCTAATGCTGTTGTACTATACTGATACTGGTTTTAGTAAGAAGGTTAACATGTTTACAAGTCAAGATTTTCATCATAGTGTATATTATCTTAATAACAACAATATTATAGTTGAACTTAGTTTAAGTAGTAAATAAGAGAGGCACACAGTTTATGTGGTGACAGACAATATACCAATGCATTGAGAGTAGTATTTTCAATCCTAGTCAATGATAGTAAAAACTACAGAGTGCCTGATACCTAGAGAAAGTTTATTTAGAACTATATACATTTATAAGAAACCAAAAAAATAAACAACATTATAAATTATAAAAGCCAAAGCCATGATGACATTGATTTTACCTTATATTAATATTACTCTGAGTTAACGCATAATATTTTATCTCATGTGAATAAAAAATGAACATTGTTATAGAATTACCTTGACCCCCCTGATAATCAACAGTTTCTATTTATATTAAGGCATATGTACAGATAAGCATAATTCTAGCTATATCCATTTATCATTAAGTAATTTGAAGAATTTGAGAATTGTTAATCAATATACACAATTACTTTTTTAAATTTGATAAAACTAGTAGACATTTCTATAATTTCTGAAAAGTTATTAAATACTGTAATTATTTTTGAGTGCATTAAAATAACAACTTTCATTAGCAACAGTCTACCATTATAGTCATTATCTTTCTGTTTTGAAGTTAAGTTTAAAATAAACAAAGCAACACATCAATTTTATCATTTTCTTTCACTCTGTTTAGACACTGTGTTTCAACTTATTGCAACCAGACCACAGTATGAATATACTACTATACATTTCCACACTAACATACTCATTTTATAACTAGATCAGAAATGTTATGTTTTAGTACCAATTGTTTATCCTACCACTTCTTAACCCAGCATTGTCTGATGTTTGCTTGAGTGTTAGACATTGAGATTTAGCTAATTTTATACACTTTTCTATAGTATATTTAGTCTTCACATTTTTTACCTATATCCAAATGTTTTACATGTTTTTACCATCCATAATTAGGCATGTGAAGACAATAACTAAACATCCTAAAAAGTTACCTTGAATCCACAAAAACAGTTTAATTTAAACATTGCTTAACAATGACATAGCTACACAATTTTTTCATGTGTAAAACCCACTTAATCTTTAGTCACTGTGAAGAGTTTAAATTGCTATCATTTTCATTAATATTCACTTAAAATGTAACTATAGTTTATTTTTAATATAATTATCCCAATAATTAACTGAATGTTATTGGAGTTGAGTATATCTTTTGATAAATATTTGTTATGGAATCATGCACATTTTACCTTTAATTTACTAATTTATTATTTCCTTTGAATGGCTTATATCAAGGTGATTCTTACAGTGCATTCTCTTCTAACATGTTTATTTTACATTTTATTAGCTTTTACATCATATGCTTGTTAATTCAGGAGACAGAATCACATATGCAAGAGATTGCAGTCTGTCAGAAAAACGAAACACTGATGTATCCATTATTTTATGAATTACTTTCTGAAACGTTTTAGGCAATGCACCCATTTAAGTTAGTGGCAGCACTGTCCATATTGAAGCTAAGTGCTGTGAGCTAAGCTAAGTAATATTGGAAGTTAGATGATTAGCACTATATTTTGGACTTGTGTATATATACTACCTTACTTAGTAGATAGAGATCTCTTCTGCTTGTAGGGATGTGCATTTATCAATACAATTCGAATTATTCAAATCATATATCATAATAATCATCAAATTATATGAATATATTTACCTTTGATATTGATTAATTATTAGTTATGCAAATATGAATATTATCAGGTTGTTCACGCGGGCGGTAAAGGGCATAGAGCCATATACTCGTACGTATAGAAATTTTAGGCCCTAAATAAACTATCTATCATCTTAGGCTGCGTATGAGCACATCGTTAGCACGATCGATACAATCAATTACAATCTATACATACATATATCAATCGTGTCTTCACCAATTAAAGTTTTAAATATACAGATATGAATCGTATATCAGCATTAACCAATTGAACAACATTCATACTGGATTATACAATTTTTGTATATTTAGTTTCTTTTTTATAGGCATTGTGCAGGCAAATCTGTTCATTATTTTCATCATCAGTAAGAGTCCGATCGACGGACGGTAAATCGTAATGAATAATTAATTTAATTTTTATTTCACATAAGTATTTATTGCTTTAAGCATCTCGGCTGCCCCAAATCAAAACTGTATCTGAGAACTTTGTTTCTAAAAAGAAGGTATATCCTAACTAATACTCTATATGTGAATGAGAGTTTGTTTGTTACGCTTTTACACCTTTACTACTCGATCGGTCATCATGAAATTTCGCATAATCGTTGTCAGGTGTACAGAAAAGGGTACAGGGTACCTGTCCTCCAGAATAAAGGTATTGTTTCCGAGTGAGCGAAGTCGCAGGCAAAAGCTAGTAATATATTTTATCGTATACTTACCCATTTGTTTCAACAGTAATAAGATGCATTACCAAATGAGGCGCTGGCTGTATTACCACATAGTCAAAGGCGTGTCACAAATTCTGACACTCATATATTTCTGGATGGCAATTAACAATTTTTTCTAATTGAATATAAAATCTAACTTTAATTCAGGCTTCACCGTTAAAGCATGTCTTAATTAGCTATTTAATACGCACATTACTTTTAACAGTCAGAAGTACGCGCCTTGGGCTTGTACACACGTCTACACATCAAGTTAGACACCCTATGTATATAGGGTGTCTAACAGCATAACTACGCTACATACAAAATAGAGAATTGTCGGCAAGGGACGGTGCATAGTGGTATCGATGTAATGGTAAGGATAGAGCGTCGCGTCTCGTTCAACGTGAATGAGACAAAATAACAAAAATATAAAACACTCTCTCGCACGACTGGCAGCGTTCAACTTCTAATAGTTCAAAGTCCAAAGAGTCTAGGTTGATGTGTCGCTGTGTGTACTAGAGAACTTTGCGTGGTAGTTCAACGGTCTTCCAACTAAGCTATCGCCGCTTCTGACAAAAATAAATGTAATGTACTAAAAGGATATTTACTTATTGTAGTAAAGTGCATAATTGCAATCGGATACAGTTGTGCACAATGCGCTTGCTGCTTTGAACAGCCAAGAACGCAGCACGCGCTCTCATGTATAGTATTGTCAAAATATTCTAATATAGGTAATTCTAATGCATTTGCACATCATAACTAATATTATAAGTCAATAGTCTTGGGGTTATTAATATTGCTATACCTATACGAATCGGGACATTATGCGATTGGAAACTTGCCTGAATGCCTTGAATGGAATCATACAGACGTCATGGCAGTAGTTCTATTGTAACCGTTCTGATGCAGAATCGAAGAATATAAGAAAAAACTAGATAACATACACATTGATTCCTTTTCAATCGTTTTGCTTAGTGAAATTACAACAACGTAAAAATCTACATCGAGATATTTTTACTACCTCGGTGGTCCAGCTGTAGTGAATGCGACTGCTGTGTTTAAAGTGTTACTGGAGTTTCAGTCGAGAAATTCTCATTAGCAGCACTGAGTCTAGAAATGTGCCCGATGGACGGCAATAGGGTCGCCCTCCATTACGTGGTACATGAAATCATTCTCTGCGTAGTGTGGGTGTAACACATACTGATGTATTATCACCGAAAGGGTAGGCCTCTGCCTACTCTTTACCTATAATGGTGTGAGACGTCGTATGTATGAAATATGAGACGTTGTAAGCATGAGATATTCCTTCGGTTTTCCAGCCATTTAAATACAGACATTAAATATACCGAGACGATTTGACCTCCAGCTGTCGTGACTGTAAATGTTTATTGACACGGTGAAACAAATCATTACAGTAATCAATGTAGAACATCATATTGTACACAAAATATGTTGCGTTGTTGCATGTTTCACTGACGAGTAATGTCTCTTTGGCTGTGTATTGTGTTATCAAATTTGTGGGTATGTGTGATCTTGTAGTGTAGGCACAGTGACTAATACAGCCGATAAGGGTTTCACTTTATTGTCTTTTGTAATATATACCATACAATGACATATATTGTACTGAAACGCGGACATTGAGTACATGTACGTCATAGATCACGCCATTCGATTCGTGATAACAGGAAAAATGTTTAGAAGCCACATCATTTAGTCGGATAAGTTGTCATTAAAATTAAATTACTCTTTATCAGCGATTTTAACAAGGTTTATTCTTAAATACATTATTGTTAATTAACTATTATGTTTTAGCTTTTCTCGATATTTTGGGTTGTTTTTCAGCAGCCATGTTCATGACTTTCATGAGGACATTAAGATGGTGGTCGTCTCAATATCTTTAAAGTGTACCTAGTTATTTCAAAATACCCGAACATAATTGGTGTTTCGATTCACGTAGAATTAGCTCTAATTTTTATGAAGCGTTGCTGAGGTTTCAGCTTCATCATGATACGATTTTTAAATTTGACAAACGTGTATTTAATATGTAATTAGTAAACAATGAGAATTGGTAGAGTTTGATTTCACTGTATAATATTTGCGTAGACGTAAGACAACATTGTAAAAGTGACCATTTTCTTATGTCACTGAACGATATTGCATGCAGTTTAGACGTGATATATTTTTCGTACAGGCGTGAATCTATGTAGGTATGTATGTATGTATGTATGTATGTAGGTATATTTTTAATGTCTTAAAATGAAAATGACGATTCTAATCATAGGCTTATAATAATATAATATCTTATTAATGCGTAGGACATTTTCTTGCTATTGGTAATGTAGTAGGTATGTAGGTAGCTTGTAAAATTACAAAATGCTAGCGTGGCCGTAATAGAGGGTACTTTATAATCCACTACTATCATTACATGATAACGTGGTACCAATGTTCAGTATACTAAAACTACAAATAAATTACAGTGTCTGCAATATAACTGATAATGATACCACCACATACCACATAGTAAAAGTATGAAAGAGGATAAGAGGTATGTGTGTAAAGGAATTATAATAATTATGTAATGTGTAGGAAATTTGGAATGTATATATTTTGAGCATTGAAATGTATTTATTTTCCTAAAACGATTGTATTTCAATAGTTCGGTTTATATCTCAACGATTTTGGATACTGACAATATCCCGAACGTCAGAACTAAATTTGTTAAAATCAGACAATTTAAGTTTGATTTAGTAATTTAAGGCTTAGGCCATGTTGTTGTGCGATAAAGTAAGTTATCTATTGTGTGGTATGTCGCACGTTTCGAGGGATAATATGAGATTAGACAGGTTTCATTATTATTAAGCATACAGATTTGCATGTAGTACTTGTTATCAGATACGGCCATGACGAATAAGTAATATATGTAAGTGTGTCCTTGTCGAGAATGAAACTGACAATAAACGCTAGTCTTGAGGCGTGTTCATTGTGAAAATGTTTTAATCATAAAAGGCAAGTAAGGTGGTAATCTGTTCATATATTTCATAGTATTACACCCGTATATTCCAGTAGTTTGTGTAGAAATTTTTATATCATCATTTTATCCAGTTGTCCCTAGTTTCTGATGACTGCTCTGCTCCCGTAGCTCGTAGCGTGATGAGCGTATGTTACTTCTTGATAATGAAAGTAGCTTTGTAATAGAAAACCAATTACTTATTAAAATTGGTGTAGTCGTTTTTGAGTTTATTCATTACAAACAAAAATATACCTCTTTATAATATTAGTATTGATGGTTATTGGTTACAGGCGTACAACAATGTCTCGTATAGCATTTGCGCACGAGAGTACGAGGTAGGGCGTTACAAAGTATAGATTTGTCTCATTGTTGTGTAGATAGGCTATTTGATAAACATAGCTTATATCACCCAGAAATAGTAAAACAATAAAAATTTATAACAAAAGTAATCTGCCATAGATTATATAATATAATATCAAACTGTCCCACTGCTGGGCCAGAGATTACTCATATACTTACATATATCTAAAATTTATTAGTCGATCATATGAATCGCCAGAAAATGAAGAAAATTGTTGTACAATATATTTTGCTTAAAATATGAATTTGTTGTATTTTGCAGGTGGAATCTGGCTATGGTACCAGTTCGGACAGCAGTTCCAATGGCGGTGGCTTGCGGAGACATGGCTCGGTCACATCCCTGCAGTCGACGGGGTCACATGGTCAGTATCTAGTGCATCTACTTTTAGACCACTATCCCTCTTGATACCATAACCCCTTTTTTAGACCCAGACTGCTAGAGCTCTTATCAATCATCAAATTCTTTTATGTTTTTTTATAACAACCGCACGAGGAATAAATCCTGTATCGTGTGGGACTTAACAAACATTCAAACAACGGACACAAAGAACACCCAGACTCGGAACAACTATTTGTGGACCACACTATTTTTTGTTGTGGGATCGAACCCACAACATTCGGCGCATAAGCCAGTGGCAAGACAATCACCTAAATTACTACGCCCACGCCGTCCTAATGGTGATCAACAAGAACTCTAGCAAAACTCGGAGCTCATCTTTTTGGTAAAATGTATGTAACAGAAAATAATGTATGGCAAAACTGATAATCGTTGTACACAAAGCGACATATCAACCTAGACTGTGGACATTGAAGTATTGGAAGTTGAACGCTGCGAATCGTGCGTGAGAGAGCGATATTTTTGTTACGCTCTGTCCTTACCATCACGTCGACACCACTATGCACAGTCCCTTTCCGACAATTCTCTATTTTGTATGTAGCATAGTTATGCATATATAGGGTGTCTAACTTGATGTTGAGCCGTGTGTACATGGCATAACGCAAATGTGGTTTTTGTTTGTGTATCCCAAATTAGATTCTTGGGTTTTTTGAAGGACTATTATGATTTCCTGTTAGAGTACATAATTGTAGTCGTAAAGCACTTTAACTGTCCTACATATTTGGAGCACTAAAGTTCTTGCGTAGGAAGCAAGTTTTGTTTCATGTTGGTTGGAACCTAAAAACATAATGTTAAGAAAACATATACATACATTGTCTCACGCATGCATACGCCCGAGACTATGTACATACATAGGTATTATATATATATGCTGTTTACCTCTTTGGGTATATCACCAACATACATAGGTACATATCGCACTCTTCATAAAACAGAGACTTAACTCGATAAGTCTGTATTTTTTACGACTAGTATGTCAAATAAGCCTACGGCCCACCGGATGGTAAGTGGTCACCGTAGCCTATAGACGCCTGCAACACCGGAGGCATCAGTTGCGCGTTGCTGACCCATTAGGAAAGGAAGTGGGAAGGAGAAGGAGCGGGAAGGAGGAAAGAGGGTGACTAGGCCTCCGGCACTCTCACTCTCACTCACCGAACGAAATACAACAGTAGGAATACTGCTATTTCGCGTCGATATTCTGTGAGACCAGTCCTTCCTCGGTCGAGCCGGCCCATTCATGTTGAAATTAGCGAGGCTCTACTAGAGAACTACATATATGACGGGGATATCCCCGAAGAGTAAGGCAGAAATATAGTACAACTACATTTGGCTTGCTATAGTTTTAGATGCGACGTAATAGGAGGCGAGCTTGCTGCCGCCTCCTAGAAACTTATGCATAAAATTTACATGACAGGAAAATTCAATAACTTTTTGGCTGACTCGAGAATCGATTCCGAGTCCTAAGACAAAGCAATCACTACCGCTGTCCCAAACAATTAATTTAAAATTGTTTATATCTACACAATATTACTTACAAGCATGCATACTTTATTAAAACAGATAGAGATCGATACTGTCCAATACTTCAACACGATTGAAGCAATCATTGATAGATAGTTGGCCGTGATATTGTATAAGAAGCGTCGCGTCATCGTGGTATGCGGCGTAAAGCGACTGAGCGCCGCGCGGTTTCTCTGTCACGTTGTACTGGCTGTTCTTATAAACACGTGTGCCTACTATGAGTACATATGAAAAACTTTAAACGCAGTTTTTGTTTGTAGCGCCTCTACTTGCGTTTATATAGTCAAAAAAAGAACAAAACAAATACACAGACCCTGGTTTAAGTGGTCGTCTCAACACTGCTACTAAGCCAAGTGTTGTGGGTTCGAATCACATATGGGTCAAAAATTTGGGTGAGCCAAAAATGGTTGTTCCGAGTCTGGATGTTTGTAAAGGTACAAGGTGCACACATATCAAATCGGTAAGGGATCGTCATCGTATCGCCTTTCGCCTCGCCGTCAAACAGGCGTTAACCTAACGTAACCAAAGCGGATCAATAGCTCCGGTACCTACATATCGACTCGGCTACGCCTAGGCGACGCCGTGCTTACGCCGCGCTTATTTAAATCATGTTAATATGGATATTTTCTCACTTCTGCAATGATACCTTTTCATCGTTATTTTTGTTTGAAATCTAATCCACAAATTCAATGAAATACGCGCGCAACACGACTGTTCGTTATCTTGTGAACGACAGCACGTTCGGCAACAGTAGTACACGGAGAGACGTAAGCATGGGGACGACGAGCCGTAAGCGCGGGGACTGAATACTGCACGGCTCGAGTTGATACGGTGCCGATCCGTTTCCAAGTTGATATGTGTGCTATGACCTTGAAGCTCCCCGCGACACAGGATTTATTCCTAGTGCGTCAGAGTTGTCTTAAAAAATCAACAAAAAATATTATTATTTTATTCTTTTTTAGACTACTTACATAAAAAGGTGGCAATAGAAATCATATTTTGGAAAATGAATAAATTTACTGACTTGACTATAACCTATTGGGTCGCAGCGGCACAACGGTGGCCAGGCATAATGTATTTTTAATGCTGTCTCGTATTCTAAGACTTGACATTAACGCACCAATATTTGCAATTTTATTATAGATTTTATTTCTAAGTCTTGGTCTCCTAATCGTCCTCCTAGGAATACCTATAATAACGTTTATTGGCATTAAAAGATACAGTCATTTGAACACATAAAAAGTATACAAATAATTTTTACAGTCCACTTGTTAAACACTGGTGCCCAAGCTAAGATTGAACTAGTGGTATGGGTACCAGGGCTTTCGTACGTAATAAGTTTTATTTATCAATATAGTGTATCTTATATTAACTATGCTTACACTCTCTGATTGACTGTCTTTTAAAAGGCTCTATCTATATATTATTATATTATACGTGAAGCAAAAACTTTGTATCCCCTTTTTACGAAAATTGCGCGGACGGGGTAGTATGAAATTTGGCACAGTTAAATTTTATATGGAGAAGGAGAGGCGAATCCTAATATTTTTATAAAATATGCATTAGAAATACTTTAAATTAATGAAAAAGCACTACACGCACACACTTGTTACGTGTTCAACAAAAGTTGAACATGTAACAAGCAGTCGAATCGCGTTCGTAGTATTTCGGCATTATTCGTCTGACGTCGTACAATTCTATGTAACTTTGTTTACCTATAGGTACCTTATTTATATGTAATAAAGAAAAAAAATCAAAGTAGCAAGCTTAGGAATTTTGGTCGAATTTTGACCACTAGGCGACCGCTAGTCATTATTAAACTTTACTAAGTAGCTGACAAAAATCAAGTAGATACCTATGTATATAGTGTAGCGGTTGCACTTTACGGCCTCTAACTATTCTTGGATGTTAGCGTCGGGTTACGAACATCACTGCCATGCGATAGTGTGTTGAAATAAATATTTTTGTTCTATATTTAATGCAAAAATCTATCAGTTAGCTAGCCTAGTAAGAAATTTAAATGGCGAAGAGGCAGATTTGTGACATTCGTACTATGAAACACATAAAGTAATATTTTAATGGCTCTAATCCTCAGGGTCAAAGCCGGAGCCGAAAGTAGTTGTATCTTGGAGACAACTACCTCCTTGCCAAATTTGACCAAAATCGGTCCATTGGTTTGCCCATCAAAGCATAACAGACAGTTACCTTTGCATTTTAAATATTAGGAACAGACATAACATCACTTTTATAAAAGACAAGATTTCGCGCGTGTCTTTGTTCGTGTTAATGTGGATTTTGTCAATAAATGTACAATGCCGGCAACTAGTCTTTTTTTATGAAAGGTACCCTATTTCTCTTTCTGTACACCTAACAATGTGAATGCAAATTTTCATGATGGTCTGATGAATAGTTAAGGCGTGAAAGCGGAACAAACAAACAAACTCACATTCGCATTTATAATATTAGTTAGGATTTACAATGTAATTTGTAAACAGACATTATAAGTATGATGTACTTATTAAACATTTGAAATCCGTTGAAGCGATACATTGTGATTGACTAACGAACATCCTTTCTTACAGTCAAATGCAACATTTCAATTGTGCTGCTTCAATTAATTACGTTGTATGAAACACTTAATCATTTTATTAACAATTTTTGTATTAAAGGTATTTGTTTGTCCGGACTAGGTGACCTGTTATTTGTTTTTTTGTTAGGTATTTTTTCAGTAGTAGTAAGAAGTCTGGAAATATGCTCTATAAGTCGCAAGATGGTCACTATGTTGCGTGCGCTTTATAACTTCTGGAGAAATGTTTGTGTAATAATAATAATACATCTCTGCCTACCCAGTAGATAATATACAGGCGTGAATCTTACAAAATTGTTATTCTTCGACTTTGTACTGGGGTTTTACTAATATTGATGTGAAGGAGATATTACCTAACAAATTAGGTCAAAAGTAAAACCGACTATTAACTATGACGAAATTAATTATATACAATTCTACTTAAATTGTTGTTCATTTTCTACGTGTAAAATAAACGATAAAATGATTCAACTATAATTAAAACATTTATTAAATATATGACTTAAAATTTACCTATGATAAAACGAAATTAAATCAATTGCTATTGTAAGTAGGTACAAGAGGACGAGCCTATTGGAGTCCATCGGGCACAGTTCTTAACTCCGTGCCGCTACTGAGAATACTTTGACAGAAAAACCCAGAAACACTTGGCCCAACACGGGAATTGAACCTTAACATGCAGCGCATTACAGACGCGTTTACAACCGCTGCAACACTACCACTAAATACTATTATAATATCATTCTCTCGTCATCATAGACTTAGGATGTCAATCCGACAAAACTGGAGAGAGGTTAGGTTTTTGGGCTTTATGTACTTTCTAAGGCACAGGATTATTATTGAAATTGCTGGTCTCGAGGCACTATTTTACGTTTGTTTACAGGCGATCCCGTGTTCGAATTCCGGGTTGGGCCAGGTTTAATTGATTTTTCTGTTAGGAAATTATCAGGCATGTTGTTGAAATGTGCTTTGTAGTCGACAGTAGACTAGCTACATGTTCCGTATTGCCTAAAAACTAAATGTTGGTGGAATCATACGCCTCTGTCTACGGTGTCGGGGACGTACAGACGTGATGTACCTTCTACCTTCCTGCCATAGGTATACTACATATATGCACACAGTTTACAGTTTTCTGGAACACTTAACACGCGGTTGCTAAGCCGAGATTTCTTTTTAGAGTACCAGGTTTGATTCTTTTAAAGAATGAAATAATGTTGGTAGTTATTGTACTAACTGTAGGTATATTATTCTTTATATTCTGCTGTCCTCACGTTTTAGAGATTTTAATAGCGCTTAAGAGTGAAGACCTGTAATTGGCTAATTGTTGTCTATTTTTGTTACAAATTACATTGTAAATGCTGTTGGTTTTCCATTTGTTAAATAAATAAATAACACTTAATATGACCCGATATGAATGAATATCTGGTTATATATATTAAGTGTTCCAGAAAACCAGAACTGTTTCGAATCCACACTGGTCGTTACCAGAGCTTGTAAATTCGTAACAGTTTTGGTTTTCTCAGTCTTCTTAAATTATTTATTACTCATTTTATTAGCTGCTAAGTTATCTGCAATCTGCAGACAATGGTTGAGCGTCACACGGAATGTATAAATATTAATGAATCAATTAACATTTACTTAATAATGCATTAAGACACCTAATTGCCACTTCTAGGTCGTTATGACTAATATTAGTAATTTCTATGAACGAATTGTCTTTAATCCACACAGATGTTATAAATGCAAAAGCCTCTGGCCGATGGTTATATTTTTATGGCAAATCTACAAATCCTTTGCAGGCCAATTCCTTAGGAAAGACTTTTAAAACGCGAAAGCAATCTTAAATACAGCCTATTTTAACATATATACTTCAGGAACTATTTTCTGGTCTTATCTATAACTTTACATCTGTTACTATGTATAGGATCCTCCAGAACTTCCAAGCGAAACGCAGTACCAGTGTTAGTTATCTATAAGAGAAGGTGTTCCTACATCACTGTGACTGGCAACTCTGGCTCTGCCACTCAGTTATTTAAACCCATTTTAATTTGCCGCCTATTTTATCTTCCATAGGACGCACATCCCGGCGGTTGGCTGAGAAGATCGCGGAGCTGGACACATACAATGAGTTGCTGGCCAAGCAGGCGGTGCAGTTGCAGCAGTATTTCGACGCGTGCCTCGCTGCCTACCCCCAGATCAACGACGACGCCGACCAGGCCATCGACGCTGTTAAAGTTGCTGATGGTTAGTTAAACAAAGAAAATTAAAATCGCGGTGCCTTATATTATACTAGCGGAATTAACAGATGTTGTACTGCCTTAATGTAGGCTTGCTACCCGATCGTCGCGTCACCTACGGGGTCCATTTATGAATCTAAACCAGAGATTTCCAGACGTTTTTCCTTATCACTACTATCACTTTCAAAATTTAGCTGGTGCCGGTGGATCCCCTACAGCTACATTTCTACCATAATCCGGAAACTCGACAAAAATCTGAAGATTAAATCTATGGAAATTTGCGTTGCGGCTCAGTTCCAACCACGAATTAAGTTTTCGAAAAAAAAAGTGAGAATTGCTTGGTTAATTAATTAATTGATTGTGCAGTGAGTGGATGTCAAAAAAGTAAAGATGGCCAATCAAAAAAGTCCAGACCATCCAACTTTACTATTTTGCAACATCTACACACAGCACAAAGAACCAATCAATTCTCACTTATTTCAGTTAGAAAATTCCCCATTCAGAGTGGTAAAAATAAAAAGAAAATATTTTTTGTGTTGTATTTATTCAAATGTGTAATTATTACACTATTAATTATTATTGTTTTCATATGACATTGTAATATGATAACAGTCGTAATATAATTAAAATTAAACATTAATAACGTAACTTCTACAATGACAATCACAAAATAGTCATCATTTTAATGGGAGAATTGACAGCAAATAATTAATATTTGGCTTCAGTTTTGTTAGGAATAACCGCAAATCTCCCCGTTCCGTGATATTCAATCTGTTCCTTTTTTTTTGGTTTGTAACGACATTAAATCTTTTTTCGACAAGATATGACGAGGGAAACGCTATCAAAAGCTTTCTCGCAATTCCCCACAGTTCAGGATATTTTTAGGGTATTTCTTTTAAATTTCACCTTTAGCTCCTTATTAGTGCTAAGCTCGAGTAGCTCCTCTTGTAATTTCACATTTTCCACTTCCATTTCATCAAACGGATTTATGATCCATGGTGGTATTTCCATCGTCAGAATATCTTCAAAGCTGATTTTGAAGTCATCATGCAGGGCAATTTAATGTTGAACGTATGTCTGAATATCCTTATCAAGGCATTCTACCTATGACAAGTTTGAAAACTGGAAAAATACGCGTCGACTAATATTTTGCTTCATAAATTTCAATTTCCCAAGAAAAGCTGAAATCATACCCTATGTTTTTATTAAATTGAGGCTGTCCCCTTGTAATTGTAAGATAATGTCATTAAATTTGTTGAACAAATCTGTCAAATACGCGATGTCTGCTTTCAAATTGATTGGGTTTTATTTAAATTTGGATCTTTACTTTCCAGAAACTTTAAAACTGATTAAAAAAGTTAAACATGTATCTTTCGACAACCAGCGTACTTCAAAATGTAAGAGCAAACGTTAAAAGTCTTCATCATTTTTAACGCACAATTCTGCAAATAAACGCGTATTCAACTCTATGCTTCTTATTTTGTTAACTGCATTAATCACAAATTGAAGCGATTGGTGCAATCTATCATTCAAATATTTCGCTACTAGTTTTTGTCGGTGGATGACACAGTGAATTGCAGTTACCTCGGGTATAATTCTTTTAAGATGGCTTATAAACCCACGATATCGCTCGACCATGGCAGGAGCTCCTGTTCTGTATCTGTTGCCACCGAAATAAAGTTTGTGAATGGAATCGATTTTTGCTTAAAAAAACCACTCATGACATTAAATATTGATTCACCTTTAGTGTCCGTTTCCAAAGTTTTCGCGAATAGTAGCTCTTCATGAATTTCTTCATCCATAACAAATCGAACATATGCCAATAATAATGCTTCATTACCAGGTAAAGTTGTTTCGTCCAGTTGAATAGAAAAATGAGTTGTTTGCAGATAATTACACAAAAACTTTCAATATCAGAGCTCATTTCATCAATACGACTTTGTACATTGTTGATACTCAAAGGAATTCTTTTGAGTATGTCAAATAGAGATTAGTGCAGAACAGTTTTTAAAACCTTTTCAACAGCGTAAAATTAACTGTTCCCCTAAGGTGTGCGGTTTTCCAGATTTCGCTATAAGTAATGAGATATTGTAAGATGCCCGCAAGCCATCATCGTTACTTTCAGATGTTAAAGGGAACATGCTGTGCACGGTGGGTCTCTTTTCATATTTTTATCAGGATGAAACCTTCTTAGATGATCTCCGAGCTTCCATGGTTTCATAGAGTCATTGCACAAAACATTGTAGCATAAAAGGCTTATGGGCAATCGTTTGTGTGCCTTTGATGGAAGAAAACCAAATTTTAAGTAATCAACTCTATACTGTCGACATTTCTACTTAGATTCAACCATGTTTCGTATCAGTTACCTACCTGTAAATTAAAAAACTGTTTTAGTAATCATAAGGCGGTCATACTCAACAAGATATGGCTATTTTAACAGAATAGGATTACTTAATTAATTATTGCAATGAAATAAACAAACCGACGGCAAAGTAATTCTAATTATTAAAAGCAATAAATCGCTTCATAAAACTCTATTATGGATCTTAATCCATAATAGAGTTTTATTAAATACGGCTGAACCGATTTTATTGTAATTTAAAACATTTTTCATAAATATATTTTGATATATTTCTGTAAATTTGATAGAAAATACTTTTAAATAATATTTTGATATCAAAACCCCGCGATTTTAATTATTTATTTATTTATTATTTGATGCACGTTACGGGTACGTAAATACGCGTACAATTTAGGAAAATATATTTAATTAAGGCATTTAGTATTAGGAACCTGAAATATTTACAATCATGCAAATTAATCATAATGTATCTCTCCTTTAGTGAACCACCACAAAGTCGGATAAAAAAATATTAATAAAGTAGGGACAAAAAATTCAACCATTTTCGGCTTTCTGTTCTTTTATGGAAGTATCTAATAATTACTCTGTTCAGTATTTAATTTTAATACGTATTGCCATCGAACAAGAACTTTTCTTTTTAAATCAAATCTTCGAATTTTGTCATGTCGATCTATAGGAGATTCTTCCAGTCGGAAGTTGTGTAATCTTTACTATTCTTATTATTTATATTTGTCGGCGGGAGCGATGGCTGAGCGATAGTACTGTCTCCATCTTGAGTAGGTGGTACAGGGTTCATTGCGTAGGTGGCCAAGAATAATAATCAATGTACACTTCGTATAACCTCAAACTATTCTCTTTAAACACAATTTAAAATCAAACAAGGTAAACCGACAGTTTCGTTTTGAAGAAGTGAACTGGTCGGCGTCCCAAACTGTAATAAGCCGTTTCAATCCACCAGTTTCCAATACGACTCTGTCCACGTGCCGCCATTACAATAAAAAATTGACGTCACGGTGTTTACTCCTTACCTAGTACTATGATAATCAAATGAGCAAACTTAATATTAAACGATATCGCTTTCCACAACATATTTTAGTTACTATTCTTTATATTCTCGAGTTACGACTTTTATATATTTAGAATAGCTACTACCTACTATAATTTATTTTAAAAACATTGTGTTATAGTACGACACCCACATAGTTTATCGCTAAACTTTATGTTCGGCGGCATGACATGAAAATAGTGATTATATCAATATTCTAAAGATCATTTCAGAATTTTAAACTGCGGACTTATAGGTGCTACTCACTTATTACCTAAAGACATAAGCCACCAAATCTTTAACCAATAGGAAGCAAGAATTGAAGTACCTATACTTATTATTATGGTCGTACATTAAAGATCTAATAAAATCTCGTGCTACTGTAACAATACAGCAAATATACCCTAAGTGTAGAGAATTGGTCAAACATTTAATTGACTGATTAATACTCAAGACGTCTGACGAAACTCGTCATCAGTTTATTTAATTTAAACATGACTTCATATTGTTAATTTTCAGTATTCGTTTTAAATTTTTATTGCTTTCAATTTGTGCATGTAATGCCATCTTAATTTGTGTATTTATGGCAGTTATTACGGGCGGCTTGAATATGCTGTCTAGTATGAATTCATAAAGGCTAAGAAAATTGCCGTACATATGCTAGCCGCCAACCTGTACTGCAGGCATTGTAGGCTATGGTCTAACCCTTCTCGTACTGAGAAAAGACACAGCAGTGGGGTACTTTATAATCAGGATTGATGCCATACTTATTTTTTAATTTAAAATTATTAGTTTTATTCTCAAATATTTAATAGCCAAGTATTAACTAACGACTAATCAGGAAAAACACCTATAAACATTATTAAATGTTGAGTGTTAGTTGAACAATAGTTAACATACAGCGGACGTTGATCAAAGGTTAATATTTGATCATAGTCTTGATAGCTAATCAATTGAGAGGTAGCTAAGAATTATGTAGCAATATTTTTAAGTACTGTTTTGTTATGGTACAGGTAACGATCTACATCTCCATGGCGGCGAGATCCGTGCGACGAGCGCATCATTCAGAGCGACTTGCGGGGCGACGCTGTCGACGCTGCAGCACTGCGCCGAACTACTCCGACGTCGCGAGAAACAGGCCAGGCAGGCAGAAGAACTTTATATGTAACTATTGTTTGTTGATAGTCTCGTCTACTTACTATCTATCTAATTTAGGGGTATTTTTCTAAACTTAAATCCATAATAATTACGTCTGTTTAAAGGAAATAAAAATACATCTTATAATGTACAAATTAAATCTTTGACATTTGGGTTATTACCTAAATAATCTATTAACAATTTCAAGTTTATTTAACACTTTCCATTGCATTTCCAATAAGAACACATTTTGAACTCTTTTTGTTCAATAAGAATAAACACATTTAGAACTTTTCATTTGCCATAAATATGTGACTAAGCATTAGTTAAGTAATAGTTTTAGCTGAAAATAGCATCTGTAATAGAAAGGCATATAGACTATATATGTTCATTTTCATCATTTTGGGACTCACCGCTATTGTCAAAACTAAACAATGATCCCACTTAACTAGATGGCGCTGTGTGTCTTTAAATGCACTTACTGGTAGATATATGTGACACACTATAGTTTTCTGTGTTCAATCTCCACCAGTTAGCATGATGATGTATAATAATAATAATTATAATATTCTACTACATACACACAATATATTCATTATATACATATATCCATTACTTGTGTATTTAAATATGTTCTATTTGTTTATAGGGCATTGAAAAATCAGCTGACAGAGGCAAGATTGGCTTCGAAACCAGGACCAGACCATGAGGTAAGTAATTTGAATTTGGATTATAATAGACAGTATTCATAAGTACTAATACAAAACATGAGTGTGTCATCTTAAGTGAACCTCATGTAATAGAAATGAATGGTGATATAGATCAAAATGTAAATGCGTTAACACAAAATAAATTAACTTATTTAATTTTCCTTCAAGAGCCAGCATCCAGACTCAATAGAGAAGTATAGTGTCGGGCTCCTCAAAGGCCAAGCGTTGGCCAAGTGATTAAACAAGATGTTAGCTACTTAGATTAAGTGCCTACTTAAAAATAAATAAATTTTGTACGTAGATAGTATGAGAAAGAGGCAAAGATCGGTATCCATATGCATATAAATAGGCGCATTGCTTAGCACAACGGCAGGCAGGTGTCGGCCGAAGCGTATTGTCTGACACAAGCATATAAACAATAAGCATACTGAGCCCTCTCAAATGAATTATTACTTATAATACATTTTTTATCATTTCTGAATCCATGTGATTCCGAAGTTGATCAATAACAAATTATATATTTACAACATTATTATTGAACAACAAACATTGACCAACTAAAATTAAAACACAAAATTTTCCATAGAACTTTAGATACATTATAAGAAAATATTTTAACGATTACGATGGAGATAACTTTGTTTTTATATGATATGTTTTGTATGTCTAACATACCACAGTTTTATTGTATTTAGATCAACATCTGTTCATTTGTATTCCTCTAGGCTATTGGGTCTTCACGCCCGTAGCACACCACCGCTGCGAAACCATAACAGCGGAACCGCAGTAATTTCGCCATGTCTTACCGTATGTAGGAGAAGCGGAACACTAGCGAAACTGCCTGTTCTAACGCATAGATTTGACTATAATTCTATCTCTTTCCCCGCGCGGTTTCGTCGATCTGCTCCGACGCCAGCCACACTTCCGCGCTCCGGCCGCCATTTTGTTGCGGTGCCTCGTTGTTTTCGCACGTGTTTGTGGAAATCGACAAAAAAAAAAAGAAACTACATTTTTTTCATAAAATGGACGCCGACTTCACTGAAAAATTAATTTATGAGGTCAGAAATAGACCTATTCTCTATTTATTAAATCATCTAGATTATAAAAATAAAACGAAAAAATTACAGGCATGGAGAGAAATCCAGAGGGAATGAAATGAGGAAGGTATGTAGTCTTTTTATAATAATAATAATAGACTGTAATACATGTGTTTATATATTTGTCCATAAGATAACATTATGTATTGAGTACATATATTATGTTTAATTATTTATTGCATAATGGTGGCACACATCATTGAATTCTACCACTGCTACTATGTATTACCATTATCTACTAGTATGTATTGTTAATAGAAGTAGTAGGAATAGTAGTACTGCTGTACTACTATAACTACTTCTATCAACAATACAAATTAAAATCAGGTGCCATTTAAAGGTACTTGTACATTTTAATGAGAAAGGTCGTATATGTCATTAGCTAAATTATCAAATAGTAACGATTCAGTAGTACCTTGTTTGTTAGGTTACCTTGAATGTTAAGTTTTCATATTTATGTTTTTTATAGGTCCCATTTTGACGCTTATAAGATAACACTAAGTTCTCTGCGTTTGTGCAAAATATTGAACGAATTTATCTCTGACCTCAAACGCTGCCGTCGATGCTCTCTGTCGGTTGCTAGGTCTCTTTTGTGATAGAAAGGCCCCTAGCTGTTCTATTTCAAAACTGGAACTGACATGTACGGCTGACTCTTTTGTCTGTATAAAGTTGTGCAAACAACAAGCTGCTTTTCCAATTTTTATTGTGTTTGTCAAATCTGTTTCGAAAGGTCTTAGAAAAATCCGAAACTTCTGTGCCATTATTCCAAAAGCACATTCCACAACTACACGTGCTCGAATAAGCGCCTGATTAAATCTCTTTTTATCTCTCGCATAGCAGCTTCTCTTACGAAAGGTCTCATTAAAAACGTTTCTAGCTTAAATACACCATCCCCTATTAAAACATACGGCAAAGGATCTGTGCTTTGTAATGGTTGGGCATTTGGTACATTAAGTTGAACAGTTCGCAATAGTTGAAAAAACATAATAGAAAATTTACTTTTGTAACAGTAAAACATTGAGCCGCTACCTGGTGGGCATTTAAGGGTAATATGCTTTCCATCCACGTTACCCAGGCAATGAGGAAATCCCCATTTTCGAAAACGTTTTCTGCGATATTGAGATATTCAGCCACATTTCTTGTGTAGGTTGTGGAAAGGCTTATGGTTGTAATCATCAATAAATCACAATTTTTGTTACTGTTGAATATCCTATACGATATGAGCCCGATAATGTCTTGTAGCAATCTCCAGTAGTTAGGAATCTGTAATGAAAACAATATTGATTTTAAAATAATATTAATTTTGTCTTATTTTGTTATTTTGCAGTCGTAACTTTGAAAGTAAAGTGGAAGAATTTGAAAGACTCCTACAAAAAGTACAAGCTATCTAAAAAGAGTACTAGTGGCCAAGCCGCAATAAAACTTCAAAATTGGACTTGGGCAGATCAAATTAATTTCATTGATCCAGCAGTTACATTGAATGAGACTCAAGGTAGTATGGCATCTCTGAATGTGGAAGAAGTTAATTCTACTAACTCTCAATCTACCGGAGACGAAACTACACGAGACATTGCACAAGATTCCTGTCCGCAAGAAACTCAAAACGCCCAACAAATTTAAAGAAGGCATAGGAGAAGTAATCCGGATCTGGATACAACAGATAAAATAATCTAGTACCTACAAAATAGAAGAGATCGCAACAGAAATAACTAATAAGTTGATATGAAATGTGATGGAAAAGATTTATTATTTCTGGGATACGCTGATGCTTTCAAAAACTATCAAAGCAAACACAAATAAAAGCAAAATTTTATATATCGCCCGTATTTTGTTGGACGCTGAATTAAGTGACCTGGAGACTGTAACTTCTACCAGCTACTCTACTGCACCAGGCAGTTCCAAATACTCTGTTCTAAGTGATACCAGCATGCATGCTCCTGTTACACCCGGAAATTACTCCATGATCAGTGAAGCAACAGTTACTGACAACGCTAATTATTTCATTCTTCCACAAGAGAGCAATACGGCTATGCCTACTGACTTAACTACCACTAATCAAAATGATTCAGAAAATAACAGTTATTTTTCACAGTTTCCATAAATAAATAAGTAAAAAAAATTTACTTTAATGTAGTAACTTATGCTTCACTGATCGTGGAGTTAGTAACATGCAGGATTATTTTTTGTATTAATGATTAATAATAAATAATTTACTGACCTCAAAGTTAAGGCTAATCTTTCTCTGCTAGAAATAGCTTCCCTAAACCTTGTATTTTGTTTTGTAATATGTCTTTGGCTTCAAAAGTTTGTGCAAATCTTCAAAACTCTCTGGGTTCATTCTAAAATATGTATAGAAACGATCTTCATGTGACTCTAGTTCTTACCATTATCGGTTTTCTCCTAATTTCTTTCCTTTTTCATTAATCTCGTGCACCCAAATTCTACGAGTTTTACGCCTTTTCAAAGTTAAAGTCCACAATAATATTCTTTCCTCCTCTGACTCTGATAACAACGACATTTTGCTCCGATTGCTTCAACTCAACTGACTCGCGTGACGTTCAGTTTCGCTACTCAAACTACACTTGATCGCAGCTGGAATTTATCCAGCGGTTCCGCTGTTATGGTTTCGCAGCGGAGGTGTGCTACGGACGGTATAAGTGCTTATGGCGTCATACAGCAACGTGTAGAAAATGGAAATTGTGTATACATAGTTGGGACATAATATACCTAGATACTAGTTTCTTCCTGCGTTTTCGCCTCCGTGGCTTTAGGGTTAAATAACTATCCTACAGAAGTTGGTGCTTTCCGAGATAAAAATATCCTATACAGAGTGTCCGGTAATTAATGGATAACCTTGAAATGTCTTATAGTAGAACTGAAGGCCGTTCAGAAAAAATGAAAAAGAAAAACGAAAAAAAAAATTTAAAAAGTGCAAGCTATATTAGCATAGCATACTTTTGACTGTCTATCTATTAGCATAATTAGTGTTTAATAATAAAACAACAAAATACCGATGGATTTCATTCATTTATGGTCGTAGTATACAAGAAAGTTATACATGGTAATTTAAAAAAAAAACACATATCTGAGGTAGTAGTTAGGATAGATTTTTTTTCATATTTTTTTCTGAACGGCCATTAGTTCCACTATAAGACATTTCCAGGTTATCCATTAATTACCGGACATCCTGTATAAACGGCTTTTAAACTATTAGAGTAATAATATAAAAAATATAGGTATCTTTATAAATAAAAATATGTGCATCTGTTGCTACTTGAAAGAAATACAAATTAACAAACACACTTTAAAATTTATGATATTAGTAAGGATACTTACGTTATAAATTTTAACTGTAGTAGAATAAATCTAAATGATTGGTTATGGCACATTTGATATTTTTAAAGACTGTATAAATACTGTAAAACTAATAAAGAGTAATTATTACCAAGTTTTATGAAATGTGTATTCCACAACATAAAATTACAGAAAAGTAAAAAAAAAAATTAAAACTACAGATTGAGTGACAATAATGACAAAGGCTCACATGCAGGCATCACAGGTTCTTAATATAGACGCTTAGTACAGACAGGAGGAGAGGAGGATTTTAAATTGGCATACCTACTACATGCTGCGAATAGGGTGGTAAAATACTGGGACTGCAGACATAATTGCGTTTATTACTCTAGGCTAAAATAAACAATATAACACGTATTTACTACCTTTCGTCGTATTTCCAGTATTTTTTTTTTCTGTTTTTATTTTTATGTCAGTTAAGTCGGTTTAAGTATATATAGCAACAAACTGTCGGTTTATGATACAAAACTGTTCGTATGAACGTTCGAATAATATCAGGCACCATCAGTGAAATATAAAATTATATTTTGTGTTGGGTAAATCGTTTATTGAGGAAGTTTTATTACAATACAGTCCAAAAAACTGAATAGTAACTATTCACTTAGAAGACAATACTGGACGCAACGTTTAACTGCGCCCGGCAATTTCTTGCTTGCTTAGAATGGAAATATAGCTTGATTGAATCATATACATAATATGGCTTGATTGAATCTAATGCTTTACAACGCGTATTGGATTCAACTAAGTGATATCTTGTGAAGTATAGTTATATTTAACTTAAAAACCAGCTTAAATCATACACGACGAAAGGAGTATAGCATCTGTGCTCTGTGTCCGAGAGTTAAACAGATTAAACTGCTTACGCGATAAAAGCCACACATCCAACAAAAGAATCAGTTTGTAATAAATAGTTCAATATGGGTCACAAGTATTGACATACTGATAGGAGTAGCCTTATCTCTTTGAAATTAGCGTTATCACTGTCGATCTTGTGCCTTTTGTTTGTATTTTCCAGCCTTGCATTTAATACTGTTATTTGTTTATCGTTAAAGTACTTGCTTTAAAAACGGAGATAGCAGTAGATTAGCGGGAATATTTGCTTCCTTTGTAATTTTTATCGGCTGTGGTTCTTCTGTAACTTGTCACGTCGATTACACACCACTTTCAAACCATTGGCTACATAATAATATCGGCCCTGTTTATAAAATGTCCTACTGCTGGCCTCTTCTCAGTGTGATAAGGGTTATATATTCCGCCACGCCGGCAGTGTGAATTGGCATATTTCACACTACCTATTCTAAGGAAACTATAAACAACTTTCAGACATGCAGGTTTGAAGGAATGAAAAAGGAAATATTACCTACAAACATCACTAATATAAAAAAAATAATGCGTCATTTCCTTATCCTTGTTATTTTCTTGAGCGGTTATACTGTTAGCAAGGATACTTGTGAAGTACCATGCGTACACGGCGCTGAATGATAAGTACACAAAATGTTGCTGGCATTTACTATCATTAGACTCGTTATATAAATCACAGTTAAAACCTTGAAGAAAGTTTAAACTATTGTTGCAAATAAAAAATATGTTAAACTTGATATTTAGGTTGTTGGTTTTTTACGTGTGGGAATGCATTGTCACATACCTCTTCGTGGGGCAACGGAGAAGTTATGTCGGACTCACCGGGGCAAAGGTATCCCGGTAATACCGACTAAACCTACCACGGTGTTCCTCGACATAATTAGAGTCGGCGGGGCCGCGCGAATCACTTTCATATGCAATCGCGACTCTGCCGAAGTTTCGGCCCGCCCGTATGAAATTGCAGGCCACTACACGAATATACCTACCCTATTTAACATGATATTAAAAAAAAATATTTTCCCTATCTTCAGGACCCGAGTAGATAGGGTTTCGGGGGCAGAACTACGGGTCTCTCCTTTAGGATCAGGATACTACGGGATCAGACTAGCCCACTGCGCCTCGAAAGGCGTGTTCTATCGGCCGCCGATTAGAGTGCGCGGTGCCTGACATTGAGGTTGGACTCGTAGTGGCTATGTGGTTAGCCGCAGAGGATGACATATTCGTTGCTCCGCAAGCACGTGGCGTTCGAGCGTCGGACTCATGCGCGGCTAGTGCGAACCAGTCGGTCGCGCGAGGCACGAAGTTTTCTTTAGCGAACTGGCGGTGTAGTTTCACTGCCACAACGCATCTCGGGCGCTTGAGAAGAGTCATATCGTATAAGAGTCATAGCTAGAATGACTCGGGCAGTATCCGGCTTGTAGGCCAAAATGGGTAGACGTATGGATGTACGTCGGGAAGTGAGCGTGCCTTATAGAGCTCCGGCACCATACCGGAGATATGGGAGGCGGTTTCTCCGTCGGCTTTAGCGACGTTATCGTTAGCAACTCTCAGAGTTTGTGAGTGGTGAACGGCTTTATTGGTCCGGCACCTATCTGGACAATAGGTAGTGGCACATGGGCACGAGGTAGCTCGCTAACGAGAATCGGGTCTCAGGATTTGGGGACAAGACCTGTCTATAACTGGTCCCTAAAGGTGTGAAGGAAAGGGTCTGTCCCCTCGTGGGGGACGAAGACAAAACGACACAGAGGGAATGGGAACACGCACGCCGCCTCTCGGACTTGGTGCTGATCGGGTGGCGGGCAGGCCAAATTGTTTTTATTAGTTTAACCTTTATTTGATAGGCCTTACTAAGCCGTATCAAGCGTACGGCCAGTTTGATAGAAAGACTTACTTTTCTTTTTCTCCAAGTTACATGGAATTATGGACCAAAACACTGACAATGAAAACAAAATTTGACTGATTTGAATAAATTAAAGATAACTAGGCAAATCCAGTAAGTACTACTGGTTGTGACGCACATAAAATGTGACTTACATCTTTTTAGTTATTTTGACATCATAGTTGACAATCAACTATGTTTTTTGCAAAAAAGATGGAAATAGCAAGCCTTCTTCTTCTTTCTTCTTTTTTATTTGTAATGGTTGAATCTTGCAAATACATGTACTATGCCATTAATCGGGATCGTGATGACTTGGACGCCTTTGACAGAGGAATTTGGTAATCATAGATTGCCTTTGCTCGGCAGTGGCACACACCGATGGCCTAACGCTTTATTTAAATTTACTGTATATATTAAATATAACATTTATTGATATTTTCATCGATGACAACTCCCGTTTTACAGCGTAAAATGCTAGCAAATAATATCTGAAACTGTGACGAATAACATGCATGCAAAATTCTCGTACGAGGCCAGACTAGATAATTATATTAAAGCAGGGCTCGTCACACTACGATGCGCCTAAATCATATTAGTTAGATACAGTGAGTTGACATCCTAGCCTTTACATTACCTAGGTATTATATGCAATGCTTTATATAGCTCATATTAGAATATTGTGTGGTACAACAAGGTATGATGAAAGATCGATGAAGAAAGTATTTAGAAGTGTTGGTATATATGATCTCTTAATATTGCAGTACCGATTTAAATCAGTTTCCAACAAGTATTTTGGGGTTATTGGTCGATTCGCAAACATCCATATAGTTTGAGTACGAAACGAACCGATTTAGAGAAGGTGTGCGAATCGGCACCGGAATATTATTCCGGTAAAGTGTCGTTTCGCCCAATTCTTGCGTACAGATTTGTGCGAAACGACCAATATGTCATATTTTGGCTAGCTGAAGGGATTTAATTTGAAAAGTGATTCGCGTTCTAAATTGACAATGATTTATTTAAATGTCCCGATGACGCAGTGGTTACGAATGCGACGCGACTACTGAGCATGAGAACTCGGATTTGATTCCTGGGTTGGGCAAAGTGTTATTGGGTTTTCCTGTCAAAGAACTCTTAGTAGCAACTTAGAGTTTGGAAATGTCTCCGGTAGGCGGCAATATTTTGGCCCTCTATTAAATGTAACCTAAAATATTGTTGTCAAAAATGAGTGCAATATACGGATACCTCATTTGTGGTATAATATGCGTGAGATGTACCTATGTATGTATTTAAAAATCAAAAGATTGTATTTTAAAGGGGAAGGTCGCGCCAAAGGTTAAAAAAGTATCGAATTTGATTCTTGGAGAAAATACGAGCATACAATGGAGGTCATCATAGAGTATTAATTGAAGGAGGTTTGTCAAGATCGTTATTATCTCTATCTATCCCTCAGATAAGAAGGCTTGTGTATATAAACAGTTTCATACCAAACAATAGACTTGCTTGGGTTTAATGCAAGATATCGGTTCCTATTTAGAAACATCTGAATCTTAATAAAAGATAAACAAAAGATTTATCTGTCTGAATATACATTCAGAATGTTCGAAATCGAAGTTTTATGTGACGAACCGGGATCAATAAAATGTGCGTATTTTAACATCATCACATGTTAAATATGCGATGTTATACGACTTCAACTTGTGTCCAGTCATCAATTTTGATCTACAAACTGCAGTAAATATGTAAGTGAATTCCCTGTACTGTTAACGACACCACAGCGGTGTTGTTTACAATTGTTTTTAGGTAACCGCACCACTCCGACTAGTTATGTGTAACGTGTATGAAAACAATTCCTTATGTTTTCATTTTTAATGATTATAAGTAATAAGATGCTGAAATTGTCGAGTTTACAAGAGATTCGTAAAACATCTATGTCATGTCGTGATTTTACGAATTATAAATAATTAATATACCTAAATAAATGCGTATATATGTTTTGTATTAGAACTTCATTATGGTGGGGTGGATACCAAAAAAAATTTTTAAGCGACACCACAGTGGTGTGGTTCAGTGGTGTCGTCGACAATACAATTAATTCCTTACCTTTTCTTTATGGGCTTGTTTTATTTTTAAAAGGCAACAATAAATCCTGTTTCGCGTAGGAATTCACAAACATTTATAACGCATTGGATGCCATGTACTCGTAGTAGACACAATAGAAAATGTATTGTTCGAGGTTATTTATGACCGGCATGGCATTCAATGTCTTAAACAGCGGACACAAAGAATACCTTGACTTGGTACAACTATTTGTGAGTCAAAGACATTTTTGTTCCGTGTGAAAACCACAAAATTGGGCACTACGTGCACTTCGGTGCCCCAATGTAATCCTGATCTTTCATACCTTCATAAATCATCGACCTACTATACTTTTCTGTTCTTTTTCTTATGTCTTCGTACGCGATACGAAAATACGATAGTGTTTAAAATTACTACATCATTACTTCAATATTAAATAATCTCAGATGATCAGTATTTTAAAATAAGTTGTACTTACATGTCGGCAATACTCGTAGCATAACTTGTTTATACAATACTGGTTTAGTAATGTGACAAGTAATCTTGTTATCAAAGCAAAAAATCGACACCAAAATGTATAATAAGGCTAAATGTTAATTGAGACCACGTTTGTGTTTTTAGACGTTCTATATCTTTTACCAGAGTGTCGGTAAATCAAGTCTCATTCAAATCAGTTTAGCTGTTTAGCTGTGAGAAAGTAAGAAACTGATATATTACTTGGTGACCTATTATCAGGTCAAGCTCATAATTGAATAGCCATCTCCGCACGTTGGCCAAGCAGACATCTGGATGCTATTATCCAGATGTCCACATGGATGGATTGCATCCTATTTCTCTATCGCTAACGTGCAATTTGGGTGCAATTGCACTCGGTATATCATAAAGATTAGAATTCTTCTAATACCTCCATTGCAGTATTGTTGGTAATTTTCTTACTCAGTGGGCCGAATTTATGTTGCATAATTACAATCTCGTCAAAAATTAATTAGAATGTGTTGAGTCTGAATAGCATAATTCAGTTTCAACGCATTCTAATTTATTTTTACGTTAGGATACGTTATTCAGCTTTTTTATTTGGAAGTAAAATTCGACCATTTGAGATGAAAGAGGCAGGAAGTGCACGCGCACTAAAGAACGCTGAGTCTATGGGACAGCACTTCTCGTGTTCGTATCTCAGCTGTGTTATTAAAGCGCGTAGTGCTGCGAGGACAGCTCTGCTTTACTTGCATGGATGTCTCGATAATCGGATATCACGAATTGTTTATGAATTTCCCTCTTCTATTAATGCAAGCAATACTTGCTTGTTTTGTTTCTTTTTCTCTCTCTCGCTCTCTCTCTCGAGTTAGTAGTCTTATCTCAATCATGCAAACATGGCCTAAATCATAGTTACGTAAATTATGAATGATTCCGTGTTGGCGATGATAGCTTACCAGATAACATTAAAAAGTAATTGTTCAAAGTTACTTCAAATGCCTTTTGATATGGCGTTGATCTACTTTAGAAATATATAGAATTATAGAACTTCTAATAACTTTACTCTTATGATTTATTGAAGAAAATAAACGTCCCTTTGTCTATTTTACAAGTTTGAAGAGTTTCAATGAAATCGGATAAAAAAACATCAAAGCATTTTGCGGCCATTTTCTTTTTTAAGTAGACACCCTATTAATTAGCCTCATAAATCATAATATTAATCTACATATTAATTATTTTATATCCTAATGCTGGGAATGATTAGGTGCCAATCAATTCTATTCTATTTCCCATGGTCTAACGTCTGGATCTGTAAAGTAAGCATATCGTTAGTATCACTTCTCCTAATAGGTTTCTGATTACACAGATAGTTGATAGTGATAGAAATCTACACGTTACAAGACAGATAACTTTCCATGTTTTTATGGAAGTGAAAATTACTCAGCAGCGACCATCACACATCTACAGTGAATGAATAGTATAGATAGAATGTTTTATTGGCGTATCGTGCTGCAATTGCTGCATAGAGTTATTCTATATCCCCGCGTCATTACTCGCGCGGACGCCCACGCGAACGGACGTCCGTCCCGCGCGTTTTTCTTTTATTTATTTACTTTCGTATTCGTTTAGTCGCTATTTTAGTTTACCCCGCGCTTTATCTCCAGCCTTGCTACAAATTTAGTTTGATTGAGTGATGTTTGTATAGTGTTGAAGTGAAGTTAGACCGCCGATAATGAAGTTTAAAATTTTCAAGAAGATTCAGCGGCAGGTACGTTTTGTTGACTCAGCTGTTTGTACAACGTAACACTGCACTGTTTTCATGAAAAACTGCTTGTTTGTTATCTATTAATAGCGTTACTTTCTCGTTACGCTCATGTTGTTGAGTTCTTAACTGTTTTTTTATGTTTCGAATGAATTGGGTAACTTTGATATTTCTTATGTTATTAAAGCGAAACCTGAGATATACTTATACTTTGATTAAACATTTATATTTATAAATAAACACGCTTATTACAGTTGTCACAGCTGTAAAAATAGTGTATTTCAAGCTAGATTCGGTTGCTTCTGTTTGTCACATGCAGTATGAGTTGTCAGGCAAACCCAATATGCGATTATGACAGAGCAGCCTGAGGCGTCTATGTCGGAACATACAGGAAAAGCCAAGTAAACACTAGTTTACATTAGCTTAATTCTAATGCTTAAAGGCCATGTGCCACTTTGATATTAAAAGGAACAATGTAGACTAATAACAATGGTCACTAAACAATATAATTTTATTTATTAATTGTAATTATAATGTTTATAATAATAAAAATGTTTTGCAAAAAACACATTTTTCGCACTAGGGATCTTGCTTTGAGTCGTAGGGTTCTTACAAACATTCAATTAATGGACGCTATGTATACCCAGATTCATAACAATTATTTGTAAGTCATACAAACAATCGCCTTGTGTGTGATTCAAACCCACAACACTGAGCGTGGCGAGGCGACAGCTTACTCGCTGTCCCAACCTGTAGTCAATATTTGACATAGAATCCACCTTGTATATTGCTGAAAGCTTAGGCAGTGGTACCACACCCGACCACGGTCGACTCAGGCATTAAAACCAATACCTCACAGTAAGCGTAAACTAATACCACTAGACCAAAAGAAGTTGTTAAAATCCACCTTGCTAGTTAATTCTCGATATTGTTCATGCAAAACGTATGAAATAACCAATTTTAATTAAAACAACTATTACAATCTCAAAGACAAACTTTCTTTTGCGAGTTTTAACCGATACAAAATTACTTTCCTTGTTCAGTTAGGTTTTGACTTTATCTGTTTATTGAAGGATGACCGTTAACAGAGGTTGTTATCAGACTGTGTAAATCAATGCTTAAATATTTATATGGCCCGCTGTCTTCATAGTGATAAAAATATTTGTATACAACATCCATACTATCGTTCCAGTATCTACAATTGGTTTGTGGTGTGAATGCTCGGCTTGGTACTATTAATGTGCCGAGTGCATTGATCCACATAAAGTAATTATACACCTAGGTTACCTTTATGTCTGTTGTTGCGAAATTAGTAACTTTAGTTGCAACACAGGTTGTCCTTAGTGCAGGAGTTTTCTTTTTTAACCAAGCATTAGTTTCAGCCACCAAGCTGACTTATAAGAAACAAACGTAAAAATAATTGAACCAAAGATTATCCAAATCATATCATCCAACCATAGAGCAACTTAAAAATTGTATTTAGGACGAGCAAGGGCCGATAGCTATGCATTCTAGTGTCGCTCGAGTAAAACAGTGTGTCGTGATCGCGGTGGGCAGCCGGTTTCAGAAGTGTCATACTAGTTTCGTACGAGTTGACCTACAAAAATACTGGTATATCGCATCCAGTATATAACTTAACAATTTAGTTTCTTGCAATAAGAAAAGAGAGATATAGAGAAATTAAAAGATATTAAACGTCGGTTATTAATACGATGTCATTTGATACCTTTACCCTTTTCAATGAATCTTGATATCGTTTTTCTAGTAGAAAAAAGGCTTTAGGTATGAGGTTTATAATAAATTATATCATAGATATTAGGTTATTCTCTGTTTAAATTAGCCAGAAAAGTCTCATTACATTGTTTGTTCAGTAAAGTGAGCGCGAACTCTTGACAATATTTCAGGCTCCTTTCCTATTTTCGCTTACTATTTAGGTCTACAATACAAACCTATATGCGCCCAATGAAACCTATTTATCACGGTTTCAGCTTTGGATATTGTTATGTCTAAGTTTTAATCGCGCACTTTTACAAGTGTGTTTCACAAATGTGAAAGTTTATAAAGATGTATGTTCGTAATCAATCCAAAACGGATTTTTTAGAAACATTGCACCCAGAGATAACATCTCCTGGTTTAATATACATATAGGATATATATTTTTAACCCAGTATGCGGTTTTGAGGGATTCTAGCGTTTTAAACCACAACCTGCAACTTATTTGATTATAATCACAATAATCAATCATTATCTTTCGTTATTTTATAATACTCCACTGCTGAACATAGGTCTCACCCAATAACGTCGAAACACCCGGTTCTTCTGCATCTCATCAATCTTGCCAATTTTTTTTATTTCTCTATATAATCGAGTCATGTAACGGTGGGTTGTCCCATCTTATGCATGTAAAGATGATGATGATGATAAATTATTAGCACGTGAAAGGATTACGCTTTCCATTACGTTTACATTCTACAAATATTATCCATATTATTCGCTCATTACTGTTTTTGTTATGTAGGTTAAACAACGTAACTGATCATAACAGTACGTGTTACGTAGCCTGGCCGTAGCTCAACTTCGGTTCTTTGGTCATAACAAAAAACAGAAACAAGTGCCATTACTGGTTCATGATTCAGATTCAATATAATATATATTAAAATAAGTTTGCATTAATATATTCTGTTCTATTTTTGTATAAAATAAAAATATGCATCAATTGTGCATGACTAATTAACTTGTGAAGCGGGTGACTTTTAGTCGATCGACGAAATATAAGTTATTGTATATTCTATAATAATGTTCTTGTCGCTTTTGCTAATATGGTGCAAAGGCGGAAAATCAGAAAATCATAATAAAGTTCAATAGACCAAGAGCGTTAAGTGGTTGCAACTGAAGTGCATATGCATATATTGTTACGTCGCGAAGCGGCGTCGCGACCAATCATGAACAATAATAAAACTTAATTATAAACTTCTAACACCATGGTATATTTTCTCTAAAATATATTTGTATTTTTTAATACTTATATATGTACAAAAAGAAAGTAGATATATTACTTATAAATCATCTGTGCATAACCGCTGAAGAATGGCATCGCGCACAGTAGCTTCGAAAAATGGTGAATTGTAGACTAGATAACTTCTTTAAACATGAGTTCGACCTTTTAATTGAGAAACATTATTTATTACATTTTGTTATACAATATTAGCTTTTTGCTTTAGCACAGTTAAGATGGCACCTCTATATTAGCGATAATGCGTTGATTTATTAAATTACGATGCCATACGATATACATGAAAAAGTTCGATTCGTACACTGGACTGTGCAAATAATTATGATCCTCATATTCGTAGTCACGATACTTTGTGCATCTGTTGTCAAAAGTAACAAGGAATAAAATCAGCAGTTATCACCTTTCAAAAATAAAATAACAACAATAGACCAAACGGCATGTTTATAACATTCAATTCTAGAACAAATTTATTTATCATATAATTGCGAAAAGCAAATATTATGATAAATAAAGATCACGACCGATAGTAATTCGCAATTTTTATTTGTCGATCATGTTATAGCAGGTCTTGACACATTTGATTGATAAATAATAGACAACATTAGAGTGTGCACCTGAGACCCTCCTTATGTAATACTGCGGTCGAGACCCAGATAACCTGATATCTAGCTCTAAAGAACTCTATACAATGTGCTTGAGCAAAACTAAATCCGGTAGGTAGCGGTTGAATTGCGGTTGGACATATCTACTAAATCGTATTCTTGGCTACTATTGAAAATGAAAAGCGACACGCAACAGCAGAACCTTAGTAAAGCGTCTGTCGGCTGTGCTTTTGTTTTCAATTTCTTCAGCTATCTCTTTGACTAAAATGGTGCTTATAAGACGTGAAATAAAACAAATATACTTTCGCATCTGCAGTATACGTATAGGAAGTTTTGGATGCTGCGAGTGTATGTGATTACATCCGGCATCTCATTATTTATAATACGGTTTCTTCGGATGACGTCGTTCGACGTTACGCGAGGAACTTGTACACTGTACCAATGCTTTTTCAGATGACGGAAAGTACGTTATGTAAAGTAATGCTAAGGAATGATGTAATAAGAATAAAATTAAAAAAGATATTTTGCTTCTGAATAGATTGTTTTGTATGAGAGAGTAAGTTTAACCGTTTCCAAAGTTAATATATGCTTAACTATTAATTTTGGAAACGGTTAAACTTACTCTGAATTACGTCAATTTAGTTGCTAAGTTTTAAAGCCGAAATCCGTAAAGTATTTTAAATATTGAAAGGATTCGGCTTAGTATTTACTAAATCGTATCAAACCCCTTTTTAAGGAATTTATTCAAAAGCGATATATTATAGATTCGTAAGCAGATGCTTAAGCCGAATCCTTACAATATTTATAATACTCCACGGATTTCGGCTTTAAAGACTTAGTAACTAAATTGACGCAATTTAGTATCTGTTTCGCCAATGTCAATTAAGGTGAATAAAGTGACATAATAGTCTAAATTTTCCTTAAGATTGTATTGCATGTCATTCAACTTTTAGATAATTATCTATTTGTTTCGAATTGAATATGGTTAGACCAAACGTTTAGGATGCATTATTCTACACATAGTGCAGAATCCAAGACATTCTACGTATTTTTTGGGGAAAAGGAAGATTGCCAATTCTCCAAATATTTAACACCTTTGTTTAGGTGATAATCTGGAAAGATTATCACCTAAACAAAGGTGTTGAATTTGAAACATCGGTGGTTCTTAAAACCAGTTTAATCTGTGTAGCGTCACGACATTCAGTGTGCATATCTCTTATGGTAGCTTATAATGTAATACACGTACAGAAACCCTAGGGCTGTCTCGGTTTTCGTCGCGTAAAATTACCTTCCGATTCACGGTAAAGTATTTTGGGACAGAATGACATGGCAGTCAGCGTCAGATTTAGGTTTACGGTTTTGAAATGATAATCAATATTAAAAGAAATTTTAATAAATTTTGAATTCGATTCGAATGTTAAGCTTAAACTCTTACTGTTTTAGTCGATTGCTGATGAAATGGTGACCGAGAGTGCCCGTGACATAGTTGAACTGATAGGTTATTTATTAATATTTTGCACCTTATCGTGAGGCCTGGGTTTATCATCTTAAAGTGTCACGATCGTGGTCACGGGTTGACTGAGGACTAATCAGTTATTGATTAGTCCTCAGTCAACCTGTATCTTAAGTATTTGTAAAAACCGGCTAAGGCTAAAAAAATGCGTTTATTTAGTTAAATGTCATCCTTAGTACGACACAGCCACCTGGCACATCGCCTAGGTCAACGGGTGACGCTCGACTCCAGTACTCGTTATAGGACAATGGGTTATTGATAATGTGCCAAGTTGCACTTTAACCTTATCTGTGGCATCTGCTTTTGCCGCCACATATTTAAATTTCGATTCTTTCTATAATTTCAATTCAACAATGTTCATACATTGTAAAAATTATTACTTAAATAAATTATAGAGATACTAATAAAACCATATAAGCAATATTAAAAAAATACTCAAAGATTTAGCAGTTATAAAAGTAAGCCTAAATTTTATATACATTATTTGCGTGACTATTTTAAGGTCATTTTTAACCGGCCAGTTCGTAAAATCTATAAATACTAAAACAAAACTAAAATGACCAGCGATCAAACAAACGAGTATGCATATGTTGTAAAAGTTAAAATCAAAATTTTTTTTGGGCTCCCGCACTAGCTATGATACCTATATTGCGGGTGACCTTACTAACATCTAAATAACAAATCAAATACTAAAACACCCAGACTCGGAACAACTATTATATTTGTATATATTCGGCGGCTCTTGAGTATTTCGTTCCCATATCTATAATAACTAGCAGTCGCCAAGTAGTCGAAAACCATAATTGATTTAAATTTTAAGTTTGACTATTATTATACCGCGAAATTGCAATAGGTATGTACTTAAGGTATGTAACCACAGTTACGGAGAATTATACGACATTAGCCGAACCATGCCGAAATACCTACTTTTCGCGATTCGACTGCGTGTGTCAAATGCACGGTAGTGTGCGTGCGGTATTTATTCATTAATTTTATGAGTTTTTAATGCATATTTTATAAAAATATTAGGATTCGCCAGTCCTCCTCCATATAAACTTGAACTGTGCAAAATTTCATACTCCTCCGTCCGCGCAATTTTCGTAAAAAGGGGTACAAAGTTTATGCTTTACGTATTAATATATATTTGAAATGGCCGAATCTGCTCTTGTGCCTAGCAGATCAATTTCGACGCAGTAAAAGTAATTTTTTACTGCGTCAAAGTTCAGAAATTGCGAATTATCGTGTCACAAACTCACAACGATGTTTAATATTTCTTTTACGGTTGTAAAAAATGCGCACTTGTTTAGCCAACGTGCACGTACTTTGATAACATTTATTTCTTTTCATAATAATTATGACATAACGTGTATTATGTCATGTCAGTCAACAATTTTGTACTGTGTTACATTATTCTTATTGCCATTTAGTTATAACACTTTTATCTGATATTGACAGACAGGCATATTTGTTTGCCAGCCTAGTTGTGACCCAACCGCGGCTTTTAATTTTGAGCGTGATGTTCTGATGTGAACGCACGATAGTCAGGAAGTTCCGGTTATGATTACTAATCACAAAAGCTTATTAATTTTAGAAATCTGTTTTTATATCTTATACATTGATTTGAACTCTCTCTGTTTATTTTAATTACTAGTAAGACGGTCAATGGTCGAAATTCGACCGTAATTTATATTTTTATTAATAATATTAGTTTCCTATTGTCCTTCCCACAAACTCTACCTACTACTATATATACACTAAATGTCACACTCGTCCTTGCGTACAATAATATGGGTACAAACTTCTCTTTCCACGGATTAATATACATAAATATTTCATATATTAAAATCAGTCAAAATAAATCTGTTGCAGTGGATTACTTTACTTTACTGTGACCCCACTGCTGAGTGGCACAATTACCAATCCTAAGTTTTCTGTTAACACCCGGGTTGTGTAAGGCTGATATAATCTTGCCAAGAAATTCTCAAAGATAGTACGTGTCACATCTCACAAGTATGGTCACAACCAGTGTTGCCAAAATTCATAGTAAATAGAATAGGAAGTACTTTCTTTTTTACGAAGTTGCATGCGATCATGTTTTATCAGTTCTTGGGAATATCCGGTACATCAATTTTTTATTATTTCCTACTACGGTCGAATTTTTGGCAGCCTATATTTGACCTCGGCTTTAAGATTATGTATTTTAAAAAACATTTAGCCGTTTACATCCGATATCTGAGAGGCAAATTAACATAAAAATTTGTTAACCGACGGTCAGCTGTTATGATTGGCAGACTCAATAAGCCAATCAAATCACGTTGATTAGCCTTTCAGGAACAGGATGTTAGCCGTGAAAACGCAATAAACTAATTTTTTACTTACGCATTTCTAATACCAATACGGAAGTATAGTTGCTTAATTACTGTGTGTAATAAAATTAAATATGTATGTGTGAGCAACATTAAACCTCAGCTTAAAGGTTAACATTTGTAACGGCTGTGGAAATCGAGGGTTATTTTTTTTTAGTTTAGCGATCGTTGAACTTCGATATCAAAGGGTGAATAAGCTATAAGTTAGCGTGATTGGCGTTTTCTTTGGTGCACTTGAACCAGACTTTTGATTTAAATATTTCATATAGGTAAATGTTGCTTCAGTCATTTTTACTTTATAGCATTTAATTATACATATAATAAGATTTATTTCTATGGTTGACTGTAAGTTGAACCCATTGAATGTTTGAGATAAAATCTAGAACCAATAATGAGTGCGTTTCTTATGCACACGCGTGCGTTTACCTCACATTATTCTGAGAATTTAATAAACCCTTATGTGTTTTATTCGTCAGTCAAGAGGTAACTACCCTTGTTTATTTTGTAATTATGCCATAGTTATTTTTATACTAGAAATGAGTTCATATGAAGAAAATATGTAGGATTTGAACTTTTAACCTTTTGAGCGTAAACAGAATAGGTGATTTATTGGGCATTAAATGAAACATTTTAAGTTAGTAGTTGTTAGTACTTCTCTAACTAATGTAGACTAGTAGAATGCAAGTAGAGGACAATAAGTGATAATAATAATCAATTAAAAGATTAGACGAATAGCACTAACGTGTGATCATGAGTGATATCAGCCTAAAATGGTGATGTTCTATGCGATATTGGTCACGCCATTTTCTTCCTCGTAATGATATTCAAGTTAGCGCGCCTGATAAGTGGTTACCGCTGCCGCGCCGCATAGACATTAGACATAGTATTAGAGACATAACTGAGCTGACAGCAAAATTTCCTATCTTTAATATATGTTGCATGTCCATGAAAGTCCACAAAAATCTTACGAACAATGGATTTAAGTAGACAAAGGGCAGATCCCTTCTGGGGGATAGGGTATACAGTAGTCCAGTCTAGAATCGTCAGAACCCAACAGCTAACCATAATAGACTACAAAAACTTTGGAGTAGGTAATAATCCAAAACACGACTAAATATTCTAGATGCAATAATAAAAACAGTTGAAAATATAGACACGCGATTACTTTCTACTATGTTGTATCATTATTCAGGCAATGACCGGCTGTATCCATTTAAACGGATTACATTCCATCACAACGCCGAGTGATTCATACAAATGAGCTGTTAACAATAGTAGCATAGTTTAAAACAAACATGTCTTCGTCATATAAAAGTTACTCATGGTTAATGACTAAAGCGAAGCGTATATTCATGTACTGAAACTATCATGTCGCATGCAACGGTGGCGATCGGATACAATCGATTAAAAAGAAAAAAAAATGTGTTAAATATTTTTGTATCTCGCTCTGTGGCTTCGAAAGGTTGGTTATCTGACTCCGAGCATAAACTCCTTACTATCAGGTGAATCATATGCTTGTTGGTCACCTTGTTTGTTAAATGCATTTGTCTTATAAATGATGCGCATTCGTATAATTTCAGACCAGTAACTTTTATCCCATGCTCTGTTGATTTGATCTCTGACTATTTTCGTGGGTTTGGTTTTTGCGTCCGACCATAAGCTTATGGTTTAAGTCCGACCATAAGCTTATGGTCGGACGCGTAGTAGCTACTATCAGGGGTTATCGTATGCTGGTTGCCCACCGTAGTAGCATAAAAAGTAATTTAAGTGTGTGTTTGGATTTTCACACATACATATGTATACGTGTTTGGGTGTTTATGGATGAATCATACCCAAACTATTTAAAGGACTTTTTTGTAGTTAGTTAGCTCGAGCCAGTGATTGTCAGTGCCCATAATGGATAAGGCTGCATAAAAGAATGCAACCATAGCTATGGGTAACAGTCAGTTAAGAATATTTAATAGTATTGGTGCTATGCAAACGAGTTATCTGTCGTCTTTAATTGAATTCCTAGAGTGTGTTGATAATAGTGTTTCCAAGAATATTGGATAACATCGTCAGCTATATATCAATAATGAATTTTTGATGACCGATATAAGCTTTAATGTGGTTAATGTATAAAACATGCGTATATTATTATAATATTTTATGAAATTTAGTGTAGTAATAAACTCGTCGCAATAAAATACGCGTAGGTATTTTATTTAATGATTTAAATAGAATCTACACAGCACCTCTGTGTGTTTGCGATAACTTTTTCTTAGGATATACTACTCATTAAGCTAATATTATTGAAATTGTAACTATTGTACTTTATAAATCTGACAGCAATGCAGCAAGGAGATGTGGCCAACTTTTATTGTCTTTTTTATTCTGTGACGCTTCAAAGTAATTTATATGGCTAATACTTGTGTCCTTAGCATGTCTTCGAAGTAGGCTTAAAGAACAATAAAATTATTGTCTTAATTTTTTATTTAAAGCCAACATTTCGACGCGTTGCTATTGCATTTCTTCGTGTTTTTGAAGAGTTCGATCAAATTAGCAATCGAGCAATAGGTGATCTCAAAGTAGCTATTTTATATATTTAGCATGTCTAAAACCATTACTACTCACCAATAAATGAAATTTAAAAAGAAAATTACGACGTCTGGAATTTTAATCGTACAACACGTAACACATATAATAAAAATAAACAGTATAATGTGTACACAACATACTTGTATGATTATAAAATGAAACAGAGTTCATTCCATCGTGTGTAGCCATGACCTTGCCGCAGATACTGTGATTTATGCCCGGCGTCTGATATTCATTGTCTGTATTGTTCAGCCTATAAATCGTTTGCGATCGTGTGTGAACTCTACTCATTATATCATTATAGGCATTTGAACGAATATCGATGCTTCAAAGGCGATTCTCGTTAGCAATAATAATTGAACTTTATTGAAGTGATTTTCAATGTTCCTTTTATAAAGAAGGACGGCTGCTCTAGTGTTAATGTAGACTTTGTCAATTAAATTCTATCCATCGGAAACAGTAGGTCCTTTTTTCGGATAAAGGTTACCGTATTTCCTTTTCTGTGGCCCTGAAAAGGTGTATGCGAAATTTCATGATTATCGGTAGAGTAGTTGAGTTGAAAAGCGTAACGAACATACAAATTCACATTTGCATTTAATATTAGTAAGAATGATAGAGATTAATTTTATTATGGTAACAGTTTGTTTTTATAATTCATTTATTAAACTAATAAACCAGAATATAGGGATTTCACGTATGTGTTTAAAAAAAGATTGCCGTTCAAGTGTTGAACTTTTATAATATTATCATTTACATATATGTCAATATAAAACAGAGCGCAACGTCTTTTTACTTGCCTTCTTCAATACAACGTCAGTTTTTATCTTACCTGCATGCATGCATGATCCATTTTACGGTAATTAGCTCATAAAATAAAGAAGCGTGTCAATTCCGTCCTCAGAACGTTTGTGTAAATAAAAAATTGAATCTCGTTAGTACATAGTTAGTTGGTTTTCCTTCTTCATTTGCCACAGTCCGTGCTTCTCCCACAATATATTAAATGGTTACACTACAAAGTCTATTAACGAGTGTCAATGATTGTCTACAAGCGACACAAAGCGCACTCAAAATTATTGTATTACCGAAGCACTCAATAATCTTTACATACTAAGACGCACATCTGTATTTCCTGGAAGGAGTACGTTAATGTGTACATTACACTCTCATTTCGCTAGCTATGTTTTTACACATTTGCGCATTTACATATTTGTGAGAGTATTCCTATCTGCTGGGTATATTTCCAGCCTCCGTGCGGCTGCTGACGATGTTTTAACAGTAAAACTCGATACCTCACGATTAAACATAAGCACATACGTTCAGGGAGAAACGAAGCATTCAATAATCCCATTCTATTAAAAATGTTAATGATATTGTGACGTCAAATTAATTGCTGTTTTCTTTGTTTTGCTTGACGATTGATGTTGGCGCTCGTAAAACGATGTTTGTTTCTAAATTCGTCCGAGTTTATTGTTTTCCAGCTATGTACACTTTATGGCGTTCTAAATGATGTCGCTGTTTTTCAATATCTGCATTTTCAGTACTAATAATCGCAAAAATAAACTACCTATATTTTTTATCTTCTTCCTATTTAATCTGTCTCTTCGTTACGTTGCTTGGTTAAGGTAACTGCCGATCGTGGAGGTCTCAGATTATATTTTTGAGTCGGATAGTGTGTAGTGTTATTAATCATACTGTCCACCTAACCCATTGATACTCTGTTTAGCATAGGATTCAAATGTGGGACCCTAGAATCCTTACTAATACACGCGTCATAGCTGACCTGACTGAACCAAAATAAGGTTGCCAAAACTATTTGCCAAATAATATTAGAATAAGCACAACAAATTCAGCATTATCTTTTGTAACATTAATGAAGTTTGCATTAAAAGGCCATAATACCAAACCGCCATTGTGGAGTTCATGAATCGAATGTAGCGCTATTATGAAAAGTTCATGTTTGTGGGTCAAATGTGTTAAATGTTACGCTCTATTTTATTCAATTGTTTCGTTCTGGTATCCTAAGGGTATTACAGATGTTTGGGTCGGCATGAACGCTCGGCAAAATGTCGCTCGCCATTGCCGATCCGAATTAAATATAGGTATGGGTATTCGGAACATCGACATAGGCGACAAGGAATCAACTCTCAATTTATATCAATCGGGTATTGCCGATCTGTTCGCAGAATGATAACCTAATATATGTAGAGTTTCTTCAGTTGCTTTTGTAAAGACGACACTCAAGCAAACGGCCCGCCTAATGGCAAGCTGTTAACGCAGTTAAGGACTGCTTGACGAACCAGGGGTACAACTAGAGCGTTGCCGATACTAGGGAAATGACATTAAAGACAGGATGAAAAGAAAGGAATTGGTAAAGTAGGCATGTAAGCCTTCGGACTTCTTATTCTCCGGGCTTCTTTTTCCTATACTAATTATTATAAACACATAAACAATGTTACCAATCGAGTCTTCTCATTGGTACCGTTACCATTTAAAAGATAACTGTGTACTCTCCACTCGTATGTCGATCGGATTTCACCAATGTCGGATAAATAAAAGCCGAATATGTGTTAGTAGAATTTTCTCAAGAAAAGGTTTGTTGGTTCTAAAAAATGTGGCGCACGTTGTGCCGTAGCGAACACGTGTTTAGGAACACTTACGATTTAGTGCCACCTTTTGAACATTTAGGTCATTTGATATTCATTCCACCATATTGTTCTACATTTCCTCGCCAATGTGTTATATAAAGTTGATTACCTACGCCTTGGCAATCTTTGCTTATCTTTGTAAATATTGCCGTTTCAATTAGGAGCAAGGTTAGAAAGGTAAATATGGTTTGTGAGTGATTCCCTTTATACTATTATGTTTTCAAAGTTAGTTATGATTGTTTGATTGCTAGACTAGATATGTTTACACTTGCATGTACTGTCAAACACGATAATCCTTGATTGAAATGCCTAGTGTTCTCTGTTCTCGTGTCTTATATTGTAGGACCCAATTTCATTCGTAGTTTAATTAAACGAGTGGTCTAAATAACTAAAATTGGATAGACTTTTAAAAATCTCGTATTGGAAATAAATTACAAACCACTTACTTATTTATAGGTTTAATGGAATGATAACCTTTGAGACAGCAGGACGACTATATAGTAGTACATTTGTTCACAAAAACGCTAAGCTAATATCGTAGTCGGAGTTCAATGATTTCCTACAATCGCGCCGCAATGCCGTGGTACGGAAGTGTTATGTATGTATCTACGTATGATTATATTACGACGAAACTTTCATTTATATATGAATGAGTGAATATGAATAACTATTTTCAGGTATTGCAGTGTATTTTACACATCAATATTTACACAATTTTATGGAGATTTGTCAGTATTAGGTAACCAGTTAAATTATTGGCACAATACACGTAGTGCAGTTCTATTATTGTCCTTAAAAACTAATTTCACACTTCCCAGTGATCCTTATTAATCTACGTCGCGGTTGAAATATACCATTATTAAAATAAACACAGAACATTTAAGTAGAAGATAGCGACACGAACATTACTTATTAAAAAAGAAAACTATTTGTGGCTGATACTTTTGTGAAAAGTACTAAAATGTTGATAGAAAGATGATTATTTAAACATATGTGTAGTCATATTTATAACTTTACTGTCCCCTATATCACAAGTAGATTACGTGATTTAAAAGAATTATACTAAATCGAGAACACCGAGAATAATTGATGTTTATCGCGCCCTTGCCAGGTTTTACATTGATAGGCAGCGCCTGCCCTTCTGTTTATAGTGTGGATTACTTATTCATATGATTGACGGCTATGTTTGTTGTTAAGAATTTAAATGGTGTAACATTACTTATAATAGGAATATGATTTATAGACACGAATTTCTACCCGCGGCAGAATTGTATTCCACTGGCCGGCAGGGATAAAAAGGATCCTCTGTTTTATATTTTATGCCAGCACCTGGTCAATCTTTGCCAGGTTTCATGCAAATAAATAACAAATATTTATCCTCACAAACTTTTACAATATTAGAAGGATACCATATCTTATTATATCAAATAGTCTTAAATCATATAGATTTTTATACTATAAAAGAGCGCTCATATTCTTACGGTTTCACGAAGCGGTTTGCCGTTGCGGTTCTGCCGTATTTATGTACTACTTAAAACGTTCAATACCTCCCGTATAGTACAAATACAGTACAATAGTCGCTGAACGGTATTCAATGTTTAGATACGTGTCTATTAAAAGATGTTAATAAAACGAAAAAGCGATTTAATCGTTTGATTTTATGATTGTATTGATATGTAGTTTATAATTTTCGTAATATTAGAACAATAGCAGCGATAGCCTAGTGGGAAACCGTTGGACTACCACGCAGAGGTCTCGAGTTCGAACCCAATGCGCGTATCTCTGACTTTCCGAAGTTATATGCTTATTAAATAGTTAATTATAGCTTGCTTTAACGATGAAGGAAGACATCGTGAGGAAGCCTGCATGTCTGAGAGTTCTCCATAATGTTCTCAAAGATATGTGAAATCTGCTTACCCGCACTGGGGCAGCGTGGTGGACTATGGCCTAACCCTTCTCACAGTGAGAAGAGGCAGGTGCCCAACAGTGGGACAGTTTAATACAGGGCTTATATTATTTTAGGACAATAATAGGGAGGTTTAAGATTTTTTTACTATGTTCATGTACTCTTCCTGCGATGACTGTTGTCATTCTACCCACTTATGGAAAATCCTTTGTTACAATTGCGGTTGTGGTTTTAAAGGAAAATATGTCATTAGTATTCATATATTCTATTGTATATTTAAAGAGGTATTTACTTTAAGATACTAAACTAAACTAAGACACCGATATAAACTAACAATAATTTGTTTGTTTCTGCTGCATTAGCATATCATTAGGCCGTCATTTATACTGTCTTCCCATATTTTATGGTGACATTAACGAGTCATACAAAACTACTACAAAATGTATTATTTATTTGTCACTGTTACTATGTTATTTAACGTGATTCTTTACTATACAATTATCTTGTTTAATTCTATACTTCAACCAAGTATAACGTATATTTAATTGATTTTCTTTCACTAGTAAATATTATATTAGCCTGATTTTATAATAGCAGTCATTCCCTTACAATTGGAACTGACACGTGTACTTACGTAGGAACCAGACTTATGCTGATGTGTTGCTCATGCGTTGGTAATTAGAAGTATTGTATCCAGACGCCTTAGGACGCCTTGCACTTTACTGGTATAAGAACAATGTGACACGTGTTTTAACATGAGCGTGTTATGATAAAAACTGTTTAATGTGTAGCACATTAAACAGTTTCTTAAATTTATATTATATTTATTATATTAAATAACTCAAAATATTGTCTCTTCGTGCATTATATTGTTTTTCATGACTTTATAGTCTCATGCCTAAATCATTTATTTGGGTAGGTAAAGATGCATTACATCTACTTTTCTCGAGCAATGATTTTAGGTTCCATATAATACAAGGCCTATTGCCTTCTATCGGGCACAGTTTCAAACTCGGGGCTGCTACGAGAATTTCTTACAGGGAAATCCAATAACACTGGCCGATTCTTCACGTTACTCTAAAGCATCCAAAACATGCATGATGTCACATGTTAAAGACTGCTTCTTTTATCCACATTGTTCACCATTCATACAAATTACCAAACCAATAAAATGTATTATGACATCATCATTCGGTCTACATTCCTGATATGGCCGATGACGTGTTGCACAATATATCCAACATCCCTCTTCGTGTGACGCATCTCTTCAATGACGTCATTTTGTATCCCCTATCTGAATTAAACTTGACAACGATGACGTAATTTCGTATACGTCTATCGTGATCGAGGATTGGATTTATGGTCATTCATTCATTTTATTCGAAACGGTGTTCGATATTAAATTAATTGACATTGTTATAGTGTGGTATTATCATTGGAAGGTCAGGAGCGTGGTGGGTGATTGACTTTATAAATAAAGGTCACAGAGTATTATACTTACGAAAGTAATTACTGTCAAATGACTGCTTTTATAATTTATTATTTTTCGGTGATTATTTATATTTACGGTTGTCGTTTTGTTGATGTGAAGTCAGCCAAGCTACACTGTCAGTGTAGTGGCTAGCAGAATAGGGCCTAATCCTTCTCAAACTGAATAACGTCTGTACCCACCAGTAGGGCCGTTTATATAAATTAGAAGAAATAGCATCTTATTAAATTTAATTGCTACCCAGAGCCGTAAGTCATACAAATGAAAGGCGATGCCTTAAACGTCATATAAGGCATTCGCAACTGCAGTATCATCACCCTTATTCAGCTTGCCACAAGCTTTCTAAGGGTGCTTTCAATTCCGAAACTTTTTATATCCCAAGCAGAAGGTAATGTTATAAAGCTGCTGAATTTATCCCTTGTGATTTCGTTATGTTTATAATAAGGTTAGCCTCGGACGGATTTATGTTTATTTATCACACATAACATTATGGTAAATGGTAAAAAGTACCTTATATGAAAATAAAACACTTGTCATTTAAACAATACGTTAATAACAAGAGCTTTTGCAAATTGTTAATTTCTGAAGCTTGACTTCGGTTATAATCATTTTATTTTGTTGCCAATTATACAAAAATGAGTTGAGATTCCTTATAAGTAAAACAAAAATCGTGTGTTTCTCATAAGGCTAACATGTAGGTATTAATAACGGCCACCTCACACGAGCAACGTTTTGTTGCTCAAACGATGAATGGCATCCATTGTTTATAAATGTGGTAATAATACACAAAATATAAATTCACGCCTGTTTCCCAGAAGGATAGACAGATACTACAGCTTGTCACTGTTTACGATATTTCTTAATATTCAAACAATTTAGGCACCTAATATAATAGGTATATAGATAAGTACATTAAGTATATATAGTTAGAGCCTCAGAGAGAATATAAACTTTTGTGTGTCGCAAAGTTTAAGAGTCCATTTTAATATCAATATAACAACTAATACATTTTTCTATAATTATTATTACAGACCAAACGCAGATTGATTAAAAAGAAATTTATCTTTTAATAACGCTTTTTAAAAAGAAAAATCATATCTATACCATACATAAGATAAATATAAAAACCATATAGCGCGTAAAGAGATTTCTAATAAAATTAATCGCATAGCAGTTTTGTGCGTTAGCAAGCGTAACTTGTATTAGGCCGACTGTCAGCATCTATCTAATAAAATATCAATACTTCTAAGCTACATCTTATCTTGTGTGGGAGCCAGTCAGCACAGACTGGCGACATTTCGACCCAGTGGGATCTTTTGTGTCGACTTCCCCAATAACGACAGCCATAGATGTTCATGGCAGTCGGGAGCGACGGCTTAATGTGCTCTCCGAGGCACGGAGTAGGCTATAATTGTCAATCAATACGCACATAATTTCGAAAAATCATATAATTTCCGAAACTCAGTGGTGCGCGACGTGGGTTCGAACCCGAGATCCTCTGCATTGCAGTCTGTTGGTCTCCCCACTGAGCTATCGCTGCTCTCTAAGCTACATACAATGTTTGTATGAATTTCAAAGCCTAAGCGATATGTATAATTCCACAAAATATTAACAAACCTAAAGGCAACATATATTATGAGTGCTGATGATACTGTAAATTGCTAGTGTGCAGTGGGCGCAATCGTTTAGTATGACGATAATGACCAAGTTAGTATAATGTTGGTGTGACGTCACAATCTCTTTTGATGTGCTAATTCCCGCACTATATCCCAAAACAAAGAAGTATTATGAGTATTCCACAGCCGCCTCCGTGTTGATGTAATGGTGTTTGACCTTGGTACCGAATGGACTTGGAATAAAGTAATGTAATACGGTTGGCTAGATGTGACTCATGTACTGATAAGAGATCGATTTGTGAATTGTGTAACTTGATGGAATTTCGATATTAATACATTCGCTTGAACGGTATTATGAAAATCTTGCCGGTGTATGACACAGGATAATGGACGAAATTTGATTGAGTAAGGAAAACAAAAATATATTGGAATGCAATGCTTCCTTGCGAATGGTAATCCGTTGTAGACGTAAAATGTACTCTTAACAAACATGGATAGTGATAGCGGAAAGAAAATTAAGTCAGGAATCGCAATTGGCTACTCTCTCCTAATATCGGGCGTTGATTTACACGGCAAACAGATAAGTAAGACGGTTACAAATTACAATATGAAAGTGTAATAACTAATAATATAGAAAAACCATGGCAAGCAAAGTATAATTCTAAAAGATGTTTAAAAGAAAAGGTTTTTATTTGTTATACGTTACTTATAATTATAATGTATGCTATCTATAAAAGAGTTTGTTTAAAGTGTATCAGGTGACTCGAAAATATTGCCTAAAAATACTGTATTTCTCAGTTTACGGCCGTAGTAGTAGGCGCGCCCTCTATTACGTGGGACTTAAACATGGCTGACAAATTATAGATGTGATACACATCTGTCTAACTATGCCAGCTTTGCTTCAACTTCTATACCTATTATAATAAGTTTAAAAAAAATTGCAAATATTTTTGCTCTATACTTCTTCAGGCGGGTGGAACGCAAAACGTTTTATTTTTATGAAAAACTAATACAGTCATTTGGTCCGAAATAAAGGTGTTATCTGATAAGTTTACCGGGAGTGTTGGTAATTGGTAGTATTATAAATTTCTATGTGCTCTTTCATGTGAAACAAAATTAAACTAATGAAAATTCCTACAATTTATGTAACAGCACTCTTTTTGTAAAATTTATAGTTTTGGCGTACGAGCGCCGTAAACTTTTATTCATCCACAACAACAGGTATTTTCGTATATTTACGTAAAATAACTAGGTATACTGTGCCTCTGTGCCGCTGGATTGTGAGTACAAATTTTCCTCGTCCAGCATTACGCATCCTGCTATTTTGCCTCTGGAAAGAGTAATTTTTTACCATGATCTGGCCGCACTGATTATGTACCTATTGCAGGTAAATAGGAATGCGTCGCCTTTGTGTCGGGCCACTCCCTCCCTTCTACGAAACATCCAACCATCTGACGGACAGATGGCGTAGTGGTTTTAGTCACTTCGTCACCCCCACTGCGACGAGGACTGTGGGCTTGATACCCACACGGGACAAAAATTTGTGTGGTCCAAAAATAGTTGTTCCGTGTCTGGGTGTATTTTGTGTCCTTTGTATGAATGTTTGTAAAGTCCCTCGCGACACAGGAATTATTCCTAGTTCGGGAGTTGTCTTTTATAAAATAAAATATAAATAGGTACTAAAAAAGATCTGTGATTGTGAATCGTTTTACAATATTTTTATCGTTTCTAGAGTCATGGCTTCTAACGCAGTAAATTGTTTTATTTGTGAGAATTCATTACAAGAAAGTGAAGGCAAATGATTGAAGACTTTTCGTAAGTCAAGTATTAAAAGAATAAACGAGAAGGGTAAAACTTTTGAAGGGGAATAAATTCGATAGTAGTTCTCTTTTGAAGGGAATCAATTTGAAAGTAGTTCACGATGTATGTCGAAAACAATAATTATAATAATTAGGAGTTAATCGCTGCATCATCGCGTAGAAGAAACGATATCACGATCATTCAACCACAATTACGATCCAGGCACCCAACATTCTCATTTAAAGACCATTGTTTTTTGTGCGTTGCTCAGATAACAGCAGAGTTTATAACAAAAATTTACGCGTTTATCCAATCCTAAGGAAAGACGTAAACCCACCTACACTTATACATACATCTCCGCAGGCGAACTCTACTGCCACACGTGTAGTAAGACATTTAAGACCAAGTTCGGTCTAGTAAGCCACATCAGGGCTCATAATACAAAAGATCCATTATTTCTGAGGTCGCCGTCATCGAAATCTGCGTGCGTCTCTTGGGAAATTGAAGAAAAAGTATCGCTGTGGCAAGGCCGAAATCTTTCGTATCTTCATTACAGGTTGAAGTAGCCGTGATATTGTTTCAAAAGTATGGATCCTGGCGACTAATAGATAATAGTAGACTAATAGGATAATACACTCGCGTGCAAGTAAATCGACTCAAGTCTCAAGTGCGCATAAAAAGTGATATAACTAAAAAATTACTTATTTTACCTCTATATAATGTTTTACATAATTAAAGCCTAGTAATTAGGCTTTCAAATGGTAGCATAATATCAGTAATTTAAATAAACACTTGTACTTAGAATGCAACTGAACGCAACCTCCCGTAAACTGCTCTGCGCTCTATACACAACTTGCGCGACACAACCCCCTATAAAATCCCTCTGTAATCGTTTTTTCTTATCAGTCGCTCATTAGACGTTGACCTGAACACATCTCTGCAAATTAAAGCCGTCATTTGAAGAAAATTATGGATACAACACCTGAAGAAGCCGCTCAAGTCGTTGCCCTATTGCAAGAAGGGTTGAACCAGCGAGAAGTCGCTCGTCGTTTGAATATGAGTCAGTCCGCTGTCTCGAGAGTATACAGAAGGTTTCAAGAGACTGGTGCCTTCACTCGGAGGCCTAATACCAGCCGACGCCGGTGCACCTCGGAGCGTGACGACCGGTTTTTGGTCTCGACCTCTCTCCGAAATCGACACCTTACCGGCGTAGATGTGCAGCAGGAGCTACGTCAAGTTCGCGGGGTGACTGTCAGTCAGTGGACAGTTAGAAGAAGGTTGAAAGAAGCTAACCTTACTCCGAAAAGACCCGCTACAGGCCCGAAGTTGACCACAGCTCATCGTCAAGCACGCCTTCACTTTGCTCGAGAGCATTTGGATTGGAGCATAGAGCAATGGCAGTCAGTCCTGTTCACAGATGAGACGAGGATGTGTCTCCATGGCAGCGACAGGAGAGGTCGGGTATACCGTCGTCCCGGTGAACGGTTTTCACAGTGCTGCTTTGTGGAAACCGTTGCATATGGTGGCGGATCTTGCATGATGTGGGCCGGAATTTCCTTAGAAGGCAAAACGGAGCTTGTTTTCGTTCCTGGGGGAGGCCGGGGAGGAGGTCTGACCAGTGATCGTTACATTGAAAATGTTCTACTGGATCAAGTTGTCCCTTATCAAGGCTTTATTAGGGAAAATTTTATCTTGATGCATGACAATGCCCGATGTCACACTGCTCGGGCCACACGTGATTTCCTGAACGAAGTTGGAATTCACACTATGCATTGGCCAGCGCTCAGCCCCGATTTAAATCCCATTGAGCACATATGGGACGAGCTCAAAAGGAAATTAGAGCGAGGAATCCAGCTCCGACAAACATCAATGAGCTCAAGACTGCGTTGGTAGAAGAGTGGGTTCGAATACCACAATCATCCATTAAAAAGTTGATAAGGTCGATGAAGAATCGCATGAGAGCAGTGATCAGAGCTAGAGGAGGAAATACCAAATATTGACACGAATAAATTTTTTATCTTACGCAAATTTTGTTTCATTTAAACTGTGAAATTGTATGAATTTTCAACATTTTTTACATTATCATTGGCATTAACCTTTTTTACTAAACTACTGAATCGATTTTCATGCAACTTACACCATTTTAAAGCTCAATTACTAGGCTTTAATTATGTAAAACATTATATAGAGGTATAATAAGGCATTTTTAAGTTATATCACTTTTTATGCGCACTTGAGGCTTGAGTCGATTTACTTGCACGCGAGTGTAGAAGCAATGCTGTTCGAAGTTTCAGCAAATATGACAAATTTATGATTTTGATATGCAACAGTGAGTACCGTTACATATCAAAATCATAAATTTGTACTCACAATCTGGCGCCACTGGGCATAGTAGGTATAGTTATTTTACGTAAATATACGAAAAGCATCTGTTGATATAAATGAATAAAAGTTTACAGCACTCGTACGCCAAAATACAATAGATTTTACAAAAAGAGTGTTGTTACATGAATTGTATGAATTTTTCTCTAGTTTAATTTTGTTTAAGATCTTTTTATCGTATAATGAGTTGGAAAAGAGATATTGTCCAAAAACTGATATCAGGCGCCATTTTTTCAATATGGCGGCGCGAACGTCAAAGGTACGAGATGACAAAGTGGAAATTCGGAAAGACTCCCGGAAAACTTTCCAGATAAAACTACCAAATGACTGTATTAATAGGCCATCTTTTATTAGTTTTTGATAAAAATAAAATGTTACGTTGAGTAGTTTTGATAATAACGATACATTATTGATAGTTGTTAATGATGATGAGAACATTTGTTGCCTGCACGTGTAGTGTGGGCTTATAACAATGAACTCGTGACTCGTGTCATTTTAAATCGATTTGAAATGACACGTAAGAGAGTTACATACCGATTTCTGTAAAGTTCAAAATTCATAACTACATGCTAGACCCATGCAATTAGTTCAAGAGATGTATACCTAAAGTCTCAATGTGACCGGGTCACCAATAGTGAGTCCAATATTATTTTTAAATTAAAATGACTATTATAAATTATGTTTGGAAAATCTAGTTTAAGTAACTTTTTCCCCGTTTTAAATAGACAACTGCCGCACTAGAAATAATTCCTCTATCGCAAACTTGTGACACAAAGAACACCCAGACTCGGAATAACTATTTGTGAATCTCACAATTTTTTGTCTCGTTTTGGGATCGAATCCACCCACTTGGCGCAGTAGCAATAGTGAGGTGACCACTTATTTTTAACGGTGACTCTTGCACTATGAGTAAATCCTGTGTCGCGTGGACTTTACAAACATTCAAACAACGGACACAAAGAATACGAAATTAGTAGGGGATCGTTCCAGACTTGGAACAACTATATGTGCATCCTTTACTAATTTCGTAAGATGGTTCGAACCGACAAGACTCGTAGCAGTAGGTACTCAGTAGCACCTAAACCACTACGCCGGACGTGTATTTTTCCCATTTCTACTTGTAAACGCAAACGTAAGACGCAAAAATTTTCACGTCATTAAAATTACTCACTAGCCTTTCGATTACTACTGATAATAAGTGATAACGACCTTAAAAGTTTGAACTATATTCACTAATGGTTTGAAGCTGACTACTTAGAACGTTGACTATTAACGTACTTCTTAACTGGTACAAATACCTTTTAAACAAGCTAATTACATACGTATAATATAACATATCTTGTATCTTCTCGTGACGGGAGTGCTGGTATTTATTTCCCGGAAAGAATAAGCATTGCCATTCAACGTGGCAATACTGCCAGTCTTCTGAGCACACTACCAGTCGACTGTGATTGGGAGGAATTCTATGACGCCTATTAGAGCTTTGGGGATTTTTTTTTATTTGTTATATAATATTTTAGTTATAAGTTAGTTCTATAGAATCGTTCACATTGATATTACCTATTCATATATAATAAAACATATTTTATTAGTTTTTAACACCAAAATATAAAGAATAATAATAAATATTCTACCACATACACACAACACCATCTAGCCCAAACTAAGCAGAGCTTGTGCTATGGGTACTAGACAATGGATAAACATACATATATATATATATATTTTAAATACCTACATATTATACATAGAAACACCCAGAACAAGACAAACATCCATGTTCATGCACACAAATGTTTGACTTGTGCGGGAATCGAACCCGTGACCTCAGGCGTAGCAGTCGTTTACACTAACCACTACGCCATCGAGGCCGACAGCATTGTATTATATAATATGTGGCTTTAAATTAACTGTATTATGTACATACATATTATGTTTTGTCATTGTATCGTTGTACGGAGCGCATATTATAGTAATTATAATCTAAAAAATTACAAACGTTATAGTTTACGATACAAAAAAACCATGCGTTAGCAAAAATAAACGGCTACCGACCCGTGGTACAACTGCGATAACTATATTTAAGATATTATCAGTATAACGTTTGAATCTACACATCAAACCAGGTATTTCTGTTAACAAGTCGGCTTTTGAAATTTTACACGTTTTGGAGCTAGTTTTTTTAGGAAGGCCTGTTTAATAGTAGTCTGACATAAGCGTGCAGAAACAATGTGATGAGAGTAAATTTATTTATTCTACAGATTTCTACTTGCTGCAGTAGTGACGTAGGTACTCTTATATTTGAATATGTAGTGTTAGCCGTCATTTCTGTTGAACTTTATGGTCATTAGCTGGTGTCTTTCTTTCTTTTTCGTGTGGTTTGTGGCCAACCGCCGTTCGTTCGCGCCGCCCGTAGGCCTCTGACGTGGCTTAACGACTGCTGTCAATTTGACAACAACCGGGACCGACTTTTTACGTGCCCTCCGAAGTACGCTCAGATGAATTAACACTAAGCGGTCACCCATCTATAGACTGACCGCACCCAACGTTGCTTAACCTCGCTAATCGTTTACCGATCAGTGAGTGCAACTGGCTATGAGTTTATGTATCTAATTATGTTCTATGTGTAGACTTGTAAATTTTGTTTTAAAACAATCACAATACCTAATATCCTTATCACCACTGAAATGTCTTAAAGTACTATCATATCGATCTTTTGGGAATTCAACACTAGTTTGCTATTTTACGCTTACAACAACTATAGAATTCGAGGTGATAACTGATTAAGCAATCATTTAAAAATGCTTTTAGCTAAATAGTTTACAGGTTTCATAGTAACAATAGAATTCAAGATAATATCTCATAGTTACTAACTACTTTTATTGTGTTATGTTATATGCACATATAGAAAAGGTGGATAATGCAAGTCACGGTTCTCACGAGTTCATATGAAAATATGCTAAATTGATGTAGAGATTGCGTGCCTCCGCCATCGAATAATAAACTTTACGCTTCCAAAATAAATGCCGCAGATCACGCATTGTAATGAGAAATTACCCTTGTTGATGTTTTAAATAAATCCTACATAGACTGATAAATTATGGGCCGCGCAGATTTGGACTAAATATACCGTAGGTAATAAATGTTTTGATGGGTGATCGTTTACTAATCATTTGAGCTTCTTCTTCATTTTGGACAGCATGTAAAGTTGACCAAGTCGGTTCTTTTGAATTTATCTATGTCTGTTGATGTGGGAAATCAGTACTCTCAAATATTTCGACAATTTGTTTGCGAATATTGATGGTACTAAAATAGATATAAAAGCTCATGAAATATGAATTTAGTTTCGTACTCTTATCAGCATAAGAGTACGTTTTTGATAAGAGTTATCAACACGTTCTCTCGCCAACCGCGTTATAGATTTGGTTTATTCTCTGCGAATCTTTGTGCTGGTCTAATATGACAATTTTCAATGTTAATTTTACCTTTCTATATCTGTATCTCTGTTCACCGAACATCCGATATATGTAGATTTATAATATTTTTGTATACTTGTCGTTTTCTCAAATGTACAAATTATAAACATATTTTCTGTATTTTTTTGTGCATCTACACAGGTCCGCAACAGTTTTGGTCTTGACATTTTGCGTCAAATTATTTCTCCACCAAACGATAAGCTCATTGCCGGAATAGGATCCCGAAATAGACATCATTACGCTTACGAGCCATGGGAAGCGTCTCTATCTACGGTCTTTATGTATAGTGTGTCTATGGTAAGGGGAGTGCCGCGATGACGTCACTTACCTAATGGCCCGTCCTCGGGTGTGGCGGCTGTACCCTTCAGCGGGAATTTCAGTAATCCCATGTCGCGGTATTTCGTTGTTTTATAAAGTTAGCTTAGGTAATTATTTGAATTTGTATAATGGGTGGGCATAGTTTTGTTATGGCTAATTAGACGGCACAGTAATGGCATTTCTCGAGAGCTATTTGAATTATAATATTTCTGTAAACATTATTATGAAATTGTTTCATTCGCCCGCATTTTATATTTATAACGTCTAATAAATTTGAGTGCTATTACGCAACTGCTAATTCGCCATTTGAAGCGGTTTAAATAATGAACGATTTGTGCCCTCCAATATTTGTTTGTATTTCTATCTTACTATACAAGTGGTCGACTGTGATAAGACCATTTTGACTATATCCACAAATAGTTATATCTATTATGGTAGTTCTTTGTTTAAAACGTATATTATACTTAAATCGACTGTTAAAAAGGTTGAAGTTACTTTTATATGTCCATAAACTAATGTACCTAGTTATTTTTAAATGTATATATTTAATATCCAACGAAGATTTGAAAAATAACTGACTTTAAACTACAATACACAACAATTATTTCATGTTGGATTCTGTCACAATGCAGGCATACTCGTACATCTAGTATAATGAAAAATATTTACATAATTTTAATTTCATTCAAAAAGATACCTTAATACCTTTACTGAAAGTTATTTTCTCTACCAACAGTTGTGTAGTGTTATCGCACAAAGTATTTGTGCATCATAAAGTCATACTTATTATTTAAATAACTCATTATTATTATTCTAGAGCAAATAGATGTAAACTGACATTATTAAATACTTAACGATAACGATAAACGGTATTATTTTGTTGGTTGTATTTTCTTCACATAATGTAAATAAGGAAACAGCGATACTATTCTGTAAAAATAAAGAATAGCGAACTACATTGTCTCTTTAATAATTATCATGGTCATTGAAGAAAATCAAATATTCATTACCGATTCCGCAGTGTGTCCAGTAGTAAGGAGTGAGGTTTTATAGAATTGGATAGCAGATAAAAATGCGCCGAGTATAATAACTAGCTAACACCAAAATTTAAATAATAATTATGTGCTATGTGTTTTTTAACACGATGAACCACTTGGGTATCGTCTGGATTCGTCCAAAATGTTTGTAAAGACGTTCGACAAAATACCAAATATTCTTGCAATTTTTATAAGGATATTACAATTATCTCTAGGGACGAGGTTCATTAACATGATACGCAGTATAATACTCGTTTGTACCAAGGAATTTCTGACCGTTTCTCGAATTTTTATATCTCTGGCACCTGACTTTATGATGTTTTGGTACCTGAATTTATGATGCAACTAAGATTGCCTCGGTGGCACTTTGGTAGCGAATACCGACTGACACTACTTAAATTCCCGAGTCGGGTTTTACTCGGTTTATATGTTAAGAAAATCTTAGTACGACGGCAAATAGTTCGTCGTTAAAACTATAGTTAGGGAAATGTGGGTGCATTAAACAGCTATATTCTACTCCTTCGCTGATATTGATGTGACAATATAATTGTATGATGGAACTAAATACTGGTATAGAGGTATTAGATGACACTAATTGTCGTAATTTCAGCTGTAGGCTTGAAGTATTTTTATCGTTAAAACATGAAGAGTTAGTTTTTAGAATTAGAACAGAGACACTTGAAACGAGCCATACAAAGAGATACAATTGTATGCTTCCAATTAACTGGCGATACTGAACAGATTAGACTACTGATTTCAAATCACTTGTCTACATTGATTAGTAGATATGTGTTTACCTAACAGATTGTGTGTGTACTTAGTTTGTTCGTTCTTTGTGTAATTAACAATTAAATTAATATATTTACCATTGCTTAACGCAACTTTGTATTACAACTTGCGTTAACGAGAAAATGGCGGCAATCGATACCCAACAGCATCGTGCGACGAGTAGAAAGGTGATTCTCTTTTTAATATAATCCGTCGCGGCGTATATTGGAAATAAATCTAATATAAGGCATCTGCCAATGTAGTTGGAGTATATGTGTTATGTAAAAAATATTATGTAAAGATTCGATACTACTACTTATTAAAATTATTAATTAATTTTATTTGTAGACGACATTGCCAATAAATTTAAATTGATAGACTAGAATTTCAAATACAGTGGCATTTTATGAGTATGAATTACTTAACTATTATTCTATCGATACTCTACAGAAATCTGTCAAGAGCTGACATTCAATTGGTAGTAATAGTTCTTTAGATTATATATTTAAAATGTGTTTTAGTTAGTGTCATCGGCAAAGGGAAGGTGTATGTGTATTATGATCGTGATATCCGTAATAAAGATAAAACGTTGTAAATATTTTAGCTTATCTACACGTGTTTGTTTTTTGTTGTTCGATAAAAGTATCTATTATCTATAATTAGTAACTAATAATGAGACATAAACTATAATTCTTTATACCTACAATTCTAGCAAATAGTGTATAGCCATTAACCAAAACTAGACCGTATCGCGTATTAGACAGAGGATGATAAAGTATTCAACCCCAATTAAGTAAAGACAATCGGGGTCAATGGAGGTAAGCGTCAATCACTCTATTGTCCCTTATTTAGGTCATAGACAAACTGATATTAACCTACATAGTGTCAGGGGGAATTTTCTAGCAGGTGACACTGTCCATAGCTAGCAATTTATTTATTTATTACCTACCTGGAATAGGTAATGGAAATAATTCACGGTTTTTATGATATGAATATTAGAACAGCTGATCGCCAGTTATATTCAGTTGGTTAGATTTTGTTGAAGGAACTCGTAATGTGTAACGATATAACAGTAAACTAAACTACTTAATACTAAATAATAAGGCTGTAGTATTTTCTCAAAGATTTTATTTAACCTTTCAAGTCTTGTAATCTCTCTTTTACTGGCTATTTCTCCCAAATGGTGGTTTCCAGCATTCCTTATTTTCTTCTTTGCCCTATCCTGACGTCATCTCCAGAAGTATCGCATGCCGTTTATGTTTCTGCGCAACACATCTTTCCACGTGGTCTTGGATCTTCCTCTACTCTTGTTCTGTCACGTCTCCGATACTAGACATAGTTGAAAACCTATTGTGTCTGGACGTTGTGACTCGATAGATTAATAAAGAATATTTTATTTTGTATTGAACGACGTCACTAATTAAAGAAGTCCTACAACATTGGTGCAAATTGATGTGTATGTATACATACCCGCAGCTGTACATACTGCGTTTGATGAATCCATCGAGACGTATGTATGTATTCCCGTAGTTCTCTTGTATGCTTCTCTTTATAGATATGTGATCTTATTATATTCTTAAAGTTAATACAGGCATTTCAAAGATGGTTATAACAAATAATGGCTCTTTCAAGATAATAGACTCTATTTTCAATTTACTTTTAATGTTAATTGACGATAGCAGTCATTTTTGTGACCGAAGCATAATTGACGTTTAAATATCTCATGTTACAATAAATGTGAATAGTATGAAGCGTTATGTACAGTAATCGCTTAGATATTCACGATAATGTAACGTGGACTTGTTTCCGGTAGTGATACAATGGGATTGTTCTAAACGTACATATGTTGTATTATTATAGTCTATGTACCTGTAGGTCATATTTTGCACGACGCGGACGTACATACAGCTAACCTGATGGTATACCGTTGTCATAGTTGGTGGACGCTTTCACAACACCAGAAGTTTCACTGGCAATGTCAACCTAAAAAAAAAGACTAAACAATGGCATTGCAAAAAAATACAACTGGGGTCCTGGGATTTTGCCTACGAAGGCAAAAACTATTCTCTGGTCCTTTAATTCCAGTTATTCCGGAACCATTCCTCAACGCAAGATACGTGTTATAGAGGTCTTCTGCAGGGTAGAATTTTCTCTTATTGGTCTGACCTAGTCTTGGGTCGTTCGCTCTCATAACAGTTTTTCTTGTCAGTTAACTAGACTAGATTGCAGAAAATATCTAAAAATATAATCCTTTATAACCATGAAACTGGAATACTTCAAATGACGCGCGCGTGTTTTCATAAATATCATAATATTCACTTTATAAATCGGTGATATCGTATATTTTGCCATAACATGATAGAAAGTCAGATTTTTCTAGAGATGTATGTAAACTTTTACCTTTACTTTACTCTTGTACTTTTCAACCCGGTACTGTAAAACTGGGTTTACACTGAGCCATGACTTGCGCGCCATTATTGCATCGCACTATTTTAAGTATCTTGTTTACGTGATTGCGATATCGAGAGTCCTTCGTGTGTTTGAGAGCTCAATTATCATTAGTCGGCTGTCGTACAGACGTAACAGCTGGCTTTAGATAACAAATTAAACAACTGGAGCCTGCAGCACAAGGGAATATATATATAATATATATATTTGTATTATTGTTACGTCATATTCTGTAACATAAGCCCGAATTAATATTGCTGGGAATTGAAGAAAGGAATGCACAGAAAAGCATAATTAACTTTGGTCGTGCTCAGTCATTAATGTTTATGTTAACCTCAGTTATTGGAAGCAATGTGTTGTTCTTGTTATTAAACATTCGCCAGTTTTCGTTTTGTTGGTTTGTGTTTATATATTAGTGTACCTACAAGGTTCAAAATTAGAATTGAAGTCTTCAAATACGCTATGGCTTTAGAATGCGAAAAAAGTCTTTTTTAATTCGGTTGTCGAAATAATATTATCGTATCTGTAATAATAAAGTCAATCGATAACCACTCATAATATTTATTATTTCGAATATTTACGCCTATCTGAATTCATATGCATTATTTATAATAGTAACATTTAAACCAAAGCTAATGGACGAGATTGAACGCAGAACTCTTTTGTACAATTGATGACACTAGACACGATACTTATCTTTTCTTTTTTAAAACACGCACGTCATTTGATGTATTCCAGTTTCATGGTTTAGGATCATATTTTTAGATATTTTTGCAATCTAGCCTAGTTAACTGACAAGAAAAATTGTTAACATGACTTTGAACCGAATTCGAAGAAAAGGCAGGTCTTTTATGAAACTGCGGCTTGCGGTAAATACAAATATTTGTTTTATCAGTGCTCGGTCTGTTCAATCGCGTTGGGTGATAAATTATCTAGTTGTTTATTTTACGATGTGTCATGTCTATTCGTGTTTACTCGACTGAAATCGATAGCTTCGCTCTTTCACAGAAATCCATAATATCTTACGAATTACGAGTTATACTACTAATACTTCGAACTGTTACTCAAGAGTTAATGGGTTGTTTTCTACGGAACGTTGGCAGTGTTTCCGTCTGTTCTAACACACAGTTGTTCATGAAATTCTTGGGCTTTGAGTGTCGACTGGATAATACTTTTTTACTATTGCAAGGCTAGTCAAAAAGACACCTGAGGCCTTGCCACTGTCTTTTAAAGTATTGTCATTGCATGTGAAAGAATGAGACACGAATAACAACCTGATAAAATCATAGGTGTATCTGTCATATTAGTCTTTAGCCACTTGATGGAGGACGAACACACTGTCGTGTACCGGGTACCTTTCCACATATAGTACAGCTACGGAATGTATTAACTTTTTATTTAATCCAATCCATCATTCCACATCCATAGCAAACGTTTTCCACGAGACTAACAAGGCAGTATTTAATTTATATATTTCGATTAAAATCTACAACAAATAGATGTCTACGTAATAAATCGTCGTAGATACCCACATTCTGTTTACGAATACAATAGAATGAACACGCAACGGTTTCCTCAGATAAGAGAGAACTTTCCTATTTCGTAAATGGACGCCCTTGGCTTGACAGGCAAGGCTCGACAGACATCGTAACTAATAATTATGCACCACATACACCTATTACTAGATACGTATCGCAATGTACCAAAATACTAAAGCGTCCTTGTTTGTATGTAAGGGACTATGTATGGATGACATAATTCTGTGTAATTATGTAAGAGACCTAATTACTTAAATGTTAAACATGTAAGGATAAGGCAGTGGCGCAGCAGTAGTGAATGTGACTGCGATAGCTGGCCATCATATCTCAGGTTCATATCCCGGTGATATACAAAGGTCATATACAAAGTGTTATTGGAATTTTCTTTAAAGATATTCTGATGATGAGCAGCAGAGGACTTGGTTCTGTGCCAGGTAGGTGGCAATAGACTCACCTTCTTTTACGTTGGGGCTATTTTTCTTTATTTAGAAGAAAGATAACGAGCGATATGTCGGTGTTTTATACATCTTCGATTGCTCATTGATGATATAAAGGCGTAAGTGTATGTATGTAAATGTAAACATGTCATATAGTGTGTTAAGGACGCTGTTACATTTTCGACAAACTCAAATTTAGGTATATAAAGTCGCGCACATTGAAACAGAGACAGAGCGCTCGATTTTATACATCGCTTAAATAATCTTGGTCCTTGGTATAATTTTTTATATTATTGGAATTGATTCAGCAAATTTACTTGGAACTTTGAAAGCGCATTTGGTGACCGTACTATTTTAGTGATAATTAGGTTAGTATTCATGACTTGAAAAAAAGGAGGTACTTGCATCGACCTGTATGTACGTTTCTAGATCCAAGATTTTCTCAAAAACTACTGATACGATTTGATTCGGGTATTAATTTACTAACATATATTACATACACATATATCTAACATTTTGAAGCATTACATAAAGAGTTAATGAAATAGACATACTAGCTTGGGAGTAAAAATTGAAAGGCCAGAAAGAAGTAAATACTATAATATATTTAATATAGTTATGTAAGAAAAGTACAGAAGCATTAGTGTTATTTACACCCTGAGCTTTTAGGCATTATTTTGTTCACACAACACGTTTTTGTGTGTGTGTGAGCTATGGTCCCTTAGGTTCATAGACCTCATGTATCGGGGGTCAACCAGTTCTGGCAGTAAACAGTTATTGTAAAATTTTACTAAATGCACTTCCATATTTTCCTTCCAGAACTGTTCGTCTCTTTTTATAAATTCATATTTAATTTTTCCGTCGCCTGTCCACACCGCGAATATACATATATATTGACCAGTTACTCGTAATTGACCCTGAACTTGGTAGTACCATTTGCTTTTCTTATTGACGATGAAAGCGTCAGATTTGTACACCCAAAAGTCAATTTTCTTTTGCTTGATTGCTTCTTCAGGTTCTAAGTTGTATGCAGACGATGGACACTTTACTTCTACAATACCATGTTGGTATTTGCCATCTGGAGTAGCACCTAGAAATGAAAATTCACTATCGATGTGTAATCCACAGTCTTGTATATCTAAATTTAATGCGCTTTTTAATTCTTAAAGCGCTGTGTGCTCGTTCTTCTTGCCGTGTTTAATTGATGGGACATTGCTCAGATCATTTCCATATAATATCTGTTTGACAAGAGGAGCACAATTTGTATTTGCACGCCGCTTGCAAACTCTAGCAAACCATGAAGCAGTTAATAGTTTCCGCCGTGTCTCTAGCCAGAGCGGGCTTGCACTCTGCAAGACTGTGCTTCTTTCTATATTATTTCTCTCTTCTGTAGAGAGTGACAAAGATTTAAAAAAGTCTTGTTTTGCTTTAGTGTAATCCAATGCATCCATGTCAGGTTTCTGACAAATTACACCATAATGAGCATCTTTCGCAGTGGCATGTTTTATGGTCTTTTTCTTTTTAATGTTCCTTCTCTTACTATTGTTGGTTTTGCGCTTATTTTCTAGCCGAATTATTTGTGCGCTTGCATCAGTCCCGAAAATAAATTTATGCACATAGGTTTGTAATGTGCCACCGGTATTTAACGATATGACTGCAGCCGCACATCTTCCGCTGTATGACCCTTTTAATGAGTAATTGACCCTTTTTCCTCCTACGTACTTGGCAACTCTGGCATTGAAACTTTCGACCAAATTGTTTGTTTCGTTATACGCAAAACTACATGCATTTTGGGAAAGTCTATACGCCAAATCGGTAAGTTTTTGGAACACCCCAAAAGCTACTAATTCTGGAACAAAATTTTCCGAGTTGGTTTTATTACAAAAATATGGTAAACAATGGCTGTGATCACCAAATATGTGGTAGGGCCCATTTTGGATATCCTTTTTTATGTTATTGGCCTTTTCTGCGAAAGGTATGTTTTGCCTAGACCAGTATTTTATTGAAGAATCAACTCCCCAACGCAACCTCAAATATTTTTCTTTGACAAGTTTCCTTGCTTTGATGTTATAGGATGAGGTAGTTGACAGTGCCAGCAATGCTTTACAATAATTGCGCAAAAGATGGTTCTTGCACTCTATTTTAGCGACAGTGAGATTTTCGTAGGGTCGGGCATTTCTAATGCATGAATAGGTATTAGCATCTCCATCAGCAATTAAATGTGAATAAATAAGTCCATGGTCGGATATGGAACGTTTAAACCCCTCGGTAATAATTGCAGCTTCCATTGCTGTTGAAGGGCCGCTGAAGTTCTTAAAACATCTATATTCAGGTGCCTCAATTCCTTTGTTTGTTGATCGGGAACATATCACACAATATTTATTTTTCACCCCGCAGTAAAGCACTTTTTTGCTGTGCTGACCAATGATTGCCGCGGCGCCTGAAGAAGCATCGTAATTATTTCCGTATGAACGCTTACTCCAACACGCATCCGCAATAACAGCAATCAATGGTGTTTCTTGAGATGACATATTGCCGATATGTTTTGCATGCTCGACCTCTTCCTTTCCTGCCTCAGACATGCAATGATCCGCAGTTTTTTCCCACCACTGGGAAACTTGATCATGCGTAGCTTGGTATAACCGCAGAGGCATCGGTGGAATGTCGGCATGGGCAAGGACTGTATTAAGTTGGGTGTAACCGGCACTAGTAGACATTATTCCGGATACAACATCCTGATTAATGTCCATTTTAAGGTCGTCTTTCCGCGCTGTTTGAAGCTCAAACTTCTCACCACACATTTTGCAAGCAAGTTTGAATTTCGAATGCAGGCCATCTCTTTTTTCTTTATTTATCACTAGATGTTTCATACCGCAATCGAAAAGAGAAGTGTGGCTTCCTATTTGCATCATCTGCTCAAATAGGTAATCAATTTCAACTATTCTTTTGCCTTTTGGCTTAAATTGTACTACGCATTGCCGCTCCTGAAAATAAAATGACAATACTAGTAGCATGGTCAAAAAAAATAAAACAAACTTTGAATACTTTTATAAAACTTACAAATGAAATTTCATACTGCTCATCATGGTCTAACGAGACATCTATGCTGCTCTCCCTGTTAGCAAAAAACATAATACATCCAAATAAGTTACCTGACGAAACGTAATGGGATTGATAATAGAAAAAAAATGCTTAAACTATTACTCCAAATAACTAATAAACAGAAGACAATATTAATTAACTCCATAGTGGAAATACTTACATAGTCTTATTACTTTTGTTCACTGCTAAGTTTGCAGGTTTTTTTGGTCTATAACCAAATTTCCGAATACGTGGCATCTAAAAAAAAACGAAATAAACATTTTAACAATACATCGTACCAGTAGCTTGGCAAATTCGTACGTGACACTCCCATGATAAGCGGGTGGCGAGAGACGTTACTACCCGATGACGTTGTAGGCCGCTAGGTTTTACATTACCATTGGTCTGCAGATATCACTAAGTAAAATTGTAAATTAATTTATTCTGTTATATTGGATGTGAAGTCATTGCGCTGTATAAATATATGCATTCTTATGACTCGGTGTATTTTGCTATATCTATTTAATTATTATTAATATATATCCGCCATTTTGTATTAAAAAAAGGATGATATACTATATAATATGTACTTATTACATATATATATATATACAGGGTGTTTGGAGGGTGAGTAGCCATAGGATAATGGTCGATAGGTGATGGTGTTGGCTACATGTTGCGCCTACTTAAATAACATTTTGCCTTAAGTTTAATGAGTAATAATTTTTTTCTATTTTTCTAGAAAATCTCCATTTTTTTGTATAAAAACTTTAATTATTTTTTTAATAACCGCTGAAATGTTAAAAAAATGATGTCATTTGTTAGTGTAGTCTTACCTTATTCAGATTTAATCATAATTTCATACAAACAATTCAAAAAGAAATAACAGTGAAGTATCAAACTTTCATAAATAAATAAAAAACATCCTTATGTCAACTTCACATGGTAAAATAAAAAAAACTTACGCTGTATGGCATTTACACATGTTTTTAAAAACTTCTCTAGTTAATACTCTTTCGAACGGTATGTAACATGTATCATAACTAACCAGGTAACTCAACAAAAACCGGTTTGTCGTCACGAATGCATTAAAAGGGTGAAAACCTAAATTATTCAATTGAGCAGGTAAAATGTTTTGTTTTGGATGACGCAACGAAAAAGTGCAATAGGTTTAGCTGTTGCACTTTTTTGTCTTCTATTACTATGTATGTACTTTATTTTGGGGCAATTAAAACAAAAAGGATTTTTTTAAATCATTTATTACAAATCTTGTTCAAATTGATGTCCATTATTTCTGATACATGCGTAACATCTCTTTCTAATTTCCGTTGTGGTATGGCTTAACCTGATTTCTTGTTTCATTATCACAAATGCATTATCTATTTTTCAATTAATTGCTCTCTTGTTTCAATGGTTTCCGTATACACTAGAGCTTTAGCACGACCCCAGACATAAAAATCAAGCGGTGTTAAATCCAGCGACCTTGCAGGCCATGGGATGGGACCATTTCTGCCAATCCAAGCGTTGGGAAATGAATTGTCAAGGTGTTCCCGGACTGCTAAAGTCCAGTGCGCTGGGCAGCCATCTTGTTGAAAAACAATGGGTTCTTGATTCTGAACATTTGGAACTCCATCCATGAGTTCGTGCAAATCATTTATTAAAAAATCTAAATAATTATTGCCATTCAAATTGTCTGGTAGATAATGTGGACCAATAAGTGTATTGCCAATTAGTCCTGCCCAAACCTTAACCAAAAACTTCCTTTGATGTGTCACCGCTCTTTTCTTTTTAGGGTTTTCATCCTTTGGGGCCTAATGATGCAAATTATGAAAGTTTACAATGCTTTCCCTTGAAAACTTTGATTCATCCGTCCACAGGATACTTTTTAAGAAGTCGCGGTTGTCAACATCCATGTGTAACAAGAGACGGCAAAACTGGACGCGTCTTTGATAATCGTTTTCTTCTAGACCTTGCACGGGAGTGTAATGAAAAGGATACTTTCCATTAGCGCGAAGAACAGACCACACTTTCCATGGGCTTAGATTTAGTGTTGCAGCTACAGTGCGGATACTTGTTGTGGGATCTTCATCAAAAGCTTCCAAAATGCGTTCGTCATCAGCAACGTTACGTTGTCTGGCAACTCCACGTTCACGGCGATTTAGATTGCCAGTTTCCCTTAAGCGTCTAAATGTCGTTTCAAAAGTATGACGATTAGGTTGACGTCTATTGGGAAAACGCTCTTCATAAATTCTTTTTGCTTCTCGTCCATTTCCATCAGCTTTGCCGTAAGCCATCAACATATCAGCGTATTCCTCGTTAGTAAAAGCAGCCATTAAAAATAACAGTAACAACAAAACTTAACAACAACAAACGAAAACAAAAATAATGCGCAGAGCGGAGTTGTGAAGTACAACACGTGAAGTAGCAAAGAACGACAAGTGTCGACTAAATGCACCCGACAGGGTGCGCAAGGGCCAAAGGGAGCATAATAGTCAACCGTTGAAAGAGATAGCATAATACTTTTAGCTGTGTTACAATGAGACAAAACATTTTACCTGCTGAATTGAATCATTTAGGTTTTCACCTTTTTAATCCATTCGTGACGACAAACCGGTTTTTGTTGAGTTACCTGGTTAGTTATGATACATGTTACATACCGTTCGAAAGAGTATTAACTAGAGAAGTTTTTAAAAACATTTGTAAATGCCATACACCGTAAAATTTTTCAATTTTACCATGTGAAGTTGACATAAGGATGTTTTTTTTTTATTTATGAAAGTTTGATACTTCACTGTTATTTCTTTTTGAATTGTTTGTATGAAATTATGATTAAATCTGAATAAGGTAAGACTACACTAACAAATGACATCATTTTTTTAACATTTCAGCGGTTATTAAAAAAATAATTAAAGATTTTATACAAAAAAATGGAGATTTTCTAGAAAAATAGAAAAAAAATTATTACTCATTAAACTTAAGGCAAAATGTTATTTAAGTAGGCGCAACACGTAGCCAACACCGTCATCTATCGACCATTTTCCAAATATATATATATATATATATATATATATATATATATATATATATATATATATACACTTATTCATACCTTGCTTTTGTAAAGCTTAACATCACCCATCCATTTCTTGACCTACCCAACAGCTGCTTTACCTCACCCATCTATTTCTTGACCTGCCCTACAGCTGCCTAACCCCATCCATCTACTTTCAAGCCCCACGGCGTAATCTAAATCTTAACTATAGGTACTAAGAGCTGCTTAACCCCACCCATCCATTTCTCAACCTTACTGCATAGCCATTCGTATCCAAATCCCGATCTTACTCAACAAATTCTAAATCACATTCTAATAATAAATAATAGTATGAAACTCGTACTTACTTTTATTTCGGTTCGAAAAAGTATCAAATCCTTCACGTCACGATAAACGACGACTGTACCTACGACGCGCGACTTCTTCGTAATTTATTTTTTGTGATAGAGCGATATACCCGTGCTTCCACAAGCGCGTCTGAGCGCGGAATGATGAACCGCGAGTGAAAAATGTATGAAGAAATTTGCACGTGTTCTTATTTAGCTGTTAATTGAAAAATGTTATGATTTAGGTATAAAATAATTAGCTGAACGTATAGAGGACTATAAATGCCGTAATTTGTTATAAGTTAGAAGATAAAATATGCATACAATTTATCTAAAATGGTACCTAATGAGACCCTATTTTTGTTAATTTTCTGTGATTATTGTGATGGTGAAAACGGATTTATACGAAAATGTTGTATGATGTCATACAATTTTTATGATGCCAATCTGGAGATGAATAGATTATCTTTAAATTGAGACCATACTATCTTCACATTTGTGATTGCTTATACGTTAAAATGGTACCTGAAAAGCACTGTTATTTGTAGAAAAATGTAAAAGCGTCCTTAATATCTTGGTGTGATAATAATGTTGATGAATATATGTGTTCATTGACCTATCAATCGTCAGTTAGACGTGCTGTAGATAATAAGAGTACGAAGTTCATTGAGTTTGGAAATATTATGTGCGTTAAGTATATTAATGTAACTATTTATTAGGTAATGTAACATATTGGAAATATTATGTGCGTTAAGTATATTAATGTAACTATTTATTAGGTAATGTAACATATTTAACCATCAATTCATTATAAATGTTGTCATTAATAAACTAGTGATGGAAATAGGCTACTATTTATAGATTGACTATGCGGGTGAAGGTACGCTTGATACGTTTGATTGTTGGTGTATAGTTGAAAGTGATTTATGTCTATATAAATAAATTAATGTAATTTCTATCGTAACCCTCATAGCAATATTTTGGTTACAGAAAAATAATAATCATAATTCGCATCTTAAATAGTTTTTTCATACTCATGTATAAAGAAACTATTTAAAATGTTAAGCCAATTGGCAGTGTAACAAAAAATTATCTTAATAGCCTATAGTAATAATAATATCAGCCTGTATATAAACTCTCCCACTGCTTAGCACGGCTTTCTTCTCAATGTCAGATGTGTTAGAACATAATTTACCACGCTGGCCCAGTGCGAGTTGGCAGACTTCATATCTCTTTACGAACATAGATTTCTCAGACATGCAAGTTTCATTACAATTTTTCTTTCACCGTTAAAGCGATCGTTTTGAACCGTAACACGTGTTTTATTTTGCTTTCGATCCAGAATTTTTTAAACGGGGCATGAGAAAGCACCTCCTTAGGGCGTCAAAGTGACCTCGGCACCACTTTAACTGTAATGAGGACGTATTGTGAAGGACGTGGACTACATTTTATCTGGCAACAATAAAAAAAACAACATACCTACCAGACATATCGCTATATAGTGTAAAAGATTTATGTCTAAACCATTATTGTTATTGTTCACAGGAGGGTCCTCACTCCACGCTTCCAGACGACGAGTTCTATGATGCGGTGGAGACAGGCTTCGACAAAATGGAGGAGGAGCGATGCGCGAGGGTCGTGCCGCCGTCGGTGCACACGCGCGACCAGGTGGAACTGCCGCCGCCTGCTATCGACAACCGCCTTACGTTGCACCCACTCTGGCCAGAGGTGAGAAATCTGTCAAATTAGTATTGAGTAAAGAAATGTTTCATAAAAAAGGAGAATCGTCCGACCAAGCTTGGTCACCTTGCCTGCAGGGCCAGATTAATATATGAATAGTCTAAGCAATGCAAGACATTCCGCCTTTCGGCTTTCCACTTATTTGGGATGTGTATCGATCTAGCGGGGCCACTCGAGCTAGACCGAAAAAACTAGTGGCAATGCTTTGTTTGTTCAATGTACCTCACGAATTTATTAACAAGATCCAATGTACCACAATTATTATGATAGAAATTACAATAAATTATCCATCCAGCGCGGCCCGCGGTTGTCCGCTGATCGTATCTTGTGCCAATGTACCTCTCGATTCATGTATTAAGTCCCAGTATAAGACCGTTAGTAGAACAGGAGAAATTCAGCAAGAAAATTTTGTCTGCACGACAGGACCCTTTGTAATTTGAATTCATACGTGCAAAAAAAGCACACCGTTGTTATGTACCAATGTACCTTAGAGTTCTTCACTATCACCAAATTAAATATCCCTGGGAGTTAAAACATGAATCGAGAGGTACATTGGCACTAGTTACGATCAGTATTATTTTTATGTATTCCGAACGTAATACAACCGCGGGCCCCGCTAGATGGATGAGGCGATTTAATATAATTTCTATCATAATAATTGACGTACATTGGATCTTGTTAATAAATTCGTGAGGTACATTGAACAAACAAAGCATTGCCACTAGTTTTTTCGGTCTAGCTCGAGTGGCCCCGCTAGATCGATACACATTTATTTGGGTAGGTAGTAGTTATTTAAGCAATGCTAAATCTATAAGAAATTAAAAATTTCTTGAGTATTTTCCTCGATAGTTCATAATTATACATACTAGCGGTCGCCTACTGCTCGAAATTCGACCAAGTTTGCCTGTAAGATATTGCTGATAAAATATGTCATTATATATTGATATATGTAACCATAGTTACGCGCTTCGACTGCGTGTGTCAAATGCAAGGTTGTGTGCGTGTAGTGCTTTTTTATTAATTTAATGTATTTCTAATGCATATTTTATAAATATTAGGATTCGCCTCTCCTTCTACATATAAATTTTAACTGTGCCAAATTTCATACTCCTCCGTCCGCGCAAATTTCGTAAAAAGGGTACAAAGATTTTGCTTCACGTATATTAATATATAGATTATATTGATATAAATTTGACAACAACAAGAACTGAGAATTAGATTAACCAAATAGTTACATTAATATACATTTTTTAAACTGTTCGCATACCGCACACTTGCATTACCTATATGAATAATTCGGCTCTGATTGCTTGGCGCCCTAACCGATCCCTAGTAGTAAAAATCGATGAGCACGAAGTGGCGAATATCATTTATGATTATGACTGAATAATTTGCCATTGATGTGTCACGAACAAATAGAAGATAAAATCAAAATTATACGTACAAATATGAAATATTATATACTAGATGTCCCGCGGTTTTACTCGCGTTTTTCGTTACTGCGCCGCCCCCACGAATAGTAGCGTGAAGTTATATAGACTATAGCCTTCTTCGATAAATAGGCTATCCAACACTAAAATATTTTTCAATTCTGACCAGTAGTTCCTGAGATTAGCGCGGTCAACCAAGCAAACAAACGAACCAACTCTTCAAATAATAATAATAATAATATCAGCCCTGTATTAAACTGTCCCACTGCTGGGCACGGGCCACTTCTCAGTGTGAGAAGAGTTAAGCCATAGTCCACCACGCTGGCCCAGTGCGGGTTGGCAGACTTCACATTATCTTCGAGAACATTATGGAGAACTCCTGAGAGTCTCCTGAGATGTCTGAACATGCAGGTTTCCTCACGATGTTTTCACCGTTAAAGCAAGCGATAATTAACTATTTAATACGCATATAACTTCGAAAAGTCAGAGGATCTTGGGAATCCTTGGGATCGAACTCGAGACCTGTGCGTGGCAGTCCAACGGTTTCTCACTAGGCTATCGCTGCTGTAACTCTTCAGCTTTATTATATTAGTATAGATAAGCCGATTCAATAGGGAGGCACAATGCAAAATATTATGAGACAAAATGTAAACAATATATATTTACATATTTTTACAATAACTATATCTACACATTTAACATTGATTTACATGATATACAATAAATGAGCGATGTACATTTTGGATTTAGATTTTATATTGTAATCAATCATCGATAAAAGTCATACTTATAAACTTACAACATAACATATTTTTTTCGTCAATATGTAGATAAATTATTTGTCAACAAATATTTACAATATACGTTTTATAAATCGCGCAATGAAAAATGGCGCATTACAAAGTTAAGGAAATATTTTTATCATTTTTATACGTCTAATGACACAATGACAGTGACTAAAATAATACATAAAATATGGCGTGACATACGTTTGTAGTTATTTTAATACTTCAATTATTGTAACAAATATAGATTGTTTCTATTTTTGTAGATAGTACGAGCTATTTAGCTATGTGATAGAATATTATTATTATTATTTCAAAACTCATTTATTATATAAATGGATTGGAATAACATATTATATAATTTACATAATATTGTCTTATGTTTACGCGAATGTTATACATTGAAATTAAACAGTGTTTTAAAGTAAAATAAACAACGCGACAAAATCAGTATGAGGTGTTTAATTTCAATATATTATAGCATTATTGATATGTATAATATTACTATTATGGTATGCGTTGACTCTATACATCTCACTCTAGGATGTGTGCGATATCGTAAAAATATTATAATATACTTGGAAGTAAAGAAATAGCAATTACAAAGACTCGCGACTTTATTTTCCTGTAGATAAATATACAACTAGGGTCTAACAACAAACATAATGAGTTGTTAATAGTTTTTATGCTATTTACATAGTTTGTCGCGATATCTATAAGGGATGGAACGGGTCTACAATTTTTATATATGCTGCTATTTATAAGCCAAGTTGTGCATTCACATATAATATATTTCCTCCCATTTTATATAAATTCTTTTTTGTATTATAAATTCAGTATTTGTGCAGAAACGTAGTGTGATGTCTCTTTAACATAATATGTACGAGTTGCATCGATAGTGTGCAATTGAATACAGCGTCATTTATTGTCTTAAGTCATAACTTCGCCTGTGTGGAACCGTTACAGCATTATGTAATTTAAATATATCTGTTCCAGATCGACAGAATATCAACAGAACAGATCCAAGCTGCGTTCGAAGGAGTGGGCGGTGAGATAGGGTGGCAACTGTTCGCCGAGGAAGGAGATATGAGGATGTACAGAAGGTCAGAGTGCGTTATCCCAGCACAAATCATTTTTAATTTAGATCCTACTTATATTAGTTTGAAAGATTATAAGGATGTTAAGACTGCGCCGAGCGAAATGTGCCTAAATAGGCGGTTACAGTTAAGTTGATAAAATCAACACTTTTTGTTTAATACAAATATAAAATGTACATTTACCATAACAATGAATGTGTACACTTACTCCGTGTAAAAAACTTAATATAATTAATATTTTCGCCTGCAAAATTACGTAAATTTTCACGAAAAATGCAAAACCGTAAGCTCGTGTTACGTGAATTTTAGATTATAACAGTATAAACCTACCCTATTTTACAGCTTAAACGTAACATAAATAGTTATATTACTATTTGTCCGTCCCGAATATATAAGTTATTGGTTGACAATAAAGATACATATTCATCAAAAAAGAACTTCAAAGCCTCCATACAATTTTACTATGGCGGCCGCGCGCCGATTTGAATATCGAGCTCTGTCATTCAGGCCAACCGCGTCTTACGCTCGGCGCAGTCTATAGATGTGTGTTACTAATACACGCGTAAATCTTTGAGCGTAGTTGCATGAAACATGGCATATAGTTTAATGCATTTTATCTTGATAATATGTTACCGTGGTATTTAGTAATAGTTCATCTTTTACTATTACTATATTAACAATATTATTTTAACATATCTTTAGTTCTAAACTTATAAATATATGGCAGTGGTGCAGAACGTCGTCACTTTGTTTACACGGGTAAAACCGTGGGCTTTTTTACCGGTGTATTTGTCCTTATATTATTGAAAAGATACCTATATACCTTGCCAATTCTTCTGTAAAAGGCTCTACTTAAAATAGTGAGACATGTCTTAATATTGTCGCGCTTGAGCGCTTTTTAAAGGCCATTAAAATATGCTATATTGTTATTTGATTAAGCACGGAGCGGAATAAAACCATCTGTCATTGTTTTGTAGTTCCAAAAAGATGGTTTGTGTCACTACTAACATAGAAACCATACAACGTAGACTATAAATAACCTTTTAGGCCTCACTTAATAAACTAACTTTAAAAGAGATTGAAAAGCTAAGCACATGCTCAGCGTATGTAGGTACAACGTCCGAATGCTTTTTTTAAAATATGCGTCACAATCTTTGCCGATTCATCTTGTTAGCTGTATGTAAAGAGCTCATTGATTTTATTTATATTTATGTTGCTTGGTTTTACTCATGAAGTTTACTTTAGACGTTTATTTATCTAAATTTTTTAATGAGTTGTGTAAGAGCTTCTATTTTATTTTAAGTTCTGCATACTATTGGTTACGTTTTCATGGCTAAAATGTCGAACAGATTTCGGATACCAATTCGAAGGAAGAAAGCATAGTTTAATCTCTTGGCCAAAGCATATTTTAACCGCTTAGACCACGCTGTCTAGACACAATGCTTGCTTTATTATTTCTGGATTCTGGCTATTAAGATATTAACGCAAATTCGAGCAATATATTAGCCTTTAATCTATGCAAGCTAGTTCAACATATATGTTTTAATTATCAGGGAGATGGAGGTAGATGGTATGGTGACAGATCCCCTGAAGGCGATGCACAAGGTGCGTGGTGTGACCGCGCGCGAGATGTGCCACTACTTCTTCAACCCGAGATACAGATACGAGTGGGAGAGTAAGTATTGCATATGACGACTATATTATATTTCATTTATTTTTGTGGAATAACAAACTGTTACACAATACATAATACAAAGTTGCATAGCATTTACATTTGAGAAAATGTGTACTCACACTGTTATTCATAGATTACAATATATTAGTAGGGCTTCATAAAAGAAGTGAAGTAACCTTTATTTGATAATGAAGTTAATATGACAATTGAGTGCAAGAAGTTGGTCTTATTATTATCGCCCAGTATAGACCATTTAGTAACATTTTAATAGGAATGTTTCGGAAAGCACGTAAAGCCATTGGTCCTGCGCCTAATCTCTCTCCGGTCGTGTCGGATTGCCGATGAGATTAAGTGAACGGAGAGTGCAATTGTGTTTGCGCACATACTTGTGCACTATAATATCTACTGCGCAAATGGCCAGTCTCCGTTAAGAATGGCCGCCGTGACCGAAATTTGGTCTGGTGTATATTAATAGGTGTCTGTTCCCGAAATCATGACAAAAGCTGTTACAAGATAACTTCTTGAAGAAGCCTGCAATAAGAACATGTTATATATACACGTCGTGGTGGTCATCGGAGTGTGCACAAGCACATTATTTTCAGTACAACAATGTACAGTTATTGTTTATACAACCAGAACTATAACATATTTGTTAGCAAAATAGTTTGAGGAGAAACAATACGGTCTACATTACTTTAATTCAACACATTCTATTTCGCTATAGAAGCTTAACATTGTAATCTAATATTTTCATGTTTGCAATACTATTCAAAATGAAAATAACATTAAATATGTGTTCTTTATACTCTACTGATCACCTATTTTGTTAATTCTTAAGGTTGATAATAAAAAGGTCAGAACTGTGAGCTAGTTACGCCATTAAATGTTTTGAGGGCGGACGTCTATTAACTTTTAGCCGTTACTTAATGTCAGGCGTCTATACTGACCGATAATAATGAGGCTAACTTCTTGCACTCGGTTGGCATATTAACTCCATTATCGAATAAGAGTTACTTTACTGCTTTTATGAAGCCTAATAATAGGCTAACTAATATTATAAATACGAATGTGAGTTTGCTTGTTTGTTACACTTTACGCATTAACTAGTCGACCGATCATCATGCAACTTGCATACACGTTTTCAGAAGAACAGAGAAGGCCATAGGGTACTAACCTACTCTACATTTAGGCGGGCGAAGCCGCAGCGAAAATTAGGATTTTAAGATAGTATGCTGCTCATACCGAAGCACTTGACTTTGTAAGAAACTAAGACCCTATAAGAGATCATAGCTGAACGGTCTTGTGTTGTTACCTGCGTGGTGTAGGGTTGCAGTTTCCTTAAGAAATACGAAAAATAAATGTTTCCTTTTGCTAGCACAGCGACTTTTGTGTTAGTAGATTAGGTGACAACTTGACGTCAGATGGACCATATGCTTGGTAACTTGGCTGGAAAAGAAATTCCTTTTATTAATATTAATCTAATCCATGTGGTTATAAGATGTTGTGTTCTATGACAATAAACCATATTTACGGCGCAAACACGCGTTCGTATCTTAACTTCTACATCTATTAACATACTTACTTTTCTTATAATATAAGCTTAAAATCCGATCAACAATCAGTATTATAAAGTTATACATACATTGTCGCACGCTTATATCCTCTTAGGGATAGTCAGTGGTGAAGTACATATTTCGACAGACATGGTTTCAGGTCCTACATAACACGGTGATAATATATTTTTGCATATTCACTTCTAGGTTATAACAAGCATTGGAACTAATAATCTTGTTTGCTTTATTGAACTTAAATAACTTTATACGGATTATATTGCGTTGTTTATTAGCACTTTTATTATATTATTTTGAAAACATAACACTACTATTAAACCTTCATTACTATTATTAGAAATTATTAATTTTTTTTATTTAAATTTACACTTTCCCTGATGTTTCGGTTTTTCGGCAGCCATGTGAATGTCTCCTGAAAAGCAGGTCTGGTAGTAATGTAATATTTTCTAAATTGTGTAATACCAGTGTAAATAAACAACGCGATAAAATCCGTAAAAAAGTAGTTTGACTGCTTAAATTATATCCAGTGATAATTTATTTATTTTCAAATTTCCAGCGACGTTAGAGACAATGACGATAGTGGAGGAGATATCGTCGGACGCGCTGGTGTTCCACCAGACGTTCAAGCGCATCTGGCCCGCCTCGCAGCGCGACGCGCTGTTCTGGTCGCACGTGCGCCAGAGCAGCGACAACACGTACGCCACCACCAACCATTCCACCACCAACCTTGATTACCCGGTTAGTGCACGCCGTCTTTTTATAGTCGCTCCAATACCAGGAGAAAGATGATGAAGATACACATGTATTAGCAAAGACAAAATAATTATGAAAATACTAATAATTATAATCTATACTTAATCCTAATATAATAAAGACAAAAGATTTGGTTTTTTTGTTTGTTTGTCAAAAACTATTTAACCGATTTAAAAAAATCTTTCACCATTATAAGCTTTATTATCAGTGAGTAACACAGGCTATATATTTTTAAAGCATAAAGTACTATTACTAACGTAACTCATCCTTCTTTTACGCGAGCGAAGCCGTTAACAAAAGGTAGTATTAAATAATTACAAAACCGATCCAGTCGTTGTAGAACTGGTAACGTGATCAGAAGACTAGCAGATGCCGATTTCTTGAGCCAAGAAAAATCCAGCCCTCTGAACACGTATTTTAATTTTTTTTATACGACTTTGTTGGCATGCAACCATACGGCCTACCTGATAGTAAGTGGTCACCGTAGCCTATGGACGCCTGCAACACCAGAGGCATCACTTGCACGTTACCGACCCTTTAGGAAAGGAAATGGAAAGGAGAACAAGAGGGAAGGGGGAAGGAGGGTAATTGGGCCTCCGGCACTCTCAGGCACCGAACGAAATACAACAGTAGGAATTTCATGTTGATATTCTGTGAGAGGGTAGTCCTTCCCCGGTCGAGCCGGCCCATTCAAGCTGTTATTATTGCCCCTGTAGTTATTATTTCTGTATCGCGAGGGACTTGCAAACATGCAAACAACAAACACGAAGAATACCCAGTCTCGAGTCAAATATTTGTAGATCACACAGATATGTCAGTGCGTTAGATAACAGATATTTTACTTATTTTAGTAAAGAGTTTCACCTAGCCGGACGTTATAATTTAGATGAGGCCGACAGATATGCAATATCTATCTCCTATTCACCATGGAATCAAATTCACTGCTTTCCCGAAAAGTATGTACTCAGTCCATGATATAGAAGGTTTCCATTACAATTATACTCCAAAAAAATTTTTCAAGTCCGATCTTTTCATCAAAATCAATATTTGACGCTACGACGCGAGGTGTCTTCGTATATAACGTTATTCTTAGTATAGTGCAAACCTCTCAGGGGGTGATTATACTTGTTAGAACAACTTTTGATCTGGGACATTCCCGAAATCGCGAAAATTGAACATTGACCTCGACATAATGAATGGAACAGCTGACTTTTTTTTTTGGGCGGGCTCGCTTTTTTGGCTTCTTTATTATTGTTGTACATTACTGTGTTGCAGTCATGTTTAAAATAAAAACATGTGTTTTTGACAAAAATTATAGTGTCTATTCATGATTAATTTTCATTAAGTGTTTATTATAATTTATGATGCAGAAATATTCTATATCATTGACTGACTACATACGTTTCGGGAAAACAGTGAATTAAATTCCATGATTTATATCTATAATATTTTATATTCCATAGTAAATAGGTATCTACTATATGCTTAGTTAGCAAGTGGTCGAGCCGGATTTATCCCGTGAATTGCAATTTAGGAGGCCCGCGAAAACATTTTACGTTATATAGCTCTTAACCTACAAACGCACTAAAGTAATAGTCGATAACATATTCAGTTGTCATAACAATAGATTTCTAAGGCATGAGTTATAATTAACACATTTTGTTTTTATTTACAGGCTAACACAGGCGCCTGTATCCGTCTATTTGTAACAGTATGCCTGGCTTGCCGAAGCACATATCCTGCCGGAGAGCAACCCACCCGAGAAAACGTCACCACCAGCATTGCCTACTGCAGTACAGGTATGATTTAAAATATAGCCACGTTTATCTGGACTAATATTATAAAGACGAAAGATTTGTTGTTTGTAACCGATAAACTCTAAAACTATTGAACCAATTTTACTCATCCACTATTAAAAAGCTACTTTATGTAGACGTAACCTAGGCTTATATATTATCACGCTACGAGCTACGAAAGCGGAGCTATTATTAAACGCGAATTGCATGTGAAGTGGTCACTTTAGCTGAAGAACGTTTACACACAACGAGATGTACCGTTACCAACATACTTTTTACAGTACTGATGTTACTGTTCCCGTAAATAAGATACCCATATATGTAAATAAGATACCTATATGCCCATGACAAGACACTACAAGGGTATAGACCCTTAGTTCCCAAACTGGTCTAGGTGAACCCCCAGGGATCCGCGGGAAACGCGATGGGGGTCTACGTAGAGGTGCCAAAAAATGGGGTGTGAACACCCATTTATTTTAACCCCCGCTTACGACAACGGCCACGAAAACAAAACAACGGGGCCACGAAAATTTATTTGCTTTCGATAGTGAAGAACTAAAATGTTGCCTTGACTAGTAGGCCGATAATGGCGGATATTTTGAGGAATAACACTTGCTGAAGAACAGAGTATATAAAAAAAAAAGTCCTTAGAGATTAAATTTTTTAATTTTCACCCAATTTACCTTTTTGGACCGAATTTACCGATTTTACTTGGCGGATGAAATTTCTAGCTGCAGGGGTCCACCGGAACCAGCTACATTTTGAAAGTGGTCTTTGAGAAAAAAAAGTCTGGGAGCCTCTGATATCGACTATTGATCTCCCTGATGTTAGCATGATGTTTCCTTAGGTTACTTTAGACATCCCGGAACAATAAACAGGAATATTTGGTTGCGATTTTATATACAGTGAAAGGGCTCAGTCGCAGAATATACACTTCTCAAAACGTCTAGAGGTTGCAAAATGCACCTTTCTCAGATTGTCTTTTCGTAAAATGTCCCTTTCGCAGTTGTAGCTTTTATAAATACCTTGGTATCAGTAAAAAACGGTCAAGTGCGGATGAGATTTGCGTACAGAGGGTTCCATAGTATATTATGCAGATAGATATCACAAAAACTGACATTTTACGAAAGAGACATTATGAGAAATGGAAATTTTTCGACGTGTAGACATTTTGAGAAGTGATCATTGCGCGACTGAGCGGATAAAAGTTCTCGTGTCGGTTTTGGTTCTCTCTATGAAAGTTATAATTTATTCTTGATACGATGGATACTTGCTTGATACGTCTTAAGAGCGTTTACGCCTTCTAGCTTGTGCCGGGCGACTACGTCGCACGTAGGCGTTATACACTCGGCGTCAAAAAAATCGCACTTCTCTGAAAATAAGTTATAAAGCCTAATAATTTGCAAACCAGTACGTTTACCCCAAACAATGTTAATATTAATTGAAAGTACATTTAATTAGCTTTTATTAAACAACAACCTAATGAATAAATTCCTTAAACAACCGCATGTACTGCATGTTGAAGAAAATGATATCCAAATACTCGTTACATAGACCACAACTTGCCGCACTTTCATGGGCTATAAAAAGGGCAGTAAGCATCAAAATTAGGTCATTCGACATCCAGACGTTGTAGAGAACACATGAAAATACAGAACACAAGAAAACAGCCCTACAAAATGGATACCACTGCAGATCAAGCCGCTCAAGTGATAGCACTACTGCAAACAGGGATGCGACAGTGTGATGTTGCTCGACAACTGAACTTGAGCCGTTTTGCCATTCGTCGAGTGCTCCAACGGTTTCAAGAGACTGGGGGCTACACCCGGAGACAAGGATCAGGAAGACGGCGCTGTACATCTGAGAGAGATGACCGTTTCATTGTGACGACGTCATTGCGGAACCGTTTCTCCAATGCTGTTGAGCTGCAACAGCAGCTCCGTGGGGCTCGTAGAACCGCAGTGAGCACATCTACGATTAGAAGAAGGCTGCGAGAAAGGAGTATTGCGGCCAGAAGACCAGCCAAGGGCCCGAAATTAACGCCACAGCATCGTAGAAAGCGATTACAGTTCGCTCGAGAACATCTCAACTGGGATCTTGAACAATGGAGGACCGTACTCTTCTCAGATGAGACGAGAGTATGTCTCTTCGTTAACGATAGGCGAAGGAGAGTGTACAGAAGGCGAAACGAACGGTTTTCTGAAGCTTGCTTGGAGGAGACAGTGGAATATGGAGGGGGATCTTGCATGTTCTGGGGCGGAATTTCAGTCGACGGCAAGACGGAACTCGTTTGCATATCCCGGACTGGAGGTGCTCGTGGTCAGGGATCACTAACCGCTCATCGGTACATAACCGAGGTGCTGGACATGCATGTAGTCCCATATGCAGGATATGTTGGGGATGGGTTCACTTTAATGCACGACAATGCTCGTTCCCATACCGCAGTAATCGTGCAGGATTATCTACACGAGGTTGGGATTCCAGTTTTGCAGTGGCCAGCGAGAAGCCCAGACCTGAATCCAATAGAGCATCTCTGGGATGAACTAAAACGACGAGTACGGTTACGTGATCCTGCCCCAGCAACTCTACAAGACCTCCATGATGCTGTAATTGAAGAATGGAATAGGATTCCTCAAGATAGTGTGGTACGGCTGATTGGGTCTATGCAAGAACGAATGGAAGCTGTTATTAGAGCAAGGGGGGGTTGCACTAGGTTTTAAGTAGCATTTTTTATTAATTTCTTTTGTTGTTTTGTAATTTTAATGCCTGTTTTTGTTTGAATATTTTTTCCTAATAAAGATAATTTTTTCACTTGACACATGCACCTTGTTTTTTTTTAAACGATTGTAATTGAATACATATTTCTGTATTTTACTGTTACTATACCTACCAACCTTTCAAATAAATAGCATAAAACAACCATACAAAGGATTAAACGCGACATAAACCGAATTGAATTAAATTTTTGCAAAGGTGCGATTTTTTGGACGCCGAGTGTATTTTAGCACACACACATCTTTAAGACACGAAAGGTTTTTAATTGTTTTCAAAGATTATATGTATGTAATTGTTATGTATGGGTTTATTTATAATTAATTTTTAATAAATTGTTTTTGTATAACGTAAAGTAGCATCGTAGATATAATATTTTCACCGAGTCTACTTTTTATAAAAGTGGCACTGACTTGTTTTATTCATCGTCTAACTATTCTATTTAATTGTTTACAGTGAATCCAGGCGGTTGGGCGCCCGCAGGCGTGCTCAGAGCAGTGTACAAGCGAGAGTATCCCAAATTCCTAAAGCGGTTTACCAACTATGTGGTGGAACAGTGCAAAGGCAAACCTATCGCCATCTAGCGGTGCGCGACACAACCCGGAGGTGACTGAATCACCTCGCACACACGCCTAGATGGCGCCATCTAGGCGCAAGTCAGGTGATTATATACTGTTTACTATAGGCACTACATTTCGCGGGAAAATAAGGATTACATGCATTTCTCATGTTAAGATGGAAAAGGATTCGGATCTCTTGTTATCTTTGCTTGTGAGAAAGGACACCTTTTGTAGTAAAGTGTGGTGCCGCTCTTAAACGTTTTATGTAGGTGTTATGTAATATTAAAAGGTTTTATTCAGGGTGATGCTAAAAATTCCTGTTTCATTGTACTACAATATGTCTTCGCGATCTCTGTTCGCACAGATTCGTTTCTACATGAAAACTTTCTAATGGATACCTATGTCTGTGTGGTTGAAGTAAAACAGTGAATTGGTGTATTAGTTATAAAGAACTATAGCGGTCCCAATACTACATGTCGTTCAGAATTCAATAATAGTCATAACGTACACACGTTGAATTTGTCGTATCACTTTTGGAACATGCTCAGTTAGTATGTTCCAAAATAGATACATATAACTTTATCAAAGTCAAAACGTTTGACATTAGAAAATATCTGTTCAGTTAGCATATTGTTGAATGTAAATTATATTATTAATGTGTATTATTGGTATCCATAATTCATCATGATCCGATGTTCAATTGGAAATATGAAAATTGTTATAACATGTAAAGGACATAAAATAATGTAACATATATTAGATGGATGTCGTGTCGAGTATTGATGTAAAATAAAATTTATACAATGTAATATTACGAGATAATATACGATTGTAAAAGAGACTATTACAATTACTTAATTTAATTAAAATTAGATGAAGATTTTCGTTTTATTGTTATTGTGCTATATAGGTTTGAAATAATTTATTTTCTGTATTTTTCGATTTCTTGGTATTGGTAAGACTTGTCCATAAAATAAATAGTTGATATTGATAAGAATAAAAAAAATACATTTGTAAAAATGACGTAAAAATTATAATTAATTTCTTGTATACAGATGCATTACTGAAACTATTAGGCTATTTTACTACGGTAATGGTTCCAAATATATAAACTAGGCCAGTTACAATATTTGGACTCGAGTACTGACTAGGTTTCGGCCGGTGCTGTCAGGAAAATTGCCTTTGTATATAAAATAGTAATGGGCATCGGTTTGTGATTCTATGTGTATTGGACTTTATAAATCTAAAACTTTATATGTGTGTATGATATGAAGATATATAATGTAGAGTTTGTGACTTGGCGCGTTGTTGTACCTGACGTTATATACACGCCGAATTTAACTTCGATGGCTGAACATTATATAAAACTATTAACTTTTTTGAGAGGCACGTCTGCTACCTAAAGATTGTTATAATAGTACTTATCTTTTATAGAACGTGTAAAGTATGGAATTAATGTGTAAAGAAAGGGTAATATTCAAGGTGGGTGATAGTTTGATGTGTTCAGTTAGATAAGTCCGCGAGGTTACACGTACTTTAGCACTTTCTAGGTTGTGGCCTTGAGATGGTAGCGAGGATTGTTAGGAGCCTGAACTTGCAAAAATTAGAGATAAACTATGCAGTTACTTCTGGACTTATATCGGCGTCTATGTCTGTTCGAGGCCGCCGCCTCAAAATTGATTTCATGTACAGGGTGGGACTAAATAAATGTAGTTAATAAATGTAATGTATCAAATATGTAACGTCAGTTTTTGACCAAATAAATGTACAGAGATGGAACTTTTTTTGTCTTGATAAACTTATCTTTATAATTTAGGTTTTAGCGATTTCTTTCTTTAGTCGATTTCATTTCTAAATTATTTGTTTGGTCAAAACCACAGATTTATTATGCACATAAACGAATTAAGTTAGTATTCTATGTCTTACTGTCATTATTTTTTATTATTGTTACTTGTATTAAGCAGACTTCCATTCCAGCTTTTTTTTAACAAATATCTAATAAAGTATACTTTAAAAATTAGATTTAATGAAACTACGTTTACGATGAAACTTCAGATATATGAATATGTACAGAACTTCGTTTATTGTCTCAAAGTAATATATTATTTACTGTTACTTGTAATATTATTATCGAAACTTTTGTGAGAAGTGGTCATAGTGTAATCTAGACAACGGTTGTTTGGCGTTTCACTTGGTTGCGCCGCCACGCGCTGCTCAGGATTAAGAAGTGTTTATGCCGCGTGTCCTGTTCCTATTAGCAACCCGCAAATCATTGTCATATTTTCAGTTTTGTTAACGAAATTAATTTATTTGGGCTTTATTTTCCAAAATGTTTTAATACTCTCTATAGATAAAAGCAAAAATGTATCATAGATGAAATATATTTATATTTGTAGTCCTTTGATTATGCACATTCTGCATCGAAAATTTTCGATCTAAAATTTACATAATAAAAGGCCTACAAATAAAATAAAATTCTATCTATGATACACTTTAAACTTTAGTCTTCTATAGATTGTATTTTAGATATTCAAAATAAAACCTAAATAAATAAATTGCACCAAAAACCTAGAAATATATTTTTGCAACGTTCCCATTCGAAGCAGGCTAGCTAAAACGCTTGTAAATACCACCTGGGGACGTGACTTGTGAGTCCAAATAATACGTATGAGGCTATTGTTTTCTATATTACACTATGATCGACTTGTAATGTTACCAAGTACCTTGACATTGTTGAGATAAAAAGGTGTGCGGTTAACATTACGTCATTATAAAGCGGGAGTGTAAAATAAATTGCATTTATAATACCGCAATGTTGCAATTGTATTAAGTTATATAAACTATGTTTTTTTAAAATAATTATTGTTTATAATAAAATGTTTTATGGACATTTCGTGGTTTTATTTCTATTAGCTTATTACTATTTAAAATTATTGTCAAGATGTGGTATTTTTTACAATCGATATGTGCACGACCTATTCCTTCTACATCCCAAACCACTAGAGCCACGAAGTTGGTAGACATTTCAAGCGAATACATCAGCGCGGTTAGGGTGGACATCTAACTGTTACGCGGTCCCTAAGAGGCTGGCGCTCGACTGTGGCTGGCTTTACTCGCAAAAGAACACCGATTCCTACCAAGCATGCTTCGCGAGACTATTGAAATTAAAAAACATCCTACTTTCAATAGAGAGGATGGTTGGAATGTACCACCAGCTTGGGATCTAGTCATTCAAATAATCAAACCCAAGAAGAAGCAAAACACAGCTAGACTTCATGATACTTTGAGCTCATTCTGCGTAAATAGAAACACCAAAGATTAAATTATGTTCGGGTACTTTGAAATAACTAGGTACACTTCAGAACGTTGGGAGAACTACCATCTTAGTCTTCCCGTGAGCATGGCTGCTGTAAAGCAACCGAAATGTCGGGGCAAAGTGTAAACTTAAATATAAATAGTTTTAATTAAAAAATATAGCTTAAATAGTAGTAAAATTCAATAATAGTAGTGGAGTTTTCAAAATTATGTAATAACAGTGTTTTAAAGTAAATAAACAACGCGACAAAATCCGTATAAAGTGTTTAATTTTAATACTGTATTTTTTTTATAAGTGCTGAATGGACAATCTTTGCATGCAAGAAAAAACTGATCCACGATGATCATATCTATCTAATACCCGAATCCTAGGAGGCGTATGCAATACAACTGTCAAAACCGCATTCGATATCATGCAGGTGTTTTTGAGTGATTCGCGTACAAACATACCAAAGCACATAATTTCTCAAATAATTGTTTTGGCTTCTATAGCTCTTATAAAGACCTTACATTCATTTTCTTAAATATCTCTTATGTACAGACATCGGCTAGTTTAATTTTCATTATTATTTGTAGATAATATCCTTACGAACAAATATAAGTTAGGGCGGCCGATCTTAGGTGGGACTTAGTCCGTCCATCTGTCTGCTATACCTACAACTTTCAACCTAAGAACCGTAAGAGCTAGAGACTCGCGGTCAACGCCATTCGACTCAGCATAGTCGATATATCCCCGAAATTACTATGACCTCGGACCTCAAGGTCACGTGGCCTTTGCATATTAATTGAACAATTTTTTCGAACTCTAAGATTTACGGCAATTCATTGCCGTTTCTCACTTGTTGTAGAGAAGTGTTATTAGAGGAGTATGTCGACTGCCGTATTTTAAAAATAAGAACCTACTCTTGGTGACCGCGTAAGGTTTGCTACATATTATATAGCATAATATTTTTATATAGGTAATAAACATATATAATAAAGTTTAAAATATTTTTATATGTTTATAGTTGTTCATTATTACTTACAAAAAAGTCCGCGATGGAATATGATGGTAGGTATATGTCTAACTTTTATAGTTATGTCACAATAACCGTCTTTGTTCAAATTATTAAGTTCAAACACGCGTGGAATTGAATAGTGGTGATATTAGTGTTACTATATTAATCCTTATCCGTTTGTTTCCTGCGAATAAATGTTTCTTTCTTTCTTTCTTTCTTTATATGGTTTTATAATTAAAAGGTTCATTATGTACATCTAAATGCCACTTTAAATTATTCGAATAGAATCTTTCTTTTAGAAGTTCTGACGGGTTTAAAAATGATTTCAGTAAGGAAAATGTCGCGGTTTGAGTGAACTACCCTACATTATATTTATAAGTTATTTATACATTTAGGTTTTTCAAAATTAAAAAAGCAATCGAATAGTAGTTTTTAAATTTAAAACCTTAATTATATAATAATTTAAATATAATTTACACACGGCTACACATCAAGTTAGACACCCTATATACACATAACTACGCTACATACAAAATAGAGAATTGTTGGAAAGGGACAGTGCATAGTGATGTCGATGTAATGGTAAGGATAGAGCGTAACAAAAATATAACCCACTCTCTCGCATGATTCGCAACGTTCAACTTCTAATAGTTCAAAGTCCAAACAGTCTGGGTTGATGTGTCGCTGTGTGTACATAATCAACCCGCCTGCGCAAGGAATTCACCCGTGTGAAGCCGATACGGGTTGCTAGTGAATATGTTACGGTAAGTGTGATTAATTGAAAATTATTAATAATTATTTGTCATTATTAATAATTACCTCATGATTTGGTAAATGTGAATATAAAATTGAAATTCATCACTTTTACCAGTTGTTATTAATAATTTACACATCTCGTCGGTAAAAGTAATAAAATAAGACTCGAAGTTAGTTGTCCGGTAGGTATTTATTTATAATCCCATAGTTCTTACAAATACTAAAAAAACTTACATACATGCAAATCGTTTTTTTGCTAAAATCAAACAAATACAGATAAAATAAAAATTATACAATCGTAGACTGCGTAAAATTGGTCTACTCCACTATGATCACCTGGGTGATATCACCTGGGTCATCATAGGCGACACTTTAGTGTTCTTTGATCAACCGCGAATATCCATAGGCGACCCCGATAAAATTATTATTTTGGTATCCTAAAATCACCTTCAAATAAATATCACTAATGCAAACTTTTAAAAATCTAAAAATACTTATTATTGCTACCATCATTATGGTTAACATCCCAAATCAGAGCAATCCGACTCGGATAGGATAGGTTAGAAGGCTAAGGCTATTTTTTTTATAACCACCCAGTTACCTGCGTCGTTCGTTGATATTTATTTGAAGGAATTAATCTAATATATATTTACAAACGTATTAAAAAAGATAACATAATTACAAAAACACACATAATTATAATACTAAATATTTACAAAAATGGTTTAGGCATCGTAGAATTCTTCAGAATCGCTGTCAACTGGTAACGTGCCCAGAAGACTGGCAGCATTGCCACGTTGAATGGCAATGCTGATTCTTTGGGCCAAGAAAAGGTCTATCAGGCGTTTTGCGATCTCCCTGTACAAAATACGAGCGCTCGGACCTCATGAACCTAGGGTTTCTACCCCAAACAGTAATGTAATTTCCGACTAAATTACTATATTTGTGCCGTTTGAGGGTTGCCGCGGTTGCAGCAGCAGCGCCGGTACATCCCGCATTGCTTGGAAGATGTGATGGCGCAAGGGTGTCAACGCACGTTGCGTCCCACACCAAAGGCCTGTCTATCTTCCAAGGCAACAATGACATCCCGTCCGGTCTCTTCCCATCGTCGCGTACTAAGCCATTGGGTTCAAGTACAGCTGGAATGCAAGCAGTGACAAGAGCACGACGTATTATGTCATTAAGATTAGCGTGGCAAGAAATTCGACCAGTGCTTCTGCTACAAGAGAGTCCATGATGTCCGAGGCTATTGACGGCTTCTCCATAGTGACAGCAATGCGGTGAAACACACGAAACACCTAAACGGAGGCAAGTGGCGAGGCGAAAAGTGGTATCGTCCAACATGGTACCTATATTTTCTATGTTATGTATGTTTATTACCAATGTTTCTGTGTATAATATGTAGGTAATTACAAAAAGCAAGTATATATGTATGTTTATCCATTGTCTAGTACCCATAGTCCAAGCTCTGCTTAGTTTGCTGGAGAGAGTTGTGCATACTCAAGTGGTATCATTCCTAGAGGACAACAACATCCTCCCTGACTTACAATCAGGTTTCCGGAAGAAACATGGTACTGCTACAGCTCTTTGTGATGTTGTGGGAAATATACTTGAGGCTCGTGACAGAGGAGAAGGTACAATTTTAGTCATGTTGGACTATTCCAGGGCTTTTGACGCGATTAGTCCGACACTGCTGCTCTCAAAAATGTCCTACTATGGATTCTCAGTGGATGCGGTAAAATGGTTTGATAGCTACCTATCAAACAGAACTCAAGTTGTCGAAATTCATGGATGTGAGAAAACCTCTAAGCCACATATTGTTCATAGAGGCGTACCGCAGGGGTCAATTCTCGGACCTCTTTTATATTTAATTTACAGTGCTGATGTAGCTCAGTCCTTTAAGAGCTCCAAATACCACATATATGCTGATGATCTGCAAGTATATATTTCTTTTAAACCAGACACAATGTTATTGGCTGTTCAGCAACTTAATGAAGATCTACAAAGAGTCACTGAGTGGTCAAAGCAAAACTCACTAGTTCTAAACCCCCTTAAGTCAAAGTTTATGGTGCTGGGTAGCAGACAACAAATCAGGGACATACTCGCTGCCAAGCCCAAAATAACTATTTCTAATGAAGCAATTTATGCAACAGATAGTGTTTGCAATCTGGGGTTAACTATGGACCCAAAATTGCGTTTTGAGGCTCATATAGGAAAGACTCTGAGGAACTGTTTTTATCGGCTAAAAATATTGTACAATATTAGAAACTTCCTCAGTACACCAATCAGGAAGCAACTGGTAGATAGTCTGGTATTGTCCAAGTTGAATTACTGTGATACTGTGTATGGGCCATGTCTGTTATCACGTACTGCACGGCTTATACAACGTATACAACATGCATGTGCAAGATTTTGTGTAACTATACCCAAGCGCAGCCAATCTAAAAGAACATAATATCCTTAAGATGGCTGCCAGAAGGAAGTTACACCTAGCCTCTTTACTTTTTGGAGTTATAGAAACAAAAACATCTAGTTACTTGTATGACAAGCTATGTTGGAGAGAATCTCAGTCCAGGTATACAGTGAGATCAGTCACAAATCCACTATCCATTCCTGAGCACAGGACTGCTGCTTTCAGAGGTAGCTTCAGGTATGCCGCATCACACTGCTGGAATAACCTTCCACCACCAATCCGCAGCCTGAAATCCAGAAATTCCTTTGTTTTTCATCTAAAAAAGATTTTGCTAGAAACACAAATAAATACATAATTATATTTACATGTGTATCTGCATATGTGTGTATGTGTGTCTATGTATGTATATGTGTATGTATGTATATGTATGTATATATATATATATATATATATATATATATATATATATATATATATATATATATATATATATATATATATATATATATATATATATATATATATATATATATGTATATATGTATATATATATATATATATATATATATATATATATATATATATATATATATATATATGTATATATGTATGTGTATGTGTATGTATATGTGTGTGTATATGTATATATAAACAAAATTATACCAGTTCAATGAATTAATATTGTAACACTCCTTTAATCTCTATATATTTCTATATATCCTAATCCCCATAAACACCTATTTACCTTTTTGGATTTAGCCGTCAGGTATTGGATGGAAGGGTCTCCAGTCTGTGTTGTTGTTGCGGTGTATTTCAACTGCAGGCATCCTTGAAGTTCCTTGAAGTTGTGCCTTGTATTATTTCCTGGTCCTATAATAGATTTGTTTTTGAATACTTTAAACTTATCTTAAATATATTCTAATTTATGTTAAATTTAACTTTAATTCTTGCATTTCTTTGTTGAAATGCTCTGTGATCTGGTATATATACATAAGCATATGTCTGATGTGTCTGACCTGTCTTGTATATTTTTTTGTATATTTTTTTTTTTTTTTTTTGAGCGAGACCCCTACAATTTATTATTATTATATATATATTGCATTCATCTTGCTATAACTTCTTAGAACAGGCAAGGCAAAAGATTTTCTTGAGATCCGCATCTCTCAGTCTATGTCACTGCGCAATGCACATTAGATAATAGACTTGTTTACAATAATTCCGAAGCGACATAAGTATACACTATAGGTACCTATATCACACTGACGCTTGCTTTAAAAACACAATCAAATGTTTCTTATTTTACTCCACACATTTTTACACCATTTAGTAATTATATTTATATGTTATTTACTCGTATATTTACATATTTAAGTATATTTTTTTTTTTTTTTTTTTTATATGTTTAGACACTAGGCGCCGGCGTCACTAAATTGGATTTCGCAGAATATCAGTGTTGCGATTTGACAAATCGCAACGTATGCTGAGCGATATCCAAATTTTGGAACTAATAGGACACACACCTTCATATTACTTTTAAAATTTAAGTCAAACTTATATTTAAACAATAGTTTATTTCTGCTTACTGACATTACTGACAACACAATAACTAGCCTTGACTTGGTGGGAGCCATTGGGTAAGGTGTGGTGTTGCCAGTGAGCAGAAATGAAATGAAATTATAGTATTTAGTATTAGTTTTATTTTTCTAGTTTTATTTATTTTTGTTTTTCCTTGTTTATTGTTCTGCTTTTATTTTGTATTTCTTCATTTTTATTTTTATTTTTTGTTTAATGTGTCCTTTTTGGGTACCAAAATAAATCATTTTTCTTTCTTTCTTTCTTCTTTCTTTCTAATAATAGGGTGTATTTTTTTCTTTTTTTATGATATAGTTGGCAAACGAGCAGACGGATCGCCTGATGGTAAGCGATTACCGCCGCCCATGGACACCCGCAACACCAGAGCAGTTACAAAGGCATTGCCCGCCTTTTAAAAAGGAGTACGCTCTTTTCTTGAAGGTGACACTTCATTCCACAGTTTAGTTGTGCGAGGCAGAAAATTTCTGGAAAAGCGCACAGTTATGGACTGCCAACCATCTGGATGATGGGAATGGAAATTCTGTCGCGTAGGACGATGGCGAAAAGAGGCGGCAGGGATCAGTCCGAACAATTCCTCGGAGCACTCGCCATAGTCGCCATAGTAAAAGCGATAGAAGATGCATAGCGAGGCCAGATCTCTTCGCAGCGCCAAGGGGTCTAGCCGATTTGAAACAACTCGGCAGTCGACGATCTTTTTCGAAGCTAATTTAGCCTTACCCTCTAAATAGCCGCGGAACTGGACTTCACTCGATATGTTGGCAGGCATGGAGTTAGAGTATCACTGTCGACTGCGATCTTGTATTACCAAACTGAAAATAACCGGTCCAAGACACCTTGTTGACATCCAACTGCAGATGCTAAAAGATTATCCTTATATAGTAATTTTGTAGAGTACCTGTAAAATTGCATGAGAAATTTGAAAATTTTGGGTGTTTCTAATTTTACATGTGTCAACAAGGTGTCCTGTTTACTGACTTGAAAGCATTTTTTTGAAGGAGGTGAAATTTTTAGATATCTCCTTATTATTATATTTGCAACATATCTTGGCTGCCATACGCCGATATGTACACCCCACAACAATGGGACGAATACCACCATCCTTATTAAGAGCGCACAAGTTGGCCTCATATAAAATGTCAATGATGGCATCGTCCACATTGCCGGAAAGCATTAAATTCATCAGAGAACGATATAAAAACTACGTGCACCAAAAACTCACAATATTGAAAAAGACCACGTTCAAATAACAAACAGATGCGGGAATACTACGAGTGACAACAATGACACTCGTTTTACAGAATGTAATATTCTGTTTTCTTCTAACGTTCGTTTATAGTTTTAAACGATATATTTGTTTCACTACTCTGATTTGTGACGCTTTGGGTACACGTATAGATACGTGTACCCAGAGAATAAATTACTATTAAAAAATCCGGAAACCTTTAACATAGTAATAAACAGCCAAACAAAATTAGTAGAGTAATAATTGTTATGGCTGCTGAAGAGCAACCGGACAGAGTGTAAACTTAAATACATATAAATAGTTTTAATAATATAATTAGCTTAAAAAGTATTAAAGTTCAATAGTAGTAGTGTAACAGTTTCAAAATTATGTAATAAAGTGTCAAATAAACACCGCGATAAAATCCGTATTAATTTCAATGACAAATCATTAGTCTGTTTATCTGGTGATTGAAAAATCGGCCCTTGTGTTATTATTAACTGACGGTAGATATCTAATTATAATATGCCGGCGATATGCTCATTAATATAATGATAAAATCCACAATGTATGCTAATATTTATTTGAGAACATTTTATGTTACACAATTTAATATTAAAGACCAAATAAAATAGGCAATAAACGAAGACAGCATTTTTTCATGTCTGTATACTTTGTATTCTAGCAATGTTTAATTATAATAATATATAATTCTTATTATGATAGTAAGTTAACTGCCGACAGGTGAAGTAGGTAAAGTAACAAAAATCCTAATGCAGAGATCGAATCCTCAATGTCATTCGCCTATGTAATGCCCTTAACGTAGTATAAGCATTGATATTTTTTATACATCAATGACTGTAGGCTTAAATATACGATGGTGACATGTCGCTAACGTTTTGAAGACGGTGGCTTCGGCATACAAATTTCTTTTCCACCACCAAAATGGATTGGCTCACTAATAAAAAGCGACATTCCTAATGGTAAACAAAACACGTAGGTACAAAATAATCCGCAAATAAAAGACTTATAGAAAAACAGAAAAGAACGTATAAACCTCGCCTAGCAATTTTATTTTTAAAGTATCGCGTTGTTTATTTTTTATAAAACACAATTGTTATATAATTTTGAAACTTGAAACTACTGATGTTAAACACTTTTATTTGTTACTGTTTACTTGAATTTAAGCTATTAAAATTATAAGTACTACCTACATTAAGATTGCGCCCAGCGTAAGACGCGGTTGGACTGAATGACAGAGCTCGACATTCATACCGGCGCGCAGCCGCCATAATAAAATTGTATGGAGGATTTGAAGTGCTTTTTTGATAAATATGTATCTTTATCGTCAACCAATAGCTTAAATATTTATACTATTTATGTTTCGTTTAAGCTGAAAAATAGGATAGATTTCTACTGTTATATATATATATATATATATATATATATATATTGTTAGCTGTCATTTGCATTGTACGGCACTGATTGGGGTGTGCATAACGTGCGTTATAGCAAAGGGATTGTGGTATCATAAATAAAACGAGTATTGTTCTCCACTTCTTGGTGAAGTGTTTATTCACTTTATTCATTTACATTAACATTAATTAATTGGTACTTATACAAGTTATGCATAGCACACATGTCTCCGCATATAAAATTCACAACAATGTAATTCTATCTATTCTCCACATTTAAATATGGGGACCAGCCCCCGTTACCTTAATAGTTATATTTCAAACACTACCAACTTATAAATAAACTCAACATAAATAGAAATCATTGGATTAGGTCTTGATTTAACCACATTTTATGGATACAATAGAACCATTGATGGACACAATCAATGGGAACGATACAAACGATTTTAAATGAGAACTTTCCCAAATAAAGATTTATCAATCGTTACAATCTAAATAAATTGAGCTAACTATAAAAAATAAACTAAATTGATCATTAGAATTTGTTAGTACACGAATAATTACGTTTTGGTTTTACATAAAAAACAGAACATGAGATTGAATACCGCGACCTAACCGATACAGTACAATTGAAGTAGCAAAATGTAACTACATAATATAATATAAGGATAAATTTGACGAATATTGAAGTAGGTATGTATAATATTAACATTAGACCGCTATGTATTGACATTGAGCACGAGGAAGCGTATTTTATGATCTCATTAACTATAGTACAGTACTTAACATACCAGCGTCACATAGACGAATACATCATTCAATAATCGCTATTAGATACAATATGTTAGACCTTATTCGAATACAATAAATTACATTTTTTTAAAGAAATATTCAAGTGTTCTAATATATCTATTAATAAATAACATTAACATTCATATTTGTTAAGTATAAAATGTTTATAAAATATTCCCCAGGAAGGAAAAGAAACGTGTTCAAGTTGTTTTGTTCAACAGTTGTTTAATAATAAACATTCGAAAAATTTGGAATTTTGATATGATTGAGGCCGAAAGAGTGCACTACAAAAAGTTTATTATAAAAATAGGAATTCTTTTGAAAGCTCAAGTGTATAAATGGACCAATTTTTAATAGTAAGTATAACAATATGAGTCGAGAATATTTTCCAAGTGTGCGGTGCGATTGTAGAAGGAGTAAGGGCGTACAGATGTCTAAGCTAATAAAACATAACTAATTTGTTCTCTTAGGTCACAAAATTAAGCCTATGAACGTCAACAACTATAAAGATTCGGATTTTTATATGGTAAGCTTCATTTAGGTTACGTAGTTATGCTTATGAACATCACAATAATGAAGATCAATTTACCTATAGATTGTCAAGATTAAGTAGTTCACCTAATAAAACACACCTAGTAACAAACTAACGCTCATTCTTATAAATTTTTGTGTTGTAACAGTTTCTAATAAATATTAAATAGATATCTGAAAGTATATTCTACTTTAGTCATATAAACGCCCTCACAGACTACGAATCATATTTTTAAGTAACTTAATGGTATGGTGAATTTACTGTCATGGGATGCAGCGAGAAATGATCGTTAACATCGCTAAATGAATGAAACATGGCCAATGGGTACTATGGCACTAGTATCACGGACATTGTAAAACATTATATATTATGTAACGAACTAAGATACCTACCCGTGTATATGGCAACTTGAATACAACATTTTAATAGATTATGCCGATTGTCTAATGATTTCCACAAACGACATGATTACGAAGGAGCCTGTCTACTTCATACATCAATATTATTTTTTAATAGGTGGCGCCATATTGCCTCTTTGCCTTAGCTTTTGCGGATACAAAGTCGTTAACATTTATAGATCATTAATTCCTTGCAGCCATACGTATATATTAATAGATTGTATTGAACAAAAGTTTACGGTAAGTACAGGTTAATATACAAGTCAACTTATATTTCTCTAGTTATAACAATACACAATAAAGCGAAGCAAGACCATGCCGTTTGTGGATATTTAAGATGCTAATGAAAATCCATTGATACATTAATATAATAAATATTTTTGATTCAATATTATCTAATAAATACAACTACTTAAAAAAGTAGATATCAACAATTATATTTTTATGATATCCACACTAACACGGATATAATAAGTATAAAATAAGCGTATTATCGGACACATCCGTCAGGCATCGTGTGCCAATGATCCGTTTCAGACTTATATCGTTGACATCCAAACTCCACGCGCTAACGAAACAATTCCCTCATTTACATAAGCGAATATAATAATCTTTCGATATCTGTTCCCAAATCGATCAATCGACTAAGCTCCGTCTAGCGGGCACGTCTCAACTCTATTACTCTAAAGTACCCGTTATAGGGATTACTTTATCACCCGTAGGTTGCGTCTCTTCCATGATACAACAACATCAATTACCCTATTATACGGGGAAAGAACATCTTCCATGCCTTTTCAGACACCTATTACAAAGGATGTCCATGTCATCTGCAAGTATATTCTACTTTCCATTTGTGAGACGACTCAATTTATTTAGAGGTCCAATTAAACAATGTTAGTGGATCTCCCAGAATAGTGGAATCTTCCGTCTCAACTTATCACTTAAGTAGCGTCTGTTCCGTGGCTCAACAATTTGGGGTCCACCTGGTTAGGGGTCTCCTCGTATTGTCGTATATAGTCTACTCCTCAGCGGTGGTGTTGGGGGTGGCGTTGGTCACCTGGCCGGTGGTGGGGGCGGCGTGTATGACGGAGTGTCGCTGCGCGCGGCGCACGTCGGCGAGCGTGGTGACGCCGGCCTCGTCGAGCTCCTTCCAGCGCGCGTGGTTGTTGTGTGCGTGGTTCACCAGCTCTTGCATGTCGATGAACGCTGCGAAAGAAATAACAGTACGGTGATTCGCGGTAGGAGTGTACGACTTAGTTGTAGAGAGAAATTTGCCAAGCCGCCAACGTTCTTAATAAATACGAGTAAGTAGGATATACAGAGTCAATGGCCTCATGAGAAAAATAAAGAATAAATGCCTTATAGTTTTCTCTTTCGTTTTGGCAAAGACAGCTTATGGTGACAAATTTCCTGGATATTAGAAACTGTAATAAACAATATATGTGTATTAAAAGGTCTGATAAATATTGTATTGCTTGGCGTCAAGTCAATAATCTAGAAGATATGGTACAAGGTATTTGACCCAAGAGGAACTCTACATAAGGTGGAAGATAACTAACCAGCCCAAGCCTCCATCATATCGATGATGATGTAGTCTATGAAGCCGATCTGCGAGCGAGGGATGGAGCATGTTGCTCGGTCAAACATAGGCATCACCACCGGCAGATCCTTCGCCTTCTCTTCATCCGTCTGCAGGAAGTACTCCTCCGCGATTCTGATAACACATTTCACTGTGATTAAATATTGTGTACAAATGTAGGTGAATGTTATAAATATAAAAGTTTATTACATCCACCTACCTAGTTTGTTGAGTTGGACAGGGCCAAGGACATACATAGGACCAAGCCTCGGGTAAAATCTATTATATAATGTATTCATAAACAGTACATTTATTAATGATTTAATAGTAGAGTTAATGTCAAAAAATGCTTTGTAAATGTAAATTATAACGCAGAAAAATAAAATGTTAACACTATGTAAAGTTCTATAAAACGTGAAAATTTCGGAGAAAAGAAAATATCCAAGTGGCTTTACCTCCTAGCCCACTCAAAGGCAAACTTCTGCGGTCGTGACGCGTTGGACACATCCGCACATTTGATCATCATCCTCTTCACTAAGATCACGTTTTCTGGCAGAGAGAGTGCTGTCGTATCCAGCGCCAACGGCTCCTGAAATATTAAAAAGGGTAGATGATGAGAATTACGACGAAGTATACGAAGAAAGGTAAGAAGATAGAACATGGTTACATCTTATAGAAAGAAAATGTTTAGTACTGATTGCCTTCTTATTAATTTACTCTTAGTATGAGACTCTCGATTTCTGTAAAAAGAGGATAATATAAAATATATTTATAATTACTGGATCCTGTAATTCCTGTATGATCACGATACTTAATTAGAAAATCACTAATTGTACTCCCTTCTATAGCAGTCTCAGACATACAAGTCCAAAAAAAGAATGACTGGCCTTTCGGAGAGAGGTGTGATTCTAGCACTACTATAAACTTACATCGGTGTGCATGCCGTCCTCTTTGCTACCGCTGGACTTAGCGTAGAAGACGTTAACGAACTTGGCGAGATGCTCGAAGTGCTTGGTCATCTCTGTGGCTAAGATCATGTCGATCACATTGTGCCGCACTTGCTTGTACGTCTCGCGGTCGAGATTCTTGAAAATGTTCACACGGTCGTCATCTGTAAAATTGTGAACATAGAATAAATTCAGATGGATCAATAAAAAAATAAAGAACTTGAGTGAGTAGGGTGTCGTTACTAAAAAAATATATTTTTGGTATCGCCCAAACCCAGAAAGATTGCAATATTTGTTCGGAGAATGGTTAAGGTCTAAGCATTAGGAAAACACGGGTACGACCTCTTCTCATTGCGTTGCTAACAAGAAATCATTTCTTACACATAATGCTGATTTAGCTTAGCGGGAGTCCATAACATGAATACTATTATTGTAAAATCTACAATGCTAAAAATATTAAAGACAATACTAACTAAGCGTAAGCTTGAAGGTAAGCGCGGCGTGGTGGAACTCCAGCACGCTGACGTCGTTATAGAGCACGGCGAGAGGGTGGCGCGCGTTGCACAGGAACGCTGACGAAGTGCCGGGGTGATCCACGTCGTGAGCTGCTGCTGCTACCAGAGCGGCTGCAGCCTCCAAAGGTTCCAACATTGTCTTCAAGCGATCCTTCTCCAGGAAGTACGCTACCGCCTGTAGATAATGTACGGCTTTAGGTAGTTTTTATGTAAAAATTAATTACGGCTCTGGTTATACATAACTGTGAGATCCCTTTATTTACTTGCGACTAACTAAGACAAATTTATAATCATATTAATCTTACATCTCATTATCGTAATTGAAATGTAGCCAATCTCTTCAGTATACTCTTGTATAAAATATTCATTTTACATATAATTAAATAGTTAATCTTGTAGTAATGCAATCCAATACAAATCAATCAAATGCCCTAGTTATATCATAGATTATTGATGATGTAAATGATAAGAATCAACCGTTCACTATAGACTTTTATATACAAACATATAATTTATACCTGAAGCACATCAGCAGCGTGCGTAGAATTATGATAGGTGTTGACGGCGTGGTAGTTAGTCTCGATGATAGTGAGCCAGTGTAGCAGCGTTCGCTCATCGCACTCCAGCGCCGAGCACACGTCGAAGCGCCCGCCCATCAGCGCCAGGCCGAGGTGAGCGAGCGGCCGGCCGCGGGTCAGCTCCTCCAGGCGGAAGATCTCGAAGTCCCAGCTCAGAGCTGTGTCCAGAAGCTCGCGGAGTTGACCAGATGTCTGAAATGTTTAAGTAAAGCTTTAGAACAATCCAATTAAGATTTGGAGTACGAGCCACACTCGAATCCTGGAGTTTCCGTACACGGATACGAAACCTTTAGATTGCGAGTGTTAGACCTACGAGTGTTACAGTTTGCGAGTTTTAGATTTCGTCTTACATTTTCTTACCGAAATATAACGGTAAAAACGTAAAACGAAACAGAGGTATAAGACCTCCTTGCTTGATAACTCTTGAGATACATAAACTACTCTATAGGATTTGACGATCAGTAGTATGAGAACAGGTGTTCCGAACATTCTATAGTTTAAACAGAAACAGAAAAATATATAAATAGTGTTAATATATATAATACATACATATATGTTAAGGCTAGTAATATATTTTTCTTTTAATAGCAATATATTTCCTTTGTAAAAAAAGCTTCTCGACGTATAGAAAATCAGACAACAAAAATCCTATTAGTCCTTTATAAATAAACTTTATAAAAACATCAAATTCTATGAAGGGATAGACAGATAGGATTTCTAATTCCTAAAAATAAAAACTGATAACGAATATAACTGACATAATTATGTATATACATTATTAGCGAGGCATAACATACATATTATGTGACAGAGAGACCTCAGTTTACTAATAAAACAACATTTACAAAGAATTATTTAGAAATGTGCTCCATTGATTCAATTCAGTTATCACTATAACATATTTTCATTCCTGCCTCTCATCTAATAACCTAAAGCTCTTTATAACGTCTTTTGAAGCATACTTAGTATTATGCAGTAAAAAGTAACGTATTTTACATATAAAAAAGGAACAACAAAATTCTTACAAAATTGTATTGTACATATATGGCAGAATGAATAAGATATTTCGGATCCGTTGGTCTTATAACTTTCTTAACTGATTTCTTTTGAAATTCATATTTTTACTGTCATGTAAATTACACGGTGATGTTAATATCACGCTCTAAATGGCACGTGCGTGTTTTCTAAAAACATTCATCTCAGTATGATATAACAATAGAAGCTATAGTAGATATTCTGTATGCGCGAGGGAAGTAAACCATTGGAGTGTGAACTTATTCCAAGATAAAAGACGGTAGTGCTGGTATATATGAATGGATAGATTAGAATGTATGAGGTATTATATAATTTAGTCGTCAATTTCGTGCAAAACATTGCAATGTTGAATTGGTATTCCATAACGTTGTGATTGCATGCAATCGTATACAATTCAGAACAATTGCCATCTATTTTCCTTTTGCTGATTTCATGTAAGTATTATGGTTAATATTAAAAGTTGACATAGGTACTGAATAAATTATAGGTATCCAATATAACTAAAAAATAACTTTGTTTAAATAACATGTTTTATTACTGATTTTGGGTGTTGATTCAATGCCTTAATTTAGGTCTCCTCAAAAGTAAATATCGTTTATTTCACTATGTAATAAAAAATAATACGGACATAAATCCTAGATGATTAGTTAAACAACGCCAACAATTTCGAAAATGTACACTGTACCGGTAAATGTATTTATTAACAATAAACGCATACCTTTCAGGTTCATGTTTCCACCTTTCAGTGAAATACTCCCCTTTCGAGGAAACGGACTCTTCGATATTTCCGAGAAGGCAATTAATATTGAAAATTGTCGGAATCCTTTCCCGTAGTTGAATATTATTGTGTAACTTACCTTGTGTTTTATGTTGGTCCTGTTCGTCTGGGACCTCACGACTGTGGAGTCATTGCTGCTTCGTCGAGAAGACAGGACGTTCGTTGGTCCTTGCTGTAATTAAATTCAAACATTATTATTTTTTATTCATCATAATTTTTTACATTTAGTTCTATAAGAGAATTTTTATATACTCGATTAAATTTTAGTTCGCTATTAGAAAATATTATATTTCTACACATTTTAAAACATGCTCTAAAACTACTATATTTGTTTTATTTGTATAAGTTTAATTACTTCAAATAAACATTTCAAAATAAGAGTCCATTAAAAAATTAACATTGTTAATTTAGATTTGAATATTGAATATTGTTCAGAATTTATAATTTTGTTTGTATTTGAATTTGATATCTTACCTTTAGAACTGCCAATATTTAAAATAAAACCGTGCTCCAATGTTATTTTGTTAGTAATAAACTCATTGAATATTATTTAGAGAAAACAATGGCATTCTAAATTAGTATTAAGGTAATGATATGTATAAAATGAAAACAGATTTAGATTAGTCGAAAAGTAGTTAGAAAATAGTGCAGAACACAATATAGTGGAACATAAGAAGACGCTTTAGAGCAGCGCCTACGACGAAAATTATGTTACCCAGGGCTCATTTTACTTTCATAGTTCTTGCAATATCAATTATCGTTAGGTTTACATATTTTACTACTATAGCAACATTATGTATTGTCTATGCATATTTTATTTACCAAGCATTAAGTCTATTATATGATATACATCTGCATAAAATTAGTACGCACTTATCCATATAATTATATACATAGCAATAATATTATAAAGGAATTCCAAACAGAAAATGTGCTCTGGGCAACGCGAGACGAAAGCATGAATCACAAAGTACTATGTTCTATCTAGATAGTCTATTTGTCGGAAGATATAGACAAAGACAGACGTTGTAATTCCAAACCTCCTACCATAAAAAAAAGGTTTGTGTTCGCTTGCTCCCTCTTCCCCAGGCCGAACAGGATCGTAAACAAATAAATACCAATGTTAGTACATACATACAACATTACATGCATAAATTGTTTAAAATCCGCTATCTACTGCTCCAGGAAATAAAAATCACATCAAAATAAAATTATAAGCAATCATAAATTGTGTTTAATCGCAATATCAATATAAACATCGGTATTTGGTTTCGTTATATAATACATCGTTAAGTGATACACGACATGGAATTCAGCTGTTTATTCCAAGATAATAACAGTGTCGGGTTTGCATAGCGTGTTCTAACAGTAACAATACAAATACTTGTATTAGGTACGTTTGCTGTTGGTGTATAAGCTTCATTAGAATGTTGCCTACAAATCGTAGTTGACTCACCGACAAGAGAGCTCCAATCAGATCGGTGGCGATGGGGTCTTCAACCCTGAGTTTGGGTTCGTCCCTCATCTGTGGGGAGTACAGCTCAGAGGTCCTAAGCATGTCGACCGCCCTCTCAATGCAAGCTACAGTGGATGGTGGAGCACCCTCAGTGGCCGCGGAGAGGAGAGATATAACCTAAAAATGACAAACAGATATTAGCAGTTATATCGTCTGTAACTTCTTCGAACTGTCATCAGGCAAAATACATACTGGTTATATTTTGATGTGCGTCCTTAATGAAAACGTTGTTACGTTTTAGACGTTGGATTGAGTATGACGGATCTCACAGACGCAATTGCACAACTGATTGAAATAGGCGTGTTCTATTATAGCTATGAATAAATGAGAAATTTCCATTTTGTTATTTCCTGCTATAGCGTATTAAAATAAGTACACACAGATAACTATCCTACCACGGACAGTTATCTATGTGTATTTATTTTAATCAGAATAAAATAGCGGTAGATGAATACTTATTTTATTTATATGGATGAAATATATATCAAGAAGTATGTAAGCGTTTTGAATGTTTAAATGTTATAAGTTATTTAAATATTTCGAAGATCATTCATCCAAACTTAATTAATGAAGAAAGCAAGTTTTTAGTTTATATGAATCCTTTGTGATCACATTGTAGCCATTAATGTGAATGAGAATATATTGCTTTGCAAACTTTGTCAATGTTGCCGAAACTTATTAAGTAGTTATAATTAAGCAGAAAGAGACACCTGTTTAGGTATATTAAACAGATATGTACCTACGTGTTACATGGAAACTTTCATAATAAAATACATTTAGATTTCAGACTAAGGCCTCAAACCTAAAGTACATTAGGAGAAATATAATTAAGGTTATCTGTAACATTATTAAAACGATATAATCAAATTGTTTTTGGAAGCACATGTTGGGTTTCTTTTAAAAACAGCTAAATTCTTGTATCACAGGGGATTTTAAACAACCGTTTATGGATCACACAATTGTTTGCCCCGTTTAAAATCGAACAGACAACACTTGGCGCAGTGGTAATGGCGCGGATACCACGTAAACCACTAAACTATCCTTGAAGTCTATTGGTATGCTGTGACTTGAGTTGTAATTATAGGCATAGTAGATGTAGATATCCATGTATTACCTTAGTAGCAGTAATAGTCTAGTGGGAGACCGTTGGACTGCTACGCAGAGGTCTCTAGTTCGATTCCAAAGCACGCATCTCTGACTTTTCGAAGTTATGTGCATATTAAATAGTAAATCATCGCACACTGTAACGGTGAATGACAACTTTGTAAGGAATCCTGCATGTCTGACAGTTTTTGATAATGTTCTTAAAGATATGAGAAGTCAGCCAACTCACACTGGTCCAGCGTGTTGGTTCACCTTTCTCAAACTGAGTAGAGGCCTGTGTCCAGCTGTGGGACAGTTACAGGGCTGATATTATTATATTATTATAATACCTTAGTTATGGGAGCTTCTAGCGGCAATCCCTGAAGCTTAGCAAGCGAGGTACGTCGTAGCCCATCAGATGCCACAGAACGCACGTCGAGAGAGCCACGCCTGATGGAGTGCAGCGAACCACGCCCACGCTCACTCTCCGCAGCCTGAGTTGGCTCGCACACAAAAACTATATGCGATGTGCTCCTGGAACATTTAAAGTCTGTCTTTGATAGTCTGCTTGTGACCATCGCAAGTGCAACCTGGCCGGAACGTCAAGCATTCCAAAAAGGTACGGTAATACAGTCTGCTTGTGACTATAGACAGGGCAACTTGGCCGAAACGTCAAGACTTCCAAAATGGTACGCTACAGTATGCTTGTGACCATGACAAGTGCAACTGGGTTGAAACGTCAAGTCTTATAAAAAGGTATAAAAATACTAAACATGATCGCGTTAATACCTGTTGTCCGTTATATTAGTTGAAAGAAAGAACCTAAGCAACATACAGGTTGATAACCATTTATTAGGGATAATAAATGGTGTTAATGGGATCGGCTTTCTAGTCTAGAATAGAATTGGGAAAACGTCCCAATATTAGTTTTGCATGCGACTGCCACAGCTTCGCAATTCAAAGAGATAACGATAATTAAAGTTAGAGCAGAGATAATCGATTCAATACTAGGTAATACCTCCATATATCCTCAGTATATATTTTACGTTCGTGATAGCTCTCGATCTCATATGCTGCTTAGTTTTCCTCCCAAAAACACCCTATAAGTTTCTTTATGCACAGGATAAACATATTATTTATTGGACCTTGAAGATTACTATTGTGTAAATTCGCATCGTGACAAAGCGACTATGATAACCATGTTATGGATTTTTAGTTTCATTAATAAATTATTTGCCAGTCACGGCTTAGATTGTATGGGTTGTCATTAAAACATTGTCTATGTTACTAGGAGATAGTGTAACTGTATATTTGTAGCAGAATTTATTGAACCAAATTATAAAAGGACATAGGATATCTTTCATCCAGAAAAAGTAATGCTCACGGAGGATAAAAAATTTACATGACCTTCATTTACGCGAAAGAAAAATGGAGTAAAAAATAATATAATAAATACAGGTAAAATTTGTTTCTAGGTACAAATATACAAATAAGATTTACATATATTTTTCTATTATAAGCCTTTAGTTATCACTTATTCACGAAATAGTTTAATCTTAAGAGTCATATTAGGTTATAGTCATATAAGGTCTACGAACTTGGTAAGTCCCACAGCAGCTCCTCGGCAGGGTAGTAAGATCGGGTCAGGGGCAGCCCTGCGGCGCAGCGTGACTGGAGCCTCCCAGTCTCTGGCGCCACTCGTGGCCAGCCGCAGTGCTTCGCCCCCAGCAGTCTCTGAAAGCGGTCTAGGTCCCTCGTCCACACGCCAGCCGAGAACGCGGCACCAAGATTTGTTAGCAAGCTGTTGGTAACAGATGAGAGAATGACAGTAAAGTAACAAAATACGTTTAAATGCTTAACGAGCAAATTAGAAATGGCAGTGCAAGACCAGGATTAAATGAGATGGATTAAACTAAGTCTAATAAACTCAGCTTCAAATTCTGTATCTTTTTTTGTTTTCTATAAAAAGACAACCTTCGCACTATCTTGTGTCACGAGTAAGTTTACAAACACCTATACAATAGAAAGCTAGGCTCGAAACATCTATTTGTGGATCAGACATTTTTTTATCCCGTGGGATCGAACCAAGAATATCCGGCGCAGAGGCAGTTGCGAGTCGACCACTTGGACCACTACGTCAGTAAATTGCCTCAGAAAAATTAATATAGTTTAATTAAGACCTTAATATCAAGAGTACAACCAAGATTCCAATGAGATTATACTATCTATTAAATGATAACAGTGTCAAATATAATCCTCATAGAGGAAAGACAAAGAAGGATATCGTCTATTGTATAGGTTAATGTAGGAAATCCTTTATCCTTCTTTGTAGTGAGTAAAGAAAAAGGGCAACGTGACTAACCAGGATTCTTTGGTGGTCATCGGTGACGGCGACGAGATCTCGGCAGCGGTCGACAGCGGCGGCGAGCGCAGCGACCGCGGCGACATGCGCTCGCGTCGATGCGCCTGCTGCGCGCGTCTGCAGAACCTCCGCACACCAGGCCGTAGCGCTCATAGTCTCCACCATCACCTATAGGCAAACAAACATCATGAGAATTAGAAGTGGATGAAAAGGCCTGGGCCTGATACTTTATTCTTATTTTGTCATGATTTATCTTGCCTGCTTATCACCTCAGAATTGTTGATTTTAAATAGTTATGTTGTTACTTATAATTATAAATTCTTTGCATGTCGGGTATACCGGCGAAATATATAAACATTTTTTATTATGTACATTTTTAACAATTTACTACCATGTTTAGCAGCGATAGCTCAGTGGGGAGACCAACAGACTGCAATGTAAAGGGTCTCGGGTTCGAACCCACGTCGCGCACCTCTGACTTTCGGAAGTTATATGACTTTTCGAAATTATGTGCGTATTGATTGTCAATTATCGCCTGCTCCGTGCCTCGGAGAGCACGTTAAGCCGTCGGTCCCGACTGCCATAAACATCTATGGCAGTCGTTATTGGGGAAGTCGATACAAAAGTTCCCACTGGGTCGAAGTGTCGCCGGTCTGTACTGACTGGCCCCCCCCCCACACAAGATAAGATAAGATACTACCATGTTTCATTCAAATATATAATAATCATTTAATTGAATTTCATTTTTAAATACCTACATATCGATACTTTGTTGACAACTGTTAGAGTAAAAGGCATCGTAAAAATTGATTGATGTCTTGATTATATAATGATATCCTCAATATAAATTCATAACTTAGCAATATTCAATAGTGTCAGAAATTTCTTATACCATGTAAGCTTTGATAGTGATATAAACTGATGATGATATATATATATGATACAAACGTTTTGGCAATTTCATTTCATAGTTTTAGCTAGATTATGAAGATTATATAAGTTATCAATTTGTCATTAAATTTATTTTTACGGGAAAATCTATTTATTATTAAATAATAATAAATAGTAATTGATAACTTATATACTTACTATTAAAACATTATTAATAAAGTAGAGGCAATTTTCCCTTAATTGTCGGGTCACCATAATTTCAGTCGAAAGACATCCATTGCTGACATAAACCGCTTAGGAAAAACTAAATTGAAATTGTTTCATTTTTATTTCATGAATTTATAAAATGACAATGATCTTAAAGACTCACATTTTTCTCATTTAACCTACTTAATGAAAGTAGGTATAACGAATGAGAACTCTCCAGTGCCTGGTGCGGTAAAAAGGACACATCTTTACAGCTAATTATAAAATATTACAGATTCCGGTTTAGTTTGTCTTCTATAATATTTTTCCACATAAAATTTTCTGCATCTGACAGAAATGAAAACGGATATATTTTTAATCTCGACTCCATTTCCCTTAGAACTAACGCTTCTTTGACGCGATGAGAGAAATCCTCTTAAATAAAGATGGTTTAAATTCACAAAAAGAACAGGATTTACGTTATTTTTAATGTTGAGCGCAAAATGCGTTAGCATTATTAAGCTTGATGAGTCTAGACTTGAGGACAGAAAAATAAGCCAGTTTATTTTTACGGGATTTGATTAATATAAGTACAATGTCAGTGGTTTTCTTATGTTGATTCTTTAACCGATAATGTAACTACCTACTTAAGATGTTGCTCAATAGGACATTTTTAGACATCGTTAAGACAATTGCACATCTTCTTTGAGATTGGTGGGTAAGCCTTACTCAATAAAGTAAGTTATTTTCCTTACAACGATACTAACTGCAAAAAATATTATAAAGAATATAATAAAATTCATATTTCAAAGTACATATAACTAATAATTGCATATTTTAATTACAACTTGTCGTGATATAAATAGGGTTGGTAGAAAGTTGTTCGTTCGAAGCTCATTACTGGTATAAAGGTGCTCGGCGGAGAGTACTCAAACTTGTGCGCTTTGTTCCACCGCGAGTTGTTGAGTGAGGCACCGTTGCCACTCACGTATCTTACACCCAACGACGAAAGTGTGAGGAGTTCACATAATCTTATATTAAACATACGTATAAGTTGGTAGAGAGAACTTTTAATGTGTCTTTGTTCGCTAACTCAATAGATGTGTATGCCGGAAGTTTATTTGGAGGTTCAATCGTATATTCAAGTGAGGTACTTTTCAATAAATATCTGTTGAATAATCAACAGATATTTATTGAAAAGTATCTCACTAAACGTGTTTAGGCTTTCGATTTGTTCACATCATACAATTTTAGATAATGCGTTGGTAGGTTTTCCCCATCAGCTTTTAATATGCCCCACTGCTGGCTGGGCAAAAGCCTCTCCCTTGGATTTCTGAATCACTCTGTTGGTGGATATTCCCTACCAATCCCTATCAAATGCGTCTAGGTCGACCCGCCATCTCCGTTTAGGTCTGCGCCGTAGCCATCGACTGTCTTGTGCCAACCAATTGGTGATGACTGTTGCTCATCTCTCTGGGTGCATGCGGCAGACATGTCCGGCCCAGTCTCACTTCAACCTGGCGGATTTCACAACTACATCAGCTATGCGTGTTTTGGAGCGCAGAGTAGTATTTCGGACGTGATTCGTCCTTTTCACTCCGAAAATGATACGCTCCATAGCCTTCTGGCAGATCTTCAATTTGGACTTCTGATTCTCAGTCAGGAACCATGTTTGGGCACCCTAGACAGGCAAGATACACATGTCGATAAGATTCCGCTTTAGTTTCATTGGAAGATTACCCTTCACAAGCTCTTTCATCGACCAGAAGCTCTTCCAGGCGTTGTCGATTCGTCTGTTGGTCTCTTTATCTTGTCTACTACTGAAAGATACTGTCTGGCGCAAGTAAATGTACTCATCGACATATTGTATAACGTGCCCGTCTACACTGACCCTACGTTTACTATTGGTCATCACCTTAGTTTTTGTTTGATTCACTATTTGTCAGTCTTCTGTCGCCAAGAACAATGCCCCACTGTTTCCATACATCCGCCAGGCTCTTAAAAGTTTCTTGGAGAACACTGGTGAATAATTTGGGAGATCGTGAATTTCCTTGTTTAACTCCTCTTTCAATATGATACGTTTGACCAGAGGGTTGAAGTTTAACATCAGCTATACTGTTATTGTAGATGACCTTGATTAAATTAATGTAAGTTTGTTTAATATTTTGATTTCGAAGGGCTGCAGAGAGTGATGCTATCAAAAGCTTTAGAATAGTCGACAAATACAATATACATATAGTGGTTTATTGAATTCTAAAATTTAAAATAATTTTCAAACGTATAAATAATATTGTCTTCTTTTTACGCCAATGTTATTCATTGAAATTAAACTACTACGAGTATATACGCATTTTATGGCGTTGTTTATTTGACACTTTAGAATTTGACAATTTAGAAACTATTACACTACATACTACTACTATTAAACTTTACTAATTGTGAAGCTAATTAAATTATTAAACTATTTATATTTAAGTTTACACTTTCCCCGACGTTTCGGTTGCTTTTCAGCAGCCATGGTCACGTGTAGTTATTTCAAAGCACCCGAACATAATTCAATCTTTGGTGTATTTATTTAATTATTTTAAACAACGCGATAAAATCCTTATATAGTAGTTTAATTTCAACGTATAAATAAACTATGTGTTGCCTGATGTTTCGAAAGAATTGCATCGGCCGTTGTCACGGGTGAACTGACTATAATTCTGTTTATTATTAACAAAACACTTAGATATAATCTAAGTGTTTTGTTAAGATGGTCAGATATCTGGTTTGTAAATTGGTAGTGTGCAGTTATGCAAGCCAGTCCATTAAATTATATGCTTGCATTGTTAGAAATCGTATTGAAATGTTTGGAATCTGAACCTGCACTTTTTTAATCGCTAGTCGAATGACCCATTCTATATTCACCTCAACATTATATTATCCACAGATTAAAACATCAAATCTTATTCTAGTTTTTTATTCTACGTGTTCGTGTATTGTACATCTTCTTATTCTATCTTTTAATTCTAAGTTTGTCATTTTCATATTAAAATAAGGTATCCTATGATTTAAATTAACAAATAAACAAACCGCAGTAACATTCATATGCAACACTTTGAATTGACAGCTGCCAACCTAGTTCCCGAACAATGGCATCTTATTACATTTATTAGTAAGCCAGTTTGATGTCGACTCGCCTAAGTGACTCGTATTTACATAAACTATTCGACTAATTGTTAGTACGGGCGAATTTACAATTGCGGAGCGCAGAGCGTGAGTCAGTCGTTTATAATACGTTGAGAATATAAAGAGAGATATAAGTATGCTATGTGTCGTAAAAACCAATTGTGTAGTATGCCTTCGATAAGCCAAATTTACACTGTTTTTTAAACAATAAGGATAACAAAAAAAAAGAAGAGAGCTTAGGGCCGACTGAAGGTATGCTTTTGACCACTTGCGATCTCTAGGGTATCATTACCGAATTCTGAAACCTGAGGAAAAGGGTTTGAGATGAGTTGAAAGGAATGGGTATCTCTTCCATATCCTTTCATTCCTTCTTAAATTTTGAAGCATATGGCATTTTTCTTAATATAAGCGCAATTAATTAATGAATAATAAAGCTTGCTTTTTTTTGCATCTGACATCAGACGTAAACAAACTACGTTAAAATGTTGGAATAAAAAGCTCATACTGCAGACATCTAAATATTTGATACAATAATATCTCATCTCGACTCGTTCCTGCTTAATGGAAACCATCCTTTATTTGGATAACGTGCATACTTGACTATGCTACCAAGTAGGTAAGTTTCATGTTAAATTCCGTCCTTACCGAACAGTTTGACTGGATGACAAAGATCACTTATTTATTTACTAAAACAGTAGTAATAGATAAACAAAGATATAAATAACCTCTAACTCAAACATAAATATCGATATTATTATGTAAATAATTTTGGTTAATGATATCAGTACCTAGGAATATCCATAGTGCTTCCAGGTTAACCCGACCGCTACAGATCAACAGATAGGTTAGGATAGGTTTTCTATTATATCTGGCATTCCAATAAACAGTTAACAATAAACTACTACGAAACTCTAGTTAATACTAGAGTATCTCATTATATAAATATCGTAAATAATACGATTTATATTAGTTTAATACTAATTACATATGAATCGCCATATCTTTATATATATAATTCTTCTGTAGGTGTGTTGACAGTGAACTCCTCCTAAACGGCTGGACCGATTTGAATGAATTTTTTTGTGTGTGTTCAAGTGGATTCGGGGTTGGTTTAGATTTGTTTTTTTTTGTCTATACAGGACTACCGTCTGTCAGGACAGCTAGTTTTTTATAAATATTAAATCAACCAATTCTCAGTTTAACTTAGTCAGAATTATTAGATTCATATTGTAAATATCTACTTACTGCGAAAATTGTATTACGGATACTAAAAGTACAATACAAGAACATATTTTTGTCAGTCGAAGTTAAACACTTTCCCTATTTGTCAAATAACTGCACACCTTCCTGTTTGTAATGATACGCCATATTACAACTCCGCTGTAAATATTGCTTAATATTGTCACGATAATAATGTGCTATTCCCGTATTTTCCATGTTTTATATTAAGATTTTAGGCGATTTTGATATATGTATATGTTCCGTGTATACATCCGTGACACAGTGCAGCTTATATCGCCGCTTTCATTATAATTAATATTTGAATAATGCCTTTATAAGCAAGTATTGATCCTTAAACATAGGCATAATAATGACAACAATGGTAAACCTTTCGTAACCTTATGACCACGAGTTGGTATTGAAAACGGTTAAAAAGAATACTGAAATGATAGCAGAAAGGTGCAGTTCATTTCTCTAATAAACTATGACTTCTGAAATGACTGCACACTGTGGTCGTGTATCGTAGTGTTTGAAGTGGTCATCTAGCCATTACCAATAGGGTAGTTGTAGGTTTGCATTGTTTGAATTTTGTAAAATCTCCCATACAGAAATTATTAACCTCTGAGTCGCCTTCGAAGAGGTTAATGAAAACACTATGTGGATCTGTGTATTTGTCTGTTAGTGTCAGTTTGTTAGTGACAGGCATAGCTCCGGAACCACTGGACCGATTTACTTTTAACTTGGTGTACCTTGGGTTCATCCCTCGGTAGAGTTTGAATATGGGCCCTGTGGGTCAAAAGATCCCCGAGATATAGGGGTCACAAGGTCATAAGATCAGGGGATATCCACCAACAGAGTAATTTGGAAGTCCAAGGGAGAGGTTTTTGCCCAGCGGGCAATTAGAGGGCAATTACAAAAAGCTGATGAAAAAAAGAAAAAAGGTCACATGAAGACGAAGAGGATAATCCTGGGTTTTTACACCCATCTCGTTATTCCTAGAATACGATATATCACCGTTTAAATATTAATTTATAGGCCCAGGAAGAGAATAGGGATGCACATATAGGTAAAATCGTACCCACTTATTTATATAAAATTATATTGTATCTAAAATTAAAAACAACAATTTTAAACTGAATTGCATGATTTATAGTCAATAGTTAATAAATATAAGTAAACCATTTATATAAATATTTATTATACGCCATCGCGACTAACAGCACCAAGAATAGCTTTTATATTTTAATTTGGCAAAGAGTACATGTAGCTAATTGGCTTGCGGTTACGACCAAGAAGAGCTGCCCCATCGAGTCCCATGTTAGTTGTAAAATTAAGGTCGTTTGGCAACAAAGTCCCCTTGTTAACTAACATACTATTTATTGCTTATGTCGCCGGAAATCCAGTTACCCCAGATAAACATATCCTATACAAACTACGAAGTATAGTGGGGTGCAGAATAATGCAGGTAATCTACTTTTATATACCTATTTATCGTGGTATATAGAACTCGTTTTTGCTTGCGGCTTCTACTGCGTGAATCCTATAGAAACGCACAACATAATAAAATGTATTCTATTTGGTAATTCAGGTATATCAGTGTGGCAAGTTTACCCAAATCTGTTTAACGGTTAACATTCAAATGGGTAACAGACCTTAAAAATTATAAATGTGAATGTTTGTAAAGATGCTTGAATAAACATCTGTACAAACTTCTGCATTTATAATTTCAGTAGGATAAATATTTAGTTTTAGATTCTGATAGTAGAAGTATTATTATCAGAACCCGAAATCGATAGCCATTGATAAAAATGCAATGTAGAAAATGAAGACATTATCATTACTAGATATTACTATATAAATAGTAATACCTAGAAATCACGCTACTAGTAGTAGTAGAAGCACTTACTATCTGTCGAATTCGCCGTGTAACAATCGTAAATCAATTTACATATATTACACACTACATATTTATAGAATTTCAGCTGTTATTCGCTCTCGGAGTCCTCTTTATATAAACAGCAACGTCTAAATTTAATTTCTACAGGCAATAAGCAAATGCTTTATGGAGAAAACCTGACTAACGCAGTTAAGGAGGCCGCGGATAAGCATTGATTGCATGGATTTTATTCTGATTTTATCTCCAGCGTGATAGTAATTTTAATTTTCGACATCCATAATGAGTTCGGTTATGAAAGAAGGAAATAAACAGTAAATTTTATGTATACAAATTAAATCAACGATGTTAAAAATAGACTTCAATTAAATTCATACATGGCCTTGCGCCTGTAAGGGTAGGCCATGTAATAGACATATTTTAGTTACCGTGTAAATGCAATGGCCCTCCTTGCAATTGAAACTGAAATCTTATCAATGTTTTTAGACTATCGCGATTTGTCAATATAATGTATAATGTTAGGTAACTATATAAGTGTATCGATAGCTTATGCAATACTCAAACAGATTTATGAATTAGGAGGTATTAACTTGAGGTTGCAATGGATCTCATCTTACATAGGCATAAAGGGAAACGAGGTTGATAAATTAGCAAAGGCAGCTATATTAGAAGGTATAGAAATTGATATAGCTCCTTATTACACAGAAATAAAATAAAATAAACAACGCGACAAAATCCGTATAAAGTGTTTAATTTCAATGTATAACATTCGCGTAAACATAAGACAATATTATACACAGAAATACTTTGGAGATTTAAGAAAATTAATTCCAATTGTTTTAAGGAATATTTCAATCAAACGAGTAAAGAAAAAAGCATCTGGTATAAAACTATGCAATGTGAGCCTCCTCGGATCCCTTAGTTTCCTGAAAATAAAATAAATAGGACTTATGTTGTACTGGCGCATCGAATACGTTCTGGTCATATTCCATCACGAAAGTTTAGATATCTTATTAAAAAAGTCAGTTCATCTAATTGTGAAGTATGTGGCAAGATAAACAATGTCCAACACCTACTGATGGAATGTGAGAAGAACCAAAGGGAGAGGGAGTTAGTGATGCAGAAATTTAACATAAATAAATATGACGTTGGGGTTTTTATAAGGATTTAGTCAGAACCTTTATCGCTGGCAGCACGGTGTGTTTATGACATGGTATCGGCAACACTGTCTGCCTCTCCCTCATAGTAATAAGGCAAGCATATTATTAAAACTAAGGAAAATGTAATTAAGGGTACGACGAGGCTGGCATACCTTTATAAGGTAAATGCCTCTAAATAAAATACAATTTAAAAAAAAATGTTATATTACGGGTTTTACTCACGATAAAGTATTTAAAAGGCAATAAATATATTTAAAAATAATAAATACCAACAATATACACAATTTCGACCGACTTGCATCGATCGTGGTCACAGGTAACCCGCGATCACAATCGATGCCAATCGGTCGAAACGTCGGGCAATCAATGGCTATTTATAACCTTTTAAATACTTTATCGTGAGTAAGACCTGTTACCTAGCATTATATTAAGTATGTTATCTTAGCATTGCACATAAACATTAAGCGCAATCCAATGCCATGGAACCAATAAGGCTCATCCAATAAGTAGTACGAAATTAGATCTTAGTAAACGTATATAGTATGAATTGGCCTTGCTGTAAACAAAACTAATTGGTTTTATGTGGTGAACTATTCCACGGTAATATAATAGACAATCATAACAGTCACATTTATGTACTGTGACTGTCTAATATAAACGTAAACAAAGACAATTCCTGAAGCATTACTAGAAAAAAGACCTCGATAAACAACCGTAACTCGTATTACAAATTTTGCCTCTGTGTAAGCATCTTAGGCGATGCTAAGTGTCATCTATCGCATAGTTGAACTATGCGCATGTACATAATATATTGAGTGTAACATTTGTTGTTGAGCAATTGTATGTATTATATTATTAACATGCGAAACGTTTAAAAATTGCTTGATATTGTGATTGTTCATCAGTGATCACAATGTCATTCATTAGTAATATCACAGAAGGAGAGAATAAAGCGGAGTAACCTCAACAGATTAAGCCAGCTTCTACCAGGTGATATGAACGTAACAGAATTAGTTTTAGATATTAGTTTTAAACTCGTCCATTGGTCTGTGGGCTAATTCTCGTAATAAAAACTGTTTAAATTAGAATTTCGATGCTAATCAACGTCCAAAGTGAACTGAAATGCAAATTTAAGTTCCAGCCGACTTTTATTTTAATTTAGTAGAACACTATTTGTCATATTTATGACACTGAGACCAGATTGGCATTCAATTTTGAACTAGTTTTATTACTAGAACTGGATATTGGAAATCGTAGATAATCTCTACTAGAAACAGAAATTCAATAACAGCAGGGTCTTTCGTTTGTGCTGGCAATAGCGAAGTATTATATTATACGAAAATGTCAGAGGGATGTCAACAATGCCGATACTGCACCGATTTCTCAATACAGCAATATTAATATACCGCAGTATTGCGTCCATTCCAATCGTATTCAATGAAAAACGCCATTGTTTCACGTTCATCATCAATCCTGATTTAATTTCATTTCAATTCATCTGCATCGATGTGGGGTAAAGAATACACATACTATGATACTGACGTAGCTCTTTACTTCATTTATTCTCGTAGCAATGTTCAGTTTGATTTATAATTTGATACAATTTATGAGTCAAAGAATGGAAAAGCTCACTGTTCACGATCTTTTGGTAACGGTACGACCGGGGAATTATTATCTTCTTACGCATTACTGACGTAAGAGAAATTACCGTATTGCACTACGCTCCGTGAGTAAAAGTTTCGGAGGCCCATATTTCCAATTAAGCTTTTCCTTCTCTTTCATATTATTTTTAATTTCTTTTATTATTAGCCTATTGAATGGCAGCGGCACTCCGCCAGTCAGACGCTATAGGTTTTCAATTACCTATGTAATTCTGTTAATGCAATAATTTACAATTTCTTACCTAATATTATAAATGCGAATGTGGGTTATTTGTATGATAACGATAAAGATTTATTTATTGCATAACTGTGTACAGTAATTGATCGTATTAATAAAACATATGTTTTTAGACCCAACAGTTTGTCCATATCGGACATGCAATATGTAAAGTAACTAACTGTAAGGTAAAATAACTTAACACTGCATATTATACATTTCATAATATATTCTTATTGCTTTTCAAAAAACTCTTGAAGATTGTAAAATACATTTTAAATTAACCACTTTTTAAACTAATTTAAAACATATTTCCATTTAATTTCTTTAGCTGTTGGTAATTTGTTGAATACACGAATAGCGGTGATATAAGTACTCTTATAGAACATCATATTATTTATTGTGGGAAGATTGTTACAGTTTCACGCCTTAACTACTCGACTAATCATCATGAAATAACGCAGATACGTTGTCAGAAAAACAGAAAATATAGGGAACTTATGGGCATAGTATACCAATGAAATATTTCGTTTAGAAAAAGTACTGTTCCCGAGGGATAGAAAATTGACATAACTTACAAATATCCTACATTTACGCGAGCGAAGCCGCGGGCGAAATCTAGTTATAATATAAATAGTAACGCTAATTATATTTTATATCTATACAGTTTGACTGGTTAAACATTGTTCATTTAAGGACATGATAATTTACGGTCAGACGTAATGTATAAAAAGAAATTAAAATCTGTGTAACCTGCAAAGAAAATCTTTATGAAAATTTGTATGAAATATCCATTAAATGTGGACCCTGCGCGCGTCACACACAGCTGTTACCGAAGCGGGAGTGCAAATTTGGGAGAGTGCGGGGTGCGGGGTGCGGTAGCGGAGGGCGGGGGCGAAGGTTTTGTTTAGCTTTGGTATATGCGCAAGAGTGTCCGCACATTAGGTTTTTATTGGATAACCAGGTCAAATTTTAAGTAGGTACCTACTCTTTTTAGATATTCTGTTCCAGAATCGAGTACTGAAAACCCTCCTTCAATATGTCCAGTCTTTTACCAAGAGACTAAAGTGCTAAGAGTACGTCAACTTTTTGTTTTATATACTGTGTTAAAACAACACACGCTAATAACGTATGACCCTGCTTTATGTGTCGATAAAAGGAGAGTTAACTCTGTCGATCGCCATCAAATTCATCTGACGACGATGTTTTCTAAACGCGTCTTTTGTCACCTCGGTGGTTACCTATATAATAAAATAAATAGAATATTTAATATATTCAGTCTCTTAAAAAGTAAGTGTAAAAATACCCTAACTACCTGGCTCCAAACACACAATTACAATGACACTGAAAATCTCCTTGTTAATCCGGTCTTAATATAAAACAAATCTCTGGTTCCTCTTAGTCACACACAAACACACACACACACACACATACACACACACACACACGCACACACACACACACACACACACACACACACACACACACACACACACACACACACCAGACATATGTACTTTCACTCATAACCTAACTACTAACAATTTCTTATTAATTATTCTCTTGTTTTTAAATGTGTTTTTCAAATATAAACACATAGTTTGTAAGTAGCAAAGATAGTGCTTTTTGTATGCATATAAGTACATAACCAAAATGTAAAATGAGGTGGAGACCTGGTGTCCTGAAATACAAGCCACAAGCTTAGCTTAGGCACCAGTCTCACATAATATTGTACACTGTAATTATTATGTACCTAACCTGTGTAATGTACCTACGTAATATTGTGATGAGAAAATAAACGTTATATTATTATTATTATTATTATATTATAATCAGTTTGTATATTAATACGAGAAGCAAAAACTTTGTACACCTTTTTACGAAAATTGCGCGGGCGGAGGAGTATGAAATTTGGCACAGTTAAAGTTTATATGGAGAAGGAGTGCCGAACCCTAATATTTTTATAAAATATGTATTAGAAATACAATAAACTAATGAAAAAACACTACACGCACACAACCATGCATATGACACACGCAGTCGAATCATGTTCGTAGTATTTCGGCATTGTTCGGCTGACGTCGTACATTTCTTCGTAACTATGGTTACATACCTTATTTATTTTTGTAACTGCCTCCGTGGCGCAGCAATAGTGAATGTGAGTGCTGTGCATGAGGTCTCGGGTTCGAATCCCGTGTCGGGGCAACAAAAAGTTATTGGGTTTTTTTATTAAGAAATCATAATAGCAGCCCGGTGTTATGAATTTGGCGGTTTTAGACACCCTATGCCTCGGAAACCACGTAAAGCCGTTGGTCCTGCGCCTGATCTCTCTCCGGTCGTGTCGGATTACCGTTCCATCGGATAATGAGGGTTAGGGAACAGAGAGAGCACTTGTGTTTGCGCACACTATCAATATATGCACAATATCTCCTGCGCAGATGTCCAGTCTCCGTTAAGATTAGCCGCCGTGACCGAAATTCGGTCTGGAGGACATTATTATATGTAATAAAGAAAAAGAAAACAAAGTAGGTAGCAAGTTAAGTAAATAATAATTTGTGAGAAAAAATAGGTAAACTAACCTGTATAGCCTTGGCTAAATCTAAATAAAATGTCATTATAATGGAAGAGTTATAGACAGTAAAACCTTAATAACGATCAAATTTAAAATTTAAATCAATTATGGTTGAATTACGACCACTTGGCGACCGCTAGTAAATATAAATATAAAACATAATCGACGTTTGTTAATTAAAGGTACCTACCTACCTTATTTTTCCCTGAATGTCTTTGATTTAGTCAGAAAATTCTTGTTAGGCTTTTCTGATTACTAAAACTGAAAGTGAACTGGCTTTTTTCAATATCGAATTATTATTTTATTCTTTTTATCTTGTTGTAAGTATAAATAATAAGTTATCTGTTTTTGAGTATCTATAAATCCAATTCAAAATAACAAAGACAAACACAGCACCGATACCTAATATCAGAACATCAAATATCGTATTTTAAAATATTTCTACGAAGATTAAATTTTCATAATAAATAATGGGATATATTTCATTGTCAGACATAAAAACGTTGTTTTATGAAAGCGTAAAGAATATCCAATATCCAGAAACAATTCATCATGACCCAGACAAAGTGGGCCGAGTGGTTTTAAAAATGTGAAGCTTTATTATTTGTGTCTCACTTAAATAAAAATACCTTCTCTGCGACCTTTATTCACTTCAATAATTTATAAAGTAAGTATAATTATAATAAATATTGTAACCATTTCATGTCGCTATGTGTGTGTATATTCGAAGATTAATGAGTTTGATATACATAAAAAGAGTGGGTAGATAGACCTCAGGTAAACATACGTACCATCCATTATTATCATTTATAATTCGTAAATCTTTATGTTTCGAATGAGATGCTTTTGACTGTTTTGATTCGAACTTCTAAAATTAAAATAACATCCTATTGTCCAATATATGCAGTCTTATTTAGTCATAATTATATGTACTAGCGGTCGCCTAGTAATCAAAATTCGACCAAAATTCCTAAGCTTGCTACTTTTTTTTTCTTTATTACTTTAAAGTAACCATAGTTACGACTTCAGACGAACAACGCTGAAATACTACGAACGCAATTCGACTGCGGGTGTCAAATGCATGGTTGTGTGCGTGTAGTATTTTCCATTAATTTAATGTATTTCTAATGCATATTTTATAAAAATATTAGGATTCGCCACTCCTTCTCCATTTAAACTTTAACTGTGCCAAATTTCATACTCCTCCGTCCGCGCAATTTTCGTAAAAAAGGGTACAAAGTTTTTGCTTCACGTATTAATATATAGATGTATAAGTAATACTGGTTAGTATATATTATATACCCAAAATCTCCATCAATGTTTTAATTCAATCAATCAGCCCACCGCAGTCCAATGTTTTAATTGTTATCACTTTAAACAGAAATTGACCTACATTATATGGATTTGATCTCATAAAATTTGTATAAATTAGACTACTTGTTTAATTTCAATGTATTACATTAGCGTAAACGTAAAGCAATATTATTGTTATCACTTATAATTGTGTATTAAGTGTTCATACAATTATTGCTGTAAGTAGAGTTCTTTTGAACTTGGAATTCATCTTCTGTTAAACAAGAAAGAAAATCAAGGTTATTATAATAAATTAACTTACTCGGTTGAAGCCTGCGTCTAGATAGGGCAGCACCGCAAAGTCATCCTTCAGGTATGCGCTGGAACAAAGAAACCAATTTAATTAACTATTGTGTTGCTTGTATACCGCTCTCTTATATGGTAATAATTGTTGAGTACTCTATTGTGATTATATAATCACAATTATTACCATTATACCTTTTACAAGATACCTTTGAAAAACCATTACAAATCATATGATTTGTAATGGTTTTTCAAAGGTATCTTAACGTTTCTGTTGAACTGTTTGGGATATGCTATTGTATAAACTTTTCATATTGTGTGAAGCATTATTGTTTCTTACCGGTTTTTAATCATTAAACTGATATAAAAGACTTATATTATATGATTTTATCGGAAATATAATAAGGTATTGAGGACGGGGATGATGTTTGGTGCTTATTACATCTGTAACGTACATCACACACCATTAGATCAAGCAGAAGTAATCATGCCCACATTTCACCAGGTCAGCTTTATTCTACATAATTAATGTTACGAGGGAACTAGATATAATTCGACAAGCCTTTCATTGGTTTAAAAGTAAAGTTCTTGGACCAATTCGTGAAGCAAGACTACATAGGCCAATAAACAAACACTTCCGCATTTGGAAATTAACTAGTGAGTGCTAGGTTAAGTTAGAAATATAGCCAATATCACTAATTCATATTAATGTATAACAGTTATAAATTTTATCACATGGTAGGTAGATATAGAAACAATGTCTACAGATCCGTATTAAATATAGTAGCTTAATTAAAAACTCATAATATGTAAATTCGTTTTACGTAATTAAGAACTCAAAGGTCATTTATATTTCTTGGTAATTTCACACGCAGAAGTTTTGAATAGTCATAACTACGTACAAGGTATAACGTAGCAGGACTTCAACAGTGTTACGTGAAATACTCCGGACGTTTTGAATAAAGTTGAAACTGAAACACGAATTGTTTTTCAGTTCGCTTTTCTGAGTTTTAATGAATAGTGTTCTCAGTTTCAGAAAAGTCATATATCGTGTACGTAGTTGTAAATAGTTGGTGTTGATGTACTGAATTTTGCACATGACGGATACGATAAGATAAATGACGTAGAAATGGATGATTATTAATAGAAACTCTCGACATGACATATTTTAGAAACATAAGTTAAAACATAATACATGTACTTGGAGTAACTCTGTTATAGACTAACTAGTGCTCTTGGGGATCACATGATAAGAAAATTAAAGGAAATACTACAAAGTCTAATAATAATAAACTCAATCATAATGAAAACACTTCTATTTAGCTGCATTAAAAACAATTATGTAGTAAATTAACCACTTTTAAAGAATATTTAAAGCAGTATATAATAGCTAGTGTACAAAATTTTACGCAAAACATAATATTGTCATATACTTTGCAAAGAGGAACCATTAGATTAATCTTCGCACAGAAAGAAAAATAACATTAGAAGCTCGCGACGTTTTTCTTGGAAGATGTACTTACGTTACGTTCGTACGTAAAACATTTATCGATTAAACCATGTCATAATATGAAGGACGAGGGAGGCTTTTAAGAGTTCGTGTCAGAGGAATGAAGATGCGAATTATCATTTTGGCTTTCATTAATAATTCAAAAACCTTGTTTACCAAAAAGAAAAACGTTGCTACTGAAGTATTCTTATATTTATTTCATATTAAGGCATGCATGTTATGCTAACTTATATGTTTTTATTGAGGTATTGGAATATTATTTATATGAACAAAAGCAACTGTCATAGTTAAAAACTTAATTAATATTAACAAACATAACAACTTATAAGTAAAACAAAATGTAATGGCACAAAATATAGGACACGACTAAGAAAAGAAAAAAAAGCATGGGTGGTTTAGTCAGCGTAGTCAAAGTCCTGAGCATTGCTGTCGACCGGGAAAGTGCAAACTTACAAAAATAATATAAAATATTTAATAAGGTATATTGTAATGAACGTTGTAAGTGCTATCTAAGTACACATATAAGAAAAGGTATACTGTATATTATGTATGTATAAGTATTTAATAGATACCTGTTATAATGTCGTTGGTAGCACTGTCTCGTGTAACCAAGTGATTGAGTTAGTTTTAAGAAAACATACTTAATACCTAAGCATGTTTCTTCGTTTGTTTCTTAAGACTTTTCAGGCGTATAAAAATTAAATAAATATTGTGTAGAGGAAAAGGCATCACATTTTCATACACACATTCTCTTACATCGTCTCTCTTTTTCTGATAGAGTTTGATATTTTAAACCTTCCTTATAATTGGGCGTAGCGACATAAGGGAATATGAAGTAATATACTAGGTTTTTAAAAATAAATATTAATATCTAATTTCATAACATTTACGTATCACAAATATAAATATCTATAGATAAACTATAAACCCACAAATATAAAGGGTTCCCTATCCATTAGCATAAAATTTTAAGACCTAATATAACTTAGCATAATGTTGTTTGGCATAATTATATTTTCGCATAATATAATTACGCATAACAGCTTACGCATAATTTTTTAAGCATAATTTCTCTAACCATAATAATGATTAAGCATAATATTGTAAAGCATAAATTTATTAAGCATAAAGTTCTAAATCATAACTTTTTTAAGCATAATATCCTAAAGCATAAATTGATGATGTGTTGAATGAGTTTCTGTCACGGCTCCGGCGCTGCGGGCCTCCGGCGGCCCCACGCGTGCTAATCGTCGCAGACGGCTTTCGCTCACCACCGCAGCTTCGGCTTGTTGGCCGGCTTCGCCGGCCAGCCTCAGCCGCGGCGGCTCGCTCGCAGCCGCCTGCTCCTCAGCCCGCGGGCCGCCTCGCCCCTACACGCCTACGCGATTTTAAATAACACTCTAGGGGTAGGACAAACAAGACTACGTGAAGTCGGTTTTGAAAATATACACCTAAAATAAATAATTAAGGACTACTATTTCAATCAGTTAACTTCTATCTGAGTTAACTTCTATTATGCTAAAAGTCTTTAGGCCTACTAACGTTATGCTAATAGTCATTAGGCCTACTAACGTTATGGGAATCAAATTTATGCCAAAACAAATTAGTCTTTAACATGATTATGCCAACATAAAATGTATGCCTAAAAAAAGTATGCCAAAGTATTATTATGCCAAAACAAATTGTGCCAAAATCGTTATGCCGAAGTATATTAGGACAAAAAACATTATGCGAAAAGGAGGGATCCCAATATAAAGTTGTCAAGGTAAAACATTAATACTCTGGTCGCATCGTGGTACTAAAATACTCAAATTAATCTGCATTAATCTTTAGTCCGTTCGTCTTTAATAAATTAGTTAGTACCAAAGAGCCCATTCATCAGTAGCTCTGTTCTGAACACTCTTGAATGGTCTCAAGTTATCAACAATATTATCGTGAAACATTGTCTTCAATTCTATCAGAAATTGGACAAGGGCCAGAAACAGGACGGTAGTCTACATTCGGACATTCTTCGAATAGAACAGCCAAACTTGGTTTATGTGAAACAATGTTTAATATAGCTAGTATGTTTTGTTTTAAAGATTGCAAAATTAGTATCTAAGACCAGTTAACTACTATTAATTGCTCATATAGTTATTGGTTTGAAGTATTATAGTTATTTTACGTCTTGGATAAAGTTCTTTCGAGGTTCTTTCAGTATTTCTCACGTATACCTACATTTTAATTACATCTAGTGAAAGTTTATAGAAAGGCTAAACTTTAACCTTTATATTTATTTTGTTAAGCAGACAGTATTGATAATTTTAATTCGAGTGTATTCGTTAATTTTCTCACTAAATATTGAATTACTCTATGGCTATGATTTAGTGGCGTATTTGTGTGTATGCTATGACTATTATAGTAACAAGTTCGATTTCTAGAACAAGAGTTATTATTACTATCAAGGAATTAAAATAGAAATATTCAGTTTGGCTTACAGATTAAATGATTGCTTTAGAGCCCTGCTAGAGATAGCGGGACTTTGAACATATTACATAACTAAGACACACGCATGTACATTCCCGAATTTTTACCTAATAAAACGTCAGCCTAGTTTGTCTATCTAGCATATTTTTAGACTTCGTGCATTACCGCGTATTTCCTGACATATGCCATAGTATCTAGTGATCCCATGTCTAATTGATGGCATACGTACCAAATTGAACTACTGTAAACAAATAGCGCGAGTGATCTCTTGGGACTATTACAAATGTTTCGTATCGCTAGCTGTTGTGACGAGTACAATCGCGCGACACCGAATTGTGTCACAGCAACACATTAATGGACACAGATCTCTCGTCTTTTGTCAGCGTCGTCTTTGTATATCAAAACAAATTGCCTGGATTTGTACGTACATATAGTGGACGTGTAGATAAAACTGTTGGCTGTAATTTGCAGACAACAATTATTCTTTATACGAGCGCCATTTTATAGATGGAAAATGTAAGTTTTATTGAAATACTAGTCGAATTCCAGTTTTATTTAACGAATTGTGTTGCGTAGTTTATGTTTGATTGTGTTTTTGTTTGGGAATTACAGATTCTATTGAAGGAAGTGGTGATGATTTCAAATTCGTTTTCTAAATGTAAATAAATGGGATTGTTTTTGGTGTGTTCAGTAAAAGTTCTAAGTAAATATTATTTCCATTGGAGATTGCCTGTAAGGAAAATTACGAATACAAAATCTATCAATAATAATCTTTGCAAGCGTTTTATATGTATGTAAATGATAGATCATTAAACTAATTTCCTAAATGCTGAATTCTTTATTACAGTTCACAATGTAGTACAGTTGGTAATATTTTTTTTTTTTTCAAATCATTTATTTCGGGCTGCATAGGCCCATAGATAAATACCATAACCTAGATTTACATATTATAAAATTTTATAATACATACACACAACACCATCTAGCCCAAACTAAGCAGAGCTTGTATTATGGGTACTAGACAATGGATAAACATACATAGATACTTATTTCTTTTTTTATAAATACATTCATATTATACATAGAAACACCTAGACCAAGACAAACATTCATCTTCATGCACACAAATGTTTGACTTGTGCGGGAATCGAACCCGCGATCTCAGGCGTGGCAGTCGGTTACATTAACCACTACGCCATCGAGGCCGATTTGATGTTAGTAAATACACCTTAATACTATGTTAGTGTAACTTTACTTCGCACACTTAATACTAGTGCGCTCGGCTGGTACTTGTCCGCGGAAGCGACGGAATACCACGTCTTGCGGCCAAAAGGTTTCGTCCAACACCTTGTGCAGGTAACAGTCAGGTACACGCACGACGAACGCTTTAAAGTTGACGTTGCGGCGCGACTCCAGCAACTGCACTCTCGGCACGTACTTCAGCTTTTGGCACACGTACTTCGCGATGTCCTCCGCCTCAGTGGTGTAGTGGAGGCGTGAGATGTACACCGGCGTGTTCGGGGACGCGGCACGCACCTTCAGGTTGGGATCCACAGGTGCTTTGCCACAACCGTTCTTAATGTTTCGCGAACGGCGCTTCCTCCGTTGCACCGTCAGGAAACCATCCTCGGTAGCCCGGTTCGTTGCTTTTGTAGGCAAGGGCTTAGCAGGGGCGCTCGCAGAGACCGTGGGGTCAGCTGTTCTTACAATTCGCGCAGAACAGCGGGGAAGAGCTGCGGGTGCGGGAGCGGGGCTGCGTGACGCGCTTGCGGCGCATAACGCAGGCTCAGCAGTCGGCGCCGGCGACAAAACCGCTGAGGCATAACTCGTCGCCGATGTGTTGAGGCATGCACCTCGACGCGTGTTCACACTGTTTACACGCGTCGGTGACCCAGTTATTGGCACAGACTTGCGCAACGCCTCTAGTTCGATGCGCAAATCTGCAACAGTGACCTCCGATGCACTCAACTTCATCTGCACTTCTGCTAAACTTGCCTTTAAAGAGACGATGTCTTTTAAAAGGCTAGAGACGTCGACGTGATCGAAAGTGACGGCAGGTAACTTGTGTAAGTCTCTCGCCACAAATGTCGGCACTTCATCTGGATCGGTCTCCTTAAGCAGCGTTATGACGTCCTGTAGATTCTTCCTTGTCCCGTCACGTCGACGAGATATCATCTGGTCGCTCTTGTTCAGCAACCGGAACACCAGCTGCTTAGCAGCTACAATCTCCTCCTGGTTAAAGTTCAAAGCGCAGATCTGGATGACGGACACCTTGTCCATCACGTCCAGCTTCTGCTGCATGAACGCCAGCAATTCATTTGCCACGAGTGTGTCACTCATGGTAACAGAAATAGCGAGCGTCGGCTCGCGCCGCGCCTCACAATAATAATATTAATTATTATATTCGCTGCACACGTCCGCCTCAGAGCACTAACTAGATTATGGACCCTGTCTGACACAGTGTAGTAATTATATTAGGAGAGAGGAAGATTCAAATTAGCCACATATACTTACTTTAAATACTACTTAAAACCTCATGTTTTACGATTTTCAAGTAATCTGATATCTAGTATACCTTTGGATAGCAGACAAGTGGCAGTCACTCCAAAGAAAAATATATTCAACTGAATCTAATTAGACTAGTAACCTTCGGCTACACGAGGATTAAATAAAGCTAGTGTTATTCTCGGTTAATAATATACGTACAAGAACGATTAACAGACGTCTTTGTAATATAAACAAATGTGGGAATGGAAATGGTAATCCGTAGTCTCTGCCGTCTGGGAAACAGGCGTGAATCTATGTATGTACAAATGTGTAAAACTAAAACTACCTCAGTGACGTTGCCGTAGTCAAAGCGACACTGCTTCGCATTAGGTTCTTGGGATCGATTTCCCAATAGTGGAAAATGTTATTGGACTTTCCTTTCAAGAACTTCTCAGTAGGAGTACAGAGTGTGGACTTGTGCGAGGGAGACAGAAAAAGGCTTGTCTTTTATTAATGAGACCTAAAGTAAGCTGGCGAAATATGGTTGTTATTCTCATATGTCTGTTCCTTCGGAGATATAGCATACATATGGTTACTGTACATATGTATGCCACGTATAGTATGACTAAAAGAAAATACATCGATTTCGTGGTCAATTATAATCAGCTCATTCATTGACTTGAGCATAGTTAGAACCAATATTAGTATGATATATATTGTCACAAAATGTTAATGCAATATCATTTTGTCGTATATTCTTTCGTGATTGGGGGGAGACACCCTGCGGGCTCTTTATGTCCTGACGGAGATGAAAGTATATGTTTATTTTGTTTATGTATGATGTGAGCAAATATTTGGCGCAATCTTAACTTCATACCTGGTTAAGATGAATTTGACTTTATAAGTAATATTCAAATTTATGTTTTATTACTTAAATGGAATTCCAGGAAGGTAAACTATGGTTTTACCATTCTCATACAGGTAAAAGGCAGCCAGTAATAGGTCAGTTTATCAATAGGGCTGATATAATATTGCGTAGTCTTGTTTGGAATTCACCGATAATGTTTGACGTTAAAAGCATTTAGTTATTGAGCTTAAACAATAATGTTTAAGGAACCTGCTTTAGAATCATCATAGAGCTTCGTCGAAGTCGAAGTAGTGACATTGCAAATAGGCTTGTTGAAAAAGTATCGATTTATCGATATTATTAATCGATATATATTGATCCGATGTATCGATATATATCGATATATACAAAATATCCAATATCGAAAATTGTATCCGAATATATATATAATATAGATATATAATTTTTTTACTTATGTAACTAAATTCGCTGGTATCCAAAACCGTAAAAGATAGCAACGAACGAAAAAAATAACTGTATTGTCTATGATAAATGACTGTTAAGTAATCTGCTTATTGAGATTTTTGTACATTAACATAATGTACATTTAGTATGAAAATCACTATTGATATTATTGAACTAGGCTGAACTAAATAAATAATTATTTTTAAACCACCTTTTTTTATTAATTTGTCCGTTATGTCGATGTTTCGAAATTTTTCCTTGAGATATCGATGCTGATATTGATATTTTAATAAATATCGATACATCGATATTTTTGTTCACTTCCGACATCCCTAATTGCAAATGATAATTAAAACGATTAAATGTATGTAGTTGACAAAATGGTGAAATCCACACTTCATGAAGGCTAATATATCAGTGAAACCAAGACGTTACATCATGAGGTGTATTATATGCCTGTGACCGCCGTTGATGTAAGTCGGTAAAAACGTCACGAAGTAAATTAGTGTCTATACCATTTAATACTGACGCCATTAAGATCTGTTGTCTAATATAATATTATTTACATAACTATACCTAAAAGCAAACCGCGTACAATAAAGAAAATAGAATTTCGTAATAAACTCTGTACACAAAAACAAGGCCTTATTTTTATACACACCGCAAGAACGCCCTTCTCGTAAGATTGAGGTGAGCGGAGAACAAAAGCTGGTCTCAAGTGTCTGATATTTGGAGGGTCAGCCTTCCATTGATTATACCCATTGAGGGTAGAAGTGCACAACACAAAGGGTGTCGTGTATGTAACCAGCAATGTTTTGTACAAAAATGTGAATATCGTAAATAACATAGGACTATAAAATAGAGAATTCATGGCTAGCGATGTATCGGATGCTGGTAATTTAGTATTTTAGTTACAAAGTCAAACAAAAATGACTATTTTGCTGAGCCAGTGACCCAAGAGTAATTGCCGATTGTGAGTTATCGAATTGAAGGGTCGGGTTGCGCAAAGTGATTATCGATTAAAAATCGATTCAGTCGAAACATAATAATTATTCGAATGTATATTGATGGGAGCGATAGCTTAATGAGAATCCGTTGGACTGCTACGCAGAGGTCTCAAGTATTAAATAGTTAATTATTGCTTGCTTTAACGATGAAAGAAAATATCGAGAGAAAACCGAATAAGTTCTCCATAATAGTATCGAAAATATGGGAAGTCTGCCAACCGGCACCGGGCCAGCGTGCTGGACTATGGCCTAACCCTTCTCACACTGAGAAGAGGCCCTTGCCCAGTAATGGGACAGTTTAATACAGGGCTGATAATATTATTATTATATTGATAATAACTTTTAAACTTTCGCGTTGCATGATATGTATATAATACGTAATGTTTCGACCAGGTTACACTGGCTGTGGTCACAAGCTGATTGGTGCTGCGATGTCATGATCAAGCATAAAAAGGTAAACATTATGCATGATCGCATTAATACTCATTACGTATTATATATGTGTATATTATATTGATGTCAACTGATTATATTGTAATTACTTACTAGCATAATCGGATTTAAATATCGAAGAAATATAGTTCGCTAGGCCAACTACGGCTACTATTGATCAATATGTCATAATGTAACCGTCTTGCAGTGAAACATGAATGTAATATACCCTTTATCTCTTTGGCTACAAACAGTCGATGAACTTATGAAACGCAGATGCAGATGAAACGAGTATTAAAACGGTGGAGATTTTCATTTAACTTATAAATGTTCTGTGATAAGTATCAAATATAACATTAATGTGTCATCCACTAAACTTTTATTGACATCTTAAGTAATGCACTCAAGGAAATGTTAATGAGAATTAGCTAAGTCTAATGCGATACTTATTCCAGTACTACAGTTATAAACTGAGAATAATTGCGTCGTAGTTCAGTGGACGAATACGAGTGCCTGAGTGCACATCGTTAAATAATTATGAGTGCAATACACTATCATAGTTATAGATACAGACGAGATGAGAACAATAAATAGCGTACCTAAGAGTAAAACCAGTTATGACAATCACAAGCGGTTGTACTATAACGTTACCTACACTTATTCACTCAATATTTTGACAATCCTTAGATATTATACTAAGAACTATTACTTGTGGTCTTATTAGACAACTAGCTTTTGCCCGCGGCTTCGCTCGTGTAAAAGTAGGTTTAATCAGGATAGGTTATGTTATGTTAGTAACAGTATTTTCTTTTTTTTTAAATAATATATAGCCCATGTTACTCGATGATAATATAGCTTTCTAAAGGTGGAAGAATGATTAAATCGGTTGAGTAGTTTTTGATTTAAATCCTTACAAACGAACAAACACAAACAAAAAATCAAATCCTCCCTCTTTATTATATTATAGTATATATATTTGATAATACTTAAATAAAATAAGGCTGTTAAAACTTCCGTATATATTCGTAAATTGTTTTAACTTAACTTTCTAGTTATGCTTCCTTTCTGTTAGAATAACTTCAGTAGTAGTACGGAGTCTGGAAATTAATGTATGTAGACGGACAATAAGCTCTGCAATACGTGGTGTTCGAAAAGTTTACCTCTAAGATGCTAAGCGATAACGGATAGCCGAGGCAGCGGTGGCGGTTCGAACTGAATAGCTACAGTAGACAATGGCTTAAATTACCGCTCAACACTACAGTACCTTTGCCTTGCAGTGCAGTGACTCCATTACATAGCCCGGCACGAAAATAATGGATATTATAACTACATCTTCTTCGGCGGCCTCGATGACGTAGTGGTTAGAGTAACCGACTGCCACGCCTGAGGTCGCGGGTTCGATTCCCACAAAAGTCAAACATTTGTGTGCATGGACATGAATATTTGTCTTGGTCTGGGTGTTTCTATGTATAATTATATGTATGTTTATCCATTGTCTAGTACCCATAGTACAAGCTCTGCTTAGTTTAGGCTAGATAGTGTTGTGTGTATGTGAGAGAATATTATATTATTTTCTAACGAAACTCATACAAAAATGCATAAAATTTCTTTAATAGTGTAATATAATAAATTTGATGTCCTATTACAATTTAAAATAAAATGTATTTTATCTTCAAGGGAGACGACTCGCTGAGGTCATGACGTCGCTTCATTTAAATAATGGACATTAAATCTAAAGATACGCAGTAAATAAATGTGCAACATTTTTTATGAGTCATTTTAAAAGAAAAGAACGCAGTGTAGCATAAAGTGGACGTGGGGAGGTTTTCCAGCCCACTGGGTGGAAAGCAAGCCTCAGCAAAAATTCTGTCAAAGATTGTTCACGGTGGTTAAACGGTTCAGTAGTCAGTTGACCCCTGACTTTGTTGTATGTGGGATGAATCTTTGATAACAGCCAAAAGAATTTTTTGTCTACATTTGTTTGATTTAACTTCATAAAGCTATTGTATTTTGGTAATCGTTTGGATGAACCCAGGCGATGTGTGGGTATGGTGTATGTTAGTCTATAAGGTATTTATCTGTGCGTCTATGCCACGCGAAATAAAATCTTTATTATTATTAATGGCCGGCATTTGCAGATATCCGTTGATAAAAAATGTCGGCGAAGATACAAAAATTCAAATGATGTATAATGTTTCTTTATGTGGACTGATATAAAAGCTATACGAATATCTCAAACTTTCACATTCCATCGATTGCCAAAGTACTTACTAATTGCACCGAGATTCATGATATATAATTTTCGTTATACGCACTAAAATGCGTTGTAATGTTGTCCACAACTGAATTGGAATATTCAGTTGTATTCTATGCGCATCACTAATGCGTTGACATTCTAACTAATATTATAAATGCGAATGTGAGTTTGTATGTATGAAACGATTTCACACCGTTACTACTTAACTGTTCATCATTGATTTGGTTGATTGATTTGGGTACTTTGTTTACAAGGGATGGTACACATGAGGGAGATATTGAAAGGAGAACGATTGTTGGCAATAAAGTGAATGGCGCTCTACGCGCTTTTATAAAGTCGATATGTATCTGAAAAGGCACGTTTGGCTGTTCATAGATGACTATTAGTGCCTACACTTATGCATGGAAGTAAAAGTTGGGTATGCCAAAAGACGCATGAGAGCAGAATAAATGGTGTAGAAATGAGAGCGCTGAGAAATATATGTGGTGTGACTCTGAAAGATAGAATAAGGAATAGTGTGATTAGAGAGAGTTGCGGCATAAAAGTGGATATAGTGACGAGAATAGAAAAGGGTATGGCTGGTTTGGGCATGTAGAAAGAATGGACGAGAAAAGACTGACTAAGAAAGTTTATGAGGCTAGTGTGAATGGAAAAGTCGCAAGGGGAAGACCTAGGCGAACGTTTCTTGATCAGATCGGAGACATTCTGGATAAAGGCCACGTTAAGAGCACCTTAATCCGGCGAGCGTGTATGAGGAATGTTATGAAAGTGAATAAAGCCAGAGAAGTGTGTCAGGATCGTATCAAATGGAAATTCGTAGTCTCTGCCTACCCCTCTGTGAAACAGGCGTGAATCTATGTATGTATGTATGTATGATCATCATAAAATTTTGCATACCCGTTGTCAGGGGTACAGAAAAGGACATAGGGTACTTTTTATCGAGCAAAAATAACTGAGCCTGAGGTATATATAACTTACAATTACACGAGCGGAGCCGCGGGCAAAAGCTAGTTAATTCATAATGATGTTGCCAAGGTACTTAATTAGTGTCTGGTTTATTATTTCATGATTAACTGTACCCCGCATAAATATCATAATACTGTTCTAATTACCTTATATAACGTACTATAACAAAATATAACAGTAGCAAGTATCAAACATTATCCAGAGTAAGTTCTATTTAAAAACAAGAGCAGTTATTATTCCAAAGTAGCTTTTATTCGCAACTTCGCCCGCGTTGAATCTTTGTTATCGTGGCACTCTTATTTTTACGAAAATAATAGAAGCCTAAGTTACTACTTATAACATCAGCTATCTGACAGTGAAATTTCCGTCAAAATCGGTCCAGCCGTTTCATAGATTAGCCGGCACAAACAGGCAGATAGACAGACAAAAATTGTAAATAATGCTTTTTTATATAAGTACCGTTTATACATACTTTCATATGCATTTATTAAAAAGACTTTAATTTTATTTATTTGTATAGATAATTAAATACAATATGATTTTGTTTGTATATCCATAATATTAATATGATTGTGTTAATTCTGAATAAATTAATATAAAGAAAAGCAGCAGTGACTCTTCAAATTTCAAAATAGGAAAATTTATTTATTTCACAATCTGACGATTACTGTTTCTTGATATTCTACTTGTTTTATTGTAGTCTCAAACCTTAGTTCTAAAGCTTTATTGTGTCCTAAACAATGAATATATAAAAATACAATGATATTTCATATTTAATCATCTACAAGTGATATATTAAGCTACGTATACATAAAAATGAGAATACATATTCAATAATTCGGATGGCAAAGTAGTGTAAGTGGTTGCCTCGCCAATGCCACCGCGTGTTGTAGGTTCGATTACCATACGAGATAAAAATGTATGTGATCCACAAATGGTAGTTCTGAGTCTGGATGTATCCGATGTTTAAATGTTTGTAAAGACCCCCGCGACACAGGCATTGTTCCTAGTGCGGGAGTTGTCTTTATTAAAAACTTTTTTTAAGAAGAAGATTAATAAAGATTAATGTGAAAGACTTCGTATTCATACAGAAGAGAATACATGTTTGAGAATTTATAAAATTCTCAAGCAACGTAGCTTTTACTCAATAACAAGTATACTCAATGACTATGAGATTGACGTCACGACATATAAGCCTTATTCAATGAGCAAGGCCAAAGTTGCCCAAGTTATTTCGTTTATATATCAAATACATTACGTAATTGGAAAGACTTATAATCGGGGAGAACTGTAACGTAAATATTGTTCTTTACGTAATATAAAAAATAAGAATACTGGAGTCTTGAAGTAGCACACTAATACTAGATTCTCAATAATACGATAAATTTTCTTAACTAAGCTGTCTGTACGCTTTCAGAAAGAGACGATTTGACTCAATAGCGCTAGAAATGTTATTTGTATGCTTACTTCTTTGATCGTGCCAGTAAATCCAAATATTAATACTAAAAGACTCGTTTGGCAACATTATTGATACCACTGGCGAACACTTATTTTGCGACATGGTAAGTTGAAGTCAATTTTGTGTAAGTTCAGTATGCTGAATACGAGAAAATATCAGATTTGTTAAATTTACTCTAGTTCATGAGATAAGACTTTACAACTATATGACTGAAATAAGGTCGAAATAAAAATATAATTAAATATATATTTTAGAAGCGGCTATATAATAACGACAAGAGAACTTAATACATAAATATGCTATTAACAAAAATCATTAAAAAATATATTAAAAAAGCTTTATCTGTAAGCTTTTCTATTGTGTTTATGTTCAGGACAATCCCTTATTAAACTCAAGCAATAGTCTGCCATCATAATATGGTAGGTTCATCGGCCTTGATATCTTTCTTTCATTGTTCTAATGTCCCGATGGAACCGTTCCTTATGTTGAATATCTCAAGAACCGGATTCAATACATGCAAAGTAAATACATTTCGGGTATGACTGATGAAGGTGTTTATTAAAACCAGTAACAAAATTAATGCCGCAGAAGAAATATATTTTTTTATTTAATATTGTCTTCTGTTTACGCGAATGTTATTCATTGAAATTAAACTACTATATACGGATTTTATCGCGTTGTTTATTTAACACTTTATTACATAATTTAGAAAACTGTTCCATTACTATATAGTTTTAATAGATTTAATAAGTAATTTAATTAGCTTAAAATTAGAAAAGTTTAATAGTAGTATAGTAGTGTAACAGTTTTCTAAATTATGTAATAAAGTGTTAAATAAACAACGCGATAAAATCCGTATATAGTAGTTTAATTTCAATATTTTTTGTAGCTTATTATCTTATTTTTTATGTTGAATACAAGTGTAAAACTATAATTTGTGTCACGTGGGATGATAATAAGTAGAAATACGATTGCCATGTTTGGTTCCTTAACGCCATGGAACTCTTATAGAACCACTCGAGTCTTGAAACTACAGCTAGAGAAATCTCGGTCCTAAAATATATAAACTTGATAATTGTAAGCAAGTTTAAATACACGTTTAAGTCTACAGTAGGTAAGATACTTCACATTAAATATTTATTTTCAAACTTTTGACATAGTTCTACCATTAAACCACAAGCATAAGCTTGTTCTTTCTTTAATCTAAATCATAATGACACCCAAATCATTTACACCTGTACCAGAATCTATTTTCGTTTTACAGTTATAAAATAAAAATGATTCAGTGTGTAGCACATCTTTATTGCCTTAAAAACAATAACCTACAGCTCAGTAAATTACAATTGCATATTAAAATGGAAGTTGAAACAGGAACGTTTCATAAAAAAGAGTTTCAATGCTGCACCTGTTGCAAAAATACATATATTTCGATATAGCCTTTATTTGTTGCAGGATTCTTTTACTTGGATCTATCGTTTGAGAAAGGACATTTAAATACGTTATCTATATCTATAGTAATATTATAACGAGGCAAGATTTCTATTTTGTATTTTTATGTGTAATAAATTAATGCAAAAGCTACTTAAATGAAAAAATCTTGCACTACACAATACTTCTTTTTAAACATTACTCTACGAATCGTAGCAGCGGAGTTACAATCATAAGCGTGAGTGGAACCGCTCGGGACAGCTAGCTATATTATGTATTTATTTAACACGACGAGCAATATGTGACTTGAATCATTTTAGAAAACATCAATAGAAAATTAAATTTTATCATATAAGTTGCAAGAGTATCTGGTCTGTGTATGACTGTTGAGCAAGATACAATTTTCTATTTTTTGACTTATATTGTTGTTTAAGTAATGTTTAATATTACTAAATATCTTAAATAACCATGTATTAATACTGCTTATTTAATGCTGCTATGTATACCATAAATATATAGATACACGTGGGGTTTAAACCAATCTTAATAGTATCAAGGTTTAAAAAGTGACTAAAATATGGGTGTAATATAATTATGTTTTTTAGGAAAACAAGCGTAAGACTGTGCTTCATAAGAGAAAAACAAGAAACATCAATATTTTATTTTTAGTATGTAAATATACTAATAATTTATTTAATTATATTTCTGTTACACATTATTAAGTTGTCATAGTTAATATAATTAATTTAAAGAAGAACTTAAACAAAATAAATAATTAATTCAATAACCCATGCTAAGCAAATACATATTAAACACGTTTTAAAATAGTACTAGAACCGATGTTTCCGTATCTTATAAATTTTTCGTTTGCTTACATAAATAGTAACATGTGTTGTTAATACTTTAGAAAGTTTTCTGGGCACGTTACCAGTTGATAGCGACACTGAGGAATTCTACGACGCCTAAACCATTTTTGTAAATGCTTAGTTTTATAATTATATGTATTTTTATGTTGTAAATACAAATAAATAATATTTGTAAATATATTTAAAATATTGGTATGAATAAATGTAACATGTACTCTACAAAGGACAACACAAGGTTCCGTCACATTGCACTGTGAGCCTGTCCTTCAAAGTGCCGACGTCACACCATTTTAATTACAAACAACCGCGGCAAACGTTAGCTTCGTCACAAAAGGCATCATGTTATGGTACGTTTACTCTATTCTTTTGATGTTGAACCTGTATCTGGCCTGTCACTAACTTTGACTTCTGTGTCAGTTTTAACGCAACAGTTTACTCAAACCCTTTGCGTAAACTACAGCGTTTTGTGTTTTGTTTATTTAGTTTTTTTATGTACCCGTTTGTTGTTACAAAATGTAGTCCATTTTTAGAATGTTGTGTAGTTGACCAAAACTACTTCGTAAACTAGATTTTGCCCGTGACTTCGCTCGCCTAAATGTAGGTTATGTCAATTTTCTAGCCCTTGGGCTTTTCCCAGGTGGTTAGGTACTTTTTTCTGGATGAAAAGTACCCTTTTTTTTTTTTTTTTACGTGGGGGAATGCTATGACGCATATCCCTCCGCGGGGGCGGGCGGAGGGATTATGTCGGACTCGCCGGGGTAAAATAAGATGTTAAAAAGATAATGTACCTCCCGGAATACCGACTAAACCTACCACGGTGTTCCTCGACAAAACCACCATCGACGGGGCCGCGCGAATCGCTTTCGCATGCGGTCGCGACCCCGCCGCGGTTACGGCCCGCCGTATGAAACGGCAGGCCACTACACGAAAGACCTACCCAAAATAGGCACTACGTCATGAAAAGTACCTACCCTATGTCGTTTTCTGTAACTCTGACAACGTCGCGAAATTTCATGATGATTATTAGGTTTAAGAATAAGAATAACTTTATTTATTTATTCATTTTATTTATTTATTCGAGTGGTTAAAGCGTGAAAGCGTAACAAACAAACAAACTTACATTCCCATTTATAATATTAAAGTAAGGATATCGAATACATATACCAAGTTATCTTTTCCGGAGGACAAGGAATGTTCCTTTGCTACGACAACATATTTATTACACGATATTTTTATTTTACTATAAATCTATACTATCTATACTAATATTATAAAACTGAAGAGTATGTTTGGTTGGTTGAACGCGCTAATCTCAGGAACTAATGGTCCTAATTGAAAATATATTTTAGTGCTAGATAGCCCATTTATCGAGGAAGGCTATAGGCTATATAACATCACGCTATGACCAATAGGAGCGGCGCATTAATGGAAAATGTTGCAAAACGTGGTAAATATTCTCTTAAGTGAAGCAGACGAAGTTACGCGGGTCAGCGAGTAATTAATATGTTAATACAGTTAATAACCCAAAGATAAGTTTGTTTTCCTTATAGAGTACACGGCTGGCAAAGTAGTTTAAATGATCAATTCTGTTTTCGACTGTAGTCAATGTGCTAGTTTTGTTGAGCCAAGGTTTGTTTACAATAAGCCAAAGATAAACAATCCGATTCTAAAAAGATTATGTAAGACAAGAAAATTTAAATTGAGTGCTAAATCCCGCTTATTTCGTTCGTTAAAACAAATGTTTTTAAGATGTATATTTAAAGTCGTATTAGTATTTAATTAACCGAAATATGCGAATGAGTCTTGATGTTTTGTTTCGATTACACTTTTCAATGAAAGATTTGCAAGGAATTGATAATTTTGACTTTCTTACAAACCAATGAGGTAGCTGAGGTAGAGAAAGATAATATTGTAAATTTGTAATGGTCGAAGATATAAAGAATGAAACTAATATTGTAACATGAAAATATTTTGTAAAGTACATTTTTTTTATTGCCTTTGGTGGCAGACGAGCAAGTGGCCCACCTGATGGAAAGTGGTAACCGCTGCTCATGGACTTCAGCAATGTCAGGACACAGCAAAGCCGCTGCCTACCGTGAAAGAAGAACTCTCTTTAAACCTCGTTTGAAGAAGGACATATCATAGCGCTCGGGAAACACCGAAGCAGGCAGTTCATTCCAGAGCTTGCACGTACGTGGGAGAAATGATCGCTGAAAGCGTACCGTGGATTTGAACGCTTCCAGGTGATATGGATGAAACCTGCTTCGTTGTCGAGTGGTACGGTGACAGACTAGCTACGTATATCGATAAGTGAAACATTTGAGGCCACACGGGTCGACGATCTCTTTATGGCTGGTAAAAGGGATTGCTTCATTAAAGGGAAGGATCGAGTACAGTGTATTGCATCTGTTTATTGATTTTTTATATAGCAAAGCTTTTATTTGGTGCTTCTAAATATTGTTCGACATCACTGTGTAACCTTTGCTATGGAAGAGAGGGTATCCTAAAGCAGGTATCATTTTATACTTAAAAGGATACTTCCTACCTTAAGATATAGGTATAATACATACGTACTCATATATGAGATAAAGAAATAAAAAAATCTGTTTCATTTTAATTATTGCTGAATAATATAAAACGTCTATAAAACGATACGAAAATAAAAGAAACCGTAATGCTTGAATAAAAAAGTAATTTATTTATTAAACAATCAAAGTTGATTGTAGGTGTATGGATCTGAAAGTACTCAAATAAAGAAAATTAACTTGTAAGGTAACGTCAATAAAAAGAAAAGTTTCATGAATATCAAAATAAATTAAATTTATTTTACGTAATATAAATATGCTTACTACTTTTGCAAGGAATTTAAATGTTTCTACAGAGCAGCTGCAGAGAGAAAGAGAGGGAGAGTCGAAATACCGAATACTTTCTAATGTAACGGACATCCCCTCTCTCTAAAAGTAGTCCAGTTTATGATATAGCGTTCCCCTATGCCAACCGCAAGGCTATAATAGCTGGAGCCGCTGTACCTTCCAGTGCCCGAGAGCACCTTCCGCGATCAGTTATAGACAGGTCTTGTCCCCAAATCTCGACTTTCTCCACCCTAACCTCAGAGATTCGGTTCTTGTAAGCGAGCTACCTCGTGTTCAAGTGACACTACCTATTCTCCAGATAGGTACTGGAGCAATAAAGCCGCTAACTCCTCATAACTCTGGGAGTTGCTAACGAAAACCTCCCTGAAGCCGATGGAGAAGCCGCCTCCCATATCTCCAGTATGATACCGGAGCTGTGTAAGGCACGCTCACTTCCCGACGTACATCCATACGCCTACCCAAATAGGCCTACAAGCCGGGTATGTCCCGAGTCACTCCAGCTATGACTATTACTTCCTGAGCAGGCCAGCGCCCTAGATGCGTTGTGGCAGTGAAACCACACTGCCACTTCGCTAGAGACAACTCCGTGCCCCGCGCGACCGACTGGTTCGCACTAGCCGCGCCTGAGTCCGACGCTCGAACGCCACGTGCTTGTCGAGCAACGAACATGTCGTCCTCAGCGGCTAACCACATACCCCTGCGAGTCCAACGCCAATGGCACCGCACACTCTAATTAGCACGGTCGATAGAACATGCCTTTCGAGGCGCAGTGGGCTGCCTGACCCCGCAGTGTCCTGGTCCAAAGGGGGAGACCCGTAGTTCTCCCCTCGAAACCCTATCTACTCGGGTCCTGTAGGTAGGGATCGGAATCGGTGTTCTATATAGTCAACAGTTTTCTATTGCTTAGATATAATCATCTCGCTTGTTGTCCTTCCCTTGTTACGCTTCCTCGACATGAATGACAAGCGTTTATATTTTAATAGGTACTGTATTATTTGTTCCTGCCTTACTCAATGGTTAATTAGGCAGTGGATTTCGTGCTAAGTCTGAGTGTGATCATTTTGACGAGCAACATAAAAAAGAAAAATAAGTCAAGTCCAGTCAGAAATTGAGCAAAATTTTAATAAATAATAATAACAAATAACTCTAATTAACGATTGCCGCTAAACTTCAGTTAATTAAATTTATTGCAATTCGTTTAAATATTTTGTGATTATAGAGGAATATATAATGCATATTTTTTTATAAGTTATACCAGTAACCACATTGAAAAAGTCCTACTCGCTACGTCGTAGCAAGTGCTACGAACGATGCTTACAACATTATTTTGATCTTTTTTACGTAGTTGTTTTACATTTAAAAGTTAATAGCTTCTGACTGGCATGCCTACAAACAAGCCTTTTAAACCCTTGATGCACCCTTAGCACTAGAAAATCGTTTTATTTTCGTGCCTAGAGCCTTGTATGTATACATCGTCAAAATATAGATTAAACTGATCGTATAACAGAGACTCCCACAGGGATATGTGGAAAATGAAATGATATTTTTTTATCGGAAGGAACTTATTGTATTGAACGCTGGCTGTCCTTGGCTCGGCACGTGCCCCTCGGAAGCAATTTTTCGATATTAAAACGTAATTTAAGCTGGACCGGAGTAGCAACAATATGGTTTACGAGCTGTATTCAACGAAGATTGTAAAATTGTGTTTTTATTCGACACAGGAGGAATAATGGCGGTGTATTTATTGGTCGGTTTATTATTATTAACAGGACGTTCTTTGTTTGGGTACTGAAATGCCAAATGTAAGGTTTAGAGATCGTAGTTCGTCTTGTATTAGAGATTTTCACATAGCTTAAAGTCCAAAAATATCTGTTTATATTTTGTCACTGATGTTAAAGCAAACGAAAAGAATTACGACACCTATATACCATAGATATTATCTACCGAAATATTGTAAATAAAATAATTATAATATAACCAACATACTCAAAGAAATATATCACACTTAAATTTTTTCATCTATACATGTTTATGTTAATCTATATTAAAAACATTTTCTCCATGCTGCTAGAAATAATTGTCTAAAAGAAAAGCTATGACTCTATGCTTGATCCGGAAATCAAATTTATGCCATCGGATCGACAAATTATTCTATGTCATGCAATGTCAAAGTACAAAAGTTCAAAATAAATTCAAGTAAGCAGAATCGGTTTCATGTCAAGAAATGAAATAAAATTCGTTGCCAAGTTTAATTAAAGTTCCTTTAAAAACAGATCTACATTTGTTGAAAATGCTTTTAAGTAACATAAGTTTGCTAACTATTGCTTAAATATTAACTCGATAAGTTTCAAACTCGAGGCATTATATTTGAAGTATTTTTCAATTTATAAGAAAATGCTTCATTTCATTTTTGGTTCAGTTGGATAGGTATATACAGCACCTTTTAACAGGTTCTTTGTTATTATAAAGTATCTCTTACATATCTTAAACGATGTAATAACAAACAACGTACTGTTTAATTATTGCTATAGGCGATAAGATTTTAAAATGGATACTACAAAACCTCATTGAGTTTTGTTAAACCAAGAGTTATAATTTATATAATAACATTCACGTAAACAGAAGACAATATTACCAAAAGTTATAAATTAAAATAAGTCGCGCTCAGATCTATGAAAATATTGATACTCATTTTATTCTAGTGAACTTGTAACAATACATATCAACTCGTTAAACAAAATGTATCGATAGAGGAGTTCTTAATAAAAAAAATAAAAGAACATATTCTACATGATGAATATAATATTGTAAACATTTACTAAATTGGTTGGCTAATTGTAAAACAGAACAGAGGGCAGTGCGGTTTATGAGGTCACTTCACCATTATACCGTGCCCGGTGTTGTAGTTTGGATCCCCACACAGAACGAAACCCTTGATCCACATATATATGTAGTTGTCCCGAAACTGGGCCTAGGTATTTTGTGTCTGTTATTTCAATGCTTATAAAGCTTCCTACAACAATAGCATTTTTCCTAGAAAGGGTCATATCATTATTATGGCAATTAAATCTATACCTATGCCTTCGAATATGTGTTCTGCATATTTTCTAAATTAGAATGAGCCGACATATTGAGATGACAATTTACGTCAAATATTTTACTCCGATTACATACAGTGGTGCTTATCGTTAATTGAGTGTCAGTGCCGACGAGTTTGCGTGACACGCAATATTTTTAAATTTACATGACCATTTATGCTCGGCTGATTGGGTTTACATATAAAATTCGTACCTATATAATATAAAAACGGTTTTGACTAGATGGAATTGAAATTGGAAATAGGTAGGTAGTTGATTTACAACATCGGTTAAATGAATATATGTATATATATATATATAAACATGAATAAATCGTTATTCATACGACTAATTGGTTGTAGGTACTTTATTAAAATCTAAGTTCAGGATGGCGGTCGGCCCGTCTGAACATTTTGTGCTTGTAATAAATGCCACTTAAATGCCACTTTAGGGTCAAATAAGTAAAAAAGGCATGTATGTAGGCCGTCGCTTGCAATATCAGGTATAGATCTGAGAACTGATTCCGTTAAAGAGTTGACGTGAGTAAGACCGCTGCTACATCTAATAAATAACAAATGGCGTTAGTATGGATGAAGGGATTTGAGAACTCTTCACCAGCAGGTATGATTTGAAACTTAATTGTATAAGTATAATCCTATTCTATTCTTGCACCCAATATAGTACAACTAGTCGAATACTTTAAAGATTATGAATAAATATGTTAATGTCGTAAAAATATTTTACAGGACATTTTTATCTGAATTTTAAATTGATAATTTTATTTAATTGGATCTCGCAGGTGACCTATTTATAGCCCAGTCATACAATAAAATGTTTGAAATTAGTTCTAGGATCATCCGAAAATCTAACTGAGCGACGAAAACATAATCGCGATAATTCCAATGATGTCTATGTACAAAACAATATAGTACAAAATAGTTTTGTGGCTAAGATCGCTAATCTTTTATTTGGAGTTGCTTCTGATTTTATTTTAATTAAGAAGGCACTGAGTGTCTTTGGTTATTTTATCTTGAGAAGTACAATAAAAAGGTTGGTAAAAGAAATGTTTCCTCATTAAATTCGCGTTAACTGAACGTTTAAAAGTTTTTTATTGTAGTACAAAAACTTGGCAGAGTTTAATAAAAATCTCAAATTACACGGGCTAGCTGAAGAGACGAAATTCTTAAAATATGACGAAAATGCTCAATGAAGAGTAGATATTTTAATTTGTATTAAAGTTAACTGGAGCGGTCAGCTATGTCTATAGAATATAGATATTTTAAAGTAGATCGTGTGTAAGTAACTCGTAACTTTGTCTCCTTGCTGTTTAGCTAACCTGATATATAGGCAAATGGAGCAAGTACAAAAAAAAACTCGGTATAGTAGGGAATCGTCTGATGATTATTCTAAAAGAGCACCAGGCAGAAGCTGCAGATTTGCATTCAGTACTTATATAAATTATATAAAAAAGAGACAGTGGTACACTCGTTACAAAAAGAAAAGGAAAAGAATATTAAAAACAGCAGTGAGAATGAAGTAACAACTTTATATCGACGTAGTCTAACATTGTTACTAATAGGGTTCCTAGTTCCTAATAGTATCCAGCAAAACAATATGTCTAGGAACTCGAAATAATCACCATGTAAAGCTAATGAAATATATCACTTCATTCAGTGTATAATATTATTTTTTAGTTTATATATTATAGTTTATTTATATCTTGTTTTTTAGTTTTTACAATAATTTAATTATAAATATTAAAATAGCAAGTTTATTACACACTCAAGTGCATTTACTGGAACCTATATAAATTACCCAGTTTAACAGGAAAACTTTAACTCACATTATCTACGGGATAGAAGGAAAATTTTATTCAACGTAAATAAAAATGGAAACAATAAAAGTCATTTGATTTCCACCAAAATTTGTTTATTTCGTACTCACTCGGGTTAAAATTCTTGGTTGCAATTATCAGGTACAAGGGATACTAATAATCGGATATAAATAAAATTTTCTAGAATGTGGAATCTCGTATATTTTATTTTAGGGTGGCTTTCGTATTTGCACATGTTAACCGTTTTGAAAGCGATAGATGCAAGACGCCCGTGCAAGTAACTCATACGGTTATCTTGCGCATGTGTACAGTATATGTAGCCCGCTTGCCCGCATGCATATGTAGCTAAAATTATGTACATATGTACACTAGCACCATAGGATGCCAGCAAAAATGAATTGCTGTAGAAACTAGAAATTTCATACCGGCGAATTTATTATATCTATGAGATCATTAATATATGAAGAATTGCAGATATTCATATGTGCAGTGGCATCGCACAGCACGAGAAATGATTTTTAAAGAACAAGCAACTATTTATTGAACGTATAGACTTGAATGACATATGTATATCCGAAGTATATGACGCTAACTTATCGCCAGTTATAATTTAGGTCTTACGTAGAAGGCGGCGGACATATTGCTGCCTACAGGGCTCAGGTCCAGACTCCGTGTTGACAATGAGAATTTCTTGACGGAAAAATTCAATAACACATTGGCGGACCCGGGAATCAAATCCGAGACTTCATGCACAGCAGTCGGATACACTACCGCTGCGCCACGGAGATAGTTTAAGGTAATTAATTGATTACTCGAGCCTATATTAAAGTAACACAATGTATGACTAAACTGTATCTTGAAATATCAGTAGGCATAGCAAAAATATTCCCATAATCTCATTAGTTAAGAGAAAATCCATAGCGAAGCATAATATCTATTACGAGTATAACATAAAAACACGTCCTTACCTTGCTTTTTCTCGATACAGTTTGCACTTAACAATCTATTTAGCTGATGGTGCCGCAAACTCAATTTATCCGGCTCAAAATTAAATTGTGCCTCATTCCATCACGTCGGCTTGTCTCTGCTAACTACAATTCATTCTGTATCCGTTTAGTGTCAGCGCAACATCCCTACGGTGGATTCTATACGGTTATTACTCTAGAAAAGTGGATGCAGACAACTTGTGGTATAAAATTGAGTTTTAAATTAAGTTTAAATTTATAGTTACCTTGGTTATAATTCATTAAGATCAATGTCAGCCATTTTCTTTTTATAATTATGGCTGCCTTATTGGTCGCTTTTTGCATTCGTTTGCACTTATTTTACCAGCCGATCGCGTGGTCATAGGTTCGATTCTCGTGCTGGGTAAAACGGTATTGGAATTTTCTGATAAGAAATTCTACTAGCAGTATGGCGTTTGGAAATGTGCCCAATATATGGGTATGGCAGGTCGCTCCTATTTCATGGGACCTAAAGCGTAGTTGGCAAAATGAGGGTGTAATACACTACTGCTTACTTTTTTAGGGATAGTATCCAGACTGTTATGATTGTTTTCTTACTTACTTTATTAAAAAAACCAAACTAAAAAGTAGAAAATAATTTAATAATTTAAATGTAAAAAAGCGTGGTGTGGGGTTATCAAAATATCTTAGAAAGCACCTCACGGTTTATTTTTACTTCTCAAACTAATATTCTTTTTTCTAAATTATTGTATTGTCATCGGTCCTCGATAAGTGTGCAAAGTTTCAAACCAATCAGTTGGTTTAAAAGTGGTGAAAATCACGTTCAAAGATTCCGTTACATAGATACATAGATTATGTATCTATACCAAGTTAATAAAAGCGTGTTAAAAAGACAACTCCCTCTTTAGGAATAAATCCTGTGTCGCGGGGGACTTTACAAACATTCAAACAACGGACACAAAGAACACCCCAGACTCAGAACAACCATTTGTGGATCCATTTCGTGTGGGGATCGAACCCACAACACTTGGCGTAGTGGCAGTAGCGAGGCGACCACCTAAATAGTGATATATGCCATCCGCGTATCCATTCTAGTTGAATAGAACTGGAGATATTGAGTATAGTCTTATTTACGTATGTATGTAAATGAAGTCGCAAGCAAAAAAAAAGAGGATACCTATAAATCTATTAAAAATATAAAGAGAAAATGTAATTCATTTAAAAAAAAACAAATTATTTATTAAAAGCTAATATAAAAAGTAAAAGCTAAAGTGATGTCATTCAACTGTAAAGAATGAAATGTTAAGTAATAAACCACCAAATAATATATTTAAGAGAGCGCTGTTACTACCACTAAAACTGGCATTATCTATACTAAAAAGCGTAGAGACTACGAATATAAAGTGAAGTTTGAATAATTTTATACTGTATATTTAATACGAATAAAATATGGATAAGTTTAGGTATTAGATACTATTTCGTAAATTAATGTACGATGCGGTATTATGCGCAAGTTCAGGTACTTGTTAGTGGTATACACCCCGTAGACAAATCATGCAAGTCATTTGCGCAAGTAGCGTCTATGATTTTTATTGCGCATGTACCTACTTCGAGCGAGTAGTTTACGCATGTAGCCCACTCGAGTGGCTTACACATGTAAATCTAGCCTACTTCATGTTCTGCAAGAACCTATCGTTTCGAAAGTTTAGATAATTTTATAGTGAATATTTAAAACGAATAAAATATCGTATGGGTATGAGATGCACGTTTATAATATAACAGAACGCCAATTAAAATGTGTAATTCTTGTAACCATCAAGGAACGGTGCCAATTTAATATTATTCGTATAGTTTAAATATACATAATTTATGCAAAGCAAAACATACATTACGTTTATGTATATTCTAAGTAATATGGTGCTTGAGCCTGAGTTCTCTGAAATACAATCGATGATCGAAACCAAAAGTGTTGAAAATCTTTACCATAGAGTTAAATAACACTATTATAGGTATTTAGCACTTTTTAAGAATCTAGAAGAATATTTAAAAACAATGTAGTTTATACTAAGATAAAATAATCGTTTAGATACATTGTAGTGAAAATCATGCTACAAACCAAAAAGTATACTTTATGCCAGTATATATTATATAAAACCTTGTAGGTTTAATATCAAATATTGTACATTTTCTTTATAGATTACTTGTATTCCAGTTAGTATGTACCTATGTAAAAGATTCTTAAATCATAAAGATGTACCGGCGAAGTTTTCGAATTAGTTTTCGTTAGAGAGATTTTCTAGCGAGTTATTACTTTCCAACTTTGACATTTATTAGCTCAAGTTATGATGCCTTTGATATTAATATGTATTTCCTTCACATACGTGACCATTCGTTGTTAATTAACAGAACTAACGAGTAATCATATTACAAGCTTGTTTCTCAGAAATTAACTGAATAAAAAGAAAGAAATAATTATAGCCATCTTAAATTCAGTCTATTCCATGGGCTCAATTTGACTCACTACATGATATTATGGTATCTAAATATGTGTATTGCCGAATGTTATTTGGCATCAGTCTAAAGGACATCTTATAGTGGTACCATTTGAACCTATGTGGTAAAATTAGCGTCTCTTTTTATATAACTTAGTTAGCAACAAGCATACGACCGTAGTAATGCATGTAATTGTACAGAAACTCGCTTTGTATGGTGAAGGATTTATAAATTGTCAACATATACCTACAAATATCATTCTGCAGTAATAGCACTTGAGCGTTTGCATGCTGGAATTATTACAAGAGAAAAAGCTGCTTAAGGCCACATTTAAAAAAATATGTCGCTCTGCTGCTAGGCTTAGAGCTAAAGGTACTATGATATTGTCACAGCGCTTCCTTACGACGACTAGAAAGTCTATACACATGAACACAGCAAAATTCTGAGGTCTCAATATTAGAATTTAAACGACATCTCATTTAATTGTTTTTATATTTATTTGATTTACTTATTTATTCTCGATACGAGTACTGTCTTTCATTTCTGTTCTAGTTATGGCAATTAGTGTTTCTATATCGTCCAATTTGATCCGTTTTCCGATGTCCGTATTTTGAGATTTCGATCGTTCATAAATCAGTCTCAGTATAATTTATTGTACAAAAATACGTTTTAATGCGTCGTGAAAAGCCGAAACGTGTTACTTGTTTTGCGTCAGGGGTTTTATGTGATAAATAATAACTTTTTGATGTGGGCGCTGGGCCATCGACTTTATGTCGCATTAAAAATCATGATCGTAAAACAGTATGCCGTAATACAGTGATTCCGATAATAAATTGGACTGCGTATGTACACGGTTCATAAAAGTATTATAACGGAAATTTATGTTGAGTTTAGTTGGCCGTTTATTTTGTAGTAAACGGCCATTAGAAAACTGTTGCTTGGAGTTTGATGGAACCGATATAAGTTAGGCTAAGTTCATGTTAAATTGTAGTCGAACATGTACTTAGTTGTTTGGATATCATGTTATCGTTACGCTGATCAGTTATTTTAATGACGTGTTGTAGCATGATTACAATTTAGCACCGAAAACAATGAATTTATTTCATACGCCAAGCTTCCATCAGAGGAATGCAGATAGTAAACTGCACTGTAACATGCGTCTTACTGCTGAATACAGTAATGCTTATATGATATAAAAGCATCTGCCATGTTTTGAAGCATATGTGTCGAATTTTTAGATCTCTTGGAGAATTACACGGCTACAATGTTGAGCATAGTGTGATACAGAATCTATAAGTATGCATTGAATATTTTTAAAGGAGCTTCAATTTCGTTACGTGTCTTGCATTCGGTGCGATCGATTTGTTATAAAAATCTGATATATTTAAAACAGTGCTAAAAGTGGATTTTAATTTTAAAGAATATTATGTTTCTACCTTATACAAAATTTGTTATAACATCTATTTATATAAATATCGCTATGTATGTCAAGCTTCCTTCCATCTTTAATTTATACCTATGCTCTCAAGCAATACGTTATTCAATAGAAACCTTCAGCTATTATTATTAGTATCGCTAGTTTACAATCAATAACACACAGTTTTGAAGAAACTCGATATATTTTTATATAAAGTCTATAAGATATTATAAAAGAAACCTATCTCTGTTCTACAGTGTTGTTAGCCGCGGCTAAAATCTCTAGCGGGTAGCCGAAAAATTGTTGTTTCTAGATAATTAATTTCAGAGTAAATAAATGGTTATTGAAAATTACTGACGTGATTTAACATAGCCTGGCAAACCTGAATTCCAAATATAAATTATTATTTTATCTATTCAGTATAATATTTTCGACTGTGTAAATACCGTACTAAGCAAATAGTAATTTAATGTATAGACTTATGCTAATAGACACTAATAAAGGCCACTATATTATAATATACAATTAAAATTTTTTTACAATTTAAATTTATCTTTTCTATTTTAGAACATATGTTATTGACTTGTTTTTTTATATTAAGTATATTTTTTATACTAGCAATGTAACAAACAAACAGTAAGTGTAAACTAGCAGTTAGAAAGAAAGAAAGAAGAAGGAAAGAAATCATGTTTATTTCGTACAGAGCACACAAAATTAATTTAAAAAAATAAACAAAAAAAAAATTATGTGTATGCCCTCGCCGAAAAGGGTCACTACCTCAGCATTAGCTGGGCACCCAAATTGAGTGCACCAGCGCTGGTTTTCAGTTGGTCACCAGTTACAAGTGATGCACGGACGGAGGCAAATGCTTAACATTACAACAAAAATACAATAAATGTGGTTTTGCTACATACATACACAAGGAAAACGTATAGGGCATATTAAATTATGTTTATTAATTAGGTACATTTTAAAAATATATGAGAATAGAGGTAGAAACTTACTAAGTAACTTGTAAACTACCGTTAATCTAGGCTAGTAATATCACACTGCTAGGTGGGTCGCTGATGTAGTTTTAGTTCCAGCGACCCATCCACCATACAAGGCAGAGAGTTAACACACCATGGTAATACCCGAGACGATCCATTTTCCCTGGGTGAGCCCGACATAGCCTCTCCGTTCCTTTTGTTCCGCTGAGAGGTATACGTAAATGCATTCCCCAATTTAAAACATGGCTTGTAATATCAGAATAACACTTTCACGTTACCAACTCTTGAAAATAAAACTCTTGCAACACAATGACTCCCTCATTCTGTTGCAAGCGCAGGGCATATGATTTCATCATGAGGTCTGGAATTTTTTACTAAAGCTACAACACTTCATGAAATTGTTTGGCTGCGATCTTATGAAGGTTAATTAGGCTTCTGTACTACCCCGGTCGAGCTGCCCCATATGAGATAAATCCTAAGTTTGACGGACGCTTTCGCTCTCTCGTAAAGATCGTAAAGATATGAATAATATATTATATATACGGGATTATTGTAGACACTTTAACAGCAAGGAAAGCACTAAAAGGCATCCAATATCAATTTTAGCTAGATTATTATTCGTTTCTGAGGGGACGAAACATTCACATCAAGAACGAGAGAATATGGGTTTGAAAAAGGTTCTATAAAGATTGTATTTCTGTCTTTATTAATGTTAGATGCGTATCCTAACTAATATTATAAATGCGAAAGTGAGTTTGTTTGTTTGTTACGCTTGCATGTCTTAACTACTCGACTGATCATCATGCAATGACGCACACACGTTATCAGGGGTTTAGAAAGAACAAAGGGTACCTTTCATCCAGAAAAAGTACTGTACATACATCAGAAAGCTATATTTGCAACATATATTTGTTGCGAATTATTTTCCTGTTGCATATAAACTCCTTTACATTTTTTACAAACCTAAGTTAATACGATACTCTGTAAAATATTTTCAATGCACTCTCTATACGGGGCGGATAAATTAGCCTCGTTCAAACCTCGACTTTAAAACGGGTAGCTTTGGAAATACACAGCTATAGTGTATACTCGGGGGAATAGAACTCAAACGAATTCCGAATGCTTTAATTAGTATATTTCTCCATTTTAGCTACAAATCGTTGAATAATTCAATTAGAATGCCAGTTCACATTTTAACGGTGTAGTCGGTGAAAATCACTCTTTTATGTAAACCTCTTTGAGGCTTGGTGTTAAATGTTGAAGTGAATGAAATATTTAATAATTAACTACGTACAAAAAACTAGATTGAGGTTCACGATGTCCCTTGGTACAGAATACTTATAAAACATTTAAATACAATGCAATTTTGAATGACTTGTTGAGTACAAACTCCATTTTGTTTAGTTCCAAATGATTATAATATTACTGGCACATTCAAGTGTCTATTTTTACTAGATCAAAAGAGCTGGTTGGTTATTTTTAGGGTTCGCTAATTGGCTTCCCTCGGCTAGTCTCGGCGTGTATCGTGTTGGGTTGCAAGTTACCACTTATCTTAGGTAGCAGGCTCCTTTGAGACTGAGATATATAAAACCTGCGGGCGTGGTTGAGCAAAATCTCGGTGAACTAAATCTTACGAATTAAAGTACTATTGGCCGTATTTTTTAGTACATGAAATTCCTGGCCCATTGATTAACGTTGGTTTTCAGGTCCTGGTTTTAACGTTCCGGATAGATAGACATAGAATTTTTCAGTTACTAAATCTCATAAAGCTTGCGAGGTTAAGCAACGTTGGGTGCGGTCAGTCTATAGATGGTGACCGCTTAGTGGTATTTCATCTGAGCGTCTCCGTGCTCCGGAGGGCACGTAAAGAGTCGGTCCCGGTTGTTGCCAAATTGACATCAGTTGTTAAGCCATGTCAGAGCCCTACTAGCGGCTTAAACAAATCTTGACAACAAGTTGGCCACTAACCACACGAAAAGAAGAAGAAGTTACTAAATATTTAGATTTATTAATTTTGAAAATGCAATACAAAATATAGCAATTGTGTAGCTTGACTGACTTTACAAATATTCAAACAACGGACACAAAGAAGAGTCAGACTCGGAACAACAATTTGTGGATCACACAAATGTATGTTCCGTGTGGGAATCAAGCCCACAACACTCAGTGCGGCGGCAGTGGCGAGGCAACCACTTAAATAGAAAGAAAGAAAGAAAACAGTTTATTTTGGCCTCTACACTGGCATACAACAAAAAAAAATAAAGAAAAATTTGAAATACAAAAATAAAAACAAAGAAAACATAAGAATACGCAATTTAAGTATCATCATACCGCCAGTGCGAGAACAATAATGGCTCTTATCTCAATCATCTAAATCATTACGTCATCCGTGCAGTACATTGGAACCTGAGTAGCATTATTCTGTAACTTCGTAGTAGTCTTTTTCGTATTCAGTTATTTAACATATATCTAATTTATTTTTTACTTTCATATTAGCCAAGAAGATACAATTGCTTGTTTTCCCATAACAAACGAGATGGGTGTAAAAACCCAGGATTCAACCTCTTCGTCTTACATGTACATCATGTGACCTTGTGATTCCTATATCTCGGGGATCTTTTGGGCCTTAACCGAGGTATGACCTCAAGGTGTCTGCACACCAAGTTACAAGTCAATTTGTCCAGTGGTTCCGGAGTTATGCCTGTCATTAACAGACAGAAACACAAACCCACATAATATTTTCATTAACCTCTGAAGAAGACTCAGTGGTTAATAAACAAAGATTCTTAAATATACATAGATTTATTATAATAGAGGTTAAAGTATGAATTTGCCGTTGTATAGTAATAGATACTTTGAATTGACATAAAACCTTCATGGTGTGACATTTTCGAGTGAAACTTTTTCCACATGATACCTATAAGATTCTTTAAAAAAATGTGCAACGTTTGATTTTTGACTTTCAATTGTTTTTCTTATACAGCTTAGACGGAAAAGAAGGATACTTCGAAAATCCGAGTCATTTTTAATACAATTTCCGACGTGGAACTAACGCGGCAGAAACGGCTCGCAATGTCAACGCTGAGTTTGATATCCTAATCCAGCTATCCAAATAGGAGACTGCTAATGAACGCACCGTGCGTTTTTGGTTTAAACGCTTTCGTAATGGAAACTTCGACTTGATGAACGAATCAAGTGGAAGATCGCTCACACAGATGAATAACGCTTAATTGAAGGAGTTAGTGGAAGCCAATCCGAGTCAAACTACCCAGGAATAAGCGGCATGATTTAATATTACCCTATCTATAATATTGGCTTATTTGAATCAAATCAATAAGGGGAAAACATATGAAAAATGGGTGCCTCATGATTTGACTGATCTGCAGAAAGAAATGCGTGTTGAAACTTGTGTTGCCTTGTTGAATCGGTACAGAAATGAAGGAATATTGGATCGAATTGTGACATGTGACAATAGTGGATTCTTTACTATAACTGTAAGCGAAAAACGCAATGGCTGACCCCAGGTCAAACGCCGCAACAATGCCCTAATACTACAAAGCTTACCAATAAAAAGGCTATGGTAACTGTTTGGTGGTCTCGTCATAGTATTATTTACTGTAGCTTTCTTAGGTCTGGTCAAGCAATAACAGCAGATGTTTACTATGCCCCGACTCGTGAATTGATCTTCACCATTATTGCTCCATGATAACGCAAAACCTCACACGGCACGAGAAACCGTTGTAACTCTACAGTAGCTGCATTTAGAAACCATATGTCATCCTCCGTACTCCCCAGACCTTGCTCCAAAGGACTACCATTTTTTTCGTGATTTGGAAAATTTTCTACGTGATAAAACTTTTCTTCCCAGGAGACAGTACAAAATGCTTTCACGCAATTTGTCGAATCTGGATCTCCGGAGTTCTATCGTAAAGGCATAAATGAACTTCCGTTTAGATGGCAGCAATGTATAGATAATGAAAGTAAATATTTCGATTAAATAAATATGGTTCATCTTAGAAAAAAACGAGTTTCGATTTTTCAGTACAAATCGGCAATTTCATACTTTAATCCCTAATATATTCTTATATTCTTGGAAATACAGCGACATTGATCTAAGTATTCATATCCTTTATATAATGTAATATCCGAGGTATTAGGCGAACGTTAACCTTAGATTATAATTTGAGTTCCTGAAACAAATCCGTAAAGTACATATACGTGACAAAATTAAGCCGCAATCACACACAAACACACAGTCCCACAAACACACATACAGCAGTCATGGCGACACTCGCATGCCGGGGCACTCGCTACAATTCTCGTGTGTGAGTTACGTTCATTTGATTTATTTGGGGCAACGATTCTATACCCTAACAGATCGAGGACTCGTTTGTAGTAATTGGAAATATTTGAATTGTAATTTGATCAATTAGCTACATAATAGGTATGCAGGGACCGTGGCACGTGGCAATCTGTCTCTATGGTTTCGTAAAAAGAATATAAACAAACTTTTGAAGAAAGTAAATCTAAAGTTGAAAGCCATGTAAAGGAAATCACATTTCTTTCCATTGTCCTTTACATGAATTTAAAATTTACCTTTATAAGATCATCCTACAAGCCTCTACATCTCCAATATTTATTCGTTTGTATGTTTATATAACATCACTGTATCAGTTAGTTTCGTTTTTGAATATCATGATAACTCGAGTTTATCCACCGCAAAGTGCGTCTTAGTGTAAGGAATAATATAAACTCATATTGTTTGATAAATAAATATATATTCAAGCTTCAGCGTCATCCTTCCTATGTTTGACTAGTTAGATCTAGATTTAGACATATAATATAAGTACAAGGTATTGTTGTCCCAAGGAGAGCAGACATACAAAAAACTTCATAAACATACATATTATAAATACGTCTTACAACTGAATTATATTCTGTGCCTCCTCATACAAAGCTTATTCTATCGAATAATACCAATTTTCAGACACCTACATATTCACTAACAGATGTTTATAAACATTGTACTTTACCTTTACCTAGAAGTTTATAATTTTAGTTTATAACTTAATTGTAATCGCATAGATTTGACTTTCTAATTTAAATTAATTAACAACCAAAATTATGAAACTTAGTTAACCACGAACAACAACCTAATGAATCCATAGAATATCTTGGCTCTGCTTTATTTATAATAAGAAAATAAGCCTCATAATCTGTGATTGGAAACAAATACGAATCTGTTAGTCCCGGTATAAGCATGTGCTTATAATCGACTGTGAGGTCTCGTGAACGATCCTTTAGTCGGGCAAAATATCGTATGGGTTTTTGATGAAAAATTATCTTTTAGAACAGCGTGGATATATAAAAAATATCACTAAATGCTAAACGTCTCTACGCTTTTGAGGTTAGTCCAAAGCTTATACGTACAAGCTTGAATCAATATATGTAAATGAAATGAGATTCAAAAATGTTCATTGCGTGAAGGTATATTGAATTTTGTATTAACGTATACATTCGCAATTTTATAGGAAGGCTTTTAACCTTCTTATAAAATGTATATGAAACGAATACAAAATTTGGCGGTTTCCTTATACATCCGTAACATGAAGTACCTGAGAAATATAGGTAGGAAGCTACACGATTCCTTAACTTAACGAACTGAGTTAAAACGAACTGAAGTACTCCATAAATACACTTCGCGGCAACTTTACTTTGTTTCCAACTCATGGCACGTAACAAATATTAAGTTAGCCACAGGAAAACAACAAAACTTATTAGTAACCTAAATTGTCGTCGATTTATTTGTCAGCCGTACTTCTGGACAGGGTTGGGTCAATCGAAAAATAATACTATAATGATTTTTGTGATTATTCTGTTACAGTTTAATCGAAGACTACACGTTTAAAAGTTTATTAGATTACATCATACAGACTTTAGAACTAAATACTAGTATAGGGTCCTCCAGACCGAATATCAAAGAATCGCTGTCTGCGGAGATATTATAGTGCACAAATGTGTGCACAAATACAGGCCTCTCTACTCACTAACTCTTCATAGTCCGATAGGTCGGCAATACGAGAGAGAGATTAGGCTTAGGACCAACGGCTCTACGAGCTTTTCGAAGCATGGGGCCCCAGGCTGCTATGAAGATTATTTTGACAGGAAAACCCAATAACTTTTTTGTTGGATCTACCGGAGATTGGCTCCAGGTCTTTAGCAACTGTATTTAACGCTACTGCGCCATCGAGGCAGTTACTACTAATACTGACATAACTACCCTACCTTTCCTAAATTAGGTCTTTGTCACTTTCACTTCAGGTTGTCATTCGACCTGGCTAGGAACCATACCATCGTAACGTTAGCAATGAATCAGTCTCTACTCTAGAATTTGTTTGCTAGTCTAGTAAACGAGACCTTGTGTGGCGATTACTGAAGACAGCGAGTTTAAATTTACATATATATAACTAGCTTTTACTTGCGGCTTTACTTCAGTGCTTTACCATAAAACAAGTAACCCACAGGCACCGTTTATTCTGGATAAAAATTTGCCAGTCTGCACTCCGTAAAATATTTCTATTTAAAATCTCCAACCGTGCTGGATAAAAGAAGGGCAAATAAAAGCAACAAACACGCTTTCTTATTTATAATATTAGCCAGAAGGAGTTTGGAATTGTGTCTCGTAGGTTAGCATTCAGCGGTATGCCATATACCGGCCCCGGATTTAGTCACAGGGATTAAACTTAGGGCATCATGCATAGCAGTTGCATTCACTAGTACTGCGCCACCGAGGATAAAGATACACGACACAGTCAGTATAAAACGAGAAAGAGGACCTTTTGTTAATTATATCTTTAATTTTTTACACTGTCAGCCCTAACACACCGACATAAACTTTTCACCATGAAATAATGACTTCTTTATATCTTTAAAGGGTGATTACTTTGCTCTGAAGCTTTGGAAGTATCCTACAGTATATTATTCTCCTAACTTCGCTTTTATTATTATAATAAAAAATTTAAGTATCATAATGGTATTGATCTATTTTTATTGCTAATATTATCAATGAAGATCTGCATTATATGAAAATTATTATTTGTGGTTCAGTTAGTAATTTTATTAGGCGTTTGAGACACTAGGGCTTGCAAATTATCAAAGATAAGGATTTTAAAATTGCTTTCCTCGTTCTTAGCACTGCGCATCATTTAGAAGCTTTGAAAAGAGTGTCACATCTAAAGCACAATATAGGGTTATTTGGTTGGTAATTAATCAGTTGGACTGCTTCAAGCTTGAACACGGATGTTTGACCCCAATTCTATCCATATTCGCAAGAAAAATATCGTTCTAAATTATTTTTTATATATAAACAGCCTCGGATTTTCCATTTCTAAGGATTTTACGGGTCAGTTTCCTGTTTATCGCGGCTCATTAGCTATATTTAAATAGAGAAGTTGCCGTCTGACCTTTGCAAGTTAAGTAATAATTATCCCGTAGCCTTCATAGGGTAAGGTTAAATTACTCGTCAAAAGTTTTCAGCTTCCTGAAGGCCCGTGATAGGCAACTTTGCTTAACTAAAGATTGATCAATCGTCTTGGTAATGCTTTTATAGAAACTTCAAAAATAATGATTATTTGGAATCTATACGTAATCTTTAGAAAGTTTTTACATTCAACATGTTTGTGTAATTCACATATAAAAAAATTAAATCTATGCTGTGTACACATTGAAATCATTTTTAAAACCAATTTGGATAGATTATTTAGAGAAGTCTAAACAATGATTTTAGACTAAACACAGTTTGTTTTCAGATAAAAACCAATCAACAGGTTATGATTTTCATATTATTTCGTTCAGTAGGATAGTGATATGGCGATTAATATATAGTATGAATACGTATTAATTAAAGGCAGATGAAGTGGCATATTCTAGTAAAAAATAAATAAAATATGGATAATTTTTTATCAATTTTATGGTCGTTTGCAATATGGTAATCTAGGTGTGACCTCGATTTGCCTAGGTAGATGGATTTCCGTTTAAGCTCTTGCACTGCGAAACACCAACACTCAGTTTCAGTCATCAATCTCTCAACAATTATTGCCAAGAACGAACCCTTAGACGTGAAACAAATATATAATATGTATGTATTTACAAAAAAAAGAAACACTATAGGTATATGTACATATATTTATCCATTGTCTAGTACCCATAGCAAAAGCTCTGCTTAGTTTGGGCTAGATGGTTTTGTGTGTATGTGATAGAATATTAATATATTAATAGGATATTATTAAAAACTATGTATGCATCTCACAATTGTTTTGTACCGGGTGGCGATCGATCGCATAATATTCTCTGGCAGTGACGATACGACCACTTAAGTCATTATGGAATTAAAACTTCGCCGAAAGTATATTCCAAGGCTTTTTTGATATAACCAGGCATAATCCTACGAATGCATACACGAGTATTGCCATCTACCAAGCATACTTCCAGACGAAAGCACGACGAAGCAGCGATAGCTCAATGGGGAGACCAACAGACTGCAATGCAGAGGGTCTCGGGTTCGAACCCACGTCGCGCTTCTCTGACTTTCGGAAGTTATATGACTTTTCGAAATTATGTGCGTATTGATTGACAATTATCGCCTGCTCCGTGCCTCGGAGAGCACGTTAAGCCGTCGGTCCCGGCTGCCACGAACATCTATGGCAGTCGTTATTGGGAAGTCAGTGTCCTATGATATCCTGACACTGGTCTAACCTTAGGGTATGGTTAGCCTTCGGGTTGCGGAGGTCAGGTGGCAGCCGCTCCGTGTAAAAACTGATATCCAGTCAAATCCGGTTAGACTAGCAAAAGCCGACCCCAAGTGACTTGGGAATAATAAAGGCTAGGGAGAACAAGTATACTTCCAGACGTCATGTAAGTACTAAGAATTGCATGGTACCGGAAATTCGATAACACTTTGTTCAGCGCGGGCAACAAACCTTCATGACCGACCGCTGATTGTAAAGAGCAGCATATATACTTATATACATATATGGCTAGGTCAACGAGACCGATCAAATTCATTTTATTTTCCCCTAAACCTGTGTCAAACATTAATATACGAGTACAATTGAAAGAAAGGAAATGGATTTTTAATATGTTTTTGTAGCCGACGGAAAAGTTACTCAGTGATTTAAATAAATTGTTATAATTTGTTCTTTATTTTACCTTATGTAATAACTCACAAATTTGTTTTGCTAAGACGTAATTTAAGTAACAATATTATTATTGAAGCTTTGTTTCTTGAAATGACGCTTTTAAATGTATTATTTGGTATTAGTGCCGTGGCCGTTGCTCTTGTTGTTGACTAAGGTTAATGACGATTGTATAAAGGTATATATTACCTATAGAGGGCGTCGCACCGACTCAATGGCTGGCGGGCGTCGCTCCGATTCAATGGCTGGCGAGCGGGAAATCCCTGTTTTTCCGCCTGCGCCGCTCAGTTCGCCGGTGGCGGCTTGGATCCGCAAGGATACTTTCCTTACGGATCCGCTCTGCCGCCTCCTCCCGCGAGATGACCCTCAATGAGTTCACGGCGCTGCACCGCCCAGGACATTGCTCGAGCGTATGCTGCGCCGTGTCCTCCTCAAACTCGCAGTGGTGGCAGACGGGACTGGGTTCCCTCCTAGCGACCGTGTGCAGGTATTTACCAAAGCAACCGTGGCCTGACAACACCTGCACCAGCCGGAAGGAAAGGGTCCCATGCTGCCAACACCGTCTGGAGGGCCCCAACGGTTCTGAAACCGGGCCAAGGCGCCTCCAGCCACGCCTTCCATATTTAAATCATGCCCTGGCGGGCTCTATTTCTCACGTGTGCTATGATTGCCGAGAGGGGACGTCAACCCGTCTCATCCCGCACTTCCTCACTCACCGTATATATGTACTTCGGCGAGCATGTCAGCCTCCACATCCCACGGGGCGTCCCGGCCAAGTTGTGGGTAACCTAGTCCAAACACTAAGCTAACCGATAATTTTAGACTTATGCCTGCATATTTCCGAAGGCATAAGGAACTTTGAATTAGATCCGTATTAAGGCAAAACACACGCACTAAAGTCTCACATCCAAAAGCTTAGACCTACATTTACGAAGCTATGGTTTGAGACCCTACGTACTGAGGGATGAGCCTATTGTCGTCTACCTGGCTATTATATAGTACCTAAAATTATAGCTGCTGAAATGTGGATGCTATACACTACTGCCTATCCCTTTGGGAATATAGGATTCAGACTATGTATGCATATAACTATATGAATGGCGCGTTGTGAATGAGTGGTTTAAGTAACTGCCGCACATACTGCCAAAGGACCGAGTGTTTCGAGCTTTATCCAAAAGGACTAAAAAATTTGTGATCGTCAACTATGTAGATATTTTAAGACTAAGCGTTTTAAAGATATCCGTTCATAATATCTTAGCGAATGTGATACAGATATTTTTTAATAATAACTTTATTTTGGAAATATTATTAAATATAATGTTCTCCGACGAGTCCCATAAAATATCATATCGTATTCGAAATCGGTCCGAACATTCTTATTAGTCTGTAAATATTTTAAAATAAGCATATTTAATTAATACAAAACGACCGAGAACTGCTACTCAATACCTATAAATTCATACCTTACATCCGGTTTGAAATTTACCCATACGACACATCCAGGAAGTGGTGCTGTCCCCTGTCAACCTCTTTAGCGAACAATATGAGTTTAATTAACAAAATATCGTTTGTATCATTCATTTGTATTTAATTCGTCGAAAATTTCGATTTTGCGGCGGTCAGTGATCTTTTATGTTGTGTGTTTAAAGACAATGAGAAATTTGTACACCGAAAATAAATACTACATGTAAATAAATGCTACACAAATGTATCTATGTATTTAACATAAGATACATTTGTAAATATTATTTATTATTTATATATAAGTTATACAGTTATACAGAATTAATTTAATAATAAAAAAAATATAAGTTAAGTTAGTTGCCAAAGATCTACCTCTGGTATGATTTTACTTAATTACTTTAATGTTTGTAATTATTTGATAGTATTATCTACACAAGATAAACTAATGAGAGAATCATTGTAATCTAACATTATTTTTAGAATGTTTTGAAGTAGTAAATATCACAGATTGATAGTAATAACTTCTAAGTTTAAAATTTTAAAATAAGCTATACCTATGTTAATTTTTTAAAACACCATACCTATTTAGGCGTGTCGTTTTCATTAAATTTACTTTATACAGGGTGGCGCAAAAGTAATGACCCTATTTGGTTCAGCTACAACTTCGTTTCTAAATTAGAAAACTAGAATTAGTTTTTTAAATATATATATTTGTGCCATGAAATTTAGTTGCATTATGATTTTAATATGATGTCTATTAAATGTTGACCTCCAGAGTTGAAGCACATTTGAGCCCTATTTATGACATTTTCCATAACTATCCGTAACGCCCTATTTATGACATTTTCCATAACTATCCGTAATACTTCCTGCGATATGTTTCTTATTTCTTGGTGTATGTTTTCTTTTAAACCTGCGAGAGTCTGTGGTTTGTTCACATACACCCGGGATTTCGAATAACCCCAAAGAAAGAAGTCTGGACAGGTGGGGTCGGGTGATCTAGCAGGCCAAGGCAAATTGCCAAAACGAGAAATAACACGTTCTGGAAAAACGCATCCCTAATTAAGTCCATAGTATCGCGCGCTGTGTGTGCCGTGGCGCCGTCTTTTTGGAACCAGGTGTGCTCCAGCCCCATTTCATTCAAATTGGGTATCAAGAACTCACGTAACATGGTTCTGTAGCGCTCACCAGTGACAGTTACCGCATTGCCTGCAGCGTCTTCTAAAAATAGGGTCCGATCACTCTTTCTGCACAGACGCAACACCATACAGTAACTTTTAGTGGATGTAATGTTTGTTGAATAATGCGCGGATTTTCAGTGCTCCAGAAGCGAGTATTCTGCTTATTGACACGCCCCGAGAGATGGAAATGCGCTTCGTCACTCATAATCAATTTTGAAGAAAAACTATACTTTTCAAGGTTTAGGTTTATGACGTGATGGCTGTACTCTAGACGATCTTGGTGATCAGTAGGCAGCAGCTGATGAGTCATCTGAGTTTTATACGGAAACATCTTCAATTCTTTGACCAAAATACGCTGCAGAGTCCGCCTGGAGATCCCCAATTGCGTGGCACGTCGCCTCGTTGATGTTTCTGGACACTCTTCCACATTTTCATAATATGTACGTATTTACAAAAAAATAGTATATAATATGTATGTTTATCCATTGGCTAGTAACCATGGTACAAGATCTGCTTAGTTTGGGCTATATGGTGTTGTGTGTACATATAATAGAATATTTTATTATTATTATTATTTTCGCGCACAGCCTCAATATTTTCGGCTGAACGGCCTGTTCTTGGTCTGCCAGACTTACGTCTATCCAATGTTGACCCAGTTGCTTCGAGGCGTGTGGCAAAGCGTCGAATAGTGCGACCAACCGGTGCCGGACGATGGAGAAATCGTCGACGAAATTCACGTTGTGTTTTTATCACTGATGAATTATTCCGTAAAAACATTGACACGATTATTCCACGTTCTTGGGGAATAAAGCGGTCTATGATTATTTTAGTGAATTTTACATTTGATTACTATAAAAATTTTCTATATCAAAATGACACATGTCATAAAAAAAAAATATAAGGAATTTCTATAGTGCCAGTACTTTTGCGTCACCCAGTAGTAACGTGTCTACTAATTTATTCAAAATGTATAAGACTGCATACGAAAATCGATATTCAATTTTGCAATATCGTAACGAGATTGTAATGGGGGGTTTACACAAGTGACTATAGCCGCACGATTTTTGCCGCGCGGTGAAAATGGACTGTCTAAATGGCAATTCGGCTAGGTCGCAGGTGACTGAAATCGCAAGCCCCAAAGTAGGGTAGCATCCGACTTTGGCCGCGCGGCAACCGGCCTCATGCGGCTGGTGACAAAAATTGACCCGTGTAAACCTTTACTGCAACAACCCTTAAAGCATAAACTAATATTTACTAAACTGCCTGGAGTTTCCACTTATTTTATTTATACATTAAAATTAAAGAATATTTTCATTTGAATTACTGTTATAAAGCTTTTCTGAACTGCAATCATAGTATCTGTAAGTGTTCGACCGACAGAGGGCGTCGTTCAGTAAACACACATTCGTATGTGCTCATTATTTAATAAATTATTAAAATAAAATCAATGTAATTTAAGTTATTAAAAGTGTATAAAAGTGACAAATATAAACTAATGTGACAGTGAGAAAGTTATCTTCATCGAAACGAACTTACAAATCGTTTTAAACTCGACAGTTCAGTGACAATTTTTATTCCACAAACATTCCAAAAACCTGGACTCCATATGAAGTTTCTACACGTTATTTATCAGGAACTCCGCAGAACTACAGTATGTACAAACTAAACATGCACTCCAATTAATTAGAATGAATAAACAAAGAAAAAGTATTACAGAAACATTTATATTATCGACGCCAAAAGATGGCATTTGTTTCTTTGACTCTTTATCTATAAAATAAAAGCGACATCTACGGGCTAATAGCAACACAACGTCATATACGCATTAGGCAATTTTGCGTTGACCATGTATTTGAGTGTTGTGCAATTGAGCTTCTTTCTTATAAAACTTTAATTATCTGCATATACAGAGTACCCAAACAAAATAATTTGTATACGTTTTTCAACAGGCTAGAAAAACTGTTAATTTACATAAATAAATATAAATATAATAACATTTTAATTGCTGGTGATTTTAATATAGATATTTTAAAGCGTAATAATAGTACTTTAGATTTTGAATGCCTATTATTAAATTATAATTTTAATTTGACATTAAATAAACCGACGAGACTATCTAGTCGAAGCTGTATTGACAATTTTGCACATAATTTAAAAAAGAAATGTAAGACCGAGATTTTAGAATTAGGTTTAACAGATCATACAGCCCAATTAATAAAACTGCCCGTTAAACTAGTGTTCGCATTAAAATCTTGGCGCATCACGAAACGAGATTATAGTTTAGAAAACATTAAAAAATTTAAAGAATGTATCAAGAACATGTCTTTTTCGAATATTTACCAAACCGATAATCCGAATACAGCATACCAATACTTTATAGATGACTTCAAACTTTTTTATGATTTATGTTTCTCCAAAATACATATTTTTATGAAAGTCAACTGTAAGCCAAAATGGGTATCTCGTGGAGTGAAAGCTTGCAGCAGAAAAAAAAAAAAAAAAAAGAAAAGAGATTTACTTTGGCAATTTGGACTAAAACCCACACAAGAAAATAAATCAAAGTATCAAAGTTATTGTAGTCTATTTAAAAAGATCATAATGCTAACTAAACGTGCTCAAAATAATTTCAAAGTAAAAAGTGCATATAATAAATGTAAAGCAGCGTGGCAAATTATAAATAGTGCCAGACCTAACATACCCAAAGAAGACATTTCCAGCATCAAAATTAACGAGAAACTTACAAATAATCCCATAGAAATAGCGAATGCATTTAATGACTATTTTATCAATAAAGTTAAACCAGTTCCAGGTACAAATAAAAATGTAACTGCATTAATAAATACAAGATTAAAATCAATGTTTCTTGCTCCAAGCACGCCGCATCATATTTACAAAATAATCAATAATTTAAAAAATACAAATACTGTAGGACACGATGGCATATCATCAAATATTATTAAAGCGGTTAATGAGTACATATGTCACCATTTGAGCCACATAATTAACTTATGTATATCGACTGGCGTCTTTCCGGAAAATCTTAAATTAACAATAATAAAGCCATTATATAAAAAGGAAAATAAAGAGTTAATGCAAAATTACAGGCCTATTGCTTTACTTTCCGTATTTTCAAAAATATTTGAAAAATATCTATATCAGGAAATTAATGCGTATCTCGAAAGAAATAAAATATTATGCAGTGAGCAAAATGGTTTTCGGAAAAACAAAATCATCAATATGGCTATCTATAATTTTATTAAAAATGTTTTAACGCACATGGATAAAAAATCCCCTGTATGTGCTATCTATTGTGACATGTCCTCCGCTTTTGATTGTGTGAGTCATAATATTCTGCTAAATAAACTTCATGCTTATGGTGTCAGAGGCAATGTTCTAAACTTAATTAGATCCTATTTAACAAACCGACAACAAATAACAGAAATCAATAAAATTAATTTTAACACAAAACGCCAAGAAACCTACACTTCAAAAAGGCGTTATGTACCACATGGTGTACCCCAGGGTAGTGTTCTGGGGCCACTCTTATTTATACTATATATTAATGACTTACCAAATGCTACCAACCAACCCTTGATATTATTTGCTGATGATAGCACGGTCACCATACCATGCAAGGACATAAATCAATATAAATCTGACATTAATGACTCACTGACATCCATAATCTCTTGGTTAAACAATAATAATTTGAAAATTAATTTAATGAAGACGAAAATTATGCATTTTGGTCAACGACTACAAAATTCGTTAAATTTAAATGTAGTATATGAAAATATTACCATTAAGGAAGCTACTGTTGCTCGGTTTCTAGGTTTAAATATTGATAATAAATTTAATTGGAAGGAACACATTGACATTGTATGTAAAAAAATCAGCAGTCTATCTTACGCCTTACATAAATTAGCTGCTATTATTAACACAGATGCGTTACTTTCGGCATAATACGGACTTGTGGAATCCATCCTTAGATATGGTGTAATTTTTTGGGCAAATTCTACCAATAAGGATATGGTGTTTAAAATGCAAAAGCGATGCATTCGCGCTATGTTTGGCCTTAAAAGTACTGATAGTTGTAGGCCTTTTTTCATAAAATACAACATTCTTACACTTCCATCACTTTACATTATTGAAACAGCTCTATTTGTCAGGAACAATTCTGATCTATTTCCCAAACTCTCTGATTATGTAAGCCGAAATCGCCGTGATAATAATAGACTTCGTGCTCATCCCGCTAAAACAGCTTTACTCTATAAAAGTATAGTATGCAAAGCTCCACAAATCTATAATAAAATTCCACTAGCTACTAGGCATATGAATACTACACAATTTAAAAAATCGCTTAGAAAACTACTAATACAAAAAAGCTATTATAATATTGATGATTTTCTTAATGATAAAACTATAAAGGCACAATAAGTACTACGTTATTTTTATTATTAACATAAAGCGGACTATTACTTATTTTAAATTATAATTACTGACTTGTGATTTTATAATGCATGCATGACATTTTAATATTATTCTGACATGATTTCTTATTTATTATTTGACATTTTTTATAGCTTTATTTTAATTTTATTATCTTTTTCAAATTGTTAAACATATTCTAACATGGCCATTAATTTTAAATTATTTCATTATTAAATATTCTAATTGGACCTCAACTATATTTATACATGTGATAATAATTTTAGAAACTAATGGTGTAATTGTATTTAGCTGTTAAGTATATTAATTAATGTTTATTATTTAAATTTTGCACGCCACATGTGGCAGAATATGCTGTACTATCTAAATCTGACAAACTGTAAAATGTAACCATATTCTAAGCAAATAAAGGATTGATTGATTGATTGATTGATTGATTGTTCTTAAACTTTAATCAATCGTAATGCTATATTTATTTCGCTTTTCGGCAATTATACCAAGATCTTTTAGCCATATTATTACAGAACTTCAGGCAAATAATATCTACATTACCGTCTGCAGTACATATATCTAATAAGTATATAGTGTCTTATCTATGGTATGAGTCTTAAACTTTAACGTCATGACGTTATACGTGGCACAGATAAAGATAAGGCATAACCTGCACTCACCCCCGCCAATGCGGCATACTAAAACTTGAGAAGATCGGTGTTAAGTATCTATAACCGTCAAATATATTCCCTCATATGAATATGAAATGTCTGTGGAACATTGGAAAACTTATGATCTTGAACGTGTATGAGAAAATGTGTAACATGTTGTAGCAATCTCTTTAGAAATATAATATATGTTTCTAAAGAGGTATTTAATATTTTTTTGCACCTCATATTAGACCAACATCACTGAATGAGGTATCTGTGATATTAAACTTAGAATAAACAACTCATACTAATTTATATTATTATCTTATCTTGTGTGGGGGCCAGTCAGTACAGACCGGCGACACTTCGACCCAGTGGGATCTTTTGTGTCGACTTCCCCAATAACGACTGCCATAGATGTTCACGGCAATCGGGACCGACGGCTTAACGTGCTCTCCGAGGCACGGAGCAGGCGATAATTGTCAATCAATACGCACATAATTTCGAAAAGTCATATAACTTCCGAAAGTCAGAGGTGCGCGACGTGGGTTCGAACCCAAGACCCTCTGCATTGCAGTCTGTTGGTCTCTCCACTGAGCTATCGCTGCTCTTATACTAATATTATAAATAGGGAAGATTTTTTATTTGTTTGTAAGAATTTCAATCAAAACATACTCAACCGATTTAAAAAAATATTTCATCATTAGAAAGCTATATTATCACCGAATAACATAGGCAATATTTTATTTAAAAAAATACTGTTACTAACATAACGTAACTTACTTTTACGCGAGTAAAGCCGCGGGCAAAAGTTAGTTCTGTGGTATATCTAATTTTTAAATATTAATACCACGTCTCTAAGGAACCCATGCTTTTAAATCGAGAAATAGTAAAATATACCATTAATTTTAAATCGTCTTTGCATAACACAATTATTGTAGTATTAAACGTGATACCTAATAATGTCAGTATATAAAGTAATTTCATTAAAGTATTTAAGTTTACGCGATGGATGAAGAGAACGATCGATTCTCTCTGTCAAGCTTCCAAAATGTCTAACAAAAGATTTCAAAACTTTGCGAATTTGCAACGTATCTGTTCCACGAGTAAACTTTTTAAGTAACCTTCGAACTCGATATAAAAGGTATGAAGAATGTGTTTGAGTTTCCAGCAGAATAGGAAACAGGTTTTGGAAACCCAACAAATTGCGAGGACCTAAGTTTTATATCAAAAGAAAAAGATGACCGAGAAACGTGAAGCCGGAATGTTGTTAGCTAACCAAAAATCTTTATAAAAATGTTTTTGGGAATCATATTTTCTTTATTACCTTTCAGTAATATCTGTTAGATCAAATTTTATTAGATGCTATTAATTTAAAATGTGGTAATATAAAATTTGCTACTAATGATTGTGTCAGTAGATTTATCTGTTAATTGTTATACATACATATTTTTATTCAACAGCTCTCTTGTTCATTTTGAAATACAGCTTTTCTTCGACTACATTATTTTATTATATATTGCAATAAATTTTGTGTCATACAGGCATTCCCTACTGAGTAATAGTAGTAGACAACTGTATCATAAGTAACATACATACATAGATTCACGCTTGTCCCGGAGGGGTAGGCAGAGACTACGGATTTGCTACGATCATGACAGGCAGAGACTATACATTTGATACAATCCTGACACACTCCTCTCGCTTCATTCACTTTCATAACATTCCTCATACACGCTCACCGGTTTAAGGTGCTCTTAATCTGGCCTTCGTCTCCGATCTGATCCAGAAACGTTCGCCTAGGTTTTCCTCTTATTAACTTTCTTAGATGGTCTTTTCTTTCTACATGCTCAAACCAGCTAAACATACCCTTTTCTATTCTCGTCACTATATCCACTTTCATACCGCATCTCTCTTTAATCACACTATTCCTTATTCTATATTTATCATAAGTAAATTGTAATTTAATTAATTTAGTATTACTTATGTGTTATTTTATTACTATTTTTAATTCAATTAATAGCACTGTTTAATTATTTCGTATAGACTCAATTTGTGAAATTATTATTAAATTGTCAACCATACCTGTTATTGGATGATTACCAAATTAATATTATATGTCTTTGTAAAATGTAATTATTATGTAATGTGTGGTAATTATTTTGTTAGTGTGCTTAAAAATAAATTAATAAATATATTTTTTGTGTCTTTGTATGGTCAAATATATCGTATTCATATATTTTTCATTATTTAAATTATACCGGAAAGAAAGCTAAAATATATAGCATCAAAATAACAATTATTTACTCTTAATTGAAATTTGGTAGTCAGCGGTTTCATCACGTTGGAAAGATACGGCTTTATTAGTTGACCATCACGTGCTATTGTAGTAATGTCTCTAGATATGTAAGCGCGGATATACCCACGGTGTTAGCTGATATTCAATTATGATAGGTATATACAGACAGACCTTCAGCGAGTAAGCTATTCTCAAAAATTCCAGTAGCGCCTTATCAAACGTTTAAATACCTATTAGGATAAGCCTAACCTAACGCAGTTTATTGTAGTTCCGATATGATTACGACTTTTATCGATATTATCATTTTATGACGAGATGAAATATAGTAGGGAACTCCGTTTTAATCAATACCAGATATCAGTAGGATTAATTCCGTCATTTATTTATTTAAAAACTGACTACATCGTAAATTAATATTTACAAATGATTTATAATTTATTGCACCTGATGATTTTCTTTATTATCATATAAGTTAAATATGTATATATAGTGCGTAACAAATAGGTATATTTGTATTTATTTACTCGACAGTTTATTGTTTGAATGAGTTAAATGCTGAAAATGAAATAAAATATAGATCTAATCTACTGGAACATCATATAAACTACCTTATTGTATGCAGTTACATCTTGTTTACATTTAGTTGAGCCGTCTGCATGATTCTTCGTACGTAACAAGTGCTTAATAATTAAATAAAATGATAATAAATAATTTATGTAATACAATAGTATAATATAAAACCAAATCAAGAACTTCTGTATTAGATATTTATAATTAAATAAAGGACTCATTAAGCTTTATCAAGACTTCAGTTCTTATGTGGACATTCAGCATTGACAAGCATTAAAGGCAAGACTAATAATATTGTATCTTTTATATACAGTAAAATTAAGATATTATATTTCTATAAATCTTAACAAAAAAGAGTTAAAAAGCCCTTACATAGACGATATCAGGTAGATAAAATACAATATAAACAGTCATTTTACTATATTTTGTAAATAAGGAGCTAAGCTATTTCATCAATATTTAATTTCAAGTTTTCAATCATCTTAGACATATGAAAAATGTGCACATTTGTATATCCGTAAATATGGCTAAGTATAGCTCACCTACACGTACTTTTGCTCGCAATAAACGTCACTTTATACATTTTACAGGTTTTCTCGTGACGTCTTCATAGCTCACCTGAAGGATGCAAATAAATTTTATTACCGACCGTGTTCTATCATATCCATTACTATAACGTATGCGACAGAATTTAGAATATTATTACTATCTGATAGAGAGCTAAAAAAAATGTTAAAACGATATTCTGAGTTGTCTATTAGAAACTTATAGGTATGCAAATACCACTGTTTGTCGTATCGTCGCACTTGTATTTTCAAACAAGTTGAGTAGAGGAATATCATTATCTTGGTAGTAATCTTCGATCGTACTTCATAGTACCGAACCTATGACAATTTTTTTTTTATTATTGGAACGAAGTTCCTTATCGCGCGTTGTGAAAGACTAGACGGCAAAAATTCTTACGAAAAGTTGTCACGACACTTTTTGCTATAGTAAGCTATTGTAAGCTGTGCGGCGTGCGTAAGTAGTTACGCTATCTCGCTCGCACTGTTCATTCATGCGCCAGCAGATTACTTCATTATGGAAAAAACGCGTGACCTTGTGGCCAGCTGCGAGCTAACAGACTTCTTATTATTATGCACGCGCCATGTAGGGTGTGTATCTTTTATGGTTTTTTTTAGATTTTCGGAAATTTATAAATTAATTAATTTAAAAAAATTTATTACTATTCCTTCACTAATTAATCGAAAGGAACTTCGTTCCATCCGGGTGTCCCTTGACACCTCTCAAGTTTTTTTTTTATTTTGCTCTTCAAAATGACCACACTCCGCCACGTTGTCACTGTAAGAGCGTAAGCTAAGTGTATCGTCAGTATATAGCCCTGTATTGTAGAATAATAAGGCAGTCGCCCTAAGACGGTTAAACTAAGTACATTGTAACGTGTGAATATAAGGATGTGTTCAGATTGACTTGTTTCATTGAACACTCAGAGCCGTAATTAAAATTCTCCTAAAGGTGTACCTCCTACGAGATGTAGCCAGGACTGTCACTATGCAAATCCATACATACACTTGGTTCGGCTTACCAAAAACCTAATTTAAAATAATTATACATATATGGTACATGCTTTAGTATGAACCAAGTATTCATACTGACCTCACTACAGTATAAAGGATATGATATACCCATACCTATATATCATATATATTTATCCTTTAACATAATTAGCATAACATGTTTTAATAAGCACGTCTAATAATTGTTTAGTAGGAATTAACATAAATACCTCAAACATCTTGTGGTCCTTTTAACAAATTCTCATATTTTGTTAATGAAAATGATTTCAAACATTTTCATAAACCAAATAGGAAAATTGGCAATTTCTCTGTAGGAACATAACAAGCTTGATGTATAAAACAGGTGGGTTGTTTAACACAAAACATACCTTTTCTTTACGACTGCGATGAGAATTATGTGCTGAGTGTTCTTCGTTCCCCTTATTGCTCTGAAACAAACATAATTTTATGTCATTAGGAATTTCAGACGCTTTTAAGATGATTCAATAAAAATTATAAGATATACTTTGCGAAAACATTATTGGCGTTCTTTGGGTGGCTTATGTTTTGCAGTATGATGCCAATATGTAAATTGGAGATTTTAAGATTTACATACATAGTGCTGTTTTATATTTACATAAATATAATTTATTCATAACAATATGAAAGTACTTATTTTAACAGATTTTATCATACTGCATTTTATTCGAACAAATTTTTATTTATTTTTATTTATTAGTAGGCAAGTCAATAACTTTTTTACGTTATACATGGAATTATAGCAATGACATTAAATTCTTAAGCCAATTACAGAGTTTCACGACATTCGTATAGATATATAAAACTAGAAAAACAATTATGAAAAATACATCTTATGTACTAGTTAGTACATTTGCGATTTGTTTCCGATATGACTCCTTAGACAATTGAAATATATCAATGCTTTCAAATCAATACTCTGTTATGCATTCCGGTTATTTTTTAGGGTTGTCACGATGACAGACGAAAGACCAGTTTTTATACCTCAGCCCATACGTAGACGTAGAGTTATCAGTTATTTTATTATTATATTGATAGATGGGATTTTTAAAGCTGTTAATAATTGCTATTTAATCTGAAGTCTATACAAGATCGACTTAAAGTGCTTAAACATGCAAGGCATCTATTGTCACGTTCCATTTACTACAGCACAAGAAATAATTAAGCTTGCTCTTTTTAGAGACTTCACATTTTCCAGGTCCCGGTCTATGATGTCATATTAAACGCATCGCACAAATTGATAGTTTCCGTTGTTATTAAACATGAACTTGGCGATTTGCGTGCTCTTGACGACGATTCAGCGCCGACCATCACGTCAAAATATTGCAAAACTTATCTGTGTGATATCAGTAGAAGCTTAGTCAGGCATCGTGTGTATAGACATGAATTAGAAACAAAATAAAAGAAAGAAATTCATCTTTATGAAGTCGACGATAAATCTATGTGACTTATACAGGGTGGATTAAACAGTGAGGCTTTATTTCTAACTACATATAGTATGTACCACATACAATCTCTACACCAAATTTCAGTTCAATAGTAGCAGTAGTTTAGCCACAGGATAGACTTTTAGTTTTTGCTAAATGGCAACGGGTTGTATCTGCCCTAACAGCTGACCGAGAGTCTAAGCATACGTATACGTAAAATGTTGCCGCTCTTGCACTTTTATGAAGAGAGGGAACAAATCATAATAAACGTCCCGCTCTTATTCAATAAGAGTAAAAGAAAAGAAAATAGATCACTATGCACACTTGAAAGCGATTGGGCCTCGGTCATTAGCCCGACGGCTGGCGTCCACATTTGGAAAGACCATCGTACCTATTGTTTAGATCCGGGAATTACCGGATCCTAACGAGTTAAAATCTCCAAAAATTAAAAGAACTTTTTTAGTTTGCGACAGCGCAGCGCCCGAGCCGCTTGGATCTTTGGATTAAATAGTGTTTGTGTTTGGCTTTTTTAACTTTGTGACACACTGTTTGTTTTTTGTTTTTATTGTGATTACTTGATTAGACACGCTGATTGCAATAAAATGCCTCGCGTCACGTACACGTCGTCCGAATACACTGACATGATATTGATATACGGTGAATGTCACGGAAATGCCGCCCTAGCGCTGCGAACATACAGAGAAAGGTATGGAAACAGCCGTACATGTCCCAGCAATGCCCGCACTATAGTAAAGGCAGTACAAAGGACACGGGAAAATAAACCCATAGTGCCGCATCAAGAGGGAGTAGCTGCACAGCGGATACCCGCTGCACGAGCTGCAAGAACAAATCTTGGAGCATTTCGCCCGTAACCCTACAAGCCTTCATAGAGCCGCGCAACAATTCAGAGTAAGTCGTGGCACCGTGCATACGGTTTTAAAACGTAATAGGCGCAAACCTTACAAATTTAGAAAAGTCCAAGCCTTATTGAGCCGAGACTTGCCGGTTAGGAATAGTTATTGTCAGTGGCTGTTAAATTACGGTAGTATCGACGATAACTTCTTATCCAATATTGTGTGGACCGATGAGAGTACATTTACGCGCAACGGCATTTAGAACAGACAGAATCGTAGATATTGGAGTGAAGAAAACCCACACATGTTTCGGGAGTCCGAACATCAATACCGCTTTCCACTGAACGTGTGGGCGGGCATGCATAAAAATCATGTCATCGACCCTATTTTTACACACGGCACCCTTAACGCGACAAAGTTTTTGGACATATTAAATGATCCCGTTAGTGAGTACGTAGATAAACTGTCCGTAGCCGAATATCGGCGGTTGTGGTACCAGCTAGACGGCGCGCCTCCACATTCAGTGGTGTCTTCCAGGGCGCGACTCACAGAAATGTTTGGACAGATTCGGCCCCGTACGATGGCCCCCCCGATCTCCGGACCTAACGCCTATGGACTTCTTTTTGTGGGGGTACGTGAAAGGTGAAGTGTACGCCACGGATGTAAATACAATAGACGAACTTAGAAATAGAATAATTGTAGCATTCAATAAATTAAAAAGCTTGGTAGCGGACAATAACTTCATTGTAAGACTACAAAATAATATCTTACGTCGATATCAGTTGTGTGTAAATGAGAATGGTGGACATATTGACAATTTAAAGATTTGAGGTGATTTGTGTAGTTAGTAATAATTATGTAGGTACTAAATATTGTGTTCTCTTTGACTAAAAATTGTGTTTTCCCCGTAAAACTGTATTAGCTACGTACACACTTGAAACATCTGTGGCTCCGCCGCCCGCCATCGGCAAAATGAAAGACAACAGAATGCGACGGCGACGTTGCCGTTTTGTTATGCAAGTGACCGCAGGTTAGTGTAAATGTTTATAAATGGTGTTTGCGTATTAAATTGTTTTAATTTGTTTGAAAAAAGTGATTTTCTATTTTTATCTTTATCGAGTTTTTAACCGTTTTGAATTAACACTGAGCCCATATGGAATACTCTGTCCATTTTAATGCCCATCGGTCATAGACACCTTGTATAACATTACGCAGCTTATCGTATAGTCAATATAATTTTCTTTCAATGCTCTGTTAAGCGGTTCAAGTACTATTTTACTTATATAAAAACGATATACATTTGACATAGGACACATTAGTAATAGTTGTTCAGTGACTTACATTTTAAGAGCAATTTTACCTTCCTTTTATACTTCTCCAATGATGTCAAATCGTATGGAAATCTTATTGGACTAGCAACATCATTTGTAAGGACTGAAGGCATCCTTTAAACCCACCGTAGTGAATGTAATTCGCTTTGTACATCTCTATATTAAGCGAGGATCAAGGTAATCTCTAAAACTTAATACTACGATTCCCCTTTGAGTTGAATGACTTAAAGATTTTAAGAGCTTTTTATACAAAAAAGTTGTCAATCAGTATATATATAGCCCGTCTCATGGCAAGCCTATAATGATTTTAATATTATGGGTATCGATAGGGCAAAAGCATTTAAGACGGGACGAGACGAAAGGAATGAAAGAGGTAGGTCTGAGAGTCTAGAGAACTAAGAAAATAAATAAAAGCAATGCAGAAAATTGATAGATTATGTAATCTATACTAATATTATAAAGCTGAAGAGTTTGTTTGTTTGCTTGAACGCGCTTATCTCAGGAACTACTGGTGCGAATTGAAAAGTTTTTTAGTGTTGGTTAGCCCTTTTATTGAGGAAGGCTATAGGCTATATAACATCATGCTACGACCATTAGGAGCGGAGCAGTGATGAAAAATGTTGACAGACGAAATTGTGCGGGTCAGCTAGTAAGTTATAAGACTAATGGCCACTGCTACAACTAACAAGTAAAAGTTATCCGAAAGATAAATCGCATGCTGTCTCACTCATGTTAGGTTAAAGAAGAGAGATGGCGAGACTTTTATCTTATAGATAAATGCTATCTGGAGGTGGTAGTACAAGCCCGTCGTTTATTTTGTTACCTTAAGCACAGATAATATAATACTATACTAGTACAGATACTCAATCCCATACAAAAATCTTGGACACGCCTAACTCTGGCTATTCTACTTGCTATTTTGGTACCTATCTTTTTACACTAGATGGCAGCACAAAACTAGCGCCACTGCTGCTATCTACCCATAACAAGTACACAAGTTCCGAATCCTATTTGATAACAGCTCATAAGAGATGGCATTGTGACAGTAAAATAGGTACTTGACTGTTTACCACGGATAGAACATATTTATACGAGCCGATGCAAAATGTGCGCAACCTTGAAAATAAAAGTTATCTACCTATAGTGCTGTGTGCCGAAATGCGTACGATCACACTTTGATGATTCTCATTTACTCGGTCGGATTTTTGTGAATATATCGTGTTGCTAACAAAATTTGACCTTGTATATATTTTTTCATATAATTTTAATGAATGCGTTTTAAAAAGTAATAATAAAACAATATATTTCATTATGTATGCGATTGTGATTGATGTTCGGGTACTTTTAAAATAACTCATTGGCGTATAAAATTTTACTTTGGCAGTTAGTTATCTATATTTCACTATAATTGTAAATATAAAATAACATAAAATATGCGCAGATGCAGATTTTTGAAAACAACTGTGCAATGCTTAGTAGTTTAGTCTCTGTTGAAATTTACTGAGTTATGGCTATTTATAAAATACATCACATAGATTATTTTGAATTTAACTATCGAAAAATAAATATAATAAACAGCACTTTTTTTTAATAGACTCATACAGTTACTCATTTGCCGTATAACAGACTCAACACAAAAAATCTGTTGAACATAATTTATTTTCTGTGTGAGAATCGAACCCATATATACTCCGCACGTCGATAAGTACCCGGTTAAAAGCGATTTAAACCACTACGCCATACTTGAAATCAAATCACACGCCCGCGCGAGTATCGCCTGGCGGCGGCGTTCGGTTTATTCCGGTTAGCTTCGTGAATTTTCGTCTATAAATCGTGTATGAGCGCTGCCGGTAGCCGCGGCGTCGAGTAGCGCGACTGCCTGCCGCGTCGATTCTCAATAGAGTCAAAGCTTGATTGTCAACTGAAGTTTTCTTACCCTGCCCACCCCCGCGCCCGCACCAGCGCGTGCGATGAGTGTATCCTCTTCCAAAAGATTTCGTTTTGTTGTTGTAGGAGACATAAACTAAGACATTATTAGGCTATAAAGAAAAGATCTATTCATCGATCTTAAAGATTCCCTAAATTACGACTTGCCTTATTAATAAATATTTGTTAGATTTATGGTAACCAAAAGGCAGGTTAAATAAGTAATACTTTATTTTCAGATCATGTACTTTTTTTACCTAAGATAGTAAACATACTCTATTTGTTCAAAATAAGGGTGGCAACCCTAATCACAACTGTGTCTAACTAGCTTTCAGGCCCTTTGAAACAGATTTAGTCATGTTGCGTCTAGTGATCAAATAATACTATAAATTGCGTAAAAACCAAACTAACAAAGCGGTATAAACAAACAACAGTCTTTAATTTTATAGAATAATTATTAAGATAGATTACTTAATATTTACCTAACTATTTTTAGTAAAATGTTGCTATGATTTACTACATAAAACTCCATTTCTATCGGCATGTCTATCGTAAGTTTGTAATTCAATTCAGAATAAGTAGGTAGCACAGAGATAATGATTATTATAACGCCGACTAGTCCGACGACTGCGCTATATCTACTGCCGCACAAGCAAATGAAATTTGACAATAGAAGTTACGAGAACCGACCAGATGTTTAAATACCTATAATGCCATGTAGTACAACAAAACGTTTTGTTTAATACATTGACATTTGTTAAGCATATATATTATTTCTTATTAATTAATATCAGTAGGTAATAAACAAATATTGAAGTAAACCAAAAGAAGGGTATGAAATAAAAACACAATGTTTTTGTAGACTTGTATAAACATATAAAAGAGCCATCTAGCGTCTCATCTAGCCCTATAGGTAAAATAAAAAGATAGGTAGATTACCTGTGTGATGTAAAAGATACTGATATATCGATATCTTTAAATCATAAAATAAATGCGTTTACCTTGATGCTCGTTAATTAAATATGTACAATGCTTATTTATAATAACATTTAAGGTCAATGTTCTTCCAATAAAGCATTTTGATTGATCTTAATATTAACATTGGAACTCATAGTGCCATCTATGATCTATTTTTGGAACTGTTTACTTTTTGTTCTAATTGGTACCCCATGCCTTAAGTAACAAAATAAACGAATTGTGATTGCAGTTAGATTATGGGTCATAATATTGAGTAAAGTATAAGTTGAAATTAGATTGAGCTTAATTTTTTTTAAATGATTAGATCTATTTTCTGTATTGGGTAATAAACGACTATTGTCACTGTGGTCGTGGTTTAGAATCAAGCAAAACACAAAGACATGGAGTCAGAAATTGAGCACAGTAAATATGGCCTTGCGCACTTGCCTTTATATTCAATACACCAGATATACGCGTGGCATTATTTATGGATTCCTAACTAATATTATAAATGCGAATGTGAGTTTGTTTCTTTCGCTTTTGCACCTTAACTACCGTAAAATGGTCATACTTTGCTCCAAAATTTGCTCCAAATTCAGGAAATTATGAATATTTTTTAAACTATTAATTATAAAATATACTCAGAAGTATTTATATAAAGAAGAACATTTTATCTACCACATTTTTCTTGGTAAATCAACATTATAAAGTATTTTATTAGATATATAAAACAATGATTACGGATCAAAGTTACTCATTGACATGGGTATCTTTGCTTCTAGATACAATTGTCAACCAATCTCAACTGTGAAAATATTTGGAGCAAATTTACGCTTTCCTAATTGTATATTCCATAATAACATATTATGCGATAAAACATATTGGAGCATAATTACCCATAGGGGAGCAAAGTAAGACGGGGTGCGTGTCAGAAAACCTCCCCGTGGTGCACCCTGGGCACCAGCAACAATGCTTTTCATTGTTGCTGGTGGCTAATATTCTGACAACCGGTGCCATTTGTCGCGTTTGGCACCGGAGGCGGGGGGATGGACGTGAGTCCCATCCCCAAGCCGGAGGCCCTATCCTTGGGCCCGGCTCTCCCAGTACCGCTCTGTTTTAGAGTGGACATGGGAGAGCCCCTTTGACGGGTTCGGCGTGCACTCACCCTGCCGCTGAACAGACAACGGGGTCTCTTCTCGTCACTCTGACGATTCTTTCCCCCTCTTTATCCCCCTTTTGTTTTGTCCCCTGTTTTGGTTTTGTTCCCCCTTTTTGGTTCTGCGTCCAAATTTGTTTCTTGTCCCCTTTTCCTTCTGCCCCGTTTTGTTTTTGTTCTTGTTGTCCCCCCCTTTCTTCTGACTTTTGTCCCCGTTGTCACCGTCTGGCGCATATCGTAACCCCGTATTGTGCAGTGTCGTGGATCACGTCTCGCGGCTGCTGACGGGAGCGAGGGTCTTGGCTTCACCGCCCGGACTGCGAGGGAGTGGCCCTCTATAAAAACCACCCCGAATCTCAAGTTGCTGCCGCACGGCGAGGAGATGCATGGCTGATGGGTAGTTCAGTCACTAGTGCGGCCCCTTCAGGGTACCTGCCGTCCCCCTGAAGTATTAGGCTTGCCCGGGTATCGGGATCTCTGCCCGGGTCGACGTATATTTCTCCCATACTCGTGGGTATTATTATGGAAAACTCAATGAAATCAATTTTAAAAAAGAAGTTGGAGGTAGTAAAGAGTCGGTCGCGCACGCCCAGTTCTGCGCGTTCCGAAGCGGAGGAGCAGTCCGTGCAGTCAGAGCAGGACAGTGACGTCGTGGAGCTAACTTCGCAGGCTACTCCGGAGAAGGCTACCCGCAAACGCTCGCGGTCTGCGCAGCTCTCGGAGGAGTCGGAAGGCTCGAGTGAGGATGCGGTGTCGGCGGCGAAAGTGCCGACAACACGACGTGGACGCGGTCGTCCGCCCACCCACGGTAGGTACGTGGGTCTGGGACAGGCAAAGGCCGAACTTGCCGCCGCGTTAAGGAAGGCTGAAGATGAGGAGCGCACGTCTGAGGAGGACACCCTCATTGCTGCGGCGGCCCGGCGAGTCGCTGAGGGGCGTAAGCAGCCGGTGGTGGAGCCAGAAGCCGAGGATCTGCCGGTGTCCCGGCTGAAGACCCGGCTTAGTGACGCCCTTGAGGCGATCCGTCTGGTTTCCAGGAAATCGAAGGGTCTGAAGGGCACGTGCCAAAAGACCCTTAAAGAGTCGATTGAGGCCATTCGGGACATTGCAGAGGTCGTCTTCAGCCGAACAGCCAACGAGGAGGTGCAGAAGCTGCTGGCCGAAAACGCTCGATTGGCACAGGAAGTTGCAGAACTTAAGCGACGCCAGGAGGATATCGAGAAGCGGCAAGACCAGAACACTAGCAAGAAGGAATCGGACCTTGTGGCTCTCGTCCGTCGGGAGCTCGGAGAGTACCGCTCCAAACTCTCCGTCATGGAGGGCCGGCTGTTGCGCCCTCCTCTGGCAGCGGACAGACTTAGAGAGTCTGTCCCGCCTTCTCCCCCGATGCCTGTGCCGCAGACATCCTACGCGGCCAAAGTAAGGGCCCCGCGGCCACCAGCAGTTATTCCAGCGGCCGCCACAGACGTTCCTGCCAGCCAGAAGGGTAAGAAAAGACGGCAGGCTAAGCGCGCAACTGCAGCTGCCGAACGCCCTGCCGCTCCCAGGGTACAACCCGCTGCTGCTGCGCGCAAAGCCGACGACTGGGAGGTCGTCGGCCAAAAGAAAGCGGCAGCCAAGCAGAAAAAGAAGGCGGCCAAGAAGGCCAGGCAGGCGGCCAAAAAGGCGGCAAGGAAGCTCCAGGCCCCTCGCTCTACTGCGGTGGTCATAACACTGCAGCCGGCGGCCATCGAGCGAGGGACCACCTATGCGGAGCTCCTAAAGAAGGCGCGGACGGCGATCGACCCCGGCAAGCTAGGAATAACGGCGGGCTTGAGGTGCCGGACAACCCAGACCGGTGCCCGCCTTATCGAAGTGCCGGGAGTCGCAAGCGGCGACCAGGCGGACCGCCTGGCGGAAAGTCTCCGCCAGGTTCTGAATACAGAAGAGGTCCGCGTCTCCAGGCCCCAAAAGCGCATCGATTTGCGCATAACGGGCCTGGATGACTCTGTAAATATAGAAGAGGTCGTCGCGGCCGTCGCCAAGACCGGAGGGTGCCCTGCGGAACAGATCAAGTGCGGTGAAATTAAGCAGGGCCGCTCCGGAATGGGGACGGCCATTATTAGCTGTCCCGTCGCCGCCGCCAAGAAACTGGCCGATGGCCGGCGTCTTTTGGTGGGGTGGGTGTCGGCGCAAATTAAAGCGCTGGAGCCCAGGATCGCCCGGTGCTACCGCTGCCTATCCAGCGGCCACGTGGGTGTCACGTGCCCCTCACGGGTTGACTGCAGTGGCCGCTGTTTCCGTTGCGGTCAGCCCGGTCACGTGGCCGCAACGTGTGGGTCCACGCCGCACTGTGTTCTGTGTGCGGCGGTGGGCAAACCAGCGGAGCACCGGGCGGGTGCCAAGGGGTGCGCCGCCACCCAGAAGAAGCTACCACCAAGGCCACCTGCCTCTTCGTCGGCGACGTCGAAGGTCGCCGCTCCCGCGGCTGGAGGGGCGGAGGCTAGTATGGAGACGTAATGCCTCCACGCCTCCGTCTCCTCCAGGCTAATATAAACCACTGCGCCAGGGCTCAGGACCTTCTCCTCCAGAGCATGGCGCAGTGGTCAATTCATGTCGCCATCGTAGCCGAGCCCTACTTCGTCCCTCCCAGGGCTGACTGGGTAGGGGACCTCGATGGCTCGGTTGCGTTAATTTCGCCGGCCGCCGCCGGCGCCCCGTCCTTCGAGAACATCGTCCGAGGACGGGGCTGCGTCGCAGCACTCGTAGGAGAAGCGGTTGTGGTGGGCGGTTACTTCTCACCCAACCGACCTCTCGCCGACTTCGAGGAGTATCTCCTCGAACTGAACGTCGTCGTCGCTCGAAGCCACCCTCGGCCCGTGCTCGTCGTCGGGGATCTTAATGCCAAATCCTCGGCTTGGGGTTCCGCGGCCACGGACGCGAGGGGTGAATTGCTTGAGGAGTGGGCCGTAGAAAACGGCCTGCTAGTCCTCAATCGTGGGTCAGTGCACACGTGCGTGCGTCAGCGGGGCGGCTCCGTCATCGATGTTTCTTTCGCTAGCCCCGCACTAGCACGCCGTGTCCAAGGCTGGCGCGTCGTTGAGGGGGTGGAGACGTTGTCGGACCATCGGTATATACGGTTCGACGTCTCCGCCCAGACCTCCGACCCCCCAGCCCCAAGAGCCCCGATTGGGGGCGGTCCGCGTTGGGCTTTAAAGAAGCTGAATCGGGAGGTCCTCCTGGAAGCCTCCATCGTTCAGGCCTGGGTGCCAGCACCGGCCAGGCCTGACAATATCGAGATGGAGGCTGAGTGGTTCCGGGAGGCCATAACGCAAGCTTGCGATGCGGCGATGCCAAGAGTGCCTACAAATTTTCCAGCTAGGCGCCGGGTGTATTGGTGGTCGGCACATATTGCCGACCTTCGCCACTCCTGTGTGGTGGCCAGACGCCAGTACATCCGGCTTCGTAGGAGGCGTCGCCGCCCTCCCGATTATGACGCCAGGGAGGCGGAATTGTACGAGGCCTACAGAGCGGCCAAAACTACATTGAAGGTAGCCATCAAGCGGGCCAAAGATCTGGCCCGCCAAGAGCTGCTGGGGACTCTGGACCATAATCCCTGGGGGCGTCCATACCTATTGGTAAGGGGCAAGCTTCGCCCCTGGGCGCCCCCATTGTCCCAGAGTCTCCGGCCACAGCTGGTGGAGGAGGTGGTGGCCGCTCTGTTCCCTTCACGGGCGGAGCACACTCCTCCGTCGATGGTTCCGCCTTCCATGGTGTCCAGCGCGGACTTTGACGACGACGTGGTTCCCGAAGTGACCCAGGTAGAGTTGCGAGCGGCGGTGTCGAGACTTCGCTCGAAAAACACCGCCCCAGGGCCCGACGGCATTCCAGGTCGTGCATTGGCCCTGGTCCTCGAGGAGCTCGCGCCCCGACTGAAGGGGCTCCTCAGCGAGTGTCTGGTGCAGGGCCAGTTTCCGCGCCAGTGGAAGGTGGGGAGACTGGTCCTGATCAGGAAGGAGGGGCGCCCGGCGGACTCTCCGTCCGCCTACCGGCCCATTGTGTTGCTGGACGAGGTGGCTAAACTCTTCGAGTTTATTATCGCGGAGCGCCTCGTCCAGCGTCTGTCCACGGTGGGCCCCGATTTGGCGGAAAACCAATATGGTTTCCGCCGCGGGCGCTCCACCATTGACGCTGTCCAGCGTGTGAGGAGCCTGGCGGAGGATGCGGTGTCCCGGGGCGAGGTCGTCTTCGCGGTGTCTTTGGACATCGCGAATGCCTTTAATACCTTGCCCTGGAGTTGCATTAGGGAGGCACTCGTTTTCCATCGAGTGCCGACCTACCTCCGCCGCATAGTCGGGGCATATTTATCGGAGAGGGTAGTCGTCTACCCGGGTCACGACGGTTGGAGTCGGCGAGAGATGTCGTGCGGTGTTCCACAGGGATCGGTTCTGGGTCCACTCCTGTGGAACATCGGCTACGACTGGGTGCTGCGAGGTGCGCTCCTCCGTGGCGTCGGCGTCATTTGTTACGCCGACGACACGCTTGTCACGGCGAGGGGTAAGTCGCACCGGGCGGCGGCCATACTGGCGACCGCTGGGGTCGCACAAGTCGTTGGTCGTATCCGGCGGTTGGGCCTCGAGGTGGCCCTGTCGAAATCCGAGGCTGTATGTTTTCACGGCCCTCGGAAACGGCCACCTCCAGGGGCCCATATCATGGTGGGAGGGGTCCGCATCGGCGTCGAGCCAACCCTTAAGTATTTGGGTCTCCTGCTCGACAGCCGATGGGACTTTACAGCCCATTTCCGTCGTTTGGCCCCCATTCTTCGGGGCGCTGCAGGTGCGCTCGCGCGCCTGCTGCCCAACCTTGGGGGGCCAAACACCTCCTGCCGGAGGCTCTACGAGGGGGTCGTGCGGTCCATGGCCCTATATGGGGCCCCAGTTTGGGGCGACAACCTGGCGGCCCGAAACATTTCGGCGCTACGTGCACCACAGCGCGCCATGGCCGTCAGGTTGATTAGAGGATACCGCACGATCTCGTTCGAGGCTGCGAGCCTCCTCGCCGGATCGATGCCATGGGACCTGGAAGCGGCGCTCCTGGCGTCGCTCTACCGTTGGCGCCAGGAGGCGCTAGCTCGGGGCGAAGGACCGGGTCTTGCCGCAATCAAGGCGGCGAGGTCCGAGCTCCGCCAGGTCCTAGTGGCCAATTGGAAGGAACGACTTGTGCACCCCAGTGCCGGGCACGCCACGATCGTGGCGGTAAGTCCCGTTTTTGAGGAGTGGCTGGAGAGGCGGCATGGCGCCCTCACCTTTCGGCTGACACAGGTTCTAACTGGCCACGGTTGTTTTGGCCAGTTCCTGTGTCGTATACGCCGGCAAGAGACGCCCGGTTGTCACCACTGCGGCGACTGCCGCGACGTTGTTGAGGACACGGCGCTGCACACTTTGGCGGTTTGCCCCGCCTGGGCATCGCAGCGCCGTGATTTGATCGCGGCAGTCGGATCGGTTGCCCTCTCGCTCCCGGCCGTAGTTCAGTCTATGGTCCGGAGTGAGAGGTCATGGAACGCCGTCGCCTCCTTTTGCGAGGAAGTGATTTCCATCAAGGAGGCGGCGGAGCGGGAGAGGGAGCGTTTAAACCCTCTCCCCAACCGCAGAGCCGGGCGCCGGAGGGCGCGCGATGACCTCCAGCCACCCTGAGGTTTGACCTGGGGGTGGCGGGCTTTGTGGGCCTGCCCGCCATCCGTTCAGCACCAGGTCCGAGAGGCGGCGTGCGTGTTCCCACGCGCGCCTCTGTGTCGAGTCCGTCTCCCCTCTAGGGGAGACAGTAGGGTTTTATATGACGTAGTGCCTATTTTGGGTAGGTCTTTCGTGTAGTGGCCTGCCGTTTCATACGGCGGGCCGTAACCTTGGCGGGGTCGCGACCGCATGCGAAAGCGATTCGCGCGGCCCCGTCGATAGTGGTTGTGTCGAGGAACACCGTGGTAGGTTTAGTCGGTATCCCGGGAGGTACATTATATTCTCAACATCTTTCTTTACCCCGGCGAGTCCGACATAATCCCTCCGCCCGCCCCCGCGGAGGGATATGCGTCATAGCATTCCCCCACGTAAAAAAAAAAAAAAAAAAAAAAAAAAAAAAAAAAAAAAAAAAAAGCAAAGTAAGACCATTTTACTGTACTCAACCGATCATCATAAAATTTCGCATACTCGGTGTCAAGGTAACAGAAAAGGATATACAGGGTGTCCAAGAACCTGGCGTCCAACTGGATTCCCACGATGCCCCAAGTTCTAACAGTACTCAGAAAAATATTTTAAAAAATCCACCCCATGTACTTACAGAATTATACTGATTTCAAAAAAAAAGGGGAAATGAGCACCCTGTGACATACTTTTGAATGCTGTGACTGCTAATGCTGATAATTTCGATATTTCTTGGAGGTTTTGTAATCTAGGGTATTGCTGTGTCTAAATAGAATGTAAAAATAAAGTACTTATTGTACCATTTTAAAATAAAATATTATTTTAACTAAAGGTGATATGGAAAACTATTGAATTTCGCAACTTTGACCGACTGTAGTGTAAAAAAAATGTACCAAAATAGTATGGCAAGTGACGTCAAATTTTGACGCGTTTATTCCTCTTTTTAAAAAGGTATAATACTTACACATTAATTTGAAAAAAAAAATTTTGATAATATTTTTACTCAACAACCCAATTTTTACGAAGTGCCTACCTACTAACGGTAACTGTCGGACCCTTTCTTATCTTAGAAACTGTTATGTTACTACTATTATTTACTTCGGTTCCAAGAGTGAGCAAGAAGGAAATACACACAGGTAGATGGGTTCCCAGTAGAATAAAAGCAAAGAATGTTAGTTTAAAGATATTTTATTACAATAAATGTTCAAAATGTTGACCACCCGCGGCAATACAAGCTCTCACTCTCCTTAAAAAGGACCGCTTTATGTTTCGCGAGTAACTTTTTTGACGTATCACCTGCACTGCTTGTGTTATCTTCTCACGAAGGTCAGCGATGTCATTAATGGGCTTCGCATAAACGAGCTACTTCATAGTTCCCCAGAAAAAAAAATCCAGCGGATTTAAGTCAGGTGAGCGGGCTGGCCACGGGATTGTTCCTGATCGCCCAATCCACCTGTTCGGGTATTGCTCGTCCAAAAACTCTCTAACGGATACGCGAAAATGTGCTGGACAGCCGTCGTGTTGGAACCACATATCTGGTGGGGTCTCTTCTAGTAAGTTTGGCAAATCATTTTGAAGAAAATTTAAATATGATTCGCCAGTCAAATTCTCGGGCATCTCAAATGGACCAATAATATTCCCACAGAGAATACCGGTCCACATGTTCACTTTGAACCGGTACTGGGATCTATCTTCTCGCATCAAGTGCGGATTTTCCACATGCCACTCGTGCAAGTTGTGTAGGTTCATGTAGCCATCCTTCTTAAATGTAGATTCATCTGACCACAAAATTTTGTCGATAAAGTTTTCGTCTTCTCGATGTTTTTGCAGGATTGTTTCACAAAACGCGACTCGGCTCGGATAGTCTCGAGGTAAAAGACTTTGCACTCGCTGTACGTGGTACGGATGATATTCTTCTTTTTGGAGAATACTGTGTGCTGTGCTCTTCGGTATCCCCGTATCAGCTTCTATTCCTCGCACAGAGATGCTTGGATTTGCCGACACCGCCTCTAAAACTTCATCGCGTATGAAGTCATTTACGGGTCGTCCTTCACCAGCTACTTGATTGGGGAACCGCCCGTCACATAGTGATCTGTGCACATTAATGAAAACTCGATGGTCGGGATATCGCGTAGCCCTCGGATACCTTTCTCTGTAAAGTCTCGCTGCAGCTCGTCCATTACCTCTACATTCTCCATAAATGTAGTGCATATTTGCGTATTCTTGCGGAGTGTAGGTCGCCATGGTAGCACACACAAAACACAAACTGTCCAAACACAGGCAAAGGTCGTCGTAAAGAGTTCGTTTCAAAGTCCAGAGCACAAAGAGTAATCGAGTCCAATAAACAAAGCTTTAAATCGTAGTACGTGATCAATGGTAACAATAAGAGAGAGGTGCGTAGTAACGGCAGGAGGCAGTGACGCGTACTGACCGTACTGTTATCCTAAATAGCACGATCCCAGATAGCGTCACTATCTATCTCACTCGCACCTCTAACCTTTTTCTCCCTCACTCTTACCTGAATAATGGGGTACCATAAAGAAGAACCAGCAAATCGCAAAGATAGTTTCTGTCTTGCTCCCTCCTGTTGTAATAACGAATCACTATGGTGAGATGCATGCACATACCGTCCCTTACGGTCTAACCTGTTTTTTGAGAGGCCTGTTGTTATTTTTATGAGCATACAACAGTAATTCTTTAGAGGTTAGATTCAATTCGTCGTAAATTTTTCTTTCTAAGAATTCTGTAAGACATCGTAAAAATTGGGTTGTTGAGTAAAAATATTATCAAAATTTTTTTTTTTCAAATTAATGTGTAAGTATTATACCTTTTTAAAAAGAGGAATAAACGCGTCAAAATTTGACGTCACTTGCCATACTATTTTGGTACATTTTTTTTACACTACAGTCGGTCAAAGTTGCGAAATTCAATAGTTTTCCATATCACCTTTAGTTAAAATAATATTTTATTTTAAAATGGTACAATAAGTACTTTATTTTTACATTCTATTTAGACACAGCAATACCTTAGATTACAAAACCTCCAAGAAATATCGAAATTATCAGCATTAGCAGTCACAGCATTCAAAAGTATGTCACAGGGTGCTCATTTCCCCTTTTTTTTTGAAATCAGTATAATTCTGTAAGTACATGGGGTGGATTTTTTAAAATATTTTTCTGAGTACTGTTAGAACTTGGGGCATCGTGGGAATCCAGTTGGACGCCAGGTTCTTGGACACCCTGTATATCTTTTATTCAGAAAGAATTACTGTTATTAACCTAACTTTACCTACATTTACGCGAGCAGAGCCGCGGGCAAAATATAGTAAATAATAATAATAACACAATTTTTACTAGGAAAGGGTAAGGAGGCAAATACATACATCCCGATTACAGAAATCATTAAATGAAATGTTCTGTAAAGGAAAGGTTTTCCCCAATTCTAACTGCTCCAGGTTAAGGAGATTTGGTTGAGCCCCTCTTTTAGATGTTTGAATTATAATAATTAAGACTGTTAATGAGCTGTTATTTTGTGTTAATTAATGGCTCAGTGGAAGGCGAAAGTACCTACTTATTTATCTTTGAAGGCTTATTACAGTCCAAGTAAACATTGTAAACGGGAAAAGGCATCTTCTTAAATAAATTTCTTATGACAGTGACCGTTATTAAAATATTCAGTCCCTTATATACATTTTGTAAATAAAAGAAATACAAACATCGTTTATCAGGATCGAATTTAATTTTACATGTTCTTAATTATTGACTTCTTATTTATTACTATTCTGTTATTGGAAATGACTTATTATTTAATTATTTTTTATATTTATTTTACGGATTTGATTATAATAAATCTCACTTCATTGTTAAGAGACGCTTAATTGACATGTTAATTATTATATTAGATCCAGCATATTTTAAAATTCTTACTAAGCACATACATTTGTACATGTAGAGACAAAAAATATCTGTAACACCTGATTGTACACATGTTGAGTCAAATAAATTTATCTTTATCTTTACATATATCGTCTCACAGTTATGGTAATAGCAAGGCTATAGTGTCTATCAAGCAGAATTCCAGACTCCTTCCTGCTACTAAGAATTGACGTACAGAAAAACAGAATAACACTTTGTCCGAATCGGAATTGGAACCCGAAACCTCGGCGAAGAAACGGCAATAAACTCGCTTCGTATAACGTACATTCAATAATATATCATTTAAATGTAGAAAACATAAACTTTTCTTTTGTTTTTTATATAAAAACGAAGTTAATGATAAATTATCCTCATTCTTGTTTCTGCCTAGAGCTGGTTTAATCAATTTCTCTAAAATTGATCATTTGAAAAATGCCTGTTGGACTTGAAGTCTTGCGTGCTAGAATAGTGTTATTGCGTGAAGATATTCTACAAGGCAAATCGCAGCCAGAGTCTCCGTGTCTCAAACCTGCGTCTCTAGTACCCTGCAGAGGTACTGGAGCATGAGCAACCTGGCTGATCGACTTCGCAGTGGCCGCTGTGGTGGCTGTCCATAGCGATGTTCAGAAACGCTACATCACTTTTTTAGATGTGTGTAGGCCAAACAACTGGCAAAATGTTTGTGTAAAACAACACTGCCTATGACTTCGTGGATCGAGAGTTGAGGCTGAGTATGTATGCATATTGAATCAAGATGAAAGACATGACGTCAAAATGTTATGCCAAGAAAGACATATGAACATTCTTGTGCTTGTATCTATGTAACATTTAATTACCAACGTTTTTAGCTGTATAATAAACACATTATTAAATTGTTACCCTCTGAAATTCATAATTACCCTCCGAGAGGTTCCACACGCCTACCACACTCTCAAAGTGCCCATAATTAATCAAGTTTTTACTTATCTTACAGCATATTCCTTCATATTTAGCTACTATCTTTTGCTAGCGGTTTCGCTCGCGTAAAAGTTGATTAGGTTATGTTAGTAACGGATTTTTAAAAATAAATTGTAACCTACGCACTTTATAATATTAGTATAGACTAGTATAGAATTGTAGATGAGTTAAAATGTAGTTGTCGCCATTTCACGTTAAACATTCGCCATTTTGTTCGCTCGTCTATTTGTACATTATGGAATTTAAGTTAGAAAGTTAGACGAAAGTTGTGCGGTTCGGTAATGGTTTAAATTAATGCAATTTAAATGGCTGAACACTAATGTAAATAGTTAGAGCAAGTTAAACAAAAGTTGACAGCGGTACAGAAAAGGACGATTGTACATAATTATATATGAGTGTCAAGTAAACTTCAAGGCTATTAGTTCAAATGCAAAGGGTTAGATATTTTTGCTAGTATTACTAATTAGTATTTGCCTGCAACGTGGTTCGCGTGAACTTGGGCTTGTAACTCTCATTCGTGTATCATACGGGTAATGATCTACGTAATTGAAATTTATTATTTATTTATAAATTGTATTCGCATGTTTGTAAAAAATATATTATATACATAAAATAAACTTTATTGTTATTTATTTAAGAAGATACTTCTTAGTCGGGCATTCTTGTCAGAGTTGTCGTGGCTATCATTGATGGACAGGGTTGCGGCGCACTGACGTCATTTGCCGCACGTCAAGCGATGTCCCTCCACCCCGGGCGGCTACTGGCATTGCGAGTTATTTAGTATAGACACTTATAAAGGGCATTTAAATGTTAGTATAGTTAAAAGTATCTTGAATATAGAAATTTATATTTTTTCATTTGGTTTCCTGCGTGACATAGTTGTTAATCCAAGTTTAAAACTTGCATCCCGTTTTTAAAAGATATATATATCATGTCAGTTTCTGATTGTCTGTTACACTCTTAAATACCTTTACACAAATTGAATTTCTACTAAGGCCGCTTATGTTGTAAATAAAGAGCCTATTTCATTAGCCCGCAGCCGGGCTATTGACGTCACACGTGAAGGCTACAACTAAATGAGTACTCGAGCCTTCGAGCTGCCTTTATTGAGCTCACTTGATTTGTGACGTGTTAAAGTGTGAGGTACTTTTTCTAAACGTTATTATGTGGTTTTTTTATACTATTGCGATATTACGTCAGACAGTAAGCTGTTATAGCCTTAGGCTTGTTTGAGCTACATGTCCTATTTGGTAAATAAATATTAACGATGATACAGAGATACCTATCTCTATATGTTGTCTTTCTTCTTTTAATCATCACTATTTATAAAAACGAAATGAATGAATAGTTTTATAACCAAATAAGCCAAGTAGGTACTTAAGACAAAAAAGACCATGGGTGTTTTCTTCTTCTCATTGGTTTTTTGCTGAACGTAGCTACAGGTAAATGTAAATGTAAATTCATAGTCTAATATAGCAAGCGTAACCTTGACGTTCATAAGTGTTACTATGTGACCTAAATGAATAACTATATTTTACTTGATTTAATTTGATTTGTCACATGTCACAACCAACTAATCTTTTAACTACACTGGTAGTGAAAAAGACCAAATCGCACTTAATCATAGCATATGGTTCTTGACTTTGATATGTGCGATGTCGAAAAAAGTTTCAGAGCAGATTGTGCTGCCGGGTCTCTCGTTTGATACAAAATCGGTGCTATACAAGTAACATGCTATATAAGTAATTGCAGTTGATATAATCAGTAGAATATTAGATTTATTGAATTGATTCAATGGAAGAGCCCCCACTGCCTATAATTCGATGACGAGGGTTTCGTCCAGTAAGAGTTTCGAGGCTCACGTACGGTAGGAACGTGACCCTCCGTCCTTAGTCCCCATTCCTTATTTCATACATTTCATTTCATCTTTAATTTCTTCTCATTATGGCCAGGTTAAGAGCACCTTAAACCGGCGAGCGTGTATGAGGAATGTTATGAAAGTGAATGAAGCCAGAGAAGTGTGTCAGGATCGTAGCAAATGGAAATCCGTAGTCTCTGCCTACCCCTCTGGGAAACAGGCGTGAATTTATGTATGTATGTATGTATTATGGCTTTAGGCTAGGAACTCAAGTTATGACTAGTAATGGTAGGCATATGCTTGTTGGCTATCTTTTTTGTCTTAGCTCATATTTCCTTTCGTCGTCGCATTTTAACTGTCGAAGCAGGCGTATAATTACAATTGATACACGTTACGTTGAAATTGATGATGTACGATCAGTTTTTGCAGGTGTAATTTTAATGTAATGTCTTACACTTACGGAATTATTAATACAGACCAAAGACCCAGCCTCACATGCATTGGATATCGCACATAAAAATATTGACTATGGCTAAAAATTTCCTCTGGGAATATTAAATAGGCATATATGCTGACGTTTCTACCTCTTAGCATAAGGAAAAATTAAATAAAACTTATCCTTTAAATGTTGCCTTACTAGATATAGTACTATGTAGCTCCTTCCAATTTTATGTCTAGTAGATCATACGATCAAAAGATGGCTTATTAATTTTGGTCCCAAATTCATAAAACGATTGATAAGTAAAATCACGGGCAGAAGTTAGTTCAAAATAAACAAAGCTTCTAAGGAAGCTTTGTTATCAACTTACACAGTTAACAGCTTATAATATCAACGAGATTAACACCCTTAACAAAGCATTTTCAAAGTAAATTGATTAGTCGAATCAATTTAAAAGCAATAATTCAAACAAGTTTGTCCTTTGGGGAAAGTTTCAATGTCCGAACCATAGCGGGGGCGTGCAAACTTATTAAGTGCTGCAATATAAATTGATTTTACCAATTACTTCCGTTTTGAATTTACATATAAATCAAGTTAATTTATACGTAATGCTATCTTTTACAAATTATACCGCATCATGCGATGTTTCGAACAACATATCGATCGATGTTGAACAGTGACATAATTGCGATAACTGTTATAAATAAAAACAAAGAATAAAAGCTAGCAAAAAAGAAAAATAGTATACCTTTTTTTAATAGCAGCTATAGCCTAGTAGAACTTGGTTAGACTGCCACGCATAGGTCTTGAGTTCGAAAGTTATGAGCGTATTAGTTAGTTCATTATCGCTCGCTTTAACATACGCAGGAAAACATCGTGAGATAACCTGCGTGTCTGAGAGTTTTCCACATTGTTCTCTAAAATATGTGAAGTCTTCTAACCCGCACTAACCACCTTGGTGGAGAATGGCCGAACCTTCCTCACATTGAGAAGAGGCCTGTGCCCAACAGTGAGACATATATTTATAGAGCAGATATTAAAAGTTTTTTTAAGTTAAGTTTACTATATTGTTTGTTAAGATGTAAATAAGACTAGAAAGAAACTATAAACTTATTATAATGCAACAACACTCAAATATATTTTAGAGTAAGTGTGTATAATATGTGAACCTATATTTTTTGTATCGGAACTCGTTGACGAATGCCATAGTAAACTACGTTAAGAAATCCGACTCGGTAGATTCAACGTCGAAAAATAGGTCACTGAAGGAATCCCAAGTCATGTTCAGGTTGCAATTCAATATCAACATCTGTACTACTTCTACTTTCAATAGATACTAGTCTATAAACGGTGAGTACTTGTATGAAATACTGAATACATTTTAATTGACTTTTGACCTCTGAAAAACCGATTCCTTTGGTAAAGTACCTGAGTAAATAATCGTTTCACGAGTCATAATCTCGGTTCGTATAGCGCTGTATGAAATGGCCTCTATTATGCTCATTCATGCTATGGAAACACTAGAAATAAAAACCTACAAACTATTGCGTCTAAGATAATATGAATGGGAAAGTAATTAATATTGAAATGACGGCAAAACAGATAAATGGAAAAAGAATACATACTGCGTAGAGAAGTCCATCGAATCGGCTTATCGTTAAGTCGATGATCACAAAAACACAGACTGAGATCGCATAAAATATTAAATTAACAAACATCGAAATAGTTTTGTCTGCACCGATGGTGAACTGTAACAAGTGGTCGTCTTGCCACAGCCATTGCACCGACTGTTGTGGGTTTGAACCCCACACGGAACCAATATTTGTGTAGTCAATTATTTGTTCCTGGTCTGGGTGATTTTGCTTCCATTATTTGAATTTTTGTCAAATCTCCGTGACACAGGAATTATTTCTAGAGCAGGAGTAGTGAAGATAAAGGAAAAAAGAAGGTTTAGTTGAACTAAATTATTTGTTACTACTTTTGTATGAGGCTTCGCTCGCTTAAATATAGGTTAAGTTAGGTTAGTAACAGTACTTTTTCTGAATGAAAGGTACCCTATGTTTTTTGTTTCTCCGACAACGTGTATGCAAAATTTCATGATGATCGATCGAATAGTTAAGGCGTGAAAGCGAGAAAAACAAACGAACTCACATTCGCATTTATAATACTAGCTGCCGTGGGAATATCGGGATACAAAGCCTATGTGTTTATCCAGGTCTCCAGCTATCTACATACCAAGATTCATCGCAATCAGTTCAGTAGTTTTTCTTGAAAGAGTAACAAACATCCATCAATCCATTCATCCATTCAGTATTACGTAGGATTCGCAAATGAACGTAAAGGCTTTACTCTAGTGCAGACAACTATTTGAATGGCACAATTTAAGCGAGGTCTTCACTTCATCCAACCCTGTTGATGATAGCACGCATTCCTAACATAAGCACATTCTATTGAACCATTAAACTAAATTTCACGTTATTACGCTGCATACCTGGATTGTATATAGTATTTATTAAGTTCTCTTAGCAAGCTTGCTTGTAGTAGTGTAGTGTGTTGATAGGAGTTAAAAATATCCTCAAGTCAAGATATCGTACGATATTTCAACATAAGAAACTATTGACTTACGACAGATAAGTCCGGCGCTGTCAACACTTTTCTATTGCAATTAGAAGGGAGACGGATGGTTTTCTTTTCGCAATAAATATTTTGTTATGTTAGTGCATTATAATTTTATATCAGTCTGAGGGGTTTTGGTAGGGATAAAAATGATATTCTTAGACTTAGGTGTGACTTAGGTGACTTGTGATGAATTATTATTGTTTTTAGCATATAATGTAATTTAATTTGACCCGTTAAACTATTGAGTCATATCGGCACACTGGCGGCTAGACACAATAAGTTTTCAATTATATCCGGCATTCCAACAATCGACAGGTTATACTTAACCTGTCGATTGTTGGAATGCCAGTTTTCATACCGATTTTAGCTACTATATTAAAGGTGGAAAAGATTGATACAATATATATTATCACGAAATACTATATTTTTTAACGAAAGGCATTTCTCGTTCTATCTATCTAAATTCCATAAATGTAAGGCATAAATTGCTTTATTCGATCAAATTGCAGTTCTAAGCGCGTTAGAGCATAACTCAGAGCGATCAATTTCAATATTTTACAATTGATGGCTTTATGTGAATTGAAAATACCTGGCCGTGATCAGAATTCCATTAGAGCTGAATTTGATGAAATTTCAATCCCAGTACAACAAAATGTTTGTGGGTGCTCAAATATGCTTATTGATTTATAAAATGATTAGTAAATCAACCTGAATTTATATCTATTATAATATATGTATAGTGAGATACTATTATATAGCTTTGGTCTTAGTACCCGCTTAGAGAGTGGCAGGAAATTTCGTACTGATACCTATTCAAGTGTAAAGTTGCCATATGTTCTGTCAAATTATATGTGGATAAAGAACAATTAAGCTACCTTTTCTACTATAGTCAATACTAGGCCAGTTACTTAAAAACGTCGATTCGATATTTATTTTTATAAAATAGTAGTTCTTGCCCTTGGCTTCTCTCTCTGGAGACAGTACTGTTTTCTGGATGAGAGGTACTTCCTTTTATGTACCCCTGACAACATATTGTATGCAAAATTTCATGATGATCGGTTGACTCGTTCAGGCGTGCAAGCTGAACAAACAAACAAACTCACATTCATATCTATAGTATTAGCTAGGATTGACATGATGGTGATACCAACAATTTACTTTTTAGTTCTTATTATTGTTTTATCACAGTGCAGCAGTGCACTAATGTAGTATTCGTACGTATCCAACTAACAGTTTCTACTAAGAATTCTAAGCTTAAGGCGGCTTATATACTACAGTTACAAAAAAGCTCTTCAGTTTAGTTGCATTCAGGTACAGCAGTGCTTATTGCATCAAATGTGAAAAAAGCAATCACATAATATTATATTTTTGAATAAAATATGCCAGAAATCAAGATTGTAACAGAATTGCACGGACTAATGTTATTAATAAAATAGTAATATGTTAGTTGCAGTATTTTAGCAGTTAAAACAAGGAAGATAAACGCTTTTAAATGACTAACCACTCATACAAAATCTTCTGCGTGGTTACGTCGCTTAATTTCACAACCTGAGAATTTGCGCGAACTCGTTACTATATTTTACGTCACTGTTTCAGACGTATTTACTAAGAAACCTACGTTGAAAATTTATTGTATGATACGCAGAATTTTGTTAAGTAAAAGATATATAGGCTATATACAGGGTGATTTTGAAATCGTGTAATTCCTTTTAACCACGCATTCTACTGGTGATATAGAATAACCCTGACCATATTTTTTCTTAATTAGAGTAATGGTTTCGGCAAAATTAGAGTACAGATTTTTTCATGAAATGATTTCATATAGTCATATTTTAACCACCTGACACAATCTTAATATTTTTTTAATTTAAAAATAATAACATAACAATAACTGATGTCGTAAATAATAAGGGGCAATAAAAAGGACCGCCCGTTATTATTTACGACATTAATTATTAATATGATTTTTTATTTTAATTAGTAAAAAATTAAAATTGCCTCGGTTGGTTAACATATGACTATCTGGCACCATTTCACGAAAAAAACGGAATAATAATTTTTCAAAAAAAATAAATCTAATTAAATAAAAATATGGTCAGGGTTATTCTATATCACCAGTAGAATGCGTGGTTAAAAGGAATTACACGATTTCAAAATCACCCTGTAGATAGCTCAGTGGGGAGACCAACAGACTGCAATGCAGAGGGTCTCGGGTTCGAACCCACGTCGCGCACCTCCGACTTTCAGAAGTTATATGATTTTTCGAAATTATGTGCATATTGATTGACAATTATCACCTGCTCCGTGCCTCGGAGAGCACGTTAAGTCGTCGGTCCCGGCGGCCATGAACAGCTATGGCAGTCGGTATTGGAAAGTCAGTGCCTTATAATATTCTGACACTGGTCTAGCCTTAGGGTATCGTTAGCCTTCGGGTTGCGGAGGTCAGGTGGCAGTCGCTCCGTGTAAAAACTGATATCCAGTCAAATCCGGTTAGACTAGAAAAGCCGATCACAAGTGACTTGGGAATAATAAAGGCTAGGGAGAAGAAGGAGAAGGCAAGCCTATAAATCTAAAAGATCTATTCAGAATGAATATTTACAATAGCATAGACATATCCCATTCCTTTTAGGCGCCAAGCCACCTACCGCTTGCATGTAGCGACGTGGTTGCATGCATTTGAATAGGTTCAACCAAGCAGATTGCGTGTGGCTTTTGTTATAATTGAAAAAAAAAAAGCTTTTATATTAGTAGGTAGCGTTTTTAAATTCATATTTGATGCGCTGGTGCATTTTAAACTAGATTTACCTAGTTTAAAATGCTGAAAACGCTTTTTTTTATCCAAATTAATAATAATAATAACTTTATTTCATAAATGTTTGAAAATACATATACAATAATATTCATAACTGGTCCAGAGAAACACAGTTTGTATCGATGGCACCTGTGCTAGTGAAATTCACTGTATTACAGGTGTCAGCGCCTTCCATTTCATATGTGTACAGTTAAAGAAGTTGACAAACTAACAAAAATAAGCATTATTGTAAATAAATGTTTATAAATATTTTTACCAACAGCGCTTGTTATAATTTTATGATACAATTCGTGTGTGCGCATGTGTGTGTTGTGTGTGTGTTTATGTGTGTGTTTGTGTGTGCGCGCGCGCGCGTGTGTGTGTGTGTGTGTGTGTGTGTGCGTATGTGTGCATGTGAAAATATGATTATGGAGAATGAATGAATGAAGAGATATGTATGTTATGACTTATGATGGTGTATTCAAAAGGTTTTCCGTCTGTCCATAGTCCAACGTTTTTAGCCAAGTTGTTAACGCTAATTTGAATCTACTTCTTGTTAGGGGATGTATGTAAATTACTTTATTAATACGGTTGTACAGAATAGAACTAAGAACGTAGAAACTTCGTCTAGCAAGAGATGTTCTGTGAGTAGCGATAACGCAAATGCGGTCCTTTCTGCGTTTGCTATTGCGATTTAAGGGTACTTCTGCATGTTTACGGAGTGTCACCTGGAGCACAAAAAGCTGTCTCACAGTGAGTACTGAACATTCTTGATACAGTGATGTTGTTGGATATCTGAATGGTTTCCGTAGTAAAACTTTGAGGACAGCTCTTTGTGCCCTTTCCACTTTAATCATATATGTAGAACAGGCACTGCCCCATGTGGAGATGCAATAACAAAGCACTGATTGTACAAGAGCAAAGTACACAAGTTTTAATGTGTTTAAGTCAGCTGAGGATCTTAACTTTTTTACGACATACATCAACTTTCTAGTGCGAGACGATATAGTTTCAATATGCTTATCCCAGCGAAGATAGGAGTCTATATGCACGCCAAGATACTTGATACTAGACGTGTGTACCAAGGGTAAGCAGGCACAAGTATGCTCATTTAGCTGGGTACAAGTGTGTCCCTTTATTTGAAGACCACTGTGCGGTTGGGAGGAAGCGTTGCAGGAGAAGGTAACATATTTAGTTTTTTCAATGTTCAGTGTGAGAAGACTGGTAGCTAGCCAAGACATTACTGTAGAGAGAGCTTTATTTGCGTGACTGTAGGCTTGCATCCAGTTTTTTCCATGGACGATTAATACTGTATCGTCAGCATAGGTGATTATTTTGCAATGTGGTATAGGCAAACGACTGAGGTTATTTACGTACAAAATAAAAAGTGTCGGGCCCAATACGCTCCCCTGGGGCACGCCATATGTAAGTGTTTCTTCGTCACTAATATGCTGACCAATCTTCACACACTGAGTACGTTCACTTAAGTAGCTCCTGAACACCTCCAGAACAGTTCCTCTTATACCTATGGATTCCAGCCTGTCTAGAAGCATAGGAACAGATACACTATCGAAAGCCTTTGAGAGATCTAAGAATATAGCTAAACTTTTAGTTTTCCTCTCTATCAACTTAATAACTGAGTCCGTTAGCTCGATAACAGCATCCTCTGTGGATTTTCCTTTAACGAACCCATATTGGTTGTCAGAGATGAGATCGTAGTTATCGAGGTAGCCTATAAGTCTTCTGTTAATGCACTTCTCAAAGACTTTCGACACCGTGGTTAGAACAGAGATAGGTCTGTAATTGACAACTTGTTCTCTGTCCCCATTCTTGAAGACAGGATGGACAATTGCCCTTTTAAATACCGAAGGGAAAGTGCCTGTCGATAAAGAAACATTGAAAATATGTTTTAAGGGTGGAATTAGGTACTGACGAGTTGATTTTAAAAGGGCTGCTGAAATATTGTCCCATCCCATTGCACAATTGTCTTTTAAACTTAAGATTGTAGCTTCTAGTTCCGACTCAGTAATATCCCACATAGCCATGGAATTACCAGCATTATTTTTAGATGGCACCGTACAAAATACTGAACTTGACTGACAACGCTTATTCTTTTGTATATTAGAGGCTAATGTTTTGCCAATGTTTGAAAAGTACCGGTTAACAATATTTGTAGATTCCTTAGGGTCACTGTGTAAGTTGAGAAGTTCGTTCGAAGGTGAATTTTGTTCACGCGTATTGGTGATAGTCTTAATGATATCCCACGATGCCTTTGAATTACCCCTAGCCGCTTCAAGTTGCTTCTTATTATAATTATTTTTGATTTCTTTTAATAAGTTATTGCAAAAATTGCGATATCGTTTATAAGTCGTTTGAATTATTATATTGTCCGGACATTCATTGAATTTTTGATGTATATCCAAATTAGTATAAGCTGTTTATAAATGAAGGTCTTAATATCTAAGACTGCTCGCTGTGTTTAATGTAATATATAGTTATTGAGATTTTACTATCAAATATAAATTGTTTCGATGTCTCTTTGAACTAACGGTGCAATTAAAGTAAAATATATGCATTCCAGTAAGAAGCTAAACATTTTCCTTGTATTCATAATTTTTTCCATTTTCCAAGCATTCATAACGTAGTATAATTATTTCCAAAACATTGATAACGCATTATATGGTTTATCCAGGAACATCACATTTATATTCAATATAGGAAAGGGTCGTTTATATGAATATATTTATGCCTTTCGTAATGTTGTTTCCCTGTGAACATGGCTGCTGAAAAGCAACCGAAACGTCGCGTCGGAATAAGAGTAAAATTAAATCTAAATAGTTTTTATAATTTAAATAGCTTAAATAGAAGTAAACAGTAACTAGTAAAAGTGTTTAACAATAGTTTTTTAAAGTTTCAAAATTATGTAATAATAGTGTATTATAATAAATAAGTGATAAAATCCGTATAAAGTTGTTTAATTTAAATATGCCTTTCGTGGCAAAATTGCATTTACACCGATTGATTCGGGGATTCGAATAGTAATCGATTTCAGTATATAGGACTTTAATATCGATCTCTCTGGATCGAATCGTATAGATAAATGCTTTTAATTCGATAAATTACGAGTTCAAGTTAACAGCAACAAAAACCTCGTTACACTCGTGTAAAATGCGATCCTACATCTTTTCACGTTGAACATACTGAACGTGATACATAAAACTCGCTAGACTTTTGGCACGAAATATTTACATAACAATGTTTTTGATGGGATTGAAGTTACGGAACACGAGTGTGGGAAAATATCCAATTGTACGCAGTATAATATCGCTGAAAGGTTGGTGGTAACAGGCAGCAAATAGGTGTATATTTAGATACATATTATATGTACAGTCTGTAATATTCCATGGATATCTTAAGGTCTAAAATTCTGTGAACTCTCGAATTAGAATGAATATGAACGAAGTAGATGGCAATGTTTTCAGAAATATATATTAAGTATCGACGGTACACTTCTAGTCAAATGTAATCTTTACCTAACTCCTTTTTTATTTTTAAATAAGTAATGTAATAACATTGAATGATTCAAAAATTGTTTACAGTAAATTTAACAAAATTGAGTTATTAAGAAATATACTTTATTTTGTATTTTTTACTACTTAACAGTTCTGGTATCGATTTCCGTTAGATGGTGTCTAATAATGGGTTATACCATTTTAGTTTTGATATGGGTATGCATTTTCGCAGCTCACTGTCCATCGCAAGTCCTGTCGTTTCTTTTACATGGTGAAAAGATAACGTATATTTTCCTTGCGTTTGCTTATACCACACTTTAGTTTGCATACATTAATAAATACATACGAATGTAATTTCATATGTAAATCGCCGGTGTATATCTATATATATTCATGCGATGGCAACTCTACAAAAAAGTTGTGCTTCGCCGCCAGTACCAGTCATAAAGACTGAAACGGACATTCTAGTTATCTTATTGACGGCAGGAATGCGACTGAAAGTTCTTTAGACGCGATATTCTGCATGCAAATGTACTTCTTTAGTAAGACTGCTCTAGATTTAAATGGGGATATCGGTTTCCTTTCCATTAAAGATTTTGTGTTTAATAATTTGTGCATGATAGAAACTCATTACTTATCATAGCAGTACATATTATCGATAATATTATAATATATTAAACTTGCATGTTATTTATATATATTTATATACATATATATATATATATATATATATATATATATATATATATATATATATATATATATATATATATATATATATATATATATATATATATATATATATATATATATATAATAAAAAATAATAAAAATAAAAATGATTTATTACCAAAAACTTATACAATGAATACGCAGTGTCCGTTGGCCCCACACTAGGCAAGCCTGTCCTGTGGGAACCTACAACGATTACAGATATATGCTTATTTTGTTGCTCGGACAAATTTATACTAAACATTGCTTAACAACTATGTTAGTAATATATTTAATAATATGTAATGTATAATAATATATAGTATAATGTCTATCTAATTTTACAAAAAGGACAGTGTTGATAGTGATTTGCATAAATAAAGAACCGGTAAACGATACCATAAGATATCCTAACTGCAGCTCGCCTCTCGAATTAATTGCGCAAGACCTGTTTCTACAGAGACAATAAGATATTAAAACTATACCTATAATAATAGCCATAGGTATGTACTCGCTGACGTCGGGCTCAAAAGCTTGAAACAAAATTTATTCTCGTGATTTTACATACGTACCAGAAAAAAGCGATTTCCAGAATAACCTATCATATATACCTCGGCAATAAGCGCTAGTAAATAAAAAAAACTGAAAAAGAAAGATGGATAAATCCACTTATGCGATGTTCCAGGCACTTGCAATGTGCGTTAATATTTAAAAGGAATTCCGAAAGTGTCACTAACTGTCAGCATTAATTTTTCATATCAACAGCTGTGCTAAAAGGTTTTTTCACTTTATTCTAGCAACGGGTAAAAGTGATGAGATTTTTGCTCTGGAAATAAATGTCTGATGCTTTTTGTAAGATTTTCATTCGTTAACTGGCATAACGAGGTGATGGAACCCTGAGATAGGTAATTTGATATTTAACAATTAAACTTCTTTTATTATCTACGCATAAATAGGGCTACCTAATAACTATATATTTGCTTTTGTGTATCTATGCCGTGCCTGTGTTGTATTTGTTTTATAGAACTAAATTAAATTGAATGCTTCAAAAGGATCCGTATCAAAATAGTAGATCTATATCCATCTGGTGCGACTTATTTTTATTAAGTTGCGCGATGGTTTTTAGCAATGTTTGTAGAAACGTATTTTAGTCATTATAAGACTTTAATGATTTTTATAACCACGCAAGAAGATGTAATTAAATACACATTAATATCTTTTAGGAATAATAATTAAAATAGCAGCAACTGTTAGAACTATGATTGTAGTACACATTGCACTTTCAGAGTAAATACATAGTCATTATTAGTTCTTTCTATATTTTTTTTTTCAAAAAAATGTCGTAGTCAAGTGTCACACTAGGAATAAATCCTGTACCGCAGGAAGCTTTACAAACATTCAAACAACAGACACAAAGACACGGAACAACTATTTGAGGTTCACACATTTTTTGTCCCGTGTGGGAATCAAACCTACAACACCCAGCACAGTAGCAATTGCGAAGCGATCACTTAAACCATTTTGCCATCCGTGCAGTAAGTCTTTTATAAAGTTTAATTTAGTTATTACACGTTTACTATCTTAAAGTATAATGCTATAAGCGATTCATATAAAAGACAATATGAATCGCATTACATTATGGCGGAGATGATGGCAAGTGACATCAATGCAGTGGCGCGTTGTCAAATATGTCCTACTAAAGTCTGTTTAAGTTCTAGAATGCGAATAACTTTTACCTTTAAATCTATATTTTTGATTACCTTTTGAAACAAATGGGCCAACATAAAATAGGAATGAGCTATGAAAATAACTAGGCTAAGTTTAGTTAACACTCGAGGACGATTTTCATGAAAAAAAGTTTTATATCTATACTATACTAGCACTTTGTATATTGTAAATGGTAAAGTTCATACTATAACTTACAGCATACATTTGGCACTTACTGACATAACTTAAATTCAACATATGTAGTAGTAATAAAATTTTAAATCACCACATGATAACTTAAGCCAATAAACGTGCATAGAATACGTTGGTTTCATGTTCGCTTTAGAACAATATTAAAATGAATATTCGATCCGAAACTTCATATACATAATAATGTAAGTATATGCCACGCTTTTATATTTCAGAAGCGGTAGACAGAGCTGTATGACGATTCCATTTCGGCCAACTTCAATTTTTATTTTGAATTTTTATGCTGCTACTGGAATTTTCCTAATAGAATTAATAGAATTAAAAGCGTCTTACTGTCGAAGATATTTGAAATCACACAACTTATTGAAAATAACTCTAGATGTACCTTCTGTATCTGATGTTATGCGCCGTCGTACAAAAATGTAAGGAAATAGGATGTTCCAAGTAAATGCCGAGATATAATATATTTTCCGTTTTTCCGGTGCGTTTAGGCGCTTGTCGTCGACAGTTATGACTTTATATAATGTTCATTCGCATAACAGAGCAAACAGATTTGTGCTAAGCTTTTAATGTTAATTCAGTAATCCGGGTATTAGATTTGATTTGTTTGAATAGTTTTAGTTTATCCTGGTAATGAATTACTGATAGACTTGGAAAAATAAATCTTATAATGTTTGTTTTTATTAGTATATAGATTTAGTAGGAATCAAGCTAAGATGATCTTATTGGGACAGATTCCGCACTAGAAACAATTTTTGCGCCAATATTACAAACTTCTAAATAATATGTATATTTTAAGACCTTAATGTATTCTTTGTTAGTAATAAAACAAAGAAGAGAGAATGCACAGATTCGGAACAAATATTTAAATAATTAAATCTGTTTCGGGGTGACAAGGGTCGCCGATTTTATTTTATTTATCTAAATAGATACAAAATAATTAATTAAAACCATTGTGAAATAAAAACTTAAATTTATTAAAGACTTTTACAAACTCCTTTGCCACAGTATACATTTTTTTAGCCTGCATTGTAGTAAGTAGGTATAATAAATGAGTATTACTGTTTATCTTACTTACTTTCAATCTCCTTTCTAACTCACCCAATCTAATTTCACTGAAACTTTTAATAAATTGGTTTACTTGCCTCAATAGTCTAAAACAATTGCTGTAAAATACTGTGGTCACTTTTATCTCTTTTCCATTAATAGGTACCATATTCCTAACTTACTTGTTTTACAAGGTTTCATTAGAGATCTCTCTAATAGATATCCGTTTCTTCTTGCATCAGCTGTTGAACAGTCAGCACTAGAGTTTTCTACATGGTGGTGTGATTAGCACTAAACATAGGTATAGTGTATAAATAATATGTTATAAATGTAGTAAGCAGCGATAGCTCAGTAGGGAGACCAACAGACTGCAAATGAGGGTCTCGGGTTCGAACCCACGTCGCGCACCTCTGACTTTCGGAAGTTATATGACTTTCCAAAATTATGTGCGTATTGATTGACAATTATCGCCTGCTGCGTGCCTCGGAGAGCTCGTTAAGCCGTCGGTCCCGGCTGCCATGAACATCTATGGGAGTCGTTATTGGGAAGTCAGTGCCCTATAATATCCTGACATCTCAACCTTGGTATCGTTAGCCTTCGGGTTGCGGAGGTCAGGTGGCAGCCGCTCCGTGTAAAAACTGACATCCAGTCAAATCCGGTTAGACTAGAAAAGCCGACCCCAAGTGACTTGGGAATAATAAAGGCTAGGGAGAAGACGTTATATATGTCAACCTTGTATATAAACTGTCCCTCTGCTGAACACGGGACGCCTGTCAATTTAAAATATAGTTAATGTTTGATGCTAATAGTTCAAGGCAATTATTTCCTTCATTTATTTACATATATATGTAGTTATATCCCCTTTACTTATAAAAGAACTTCCCATTAGAATGACTAATGCATCTATTTAAGTACCCTTTAAAACATCTCTTTTCAGAATGGACCACTAAAGCCAGTATGGGTCGTAACAAAATTGTCCTCAACAGGAATTGAATTGGGGCCTTTATTCGTACTCAAGTTCTAAAAGGGATAATACACTAGCGACGTTAATGGGATTCTTGTGTGACGAGGTGTGGGGAATACACAATATTGAGAGAGAACACATAAAAAGCCTTTTTATTTCCACATATTGACACAGATACTCGGGAAACATATTTATACAGTAGCTGTGATGTGAAGCAAAACATAGGAATGATTTTAATAGGATTTGCTACATGACGACATTTATGATAAACTTCGGATTTGATTACCGAACTAAGCTTTTGTCAAAAAAGTTATAATAGCAACACGTAGTCTGGAATGGTGCCAGATACTCAACAATGGACTCATTTTTTTATACAGAATCTAATCATAGCTTACTTGACTGTTTGGGAACAGGCAACCGTGATGCGATGAAATATTATGACCTATTTGATGGCAAATAATTTAATCAAATTATGAGTAATATAGTTCTTATTTTAAAAATATTAATCTTTTGAAATTAAAAAATTGTGGCTGCGTATTGTTCAAAGAAACGTTCAAAATATAAATAGCATTCGATTTAAAAACATACCAAGGTTAGCTCGGCAGGCACAGACAACAGGCTCATTATTCTATCAGCGGTAATCGTTGCGAATTAAAACCAACTTAGCGGCAATAAGCAATAATCAATTGTCCAGCTGCGTAGAAGATTTACGAATTGAATTGGAAATGATACTGACAAGATATTCATACTAAATAAACTTAAATTACCACTGACTGACTTAGAGAAATAGAAGTCACACAATCGTGACCCCAGTCATCGGTGACCCCCAATGGTCCTAAGGCGCTTAATTTTTGGCTTCGGGAGTTTTTAAGGTCCCTGAAGCCGAATCAAAAATTAGTTTTTGATTCCTTCCCCCCTGGCTGTACACTCCCCTCGCAACCACCCGAAATAATAGTTGTTATTATAAACTGCAAATTGGAATCTATATCAACGCACTAAAAATATAGCATTTCTTGTGATACATAATTCTTACTAATATATATTTTACGTAAATAAATCACGAAGATTGATGTCGTTTACCGCGCCCAATTGTAGGCTCCATACGGCTACTGAGAATTTCCTAACAGAAGTTTTTCGATAATACTTTACCCGCGATCGGTTGTGTACCATTTGTCGTTCCGCTTATGCTATTATGGTCTATTTAAAAAAGTTGTCCGTGCGGACACAATACAATTCATCTGAAATCATTTACGTGGATTACACTATAAACCATATCTCTGGTTTTACTAAACGGTGTCAGTTGAAACGTAGTAGTACTTAGTTTGCAGGTTGAGCCTCAAACTAGCGAACTTGTAAATTCAAAATCTGTTCAGCGTATTTTCAACAGACAGATAGCAACTCAAACTTAGAATGTTTAATTGGTTTTAAAGCCATTGTTTTAAGTGCAGGCTACTCTAGGTTTGCCCGTGTAACGACTCAGTTTAATACCGTTTTGAAGTGATATAGATACATATATTGACTGCATGGCTACGGTGGTTGTGGTGATCACTTCGCTACTGCCACTGCCCAGTACTGGGGATCAAACCCACAACAGTAGTGGGTCGAATTCCTACAAGAGAAAAAAACATGTGGAGCAGTCTTTGGGGACTGCCGATAGAAGTGAAAACAAAGTAACTAGCGTGCGGTGACGATGACGCGAGTTCCATGATTTTTGTTCACCCAAAAAGTGCTCAACACGCCTAAAGAAGTTTTCACTTCAAAAATTGTGTGATATACAAATAGTTGAAGTCCGGGTGTCATTTGTGTCCGATGTTAGAATGTCAGAAAAGTAAATAATAATCCTCCAAAATAGTCGCTGTGCAGAATTTGTCTTTAAAAACATCAATACGAATAAAACAAATTAAAAGAACATGATGACAACTAAACTTAACTAATTAATAATCCTATCACAATACATTAATACAATACACAATTTATTTTCTATTTAGAGATCGAAACACAACAGGCTACAACATAACATAATATAAAAAGAACTAGCATATATATGAGAATAAAGTGCTTCTTTTCATGACGTACATTAAACTTGCAAACCATTTGCCATTACGCCCACAGGCAGTTCCTAATCTACACTCGAATTAAAACGCCGAATAAAAAGAAAAATCTGGCGACATGGAGGCGTCTTGAAATGTTTTATTCAATTTCATTATACATATTTATTAATAGGGTGCCGTGACTGTTGTCAGACTAGACGATGATGATGACAATGGATAGAAGGATAATAGGAGAGATGTTTAGTGATTTTTTAAATATTGGATCAATCAGAATTCAAAGCATTTTATTAAAATACTTGCTTTTGCTCGCGGCTTTGCTCGCGTAAATCTAGAATAGGTTATGTTACTAACAGTACTTTAAAAAAAAGTACTACATAAACTACTCAAACTTCCAAAAAAAGCTTTCTAATGGTAAAAGAATTTTTCCAAACGGCTAATTAGTTTTTGAGTTAAGCTCTTAAGAACAAGAAAGAAATAAAGAATCTAATCTGTCCTGTTTATTATATTATACTAGCTTTTGCTGGTGGCTTCGCTCGCGTAAAATATAGCCTATGCTACTCGGTGATAATATAGCTTTCTAATGGTAAAATAATTTTTACAATGAGCTAAGTAGTTTTTGAGTTAAACCCTTACACACAAACAAACAAAAAATCAAATCTTTCATCTTTATTATATTAGTATAGATATATCGGTTTTTGGTTGACATGTTTGCAAGTATTACGGCGAAACTACACAAGTTTAATTTTTGCGGTTGAGTGCAGTGTAGCTTCGGTCCAATAATTAACCGTGGGTAGAGTTACGGTTATGGGACGTGTGCTACGTTTTAATACAAGTGGAGCGAACTGTTTTGGTACCACACTAATAGATATTGTTGTATTTTTTTATTGATACCATTAATACGGATTCAAAGTATGCTGTTACTATAACTGTGTTTTTACATTAGTATTAATAATCAGTAAGATGCTTACATTTATAATTATAATAATCTTTATTGTAGCCATCAATAACACTTTTACATAGAAGCACTGTCTCCTGAACTAAGTTATTAACCTGTATCTCAGGAGACAGTTCCTTCCCACATTACATGTTAACTTATAATGTTATATTTACAGATGCAGAAGATTAGAAAGAGAGAAAAAAAAATGTATACAAAATAAAAAGGTTGCAAAGGTTTTAGATATAACAATGATAATTAAATTTTTATTTACGGCTGATTTGTCATTGTTGTTTTGCGTGTGTTTGTGTGTCTTACACACTTGTGTGTGTTTGGGTGTGTATGTGTGTCTATGTGTGAGTGCGAGTGTGCGTGAGTGTGTTACGTTGTAAACTTTGTTTCTAGTGAATTTGTTTAAAACATGGTTAAATAAATTGATTTGCGACAAGACATTCTACTTCGTCGTAGTCAATTGATTTAAGGTAACTTAACAGATACTTACTGTACATATGGTTATTCACTTTATGTGTATCTCTGTCACTTATTTTATTATATATACGGGGTGCATTATAGTCATAGTGCCGTTGTGCGAAGCTGGATTTGGTGGGTAGTACTGGACATCGAAATCGTCTTTTGAGGGTTTTTGGTGAGGGATTGAAATACGGTGGTACCTACGCAATGCTTGAAATATGTATAGTTTTCGAACAGTTAAAACTTCAGTAACTCTATATACTTCAGTTGTTGGGTGTCGAAATGGTAGAAATGACATAACTTTTAAAACTGCACGTTGTGCGCGTTCTAGCTCGATCATTATTGTTTTTGCTGCGCCACCCCAGGAAGAAATACAATAGTTAACAAGACACTCACAGAGGGCTTTATATGTTTGTATTAGAAGTTTGAGAGATGCAACGTCTCTTAGTTGTTTAAATATATAGATGCTCTTTCGTAGTCTACTACTCAACTTAGAGATATGTTGATCCCAGCGTAAATTATCATCCACTGTTACTCCTAAATATTTTACGAAAGTAGCTCTTGTCAGAAAGTCGCATCGACAGTTATTACGGCGCTGATAATTCTGGTTGCAGGGAAAGGTATGTATTTTTATATTCAATTTTGTATCTGGGCGAGTAACACTAGTCTTTGTGAAACATAAGTAGTTTGTTTCAGTGGTGTTAAGTGTCAGGAGGTTGTGCTCTAGCCAACGAGTAACACTAGCGAGGCCTTCTTCGGTCACTTCTTTGGCATGTCCCCATATCCTACCGTGAAAAAGGATAACAGTGTCATCAGCGAACATTAAGATTTCTGCATTGACTAGGTCCAATGCCGCAAGATGGTTTATATACGTTAGGAAAAGAGTCGAACCAATCGTACTTCCTTGCGGAATACCGAAAGTGCACGTTATTTATAATCGAAAAGTATTTGGTAACGAGATGTACCCGTGTAAAAGAGAGAACCGTACTTAATTGCTTCTAAATTGTGTGTGTGTGTGCAACAGCATTGTTTTACAAAATATAAAAATATTATTGTTATACTATAATAATATAATTGTTCTATAAAACTTTTTTCTATACGTATTTTTATATGATCTTCGTGCATTTTAACAAAGCTTCATGAGAATTTATTATGGAAACAATTAATGGAAAATATTTATAATGAGATAAACGTATTATATATTTTAAATAACCAAATTGAATTTGAAGTTTAAGGCCTTTAAGTACATCCCCTAACGAAACTAGTAATAAGTTATTGTCAAATGTTATTTGTCTAAAATATTATATGAATATGGCACAAAAGACTTCATATCAAAAATAAATACACATGTTTTGTATATTTTACCAACGTTTTACGTTTGGATAGTATCATATAATATGGGCTGTTTGTATAAATGAAAACAACTCGTTGAGCAATGATGATGTTTAGTTTTGCTCTAATGTTCAATATTATCGATACCTATCGTACACACTTATTTATCGTAGTTGTTTTGTTTAAGCTTATGTTAATTAACCAAAATAATTGTCTTTATTATGTATTCATTCCAAGTTGATGTCAAGGTTTGTTAGTATTTTAAAATGCAGTCGTAATTAACTAATATGGAAATGAACCTTTATTTAAACATCAAAAAGCATTTGTCTCTTTCTTAAGCACCAACTAGGAGCAATAGAGCTATACGATTATTTCTAGAAGAAGCTAACATGAAGCTGCTTAACTTACGCATACTATGTACTACGGTAGAAAAATAAGGAATTTCTACGAGAAACCTTTTGTAACTGGAGTCAGCTCACCGATGAAAGCTGTCCACGGTTCAAAAATCTCACTAGTTTCTTATTAGCAACGCAACATCTCCTTAAGGATCCCGGTAATGCGATCTTTACTTGGAAAAGCACTGCGCTAGACGAATTGCTTGAATATGAGTAAAATTTATTAAAAGAGGTTTAAGTATTCTTGTTCTAGTTTTCGTTATGCCTTATATCCTTTAGTTGTAAAATACAAATAATAAAAATTTGAGTAGATAACGTAAGGTAATTTAATATGCATATCGAACTGACTGCTCGAATGGCCTAATTGCTTAAGTGGGTTTACGTATGGTAGTTGTATCGCGGGTATGATAGACCTGAAGTGTGTGTGTGTTGCTGGAATATAAAATAAGAATTATTTGCTACCGAATTTTAATTATGGTAATAAAGAGCTTTGTACGATACCATACTAAGTTAAGTAGATAACGTAATTTAATTTAATATGCATGTCGAACTGACTACGAATGGCGAAGTTGATTCAGTAGTCGCCTCACCACTTTGGGTTCGATCGCTACACGGGAAAATAATTAAAGCGAGATCCACTAATAGTTGTTCAGAGTTTGAAGGCTCTTTGTGTCCGTCGTTTGAATGTATGTTAAGCTCCCGAAATACAGGATTTAAAGCCAAAATGGAGATGTTTCTAATGATAGATAGACAGAAAATCTCGTCTCGCGTATGTTATTTTGTGAGTGATTGCTTAGACATTAATTTGTATTTCTTTGTTTTGTTCTCTTCAATCTCATTTTATTGCTTCAAGATTAAACAGGAGAAGTAACATCAAAGTATATTTATTTTCTCTTTTACGTTTTCTTGAAATGTATGTTTAAAAGAAATGTGTAGTAGGATTGATTTAATTTAAAACTAGCATTATCTTTCTACTATATATCTGTTCATAAAATATGTATGTAGGTATATATATATCCTGGTACTTCAGTAAGAAACCTTTATTTTAACATGCTTCATACTAAAGTATCAAGTTTAGTATATTTCAATTATATCCTAAAATCCTAACTCTAATATTATAAACACATACTCACCATTAATAGCGCAAATATCCACTCATTCACACCAATCTCACATCTAACTATTTATTAATGAATTTTCGTTATTTGTAATAGTTAAGTTCTAGGTATAAGACAATCTGTATAGTTTGATGGCCACGTAGAATATGTGTAACTTAACTGAAATAAACATTACTATTACTAAAAGTGCATGTGAGTTTGTTTGTTTATTTGTTTGTTACGCTTTCACGCCTTAACTACTCGACCGGTCATCATGAAATTTCGCATACATATTGTCAGCGGTACTGAATAAGACATACGTGAATCGTTCATCCAGGAAAAAAAAATTCCTAAGAGATAGAAATGTATTAACAAAATCTAAATTACCATGAGCGAAGCCGCGGGAAAAATGTAGTAAACGAATAAATAAGAGTTGCTTGCGCAGTGCAATATAACCCGTGCACTTCAATTAGTTAGGTCTCCACGCACTGCACGTCGAGGTACGTGCAATTTAACATGGACGAACGGACGGACGCAAATTGTACCCTCTCCGTACAAAGTCGGCCAAGCTGCACTCATCATAGTAATGGGGCTGCGAGTTCGTGTATTACTTTTGTAGACGTCAACCGTAAGATGAGGGTAATTGAAGTTTTATTCTGTTCGTTTTTTTAAATAAATGATATTCGATTTTGTTACATATATGCTTCCTTGGATGTGTTTCGATTAGGCAAACATAAATGAAACTATATTTTTGATCTAATTAAATTGCAAAGTATACTGCAAGCTTGCTGGTTACAAGTAATCTGTCAGATATTAGAATTGAAATTAAACACTTTATACGGATTTTATCGCGTTGTTTATTTTACTTTAAACACTGGTATTACATAATTTTGAAAACTCTAACACTACTATTATTGAAATTTTACTACTATTTATTTATATAAGCTATATATTTTCTAATGAAAACAAATTCCGTATAAAGTGTTTAATTTCAATGTATAACATTCGCGTAAACATAAGACAATGTTAGATATTAGAATGCCAAACAAAATTAATATCTATTTTAATAGGCCACCGTGTGCTGTGGCGACTCAATGTGTTAAAAAACTCATAAAAACGTAAACAAACGAGAAGACCAAGCAAGCATTTTCAAAATGTTGATACTAACCTTGCAAGTAAAAACGCGTCAAGCGCCTGCGGTTGCCTAGCGTCCACTATGATGACGTGTGGCTGTCGTATGTCTGCATCGCGTCGCAACGCATCGAGAGCGTCGCGTGCGCTTCGCACCGAACGTGCTTCGCCGCCGGCGCGCGCTGCCGCCGAACACGCTGCTGCGCAAACGCGTGACGCACGCTCCGGGAACACGCATAACAACTGTTGACAAAGAATACAATTTAAAAATCTGTGTAATAATATATATGTAATTCGTAAATAGCATTAACGCGATCATGCACATTGTTTATCTTTAGATTTAGGCGCTTGACGTTTATACTGATTGAGTTAACTTATGACCAAGAGCGTCAATTCGTACTGAATAGTACTTGTTGGTACACCATGCCTCACTGAGAAGAGGCCCGTGCGCAGCAATGGGGCAGTTTAAATAAAGGGCTGATGTTATTATTATTACTATCTATATAAAATGGCGCGTATAGTTGCTAAAGGCACATAATTACGAATGCCCAAGAATTCTTGACCGAAACAAACAACATTATTATGTAGTTAAGTCTAATCTCCGAAAGTTCTGCTTTAAGTGAATTGCAAGCATTAGGTTACTTTATAAGAGGGTTCATGTATGGTAGCTATATCGCGGGTATGATAGACCTGAAGTGAATAGCGTAGCTGGAATCTTTACTAATATTATAAACGTGAAAGTTTGTATGGATGTTTGTTACTCTTTCACGCAAAAACTACTAGACCGATTGCGATAAAACTTGGTATGGAGACCTGGATTCACACATAGGCTACTTTTTATCCCGATATTCCCACGGGAACGGGACTTACGCGGGTGAAACCGTGGGGAAAACTAGTATATAATAAAATTATTTGCTACCTTATTTCATTCAGTTAATTAAGAGCTTTCTACGAAACCATGTTACAATCTAATCTAATCTTAGAAAACAAATTGTATTATTTAAATTAATAATAAAATTTTCAGAATCTAGACGCGTCTTAATAAACGCAAAACAATTTAAATATGAATTCTTTTGTATTTGGAAATGAACTTTTTATTTTATGACTAAGTTCAAGAGATTATAGTTTCCTTTGACAATTGCCTATCGAATAAGAGACAAGTGGGTAAGACCAACATTAGTTTTTTTTTCAAATGTGTTCATTCTGTATATAGTGAATTTTATTTCTCTTAAATTCTTTAGTTAGTGTAGATACAAAGGTTGACTAAACATTGAGCATTAAATCTCAATGCTTTGTTCACGTGGTCATTAAAATATAGTGAACATGCTACGTCTACGTTATGCAATTATAGTGTAACATTTTGTTTGGTAAAACACTTTAGAACTGATTTAGTAGTTCTGTTATAGTAACAAAAAATATCTCTTTATAATGTTAATACCGATAGACTACATTACATTAGTGGGTATAAAATAATGAATATATTAGAGTAATGTGCGGCCTGACACCGGTTGTGTCCTAAGCGGAGCCTTTTCAACAAAATGTTTGGCCGTCATCAAAATTCCATTTCAGCCCGCTGGGACATAATATTCATGATGAAGCAACAGGTAACGACCTAAGTGTTATATTACGTGATGTTAGGTCTGAGGATTAGTTCTAATTGGATTACCTACGCGCGGCATTTAATTGGTAAAGGTTTAGGGAGTGTTTAGTAATGCAGGTTTAATATGTAGTATAAAAGATATACAGTTTAGATCGGTTAGTTTTCGAAATTGTTCGATAGATGGTGTTAATATTGCTTCGTTAAAAATATTCAGTTAATGACCATCATTTGATGCACGGTCTTAGCTTAGTGTAGTTAACACGATGATGGACGACAATGCAATCTGTTCAAATCCTACTGCTTATTAAATACTTCATGGTGCTACTAAGAAGAACACTTTGCCAAACCTTGGAATCAAATCCGGGACCTCAATATCGCATGCAAACATAAGCGAGGTTCAAGAATCATGTAATTTACCAACGAGTCAAACTACCAAAATTGCCTTTTGGAAGCTTTCAACTTAATGACAGATACCATAAAAGTCAAAGGGCCGGTAATAATTGGAAATTTTAAATCTGACACGGCGTTTGAAGAGGCCTCTTGACTTAGAGCAAAAAGCTTTAGGATGAAAAATAACGTTTATTGAATAGCCAAGATCTTTGAAAGCGTCGTAAAGAAAATTACGCAATACAGACTGTAATGAATTGAACTCTTAACAATTTAGAATTATACCTTAATAAAGGTGGGGTAAAGTGGGCTCCTCTCTTAAAACCAGGATTTTGTACGAACTTGATTGGCTTGACTGGGACAAAACCTTCACCTTTCAGTAGATCGTAGGCAAACAACCTTATGTTATATTATTGCTGTGGATTGTCAGGCTTCTTAAGGACGACAAAACGACACATGACGGTAAATCTAAATGTTGTAAGCGGCCCTGATGGTACTGGCGTCTTTTCAATTGTGACATTTTCATTTAATTTGTCAATTAAAAAAATATATTATACATTATGCGGACAAGATACACAACATTGAAATACTGAAAAAGTTTGTGCTTTATCTATTTAAATTGGCAAGCAAGATTATTAAGCAATAAGCTACTGATTGTAATGAATTAGGTACTCGTAACAATTTAGTTTAATAAACTACAGATAGTACGGACAAAATGGGATCTCCGTTTTAAGCTGACATTTTGTTCTTCCCTATTTTCAAAACAAACATGTATTAAGCTTTTAACATTTATATTAATCACTTCTTTATTTTTTCTAATAACCCACAGAGTCGCAGCAACATACAGGTGGCATGACACAATAGGTTTTTAATTTAATTATGTCAAGCATTCTAAGAGTTGAAGGGTTATATACATTTAGTACATAAACGCGACCCCATGAGATCCCGTGTCAGACAAAGTTCTAACGGTGTGCAAAGGTGCATACTCCTTTCCTCCACACCGGATTTTGGAACTGCCCAGTAGACGGCAATTACAGGCTTGCTTTCTATTACGTGGGATCTAAAATCATAACTTATGTTATTGAAGTGTGATTTATATAAACATTATCATCTGCCTTAATAAATGTAACTATTTTTAAGACTGTTCCTGCACTAAGAATAAATCCTGTGTCACTGGGGGTTTTACAAACATTCAAGCATTGAAATTAAACACTTTATACGGATGTTGTATAACACTCGCGTAAACATAAGACAATATTAAACATTCAAGCAATATACACAGAACATTTTACATTCAAAGAACATTCAGATTCGGAACAACCATTTGTGTATCACACAAAGTTTTAGTAATTATGTAGGTAACGTATTTATTAAATTATATAAGTACATTAAAATATAATAATAAAAAGGCAAGCAGAATACTCACTATAATGCCCATATTGAGTTTCAAATTCCCGTAATGGTAACCACCGATATTGTTAAAATATTTTAATTAATCGTGTTGCCAGTGTTAATTGCTAATGGCTGTGGCTAACAGTGCATTATTACTTTTACTGTGTATTATGAGAATGTGATGTGGCATAAAATGGTATAGCTAAGCACATTTTGAGTAGCAATGCCGGGTTCTCTATGTAGCATTTCCCTTAATATTTTCGCACGGCTGGCACCCTGGCTTCGCACGGGTAGTACAAAACCTTAACAAATTATACTCCTAAACCTTCCTCGAGAATCACTCTGTCTATTGGTGAAAACTGTATGACAATCCGGTCAGTAGTTTTTGAGTTTATCGCGAACAGACTAATATGTAGTGATATTAACGTAAAAGACGTAGTTTGTGGTATATTATTGCCAAATGTTATAGCACCGTGCTGTGTTATACAAGTTATAGCTAGTAGGGACTGAGGAATATTCGTCTTTGAATGAGTTACGTTTTTATTTTTTTTAGGACGAGAATTCCAATTGTCAATTGCTTTGCAGTTATTTTACGTTTTTACATAATTTGTATAGAATTTTGTGTATATGAAATAACATACATAATTGTACCAGCATTATTTTAGCTGTGTCCGTCGTTTATAAATATAACATCAAAAACTTACTTTCATTGAATAAATGTAAGTGAATTTTTGATATCGAAGTTGCAAACTACAATTCAATTATGGTGCAATTTTCTTAATCATTAATCCCTTGCTTATCCCTTATATTTGGTAACAAAAGAATTATCGTGTACATTATCATTTCCATAAATAAATGGCATATTGTTGGGCTATCGTTATGATGGTCAGAATATGCTGGGTCATTGTACTTACAGCGAGTAAGGCATCGTCCGCCTCTGATGAAAAAAGACTTAGATCTTAACTTCAGGACAGGTATGCGTTAGAATATTTGAGACTATTATATAATGTATGTCTAAGACGATTAACACTTTTTGAAAGCCTAAGAATTATACATATATGGTACGCGTTTGTGATCTTTATCAGAGATATTATAGAGCTCCGTAACCGTAACCGAAACTGTCGGATCTCCGAAATAAAATTCTACCCGTAACCGGATTTGATATAAAAAGAAGTTTAAAATAATTTCGGATAGGGGTGGAGTAAATTATTATTGTGATGTGATTAACGAAGTAAGTTAAGGTATATTTTCAATCCATAATAATTCTTATAAAAATATTGAATAATATAATAGAAAAGAAAGATGTTCTTTGTTTATTATGATTTTGTTTTTGCGGTCGATAGGTAACGCTTTATAATGAGTAGCTATAATTATTACTCATATGACTGATTGGAGTACCAAATAATAACCTAAATATAAAGCCTTTATATATTTGTATTATACTTTTACAATTAATCAACATCTAATATCCGTAACCGAAACTATCCGAAACTAACGGATAATCCGAAATAATTTCATATCCTTAACCGTATCTGAAACCGATATAATACATATCTACTATTCATAAATGTGTATCCACAACCAGATCCGAAATTTCATATGCATAACATCCCTAATCTTAATAACAAAATAAAACTGATTTTGTTTCAGTATGAAATTTTGCTAAGGTTAATCAATCTTTGGGTGTTGCAGATGTATGTAATTTCTTGAAAACTGTTTTAAATTAAACCATTTTAATATGACTATTTTGTACTTAATAATTACCTATTTCGAGACGTTGCTTAACCCAAAACAATTAATTTATATTTTAATAATCCTTTCACGTAGCAACTGAGTTGGAGTTCGTCCACTGAACCCTAAGCAACGACAATACGTTTGTAAGCCACATCAGATTACAATGAGCTGGTGAAATCTTATAGTTATTAGTTTAAATTGAAACTTGAATATTTGATGGCATGTAAGGCAGGTTAGTTCGTGGTTAAGCAGGGACATTAAAAAAATTGCGTTTTATTCAGCTCTTGTTTGTTCATATAAGCTTTAAAGATATTTTACGGACAATATTATATTCATAATCTGTTAGAAAATGTATAGTTATTTAAATATCACCACATCTCATTACATAGGCAAATAATATTTTGTTTAATTAGGTAGCTCTTTGCATCGCTCAAATACGGCTCGTTTGAGGTTTTATATAAATATCTACTACTTTTTGTAGGTACGCAGGACCTCAGACTACTCCTAATAACAAAATGTGTTAATTTTCCTAACTTATTTTTCCATAGTGACTATAACATGATTTCACTTTGATGTCTAATCCAGAGCAACTATTTTATGATAAAGTGACTAATAGAGCATCGAGTAGTTTTATCCTTTGAGTCTAAATACAATTTAATGTTCCTTAATTTATTTTTGTTAAATCAATAACCCCTTTTCGCTATGAAATCTGAAATGACGTGAGAGTATTATATTTTTAAACCTTAATAGAGTTTGCAGTACGGTATCATTATGTCAGTACATAAATGATTTACTTTCATGGTAATGCACGTTGAAAATCTGGTGCCCAAACTATTTTGTTATTAATGATTGCACTTGTGTTGACTATCATTCAAATATTTGCACTATAAATGTTTTGTAAGGGATTTTATTAAATCTATTTTTAATACTATAATAAAATCTTGCCAATCGGGATGTTTTGTGTCTTTACTTTGCAGTAACACTGCAAGTTGTAAGCGCAGGCCTGCGAAGGACTGAGAACTGGGTTCTGCTTCGGGCGCGCCAGCTTAATCTTATCATCACTAAATAAATTACAACTACGGCACTGTTACTCACAGAGGTATTTACGAGAATGCATGGATGGCTTAGGAGATTAATTATTTGAATATTTAATTCTAATATTCAAATAACGGACACAAAGAACACACAGACTTAGCACAATTTTATGTGGAACACACACAAATTTCTGTTCTGTGTGGGACTCGAACCTATAACAACTGGCGCAGTGCGACGACCACTTAAAAATATGTTTTGTATAAAATGAGCTGTGGGTCAATGAATATTTTGTCTTCTGTTTTGTTTGGTATCTGTAACACTACGGATTGACATGTGGTATTTCAGCCGCATATTGTGGGAAATTGCGATATTGATGATATTGCCCAATGTGTTACTGTGGTAAATATATCTTCTCAACTTATTTGCGGTGAGAGATAATTATACCTATAATTATGATCTTTCGTGATCACTCCATAAATGAATATTTATTTTTATTTGGTGCTTTAAACTTACTTATTATTTAACGATTAACCTTTAACGCTTATAATGGCTACTTACAATTTGTTACATTGTCAGTGGGGACCGTTAAAAAAAACGTGTGTCAACAGCGTGATTGAAGGTATACTTTAATGGCTAGGATGGCGCAGTAGTAGAAGTGGTTTGGCTAATAACTAGATGTTCCGGTTGTCCCAAGTTGTCTGGTCCTTATTTATTATATGTATTATTATATGTCCATATGTCCATATTTGGCATATTTATAATTACCCGCATTATAGATATTATTTCTGTTGCATTCTATTTTGTCTTTAATTAAATATCTTATTAATTCGTATGACCAAATATATAAAATGAAAATCTGATTAGGAAGAGAACAAATATTAAAATAGACACACACAGCTTTTGGTCTCGTGAGGAAATCAAATCCACCCGTATAAGTTTTGCTAAAGTACTTGTATCGCTGCACCAATCGTTAAGTTCAAATTACAAATGATTGATGTTCCTTTCCTTGTCATGTTGTGTTATACCTTATAGTTTGTTACTTCAGATTAAAGTGGCTTTATACAATTTCGGTTTAAAGGAAAATTTGTGATTTATAAAAAACGATTTATCTAAGAGAGTTCAGCATTTATTGGCAATAGTCACAAAATAAAGGTTAGTATTCTCTTAGCAGTTATAGTTAGCAGGTAAAGTGACTTTGATTTCTGCTTATTACGCAGAAATTATTAGAGGCTGCCTCGAAGAAGCAGTGGTATTGTATGCGACTGCTATGCATGAGGTCTCTGGTACAATACGTTCGTAAAAATAAGATCTAAAAGCATAGCTGGTAAAATATGAATGTGTACTCTGCCTACCTTTTCCGGAATTACTTATAATAATATTCTATCACATACACACAACACCACCTAGCCCAAACTAAGCTGAGCTTGTATTATAGGTACTAGACAATGGATAAACATACATAGGGATATACTTTTTTTTCGTAAATACATACATATTATACATAGAAACAACCAGACCAAGACAAACATCCATGTTCATGCACACAAATATTTGACTTGTGCGGGAATCGAACCCGCGACCTCAGGCGTGGCAGTCGGTTACACTAACCCCTACGATACTATACCTAGATAATATCTTCTTTTCTTATCTATCTATCTTCTTTTTACCTTTAAAAAAGACAACTGTTGCGATAGGAACAATTCCTGTGTCGCGGGTGACTATACAATTATTCCAGCAACGGACACATAGAAGCCCCGATTCGGATTAACTGTTTGTGAATCACATAATTTTATATTCTGTTTGAGGATCGAACATGGGCATACCATTATTTGTTCTACGTTAATAGTTTCTCTACTTAAAAGTTCAGTGACGCTTTGTAGACTACCAAACTGCAGTCCAAGGATAGTAACATATCTCGCTAACGACTATAGTTTCGAACTAACTCGAGCTTAATGTGAGCTATAGAATAATAATGTGCAGTGTTTTAGTACTTGTACGTAAAGTGAAGCTAGTTAAACAACGTGTATCTAACACTCAGTTTCTGAAACGCGTAATAACATAATTGCGAATAGGAGCAGGAAGAGGAGTCTCACTACGCATCTTACGATTGCCTACAGAATGATCATTTGTTGCTAAACTGTCTTGAGGACGTTTGAAGCTGAGGCAAAATACGTGTTATTGCATATTTTGTGTTCGAAGCGGCATACTGCAAGTTGATGTACGTCTAAATCTAATGACGTGGTTGTCCATCTTCAGAGAAGTTCAGTATTGACAGCCTTCTTCTATTGCAATAGTTGGTATGGCCAATGAAAAGGCGCATGGTGTTCCGTGGTCTCTCTCTTCGTAATGATTTTATTTTATTTATTACTATGGATATATCAAAATCCGCCATTATGTAAAAATTATTTTGTGGGTAGTCGTCAACTCTCACCCCTGCTTGTTACTTACTAGTATGTTTTGTACCAAACAAGTTAGTACAATTTACCGTCCCCTACAAACGGTTGTAATACCAGGATTGCGGCTACTAGATCCTGTTAATTGAGAAATCTTGGGGCTTGAACCCACTATACGTGGCGTGCGGTGGCAGTGGCGCGGTAAACAGTGGTTTAAATCGAGAACTAAATAATAAAATATAGTTTAATGCTTACCTCTAACGGTTCCGGCGGCGCGTAGAACATAGCAGAGGGGATGTGCGCGGGCGGCGGCGACCTGTTCTGCAAAGAGAGATACTTCCGTGTAATATACATTAACAGCATACCATAATAAAATAATTCAATTTAGAGGTTTATCATATTAATTATGTTTAGAACATCAAAGATCGGACACATCTTTGGGTAGGACCCAAAAATGTGTCCGATAAAGAAGTACCAAATATAAACTAAAATCAATCAGAACTGCTTGCTGTGACAACTATTCGCTTACGCATAGTGAGACTAATTTGCCGAGAGAAATAATGTAAACGTACGTCAGCAGTTTTAACATTTGTATTCTCAAAATATTTACATAGGTACATCACAGTGATTAAAACATGAAATAAACGTTGACATCTCGTGAACTGATCGGATGGCGGCACTTAGGACGACATAACGACAGCCAATTTTGTTACTTTGCTCACATCATAGCGTACGAAAAAAAAAAGACTAGAAATAATATATTAATAATAATATTTTAATAATATTTTCTATCACATACACACAACATCATCTAGCCCAAACTAAGCAGAGCTTGTACTATGGGTACTAGGTAATGGATAAACATACATATATACCCTTTTCTTTTGTAAATACATACATATTATACATAGAAACACCCAGACCAAGACAAACATTCATGTTTATGCACACAAATGTTTGACTTGTGCGGGAATCGAACCCGCGACCTCAGGCGTGGCAGTCGGTTACACTAACCACTACGCCATCGAGGCCGGTTTATTTAATTAATTTAATTTGGTTACAAAACAATTCATAAGTGTACAATTATTGAAATCTGTGTTTACTACCTTTGCAAGTGTGGAAATGTATCTATTTACATTCTGCTTTTTATAAATACTACATTGTATTTATAGCAACACGTTTGAGTTTTAATATAATACGGGTGTAGAGTTGACACAATTAATGCTGACGCTGCATTATCGTAGCAATAGGTATTCAATTCTGCAAGTTGTAACGTAATCAATTTATATACCTGTAATATAAAAATGAAGGTTGTTTCGTATGACGTATAAATAATTCAATAAAAACATACCAATTCTACCTAATATTATAAATGAGAATATGTTACATTTTCACGCTTTTGCTTCTAGACCGATCACCATGAAATTTCGCATACACGTTGACAGCGGTACATAAAAGGCTATAAAGTACCTTTCATCCAGAAAAAAGCCCCTTTGTCGAGTGATAGAATGTTTTTTTACAAAATCTAGATTAACACGAGCGAAGCCTATGGCAAAATCTAATATATTTCTAAATTGCAATACAAGCATGTTATAGTCTTTAATGAACATAGTTTGGTGATAGTAAATTCACATGTATAACTTTTCCAGCGCCCGCATATGTGCGGTGAGGGGACACGACCCCTTAAGCTCTCGTCTGAAGCTCAAGGGCAATACTTGGACGTGTTTATAATGCTAAGTTAATATTCAGTGGAGGCGCTTTCAGACATTTTATCTCGTCGCCTCGATTCTCGCCGATCCGATCAATCAAATAACTTAAATTGCTGTAAGCATATTTTATAAGAAGATGGTGGATACAAATGTGATGTATATTAAATATTTTATGCAGTTTGTTTCTTTTGCAACTTATTTTTTTTATAGCGACGAAATTTTTATTCGCGACCTTCCAAATTTGATTAGAACATATGCATCCATTCTTTTTAAATTTGCCACTCTCTTTAACCACAACGGAAAATATCGTGGGAAAACAGGTTTCTTCACGATATTTTTTTAACGTCTGAGAGTATTGCATGTCAATTAGATAGAATAGAATATACTTTATTTACTTTGTCGATGATGTTAAAAGTCTGCCAACTCACACTGGACTTTAGCCTTACCCGTCTTTCTGCTAAGCTTCACTGGCCCAGGCCCTTCTCATACTGAAAAAAGGCCCTGGAACAGCGGACCAATTTATACACATGACTGACAATGTTCTTTTAGCTCTGACACTACAAATAATCAGCTACTGTAGCTATGATCCAACATCTAATATAAGTACTTAAATTTGATTAATAAATGGTCAACATTGTCTTTATGCAAGTTGTGATAGAGGTTGGTCTCTCTATTTCTCCTGGGTATATGGAAGGAAAACAAATAAAAGTCATCTTACTTCCATCGAATTTTTTGTAGTTACGCTTTCTTAGTTCTGCAGTTGCCTGCGTAGGCACTTTTAGTAGGTTAACTTTACTAATATTCCAAAACAAAAGTCGAAAAGATCGATGTCATTGCTATTTATTCCAAAAATATGATCGGTATTCGTGGAAGAGATATCTATACCAAATAGAAAGTAATCATGACGGCAAAGCTGCGGGTAACATTAGTCTAAATAATCTGAGTATTTCTAATGCCTGGATATATACATATGTCTGGCACCACAAAACCTGTGATCTATTTTTATATGTATCTAGTATAATATTGTGTTGCCAACATTGCTTAAACAAGAAACCTCAATAACTACTTGTCGCCTTATCGAAGCCTATAAAATTATTTAGGACGGTCATAAAGTTAGCCTTCCATCTGTCCTAAGAAATCCCCGTAGTAATCTTCACGCGGTCGAGCGACGGGAATGAAGGCGTGTAACAACGTTCTACTTAATTTACTACGAGAAACTGTAGTTTATAAACTACTCTTAAGGAACTGTAGTTAAAAATTATGGTTTTATGATACTTCAACCTTCCAGTTGTCTCAATGTTCCAGTGCAGTTATTTCAAAGTACTCGAACATAATTTAATCTACACTGGAACATTGAGACAACTACCATCTTAGTCTCCCCGTGACCATGGCTGCTGAAAAGCAACCGAAACGTCGGGGAAAGTGTAAACCTAAATACAAATAGTTTTAATAGTTTTAATAATTTCATTAACTTATAAATGAGTAAAATTCAATAGTAATAGTAGCAGTGTAACAATTTTCAAAATTATGTAATAGGTACAGTGTTAAATAAACACCGCGATAAAATCCGTATATATTAGTTTAATTTCAATGAATAACATTCGCGTAAACAGAAGACAATATTATCTAATCTGACTCCTTTGAGTCAGATTAGCTTCTTAATTCTTACATGCAAACAAAAAATAGATGGTACTACTTCCAAATTTTGCGCGCTCGAAGTCGAGGACGAAAACTTGTTAAATAGAAGATAATTATAAAGTTATCTTAATGCTAACATACTCGATTAACCACTACAGATTAAAAGTAAACTACAATAGAAAACTCATAGTAAAAGCAAAATGTACATAGCAATGATCCCGAGAGAGTCTGGGATCTCTTGAGATGCAGCCTGCGGGAACATGCGAGTGCCAATGTGATCCGATTATGGCTTATGCTGCTTAGTCGATGTGTGCCAGTATTTAGAGTATCAGAGAGAACATGTTTCGAGTAAACTATTTGGCGGTATTTTCTGAGCTCCATTAGCGATGCAGGTTTTACCTTAATGTACAATACGGGTGAAGATTATTTATGGGGTCATCTTACATTTCAGTATTTACAAATATTTGCCTAAAGCTTTTAGTAAAATTCCATCCAAGCATCCAAATAATACAGTGTCATTAAGTTAGTGGTATAAACGTCATCTGTGGTCAATAACAAACATTTTCTAGAAGTAGTATTTTCTGATAAAATCCCTTTACAGAAATATAAATAGAATTATATTTACGTAAATGTAAGTTAAAACAAGTAGTATAAAAATATTAATTTTAATGATATAACAGTTATGATCCGATGCCTATCAGAAAATGAACGTTCGTTAGATTAGCTAATTGATCTACTGTTCCATGAAATTAACTACCAAAAAGCATGTTTGTAATTAAGTAATTAATAATAACATAATTATAGTGAAATGTTTTCGAGCCGTCAAGAGAAACCTAATGAATGTAAATTTTGTATATATTATATAAGATAACGTTGATCGGCTACGTTGTGTTTGTTTATATATATACACCGTATATTATATTTAAACCATAAAATCAACTTGATGGAATTACATTCTTTGTTTTAGACCTTTATATTATAATATCAGCCTTGTATTAAATTGTCCCACAGCTGGGAATGGGCCTCTTCTCAGTGTGAGTAAGGTTAGGCCATTTCACTTATCTTGTTTTTTTTATACATCTAAGGTGGCAAGCAAGCTTACGGCCCAACTGATGGTAAGTCGTCACTGTAGCTTATGGACGCCTGCAACACCAGAGGTATCACTTGCGCGTTGCCGACGCTTTGGAAAAGGAGGAAGTGGGAGGAGAAGGAGCGGGAAGCGGAGTAAGAGGGTGATTGAGCCTCCGGCTCTCACACTCACCGAACGAAATACAACAGTAGCAATACTGCTATTTGACGTCGATATTCTGTGAGAACGTAGTCCTTCCCCGGTCGGGCCGGCCCATTCATGCTGAAATCAGCGAGGCTCTGCTATTCAAGAATATTATAGAGAACTATCCGATATGCAGATTTCCTCACGATGTTTTCCTTCGACGTTAAAGCGAGCGATAATTACTATTTAATATGCACATAGTTTCGAAAAGTCAAAGATGCGCGCCTTGGGCTCGATCACGAGATCTCTGCGTAGCAGTCCAATGGTTTCCTACTAGGCTACACTGCTATATACCTTTAGATTAGTGGTCGCAACCTTTTAGCAGGCATGGACCACATAGTGACAAAATTAAATACAGGCGGGCTGGACATGTTCATAACTTTGTATGCCTTTATCAATATAGTACGTTTATTTTAGTGACATAATTACTTAATTAACACAAATTATTTACAAGAACTAAAAACTAAAGAGAAAAATAAAACTTTATCGATTATGTTAAAAATGCAAAAAGCAACCACAAATGTTGAGAAATATTTTGTGAGCCAGTGTCGATTTTCGCGGCTGGAGTGGATTTTAGTTTTGGCGCGATATTTAAATAATGCCAAATGATAAGACCTTATTTACAAAACAGTTGCGGGCCGCAAAGAGAAGACACACGGGCCACGTGTGGCCCGCGGGCCGTGGGTTGACGACCGCTGCTTTAGACCTTAAGAATATTTATTCTGCATTTGCATTATTACAGCTTTGTTCAAATATTTGCTCATAAAGTTACCCGTCGATCTAATAATAGTCTCAATAAGAAATTCTAAAATCTATTCTACCCTGTCTGAGCGAATTTTGAATACAGAACCTTTCTTCACAAATTGAATTACCAACGTATTTAGCAGTCCGTTCATTCAAACCGGTATCAATAGAGTCGTATCTAGGACTCTTAAACGCTGGAACAATGAGGTACAAAGCAGTAATAATTGACATTCATTAGCTTTTGTTCTCGACGACGCAGAATGGATTAACGAACGGATCCAATGTTCGCCTCTGTCACTCAACCTATTAAATGAACAGTGGCAGGGTATCGTGTCATTTAGGGAACGAAATTGTTTGCCGCAATGTTTTAATGTAACTGGGGGAGAATAAATGTTGCAACACATCTACATTATTATCATGAGCCCAATTGTGAGGTAAAGCCTTCCTTTCCTCTTCCCAGGCTAGCTACAAGTAGTCCAATCCTGTAGAAAGGAGACCAGACCATCCAACAATCTATTTCTGCCACGAGGCAGCCATACCTAAAAGGGGCATGCCAGTATTAGGCCCAGAGGTAGACAAGAAATTGGCTATACTAAAAAATATATTAATATTTATCCTAGTTTTTTCTTGTATTTGTTATTCTGTACAAGTCGGTAATACTTTCTAAAATATTAAACAAGAAAACGACTAAACTATGTAATGGAACTAGCAAGCAAGTACATTAACGTATAAATGTTGCCTTTAAACAAAATATGTTGACAAGTAATTAATCGAAATAGTAATTTACCAATACTATATTATATAATTATTATTTCAATCGTTAATTTTATTTTTTATACAAAAGTCATACAAAACTAATAATAATAATATTTTTTATATTTGGAAGATTGCTTTGATTAACTTAAAGTAATGTCTCTTATCGATGTATCGAGGGTTTGTTTATTATGGCAACACCATCTCTAACTTGTAAGACGCCGGAAAACGTGATTATCAATATCATTAATGGCTTGCTTGTTTTGCAACCCCATTGTGACGGTTAGTGTTTATTTATTGCGATTGACGATTTCACCTATAAGCTATAAAACTGCAATGCTTTCTGTTTTATTTCATTTCTAATTGATTGTACTCGTTAATAAACTAAAATAATGTATAAAATGATATATTTAATATATTAGCACATATTTAATATTAATTGTATTGATGAGATATAAAAAGATTTGATAACTTTAAAATGCCAAGTTTTTTATAAACCACTTCTTATGCTAATTAATTATTGGCATTGCTTACTATTATTATCATTAGCCTTTATAGGTGTGCACTGTGGGCCTGAATTACATGCCCCTTTGATAAGAATATTCTGCCATCTGTACTAACTGTTGGGATATTAAATGTTCTTAGACTCATGACATGTTTTTATGTAATTTTGTTATTATGTTACTTAATATTATGTATCTTATATAGCTGAAGTAAACTTAATATTAGATGTATACGTTAAATATTGTGAAACTGTTTTTACTTTACTTAACTAAAAAGGTATTATAGGTTTTATATTGCAGTTTAAATTCGATTTGAATGCTGTTGAATAGATTAAAATGCAGACTTTAAGAATAAACAGTAAATAAACACCGTATACTTCATCACGTATATTATTTAATTGCATACTAGGAACTTACGACAACACAAGTCATTCTTGGTAAATTATATTATCTGCCAATCTAAATGACATATAAACTCACTTCTACCAATAGCTCAATGATGTTAAACTATTGTATACTTAACCAGTAATATGTTCGCCAAAAAGCAAAGTGACCTAAATCAAACTGACAATTACAATAAAACACGTCGAGATTCAAATCGAATTGAGTTGGAATTTCTGATGCAAACTCATTGAGCTCTTTGGTAGATATCAGTTTTCATTAGATTTGCGGTCATTAATTGTCTCTCACTATTAGCTCGGAGCTCCAAGGAAGGGAAAGGCATAATTGATGCTTTTAAAGACTGATTGAGAGATAAACTCGGTTCAGCTTTCAACTGAAAAATAGTGAAAATGCGAGCATAGATCTTAAAGAGCCAAGAGTTGCAAAACGCTTTCTAGCTTAAAAAACTTAATAGACACTCAATTTATGAACCAAATAATTAAGTTTTCTTAAATTGGAGCACCTTTAAGTGAACATAACATTATCTATTAAAGGACAATATTTGTAAAAGCTAATTCTTAACAACTTACTAACTTCTTTGATATAAAATCCTTTATAATATATCTGTCATCATCAAAGTGTATCTTGAAAGCATAAAACATTTTCAAAATAGAACCTGGCAGCATACATCGTTTTGCACGATTGCTTTTCTCTTTTACTTAGTTGGACGTGTGTTATTCGTATTTAGCTTCACAATTGGTAAACTTAAATTGCATTTCAGTGAACCAATCTAACGCTATTACATATCTGATTTCTTTAGGTATTTAATGACGAATATTTGGCCCAATATTAGGTTCGTCAATAGTTACACCAAATATTTGTTTTTGGTGAAACCCGTGTACCATGTAAAACTATGCTATCTCTAATTGGTATATGTAAAATAATTGATTATACCTATTCTAAAGTATACTCGTATCCGGCATATCAATCTCGGTTGTGGTGGGACAATAAATCTAATTACATAAACTGATATTCGTTTAAATAAAAAAATTATAGTTCTTATTAAAACGGTCGTTTAATTAATGTAAGCTTTTGATTTACGTACATGAATACTTTAAACTTTCTAATTAAGATACGTGGTTGAAATAATTATCTATACAAAAACTTTCTAAAAAAACAAAATGGTTCAATCAAGTTTTCGTGTAATATGTTGATCGTTTTATTTTTTGTTAAGTATGTAAATTTGTGTAAGTGTAATTCTTGTCTGATTTTTGTATCTCAATAATTGCAGGAAAGATCTATGCCCGCTTTATAGAAATAGGCTTACACTTAATATGGTAATTGTATAAACCAAAAGAAATATTTTGTACAACCGAAGTTTTTTTAAACTGTTATTAGATAGTAAGGTGCACCAAGTGCACTTAAAGTATGATCTCAGTCGTTGACAGTTTTGTTTAGGCTAACTGCACTGTTTCGACATTTCGGATAATGTTTGCATGATCGTTCACATTGAGATAAACTGCGATAATAGCTGCAAAAGGTAGTTCAATTCCAATGTAGATTGTTATCGCAAAAGTAAGACATTACTAATATACATATTGATTATAATTTTTGTGAGAGCGTAGGAGTTTTATCTGTAGTCTGAATTAAATCTTCGTATCTCGGGTTTTCAAAATGCCGGCAGCCCAAAATTTTTCTAATGGGAAATTAATTAAAATCCATCTCTTTTGATTGATATTTTCATGTACATGTCGTAGATGGACTTCGATATATATTTCGATAAATACATCGAAGGCATGCTAGTGATAAGTTGTAATAAAAACATAGTACAGCATTTTAGTGGAGCAAGCTACATTTTTGACCTTATATGGAAGTGAAGGGAGTAGAAAGCGTCCCCATAAACACGTTCATCTTATCCCATAAACAGCACACATAAAATGCACCTTTTACTAGTCTCACAAGATACCCCGGTGATTAGGCCAATCGATCGTAAACAATCGGCCCATTTAGTTTATATTCAGCCAGTATCGTACAGTTAATTAAAGTCCTTTCCTTAGTTGGGTGTTGTCACAAAGGTTGTGTACTAACCCTTAAATAATTATGCGATCGAATAGTAATGAGACTCACTGACGGCTTGGAAATTAGTTACTCTGAATTTCTGGCGAAGGTGAAGCGATAGTCGACTTCCATAATTAGAATAATGGTTCGCTGGTTTTGTCGAAACTGGAATTACTTCGGCGTGTACCTCTTTGGGACACCTTCGGAAAAGGTTTGCCGTAACTTTGTACATGATCGAAAAGTGGAACTAATGTTATACGTAAAGTTGAACGTTGTATTGTAAACAGATTTTATGTATAATTCGACAGCAAGACGTTATAATTTTATTAGAATACGTGTTTTTATGTCCACGAAAAAATGCAACATATATCGCCTAAATAATAAATATTTATATTTCATCTTTATTAATTAAATAAATAATTTATAACTTTAAGATGACGCATACATAATTATAAAAAGAAAATATATACGCACCTACTTACACGTCGAATAATGCTAATTTTATTTCTCATAGCTTGTAATGCGAACAAATGAATATTTTTATGTGAATACCTCACATCGCCTCCTCAATCTTCCTGTTTGATTTTCTTTGACATACGCTGAAATTCAATAACTGAGCCGGCTGTTACGAACTCCGTAATTGGGTATTATACCTTATTAAAAATTCAAAATGCAACGTATATTCATGATATGCCACGGTTCTGTTTTTTTATAATTAAGCTTCTTATAGGCTTAGACCTCACAATTTATAATTTACATAATAAAATATATTTATTTAAGTGGTCACGCCGCCATTTAGTGTTGTGGATTTAACATGAGACAAAACTTTGTGTGATCCGCTAAAACTGCTAAAAGTCGTTTGGGTCTGGATGTACTTGGTGTCCGTTTAGCGTGAGGCTTCGATCGGTAAATGTAATTAAAAAAAAATCAATATATAAAATGTTATTTACTATTATGATGATAATTACGACGGATACAATCAGATAAATTTTACTACACTCGGTGTAATCTTATGATTGTTTGTCTCTGTGTTACATTTCTTACTGCTAAAAATGCCAGGAAACTCAGTAATTGCCTTAAGTATAACTGTTGTTATAGGTAGTATATTACGATAATCGTAGTGTTTAACGCTTTGCTTAATAAAATTGTCTTCTGTTTACGCAAATGTTATTCATTGAAATTAAACCAGCCATGGCCATGGGGAGACTAAGATGGTAGACAACTACCATCTTAGTCACCCCGTGACCATGGCTGCTGAAAAGCAACCGAAACGTCGGGGAAAGTGTAAAATTAAATCAAAATAGTTATAATAGTTTTAATAATTTAATTAGCTTCAAAATTAGTTATTAGTTTAATAGTAGTAGTATGTAATGTAACAGTTTCTTAATTATATAACAGAGTGTCAAATAAACAACGCGATAAAAGCCGTATATAGTAGTTTAGCTTTGCTTAATATTGCTAGTGCTATCTACTCTCTTATCGATATGTATGAAGAAAAAATGTTGAGTTTCTAATAAATAAATAAAGTAAGTGATCTTATATACACAATTTATGATATACGGCTGATAAGTTTACTATCATTTTGCTATTGACTTTAAGGTAACTGTTGTTATATTTGTAAAAAGTCGATGTAAATACGAAGACAGCGGTGGCACCGAATAGCAATTCCACGCCATTCTTTTATTTGAAATGCAAATGCAACAGCACTGTTTTACATAGCGTCATATTATTTGCTGCACTGAAGGAAACATGAGAATTTAAAGTTACATTTGAGAGGGTTTATTTCTGTTTTTATTTATACCGTGCACTGAGATATTAACAAAACATTTTTCTTTTTTAGGGACGCGTCGTGCATACATTTTCTAGCAACTCTTCATTTAGTATTAGCAGGGTGTGTATATGCTACAATTAAATTCGCAATTGGGCCATTGTGCGTATGTGACTGGTGTGAGGATACTCGGTCATTCATACTCTTATCAAATTTTTTAAGGTTCACAATATGTAAGGTTCTTAGTAAGACAAGTTACATTAAAATTAAACTATTTTATACGGATTATGTCGCGGTGTATATTTAAAAAAACTTTTATTAAATAATTTTGATCTATAATACTAATATTATTGAACTTTACTATAATTTAAACTATTGAAACTAATTAAAACTATTTATATTAAAGTTTACACTTTTCCTCGACGTTTCGGTTACTTTACAGCAGCTATGGGGAGAGCGTTTCCCCGTGAACATTTAAATAGCTTACGCTATAGTAAATTTCAATAATATTAGTGTGTTGTTGTTTAAAAATTATGTAATAAAAGTGTTTTCAAACAAATAACGCGACAAAATCTGTATAAAGTAGTTTAATTTCAATCTATACTAGTATAATAAAGCTGAAGAGTTTGTTTGTTTGTTTGCTTGAACGCGCTAATCTCAGGAACTACTGATGCGAATTGAAAAATTATTTTAGTGTTGGATAGCCCATTTATCGAGGAAGGCTATAAGCTATATAATAACACGCTACGACCCACGTGGGCGGCGCAGTAATCATAAATGCGGGTGAAACCGCGGCCACATCTAGTGTATAATATTAGCGTAACCGTAAGACATTATTATGTTAGGTAAGTTACAATCGTGGACCCTGGTGGGTACAGCAATTTTATATAAGAGAGAGGCCGTCTAACTATTCATTTTCATTTTTAGTTAGATTATAGATAAATAAAGGAATAATTCCTGTACCATTGTAGACTTAACAAACATTTAAACAACGGACATAACACTATGCTAACGGACATAATAGTCATATTCGGAGGAACCATTTGTGGCTTTGACAAATTATTATCCCAAGTGGGGATCGAATACTAGGCGCAGTGGCGTCAGCGAGGCGACTACGACTCCATCCGTGCATTTATACAGTCTACGTCTGCCCAATTTGATAAGCATAACCTGCGTCATATTACATAAATAATAGGAAGACTAGCAAAACGAGCCATGCCAGTTTCACAAGCTAAAACTTAATATAAAAACTTGCAAAGAGACTTAATAAACTGAAAGAGTAAAGTCTAATAACGAAAAGTTTTAATAAGACCATGCATTATAATATAAATCCCTATAGAATCTGATTTTAATTATCTAGCGCAGCAGAAAATAAAACGCTGACTTTGAGATAAAAAGTTAAAAATAACCATTGGAACTCATTTGCTAGTGCCGAGTTGCCCGTAATAGCAATTTCTGCTATTAGTATAGCATTTTCATCTCGGCTAACGGTTGGAAATTAAGTAAATGTTAATAACTACATTTAGCGCGATACTTTGCAAAGTCCTCTTAAAAACTGAAAGTGCAGGGCAATTTTTCGCTGTTACTGTATAAAGTTAGAAGTTAATTAATTAATAATTACTTGCTATTTAAATTATAAGATGAATAGAGACTGGACAGATGGTGCGATTGTTTAATTGGGCACTTTTTTATATTTTTGTAGCTAATTGAGGATTTGACCATCAATTAAATCTCAAAGTATTTACTGGAAAGTACTTGTTTTAATGTTTGCAAATACCTCAGCGATTGAAGGGGATTATAGTAGCTTTTGAAATAATAATAGTGTGTAAACTCTGCATATAAACTGTCCCACTGTTGGACACGGGCTTCTTCTCAGTGTGAGAAGGGTAAGGCCATAGTCTACCACGCTGATCCAGTGCGGATGGCAGAACTTACATATCTTCGAAAACATTATGGATCACAGGTTTCGTCGCAATGTTTGCGTTCACACTTAAAACGAGCGAGAAATAACTAATTAATACGCATATAACTCCGATAACTCAGAGATGCATGTAGGGATGTTCTCATAAATATGTGAAGTCTGCCAACCCGCACTGGGCTAGTTAGTGGACTATGGGCTCACCCTACCCACACCGAGAAGAAGCCTATGTCCAGCAGTGGGACAGTTTATAAACAGGACCGATATTATAAGGCATTGAGTCTCTCTAGACAAAACAATCATGCGACTATTGCCCTTATATGCAATCCGATCAATGCACGTTCGCGCGTTGACATAAATTGCGTCTCCTAATAAGACGCGAGGTATGTTTAATTGCGTATTCGCACGAATTAAGTTCGCGCGAACTACTATTCAAACATCTTAGTTGCTCGATTTAATCGCGCGCTTCTCAGTAAGGACACATGCGAGAAGCCTGCATGTTTAGTAGTGGGTTTGTACAAATAAAATTAGCGAGCGCGCGATAGTCGCGTTCTCTATATTGAGACAATACGCGATGTTTTGAATCAATCAATGCGAAATATTAACGTATGACCAATCTAAAATATCTCTACTACTTACGTAACTTCATATTTACTCTGTCTGTTCAGGCTTGGATTATAAAATCGTTGGTTTTGACTGCACAAATGACATAGTAAAGTAATAGAGGATAGGTAGAGTGGTCGCTTCACCACTACTGCTACTACCCTAATGTTGTGAGGGTTCGAACCACACACTTGACAAAATTGTGCGATCCATAAATACTGCCGTCATAAGGAAAAAAGAGGTATCTAAAATTTTTTTTTATAGTAAGAACCTATTTGGAATCAGTAAAAAAAGACGCATCTGCCAGTATATCTAAAAATATATTTTATTTTGGTTGATACCTACTTCTTTTTTTCTTATGACGCTGACGGCAGAGTAGTTGATGGATGTGGGTACTTTGTGTCCGCTATATTAAAGTTTCTTGCTTCATATTTACTGTTGTATTAGTTAGTATTTTTATTAGTTTGTCCCCCACGTCACAGGAATTATTGGTAGTTGAGTTGTCGAGTTGTCGTTTTTTAATGAAGAATATTATTAAATTTGCTACTGACAGACGCTACTTTTTGAAGAAACACTTATCGAAGTCGTGTCTAGTATTTGCAAACGTTACTTCGCGATCATGAAATACCAATGAATTAACAAGTCAGTTATTCCAAGCATGCAATTTAAAAGGCTTGTTAGTAAAATATTCCTATTTATATGTTAAAACAGTTCGGTGACATTATGCGCTCGTAGCCTCGGGACATAATTTGTGGTCGACGACACACCCGTGTTATGTCTGCTAATTGAGTGTTGGGACTGTTCGGTTTTTCATTGCATTAAATTTGTTTTACGTGTAGTAGAGTGGTTTACCAGTGCCCGACAGCTCTGCTATTTTATTCATTGCTGGAGATTAATTTTTGAACAGTTATTATGACTTTGATTAAATACAATTACAGGGTTTGTGTTGCTGAAAACTGGATATAATATTATTTTAGAAGTATTGGACATTAGTTATAGTGTATAAAATTGCGCTTAAGGCTTCGATTTCAATTCCTAAGTTGTCTCGGCATAGAAAACGGGTAATTTAGTTTTCCTGTTTGGAAGTTCTCAGTACCAGAATGGGGTCTGAACATGTGCCCCGTTAATGGCCCAATCACATGGAACATAAAACATTTGCGAAAAGTGGGTATGATACACTTCTACCAACTACTTTTTTGATATGCTCGCGTGTGTATATCAAGATAAAGAAAATATGAAGATTAAACTCCTACAAATTTGAAAGGACTTCTGAAATTGCCACACATGACACAATATTCAAAACATAGGCAGTAGCGTAGCGACACCTCAAAATATTACGCCGTCCGTGTGATATGTATGATAATATGTAATTTTGTTTACTGAGTTAGTAACTGATACAACAGGATATCCGATATAAACTGGACAATATAAGCTTTTTGCGTCAGAGCAAGCAATTTAGAGAATAACCTAAATCTGTTAATCTTTTGATGGATCGCATAGCACATTATATGCGACATACACACATACTAGTAAATACCTACATTAAATATAATTACGACCTAATAAGGCTGTCGTTTAAAATCAAATCAAATATATTTTCTTATTATTATTAATAATTTGTGTTATAGCAGAGTGACGACCGATTAACTTGAGGCGCATTTCAAATTATTTTTACAGACACTAACTTTGTCTAGTATTTGGTACCTGACGTCGCGCTAGAAAGCATTGCCTATGACTAAGTGCCACGGTTGGACTTGAAATCCAGAAACATATGTGCGTTTAAGTGTTTTGTTTAGTCGGCAATCAGTCAGTTATTCTAGCACAAAGAACATAATTTGCACAGGATAATCCGTCTGACCTCTTGTATAAGAGAGACGGATTTTCCTTTGCGAATTGGCTTCAATTTATTGGTTGCATTTAATTTTCAGCAGCCGTGATCATGTAGAGACTCACTATTTAAAAGTAAAACTCTAAAGTGCTTGAAAAAGATATCTAAACGTTTTATATACCAAACTATATTTAAGGTATATAGTGCGGCGCGTACGTCACTTGGTAAGTAGCTGATATATTCGTTTCTGATTTTCGGATTAAATTTTGACACTATCTAACGAATAATTGCTAGTTACGTATCGATTCAACTTGAGTCTGATCTCAGATAAATATGTTTAAGATCGGTATCGATTTTCAACGTCATCGGTATGTGATATTAGTGACGTATTAAGTGAATTACTGTTTTCGATTCATGTTTTGTACAATTTGACTTGCACGGATGGCGTAGTCGTTTTAGTGGTCGCCTCGCCGCTGCCTCCCCCCCTCCCCTCGACAAAACTCGGCGCAATGGCTGCGGCGAGGCGAGGGTTCGAATCCCACACGGGACAAAAATTTGTGTGATCTACAAATGGTTGTTCCGAGGCCGCGTGTTCTTTGTGTTCGTTGATTGAATGTTTGTAAAGTCCCCCGCGACACAGGAATAAGTCTTAGTGCGGGTGTTGTATTTTATAATATTCCTAGGTCTTCCAAGTCATTTAGGGTTTGCTTTCCTAGTCTAACCGGATTTGACTGGATATCAGTTTTTACACGGAGCGGCTGCCACCTGACCTCTGTAACCCGAAGGCTAACGATACCCTAAGGCTAGACCAGTGTCAGGATATTATAGGGCACTGACTTCCCAATAACGACTGCCATAGATGTTCATGGCAGCCGGGACCGACGGCTCTCCGAGGCACGGAGGAGGCGATAATTGTCAACCAATACGCACATAATTTCGAAAAGTCATATAACTTCCGAAAGTCATAGGTGCGCGACGGGGGTTCGAATCCGAGACCCTCTGCATTGCAGTCTGTTGGTCTTCCCACTGAGCTATCGCTGCTGCTATTTCTAGATATATATGTATATCTTGTATAGTATGACGCATTGATTTTTACAGATATTGATCGTTATTGATTTCCTCAATTCGTGAAGAATGGTTGGATACTGGCGACTATACCTAAGTGTTTGCTATTTATGGTTTTCTCTTTGGTTTATTTTAAAAGATGATTCTCGTACTGGGGACAATGTTTGTGCTGCGGGGGTACTACATGTATTCGTACCGAAATATCAGAAATACGTTTTGACTCTAAATCTGTGGATAACACAATTATTGTGTTGTTCCATTATTTGAACGCTCAACATAGGTAAAGCTTATACGAAACACTGTTTTGTTCTTATTGATATAATTATACATTTTTTACCAGGAGGATAGTCAAAACTACAGATTTCTGACTTGCTACATTCCCAGCATTTCACTCTTCCTTTATTTGCTTACATTACTGGCTTTGCTTGTGGGCTTATTCTTAACCTGGGATGACCTTAACCTTGATCAGAAAACATTCGGATACGCCGATTAGCCCGTCAAAATTCGATTTATTTATGTGTAAATCTTTTGTTAGGTAACGTTATAACAGATAATAAAGCCAATAAAATTAAAAAAAAATTCATGATTTATCATAAATATTTTTTATTCTGTAAAATGTTAAATAACATTGTAAATTCTGATTAAATCTTTAACAGACAATTTTCATTTAGCAGTCTTTTAGCTCTTTTTGATTAATTGCAATACATTTTCGTAAGCAAATGTGAAAGATGCTTATGTATATTTAGACGTACCTACCTAATTTTAATATTTTCAGAAATGTTGACTGCGCATTTCCTCTTATTATATCTTCCGAATTTTCTTCCTTCTCATCCTTTTACTCCCTTCTCTCCCATCACTTCATCCCATAATTTTGAGGCAAATGTGTTTTGAGCAAGTACCCAAAGAAACAATAAAAATATTCTGGTGCTACATTTATTTTGTAACAAAGATTATTCAAAATTTTATAATGTCAAAGTTTATCTTTTATCATTGCTGTTTTTTTTGCCCGAATTCCATTACTTCAGCCAAGTCAGTAAATACCCACGTCATCTGCACAATCATCAATGAGTCGCTATCGACCGATGACGTGAAAATCGCTTAGATAACAGTTTCTATAACAATGCTTATATGCTTACGTCAAAGTCTATGTGACTCACTTTGCGTAAATTTGAGCGTTGTTGAGTTCTTCGACGTAGGTGCTCTGTTAGCAAGATAGTGATGATATCCATGATTGATTTACTGCCGATCTTGTTAATAGCATTATGGAAATGTTGAACTTTCAGAATCTGCATGTCATTGTGTCTTATTGGACGTAGACTGTGGAATTGAGTAGTTACGTTTTACTGGCTAATTATTATGATGTATGTAAGTATAATAATATCAGCCATATATTGGGTGTTTCTTAGTATTGTGAAAACCTTTCAGGGAGTGATTAAACTTGTCATTATGAACAACTTTTGTTCTGGGACATTACCGAAATCGCGACAAAAAAAAATTAACTGTTCCATACATTTTGTCGAGGTCAAAGTGCAATTTTGTATGAAACAGCTGTTTTTATTATAAATTAAAATAAAATTAAATTATATTAATTTCGCCAAAGTCCCAGAACAAAAGTTGTTCATAATAACAAGTATAATCACTCCTTGGAAGGTTTTCACTATATTAAGAAACAACCAGTATAATAACGGTAACACTGTTGGCCACGGACCTCTTCTCAGTGTAATAAGAGTTAAGCGATTGTCCGCCACGCTGGCCCAGTGAGAGTTGCCAGACTTCATAAACATCTTCAAGAACATTATAAAGAACACTTAGATTTGCAGGTTTCCTTACTATGTTTTCCTTCACCGTTAATACGAGCGATAATGAACTATTTACTACGCGCCTAATTTGGAAAAGTCGGAGGTGCAAGGCATGTGTCTTGGTTCGAATTCGACACCTATGCGTGACAGTCCAATATGCTCTCTCTAGGCTAAGGCTGCTTAGGAAGGTTTAGACATATGTAGTTTTTTTAAATACGTCCCTTGATATATACGATATTGTACCTTTGTTGTGAGGAGTATTGCAAATATTAAAACAACGGGATCAAAGAACACAACAATTATTTTCTCATGCTAGTTCAGGAATTTTCTTGGCGTCGCGGGCGGATGTGTGTTTTGTGTGGAATAAGGGTTAAGGGTGAGAGTTGTTATACTTAAACCACCGCAGAATTTATACAGTCGAACGTCGATACGTCATAAAAGCGGTCGTCATTTTATATTAGAGTTACCAGAACGATTAACCACATATTATCATCTACTACTTTAAACAGACTTATGAATGTCATCATATACCAGTGTTTTATCCATCAATCGCATCTTATATTTCGCCTGTCTAATATTTGTATTTAACTACCTTGATTTTCTGTATGTTCGGAATAGTAACCTACTGACCAAGATTATCATGCGTTAATTGATAGTTAAATAATTTATCAAGCAGATTATAACTGCTACGACATGCGACTGATGAACACAAGACTTTCAGATCGACGCCCCGTTCGGGAAAAGTGTTATTGGGTTTTGTCGGCATCGGCATGAAACTGTGTATATGTATATAGATAATGCAATGTGGATAGACATTCGTCTACTCGGAGATTCTTTAAGCGACGCGGTAGCTAGATTGTTCACACCCGGCCTACCTGGCCTAATCATTGCTAGGAAACTACAGACGTGTAATGTATTACTTTTCAAACTACAGTTTGCTATTACAGTAGTAACAATATCTATGTTGATAAATAGAATGTAGGCATTCAACCAATTTCTATTGGCTTCTAAAACATTCACTAAAAAAATACATTTCAAACTTAAAACTAGCGATGTACTAGTATCGGTGTAATGTAATGTTCTATTAAATCGAACGTATTCGCGATGTCGATCTTTATTCAAGTAGATAAATCGTTGATTAATTACATATTAGTATTACGGAAACGAAAGCACAGTCGAATATCGATTCTAGTACCGATGCATGAAGATAAAATTAAAGCTTGTAAAAAAGCTTCCGGTTGCGTCATGAATTATCCACGAGACACAAATAGTAAAGATAACACAAAAGATAGTACAAAAACTTTCCTCGATACGCTCGGTCACAACAAATGTGGACAAAAATTCCAAATAAATCCCCCAGGGGATCGAAGCAGGGGATCCTATTGGACGGAGCCAAAAGTACCGTTCTCACCACTGTGTCATAAAACTATGATTCAAATATTTGATAATGCTCAAATCACAATCAATGACAACCAATTATTCAATATTCGAATGCAGAATAATACATTTTCAAAGCATTTAAATTTTGTATTTAAATTTAAAATTTAAATGTGCGTTATTTCAAACTTCAGAATCATTTATTCATTTAGGTCGCTAAGTAACATTCATGAACGTCAATTACTCGTAAATTAAGTTACTAATAGAATTAAAAAGCCGACATTGCCTATTGCTATTTTAAAAACGTATAGTAGGGCTTAATTCAATTTAGAACTATCCAGTAGCCTGTTGCCTCCCACAGAGATCCAAAAAGCTGGTAACTAATTCACGTCGGTATAAATCAGAGCGGCTCGCGTGGGCGACGCTGACACCGTGTCGAACATTCGAATTAATTTCAATTTGGCCATTTGATGGTTTAAGTTTATTAATGTAGTACATTGTGATGGCTGAGGTAGGTTTTTATTTGTATTGTTCGTTTTATTAATTTATAGTTGCGCTGTATTTGCTTTCACTGTTTTATATGTAACTGTGTTGGATGATTCTTATTACAGATTGAATTGGCATTTTTGTTTTTATAAATGGAGTGTAATGTTTATCTGTGATTTCCAAACTAAACTGCGAAACAAAAATGGAAATATTTGTCTTTATTTTAAACTGAAATTTAAATAATGGCTACTGGAACGACATGTCGTCTTGATCCTCGTCTTTTTTAATTACTGTCAAACAATAAACGCGAATAAAGCATCACAAAAAGCGCTAAATTAGCTAACCTAATACAATTCTCATAGTATGCACACAATTTACTTGTAAAGCAAACACAAAATAAGAATAAAAAAAAGCTTCGCACTTAAGATTAAATTAGTTAAGGCCAACAAAGAGTTAGTGCATAAATAAAACCCATTCACTTAGATAAAATTAAATTGTAGGTAGTGTATAAATATACGAGTATATGTATTGTGAATACCTGTTGTGCACGTATAACACGTATCGCTGTGAGCCCATCCCTAGTCCACGTACGCACATCGACTAAGATTAATGTCGTTGAAGTAAATCTTTCAATAGACGAATATCAAACAAACTAATATTGGACTACAGAGCTTTATTTTATTTATATAGAACGTTTTCCTGTATCTCTACTTTGTTGGTGTAATATAAAAGGGATAAGAGTGTTGTGTTGTACGTCTTAGAGAAATATTGTTATTTGAATATACCTACATAGTAAAAGTGATGTCTAATAGTTTTACTTTACATATAATTTTTTAATAATTGATCATCCAATAATATTAATATTAGAAAAATAATTCTTAGGAAGAAAATCAAAGAGAGATATCTCTTTGGTTTTCAGCGAAATACAAGTTTTGTTTATATAGTTGTCAAAAAGAGTTTTGTTGTTGTTGTTTTGTTACAATATACTAATGTGGCTAAGAATAGCCTACGACAGCAGCACACGGGCTTTTCCTTCATTAGAGAGTCTTCTAAGAAGACCAGAGATCACACTGTTACATTGACAGCAATGCACCGCTTCGAAACTCTACTCAACGCTGGAACTGAATAGTGAGAACTAGTGAGATTCTTGCTTTGATTTTAAACGAGAGCAACTCGACTAAGAAAAACCTTAATAATACAGAAGATCGCAGCCAAACACAAAGTAGTTTTCTGTTCTTCTATAGTATGAAAGTATTTTCTCAGTCGAGTTGCTGCCGTTTTATTAACTTAAACTGAATCTAGACTTAGACTGATTCCTGGCCAGGCAGCCAAGCAATATTTTATGTTTGAAATCTCTTTAATTTCTTCCAAAATACCTATTTTTTTTAACTCAACTGTTACAAAAGCTTCTAAAGATACCTCTTTTAATTCATTCTATATATTATATTTTCTTCAAGTATTCTTATTAGTCGTGCTAATATTGAATAATACTGAGATAGCCTAGAGTAGAACGAATATCTTGTGAACAACAATAGTATTTAATTATGAATTACGTGTTTCCACATCAAAGAGATTTCGTAGGCGTAGTTAGCTTGGTCATTTGCCTGGTATCTCGAGGCCTTACGTTTAATGTTTACGCGTATCCCTGCCAAAAAATACAATATTAAATTATATTTACAGCAGCGCTTTTAAAATATGGCGTCTTCATGACTATGAGTGATGAAAAGTACCCAAATGGTACAATACTAAATTCATGAAGATGTAATACAAAATATATTCTAGAAAGATAATTAAAAACAATTTGCATGTAGTCTTCACACATATCATAGATTTACACCGAGATATTTCTAAAGAGATTAGTAAAGGTGTATACCCAGATTTCGTCATTATTTGGGTCCCACGTAATTAGGGGCAAGCCGGTTATCGTATTCCGGGCACATTTCTTGTCATCTAGCTACATACCTGAATAGAAAATCTCAAAAATACTTGCCCGACACAAAAATGAACCCAATCTTTCAAGCAAGAAAACTTAATGAGGTTGTAAAATTACTAAAACATGACTTTAATAGATAACAAAGGATTACAACTTCAAGGTGACTAGACTCGTGTGTAAGAGCGATAGTATCTTGTTTTCAAAGATCAGTCTATATGATTACATATCTTAGATCACAGAAACGTATGTAGCAGTTGGGATTACTACCGATATATATCGCAATGATTGGAACAGGCCTTCGAAATGGCTAATTAATTTATTAGATATTTTCACGTCTATGTGTTCGGCAACTGCTTACCACAAGGCGGGACAGTTTGCCATCTTGGACTACCAAGATGGCAAACTGTCCCGCCTTGTGGCTAAACTAATGTTTTTTATACTAATAAAAAACATTAGTTTTAATAATATATTATATTATTTATTTATCTATTAAACAGACCACTCCTGCACTAGGAATATTGCATGTGTTGCAAAGGACTTTAAAAAAACATTAAAACAAAGGACACAAAGAAGACCTAACAATAATTTGTGGATCACACAAATTGTTGTCCCGTGTGGGTATATTAATTTAGTATAGATGTCTCAACTTGTACTTTCAATTAACGTCGGGGAAAGTGTAAACCTAAATTTAAATAGTTGTAATAATTTTATAAGCTTAAAAATTACTAAAATTCAATAGTAGTAGTAGTGTAACAGGTTCAAAATGATGTAATACAGTGTTAAATAAACAACGCGATAAAATCCGTATAAATGAGTTTAATTTCAACGTCAGTACATACTTTTACGTGAAAACTAAAACAGCTGAAAATATATGTAGGTATAATATACCTATATCCCTTTAGGTATGGCTGACCCTATTTATGTACCTAGAATTATTTTTTGCAATTTAATCTATTATTGTTCCTCTTTGCAATCATTTGCCGTTTTATTTGTGTGTGACCTTCACATTTGTTTCCACGAGGCCTTGTAGTATTTTAGTTGGAGCAAAATTTTATTTCACTAACATTTATTCGTACGTTACAGGGTTGATCGATTTACCGTCTGCGGACGTCGATTATCGTTAAAAACTAGAGATTTAATGGTAACTATAAATTTAGCTGTCTAAGGAAGACATTGTATATGTTTATGTAGAAGAATTTCGTCTTTTCTTCCCACCCGGTCGTTTCACTGAATACGAGTAAGGTAAATAAAGTTCGTTCGTTGTTTGAATGTTCATAAAGCTGTAGGTCAAATATAAAGGCGAGCGTTGCCTTATTAAAAATAAAGAAAACAAAGATATATTGTCTTTTGTGTAATCATCTTGCTTGAACCTAGCAACTAGGCTAAATGTAGCTTCAGTGACTTAGTTAAGTCATTGCATACTTAAACGTCCATAAGTATTACATTGTGTCATAAGTGCAAAATATTTTATGCTTTTGACTATGAAAGTCTCGGCTTAGTTTTTGCCACCATAAAATTTGATTTGATTACTACAGTTAATGCTTTGATAGGTATACCTGTACGTAGTCAAAAACTATTAACGAGTAGAAAAAAATATCGAATCAAAAGTGTTTACATAAATGTCATTATGTGTACATCGAAATGCATTTTTTTTGTTTGAACATGATAACATAGGTTTGCTCAATGTTTGAATTGATGTCATTTTATTCACGCTTTACAATGTTTATCAATCAACTTATTAACATAACGACGTTTTAGTACTCTTTACAAACTCTAGATAGTTTTAGGACCATATCTGTCCGTCTTAAGCGATTATTGTGGCTACCAAAGGGCTCCAAGTTAAAAGATCATCTTGTCTAAACTCAATTCAGATCTTTTCAACAGTAGAAAAATCTTACATACATATACAGTTTTACGCTTATATCTAAAATGATAAGAATTATATAGATAGCGGTGTATTACACTCACATATCGCCATTTTAGTATAGTTTCGATCTTGCATAACAGGGTAACTTCTACTATGTGGGGCCAGCTAGCTCGTTAGCCTATTACTAGTAGAAAAGATTTTAAAGAATATTAAGGTTAATACTAGTAGAAGCTTGAAGTTCGAAGAAGGAGCAGAAATGTGCCAGTCTACCGAGCACATTTTTTAAAACTTCGATCTTATACCGAGAATTTAGATATCAATCACAATAACAATTGGTACGGCCCAAAAAAACAATCTGATACGGTATGCACAACAGTTGCCTTTTCTCCAGCAGCACCACCAAGAAAAATATACATACATTATATGCAGACATTGACATAATTGACTTTAAGACAGACTTATATTTAATAAGTAGTTGATCGTTTTAATCCGAAAAATATCAATAGATACATTCGTCTTATAAACTAGCCGGTTAGATCCGCCTCTACTGTCGAGTGTATTAGGATATCGTCGTCTTTAAAGTACCTACTTAACGACATATTATGGACCGATAAATACTTCGATTTGAGGATTATCGATTTTTTTATGACGTGGGCACATAATAGTAACCCAATTCTAATTTTAGAATGATAAAATGTACGATGAGATTTGATTTAGTGTGTCAATATTGAATTAATCAGATTAACTGGATGTATTGTATGTAGTAATGTTAAATCAATTTTCTTTATGTTTAACATTAACTTTAATAATTTTATTGTTTGATTTTAAAATATATGAATTAACACGGCGTGTTTATTCATAGCTTCATCCTATAAACAGGCGTAGGTATCAATAAAAATAGAAAATGCTAGGCTATGCTCTAGCATATCCTGGCATTTTCGTTGTGTGCCTACATTAGGCTAAACTAAAATTATATCTACATAAACAATTATAATCGGTGGCCTTGATGGCGTAGTGGTTAGTGTGACCGACTACGAATGTATTTAAAAAAAAAAAGAATTTATAATATATGTATGTTTATTCATTGTCTAGTACCCATAGTACAAGCTGCTTAGTTTGGGCTAGATGGTGTTGTGTATATGTGGTAGTATAATATTATGGTAGAATAGAATCTATACACTCCGAAAGAGCTGGAGTCCTTACTCCTAAAAAGTAAGTTTTCTATGCCACCTGGTATGAGCAAATACATATGTTATGGTGCATAGACTAGCTTTGTCATGTGGCAGTTGTTGATTTAAGAAACCTAAATATCCTCCTTATACAATTTGTCTTTTTGCCGTTGTAATGCGACGATAGTTTCATCCTCAAACGAAATTAACATTTTATGAGGTTCGTCAAATATTCTAAGCCTAACATTTCTTTGTGGCTGTTTCAATATTATTAGTAATAATTCCTTGCACCCAATAGGGTTTTGCATCGGATTGATTATAATAATAATAATAATAATTTATAATAATTTTCTATCACATACACACAACACCATCTAGCCCTAATTAAGCAGAGCTTGTACAAGGGTACTAGACAATGGATAAACATACATATATACCCTTTTTTTTTGTAAATACATACATATTATACATAGAAACACCCAGACCAAGACAAACATCCATGTTCATGCACACAAACGTTTGACTTGTGCGGGAATCGAACCCGCGACCTCAGGCGTGGGAGTCGGTTACACTAACCACTACGCCATCGAGATATGTATATATTAGTTATGGGCACCAGTGATCTATATATGTACTTATATACTCTATGTGTATAAGTCTCACAGTTCTGCTCCAAGCGCTAGGCATTAACACACATTACAACAAAACTAATGATACGATCACGTAGTACCCTACACTAGGATTATACACATCACAACACATCGATAGATAACATGGCGCCGCTCGCATTGTACTAAAACACATTAATATTAATTAAACTTGTTAGAAATCATTATCTAAAAGGAAGCAATAATCTGTGAACATTTAATTACTAAAGTAAATCACGTTGTACAAAGATCGTAGCGTTGATACAGTTATCACTTAATGTAATAAAATTGAGCTGCCGGATCTTTCGACATGTGTATATACATTGACGCAAATACGTAAGTATATTTTTTTCTAAAGGAAAGAGAAATCTTTATTCTGTCACGAGAATTTAATCAATACGCAATAAGCAAACATCGATTAAAACTCAAACGAGAATAAATACTCATATATTTAATAATAACGATTAATTAGATTGGGTGTTAAGATTGTAATCTCTTGTAATCGTTATAGTGTCTGAAGCTTTACGATGTAAGCTACTCGTGTGGATTATATGCGGGCGATAAAGGTTAAAGTTCGATACATACAACTCATGTAGGTGACAGATCTTGCGCATGTTATGTCGTATACAGTACAATAAAAAAAGAAACAACAACAGCATTGTATTGTGGTATTTGTAATCAAGAGTAGCGGTAGCCAAGTGGGACATCGTTGACCTGTTACGCAGAGATTTGAAGGCACACAGCGTTGTTGTTGTTGCACAGTTGTATTAACGGCGAAGTGATATATCGTGACAAAATAACTGGGATATCTTCGTAATGTCTTGAAGACATGTTAAGTCTGCCCGTACTGCCCGGACCAGTATGGCAGACTATGGCCGAACCCCTTTCCCAGCAGTGGAACAGTTTATATAGAGAGCGGATATTATGATAGTAATCAGTTGCACTAAATATGGATATTGTACTATACTTTGGAATTAACAAACTTAAAGACTATCAAATAAAGTTCACATAACAATCCAAACTGTAGCGGTCCACTGGTAGCTGGAGACAAGAAAGAATCCCTAAGGAACAATCAGTTGCGTATCTTAGTTGAGCCTCGAGCCAGAAAAAAAAGGCTGAGGCCTTGGTCCGACAGGGAACTTCTACAGCGTGAGTGATTGATCGATACTGAACATAATGAAATATATTTTGCAAAGTAGGTAGATGTATATTATTCGTCTGAGAATAATTATTGATTATGTAAAAATTTATATGGTTCTGCATTAAATGTAGGTAATTCTTCATTAATTAATTAATAGCTTAAATACCTTAGTCTTAAATAATATCATCTTTCCTTTTGTGATACGGATAACTGTCAAAAATAGATAAATTATGATATGGCCTGTCCTCTAGAGGTTGTTCCCAAAACGGAAAGTAGAGCATGCGCGTATTAAATAAATCTATTTTATATTTACACTGGGGAGAAATAAATTGAACTAATTAAAGGGACGTTAAAGTAAGGCGCTACCTGATGCGATCTTGTTGCTAACAGGTGGCGATGGCGATCAGATATGTTCTTATCATTAGTGGAAAATATCAAATTCTCAACATGGTAAAGTTATTTTAAACAGGTTTAAATACAAAATACTAATATTGTAAGGAAAAATACTTGCACATTCAGATGTGCAAGTATTTTTCCTTACTCTCAGGAGTACTTCATAATGTTCTCAAATGCGGGTAAAATCTGCCAACCCACACTGAGCCAGCGTGGTGGACTATGGCCTAACCCATACTGCGAAGAGGCCCGTGTCCAGCGGCGAGACAGTTTATAAACAGCCTGATAATTATTATTTACAACAATTAATGAAACATCTTTATAGCTACGTAAGCATAAAAGGAGCAGTCGCTCAAATTTAATTTAATTTAATGTTATATCGGCTGTATTAAGTTAATGTTTTCTAAAAAATTAACCTTTCATACTCATTTAAAGAATTTCTGTACCAATTTTTATTGCAATAAGACAGGCGGTTTCACTAAATAAAGTTATTTTCCTCTATATTTATCAATTATTATTATAAGAAAAATGTGCTAGTTTCGTTTAAACACGTTTACTTATAGATCTAATTTCTTAGATGTTTGCCCGTCTATAATTATATAAGTAATAATCGCAGGTATAATAATAGTCGTATGTAGATATGAGTATCTTATCGATACGCGGTTAGTGTCTAATTGGTCATGTTATCGTATCAGCAGATTGTGACGTAGGTATGTCACAATAAATAAGCATACGATATTTACTTTAAATCGTCGGAGCACTCAAGAAAAAACATGGTTGTCAATTAATGAAATAGTGTGCGTGTTTAATTGACTCTATCTTTGAGTTTCTCATTTTTACAGCAAATCTTTTTTACTAAGACTACTGGCTATGCTAAACTTCCCAAATCTAGCAAATACCCTCACAAAGAATAATTAATTCCTGTGAAGCAAAGAGGTTTTATGAAAATCGAAACGATGTTAATAAACAGGTGCATAACAACTATTTGATTACGTCTTTTTTCTATGTGAGGTGGAAACGTCAACATTCAGCGTGGCGTAGTGGCTAGTTGACAACCATTGAAAACTAAAGCCTTGGTATGGTGCAGTCCATATTGTGTATGTTTCTTATGTATTATCGATATGTTTATCATAAAAATCGCACCAGAAAGAACAGGCTCGCTTTATTATATAATAACAGTACTTTTATCAGCCCTATATTTAGCTGTCCCACTGCTGGACACGGGCCTCTTTACAGTGTGTGAAAGGCTAGGCCATAGTCCACCAAACTGGCTCAGGGTGGGTTGGCAGACATTATATATATTCGAGCACACTACGAAGAACTCTTAGACATGCAAGTTTTTACAAGCAAGTGATAACTAACTATTTAATACGCACATAACTTCAGTAAGTCAGTGATCGCCGTCTTGGGATCGGACTCGAGACCTCTCCGTGGCGGTCCAACGGTCTCCCATTAGATTATCGCTACTATATGTGGCCTATTATGTGAGACTATAAAACAAAGCGTTAAAACCCATCTCGTAAATATATGTATCTAAGTATTATGGCTCGCTTACACGTCTTCACTGCCGACTGCCGACTTCGGCAGACGTCTTCTACGTGCCGAGGCCGACGCGTTACTTACACAGAAGCTGCTGCCGCCTTTAGCTTGCCTTAAGCTTGGTCGACATCACCTACAAACCGAGTTGTCAGACGACTGGTGTTTTCACCTTGTAGTGCAAGCGAGCCATTATTCTTAATATAAATGCTACCACACCTGTCAGTTGCACCATGTGTATAAACTACTGAACGGTAGCACAGCCGACCATGAAAGCATTAGTCACATTTCCAGAGTCGCTTGTACAAGCGCTTTGTAATAGAATCGTACTCCGTCGCGTGAGATCTGAACAGTAACTGAAAAAAAGGTAGAATGCATGCAGACTACATCAGATATAGATAGATTTAGAGATATGTACTTTATGGTGTGTGTAGTTATGTAAGTATGTAGTCTAAAGTATCTAGTCCAATACCAGCCTATATTGATGTATGTATGTTACATTCGAGTAAATGTGCTCAGAATGATAAACAAATTTTAGCAAAGTTATTGATGTTGTTAATATTAGGAGCTATCGTACAAAACTAATATTTATAATATACCACAGATATTAATTAACAAACTACAAGCAAATATAAGGAAGGGGAAAGTGTTATCCTAAATATATAGTTTAAATAATTTTATTAGCTTATAAATTAGTAAAATTCAATAGTAGTAGTAGTGTACCAGTTTCAAAATTATGTAATACTGTGATAAATAAACAACGCGATAAAATCCGTATATAGTAGTGTAATTTCAATAAATATAAGGAACTTTTAGGGATTTATATTTGTGTTTATTCGGTCTTTATGACTTTAGTATTTACATAATATGGTGGAAAGTAAGGATAGAGTACCATTCATCCATAAAAAAGTACTGTTACTTTTCTAGCCTAACACATGTACATTAATGCGAGTAAAGCCGAGGGTAAAACCTAGTTAATATATAAAAATAATTACAAGATCCACCGGCATTGGGTACAGGCATTGGGTACAGGCATTGGGTACAGGCACCAAGCTACCGACAATTAGAGCTCAAAAAGTAAGGATTTATATAAAGGCTCGTAATATAAAATCAACAAAAATGTACCTCTGTTGTGTCGAATAAGAGTTTTAACAATGCGAGAAACATTTAAATGACTTCTTCTTAGTTGTGAAACCACCTAGTTGCTAGGCAAATGTACCTACATATATAGCAAAGCTCCACACAATTTTGATAAAAATATCTCAAAGAACGAACTAGGATTTTTATAAACTCATGCTTGTAGTATTCCCGAATATTCAAAGGTAATTATGTTCCTAGTTCCACGTAATAGTTGTTTCTAACAAGCGAACAATACAATTCTGTTTGCAATTCTACGCGGTCCTTATAAAGACTTTCTTCTTGTTCATGGCTATTATAATGATTATTCATAGGCTACCCTTCAAAACACACTAAATATCTTACTCTTAAGTTAAAATCTAAATATTTATAAACCATTCTGAACATTTTACATAACAATTTTTTGATTACATAACTGGCTGGTGGAAGACCGTTGGACTCCAGATCGATTTCAAAGCGGAGCCCTCCGACTATTCGAACGAATGTGCGTATTAAATAGTTAATTTATCTCTCGCTTTAACGGTGAGGGAATACATCGTGAGGAAACCTGCATGTCTGAGAGTTCCCAATAATGTTCTCGAAGAGATGTTAAGTCTGTCAACCCGTATTGAGCCAGGGTGGTAGAGTGTGGGATTACCGTTTTCACAAAAAGAAGAGGCTCATGCCCATCAGTAGAAAAGTTTAATGCAAGGCTGATTTTATTATAAGAATAATAACTAATTTATAATATTCTTATTCTTTTTAGAGTTCGAAAGAACTCTTACAACAGCTTTGTCCGTCTGTATGTTATACAACTTTCATCTCAAGAACCGTAAGAGCTGGAGACTCACGGTCAACACCAATCAAGGTCACGTGATACCATTTTTTCGAACTCTAAGATTTACGGCAATTCATTGTCGTTTCTCATTTGTTTACAGTCATCTAGGTATATTAACCGTTTAAGACACATATAAAACTTACAGCTTGTGAATTCTATTCACAATTATTCATATACATATTTCATATCACGAAGCATATGTATTAATATTATAAAAAGAAGGATTTAACTTAAAAACTACGCAACTGATTTATACTGTCACTCATACTGAAAGGTATGCGGTATAGTTTGAAGGTTTATCTATTGTGTTTTAAAAATTATTTCACCATTAAAAAGCTTTATTATCACCAAGTAATATCAGCTATATTTTTTTTTAAAAGACCTCTTCTAGTGAAGCCTTCGGCTTAAGAAGCTGGTCAAATATATAAATACGAATAGCCATGCTGACATCAAATGAAACCGAATTCGAATACGGGATTTGAAAGTTAATTGTTATCAGTCTGAATTCAAATCCATGAGTTCTGGACAATCGGGCGCTACGTAACTGTTGATTGAGTGCCATGTAGTATATAGGCTACATGTAGCCCCACATCACCTATTATCTATTGTGCTGCCATACCAAAGAGGCTTTTGTCCACGGCTATTGTGCTAATAGTAATCGAACATTCGCCTTCTATCCACCCATCTATTCGAGCTTGGACAAAATTACTGTCATACTGAAAGTTATGCGGTATAGTTTAAGGGCTTTAACTTGTGACGTTACATTTAGGAGTCGGTTATATTGTTAGTAATATGTTATGTGTAGGTATTTAAGTAACGAGGAATTTATGCGTACATAGTAGTAAGTAAGTACATAGTAAGCTGTATTTGTCTGTGATTTTGAGCAAGCTAATTTCAAAAATAGCTGTAACAATTTGGTTATTTTTAAGTTATCAATTGGAATGTTAAGCTCCAGCTAATATGTTTGCTTATTAATATGTGGTAGTGTGAAAAAACCGTAGGCATAGTTCTTAAAAATATGCGTCACTTTACAAAATAATCCTAAGTATTATTATAAATGCGAACGTGAGTTGGTTTGCTTGTTACGCTTTTATGACTAAACTACTTGACCAAAATTCATGTCAGGGGAAGAGGTTGTAAAAGTTACGTCCTCAAGGGATGTAAATTTATTGACAAACCCTAGATTATCATTCATTCATTGTCGGCCTCGATGGCGTAGTGGTTAGTGTAACCGACTGCAACGCCTGAGGTCGCGGGTTCGATTCCCGCACAAGTCAAACATTTGTGTGCATGAATATGGATGTTTGCCTTGGTCTGGGTGTTTCTTTACCTATTTTTGTTTTGTAAATACATACATATTATACATTAATATGTATGTATTTACAAAAAATAAAGTATATATGTATGTTTATCCATTGTCTAGTACCCATAGTACAAGCTCTGCTTAGTTTGGGCTAGATGGTGTTGTGTGTATGTAGTAGAATATTATTATATTATTATTATCGCGAGCATAGCCGCGGGCAAAAGCAAGTATAATTATAGACTTGTAATATTATTATTACTTAGAATAGTCGGCTGAAGTTTATTTCATATATTCACATAAGTGTATCTCTCTCATCTGTATGGTAATAGCCAGGCGTATAAAATCAACAGTAACAACATAACGAGTACCGAGTATATTTTGCAAACACTAAAAGATCCTCGTCCCATATATTTTATTCGAGAGCCAAACAGATCCACGTATATTGATTGATAAATTAGCAATCGTACATGAATTTTACTATTGCTAATTTAAATACTAAGTCATTTCTCCTACATTTTTGAATTAAGTTGGTATGATTTAAACCGAGTCATATTGATTGCTGTTTTACACTGTTTTAGTAAATGTATGCACGGACCGCGTTCTACAACCAGGCCTTGGAGTATGTTTGTAAATATACAGCCGGGCAAATGAACGCAGTTACCGTAATGAATGACTTGTAGATGGCTAAACGTTGTAATACATATTTGACCATAATATTAAATTTTAAAGATTGTGTTTTACAACCTTTTCTGTACTATACATATTTTGAGATGATTTTAGAATATAATAAGTAAATAAACATACTAAGGGGATGTTCGAGTTAATCGTACAGGAGTATGAAACACCTCTCTAGCTTCAAAATGAAATAGTGTGATACGCTTATATATAGCTTTGTCTTGTTCACGCGTATGCAATGACAATGCTTCAAGAAATAATTGTAAGATCCCTAGATTACTTGCATGAGGCCCTTACGTCGCTCGTACCCGATGCATACAACAACTGCCAGTTAACTTAAATGATCGTTACTCTTTGATGTATTAATAAAACATGTTCTTAAGCATTTGAGTTAATGTTATCAGCACTTTATTATTTTAAACGATATAATTTAAGTATACGTCGTATAGTTTGGAAGATAATAAATAAGTGTGAAAATCTGTTACATATTTTATGTGTAGTACAACTTAGGATGTAATTTATTAGTATTCCGAATAACCTTTCCAGATAAGCAAATTGCAAGATCCGTGTTTTTAGATCTGAATGGAGCGGATAAAAACCCTGTTACAAACAGGGTTAGGTAGTTCCTTATTTATGTCGAAGAGAAGCAACTCAGAAAACAGATAGGTGGGGCTAAACTTGGCTAAACGCAGAGTTATATAAACATACTATACAGATATTTTTATAAGGTAATTAGTAATCATTGTCCATGTTTCGCTTCCGTATAGAGCATTGCTCCATAAGGAAGCGAAACATGTGTCCATGTTGAACCCTACAAGACCGGGAAAGACTGGAAGCTTTCGAGATGTGGAAAGAAAGCAAGATGGAAGTACTACACCTTGTCCAAGAAGAAAGCAACATTTTGACGACAACTGAGATTAGAATAGGAAACATGATTGTGGCCTCCTTTTAAGATATGACGACTTTATAAAAAACATCATAGAAGGAAAAGTGGAAGAAAAGAGAGGAAGGTGTAGATCCAGAAGGGCATTCATAGACCAAATAAAAGAAAAGGCGAAAGTCATGTCTTATATGGAGGTCAAGGTATTGGCCGAAAATCGAGAAATATGTAATAGAGCAAAGCTCTTAAGTATAAAGAGAAAAAATAATTAGTTGCTGTTAATTATAGTATTCGCGTTTCTAGAAGTATTAAGGGACAATTCCGTTGCACAGATAATTACTATGATTTATTTTCTCTATAGATACATCTTGTAAAGAGCAAGAAATAGAAATTGGACTATGTGAATATAATTGGTATCGTAATTTCTAATGTATAATATAAAGTATATCACTTTCACTTGGAACGTGTTTCTTGAAATTGTGCTAACGGTGTTGTTCCAAAGTCAAATATAAAAAAGCCATCAGTGATTTCTCTAAATTGTTAAGGTAAATTTCAATTTTATTTATTAGCCGAGTTAAACAATAAACTTCAACTATGTACTATACTTCACAAAGTGTTATAACTATTTAAATTTTAAGTTATAATTTGTGGTGTCTTAAATATGTTGAACTTCAAATTGCTCGTAGATATACATATAATTAAAATAAAGTAATATAAGCCGATGATATTTATCTCATCGTCGAATTAAAATTTATAACAGCACCATTATAAACTACCGGTATTAACTACTCAGTGATAAGCCAATGAACAAAGCGTGGATATTAATTACACCACATCCTGTCACTTCTAATTTTTCAATCAAATTATAGAGAAAGTGAAATTTCGTCGTTTGTCAGATGCCAGAGGCGGTGCCTTCGACCTAATCAATCCGATCCCGCCATTGACAGGCTAATCTGTCGCTAACACACCCATATAATACAAACCAGTTTCATTTTGTGTTTCATTATGATATTACGAAGTAGTTGTAAGGTTTCACTTACATGTTAGGAGTCACTGACCGCTTATGTAAAACTAATATATTGCAGTTGGTGTTAACGTCCCGCGATTTGTTTTAAAAACATGTTACGTGTTTATGGTTGTGGTTCGTAACTTCGAAGGTACAATGTTTATTTAATATTGCCTCCGTATTATCTATTTTGACGCACGTGACGGTGATCACGGACTAAGACTCCAGGTAATATACGTATGTTGAGGCTTCTGCGCGGATTGTATGCATGGTCATTTTATAGATACATGGCCGTGTATGATATGTACTAGGAAATTCACGAATATATATATTATGTGGGTTCCATTCATATTTGTCTGATAAATAGTTGTTACGAGCCCAGGTGTTCATTGTGTCCTTTGTCTAAACTTTAAATGTTTGTAAAGTCGCCCGCTACATAGGTATTATTCGTAGTATGGAAGTTGTCATCTTATTACAAAAAATATATATATGTGTGATGTAAAAGACCATCGCTTCCGAGTAACCTGGATAATTAATTCTTGCATCTAGCTGGCTCGAATAGCTTACGTTTACTACTGTATCCCACGCTGCTTCTTGCTTCTTATAGAAGTGCTTATGGATAATTCGGTTGTTATGTATGTTGCCATTTTGGATCAATATGAAGATTTATTGCCATTTCTGGTCTATTGCACTGCTACATTCAATATAACTTTTGAAATACTAATTAGTGAGTAATAAAACGTTATTTCGCAATCAAATTGTATTATTATGTTACAAAACTAGGCCATGATACTGACACGCATTTTTTAGATATTAATATTGGCAGTACAAGTTCTTATCAAACGGAAAAGCTGTTTCCGCGTAAATCTCTTATAAACAAACAAAAGTTCATTTTTAATACTAAAATAATTAAGCGAAATTGGTGAGGAACAGGTAAAAAACCGAATATAATGCTTTAATATTACGAACTACCTTTCTTATAAGAAAAAATTTCAAGAACATTCGGCCTTTTCGTTATTTTTTTGTTATACCGAACCGAAACTTGGCTATTTTCAATTCCCTTACGAAATGGGTGATCTAATTTGTTCGTACATTAATTAACTTCTACTTACTACTTCAATTTCATCCATGTCTCCTTCACCTTCTTCCATGATGTTAGTCAGAATAGCACTCGGTCTCATTGACACTCGGTGACGAACAGACTTCCTAGTAAACACATCAGTAGTCTCTTCCTTCTCAGTAGTATCATCGCCTAAAATCGCGAACTGTTCGTAAAAATTTATCACACCACTTAATTCACCGTCTACACTATTTGTGTCCGAACTTGCTAGTTTATCCTTAGAAGAATTCGATAGTCTATCCTTTTCGGCTTTTCCAGCACATATTTTTCTATCCTCTATTCTTCTGTATCCTTCAGCTTCTTGACTCTCTCCGAGCAAATTGATAGGTCTAGGATTACGTGGAGGATATTCGAACTCTAAGTCGAACCCCCTATCTTCGAACAAACTCTTGAATCGCGCCCAACAACTCATATTTTTATCCTTATCTATTGGCGCTTGATCTTCTAACACATAACTCGTGTTCTTGGCCATGTTGGTTTGAATTTTCAGACGAATAAACAGGAACCAATGTGTTCTCAATAATCGATAATGGTTTACATTATCTCGCCTATTCGTATCGGGTAACGAGTAAATCTGTTCCAATTGAAATCAATGCCAATCCATTATAATGATTATGAAGATAATATTCTTGATAATAATGATATTGTTTGTCATTGGTTACGAAAGCAAAAACACATATTGATTAATTTACAGAAAAAGAGGTTACTCGATACATTTATATCGGTTCATCAACATTAAAATGCTTTACCGAGCAGACGTGGACGATTAAACCCTTTTCATTAACTCAGTGCACTTAACAGATGTCATCACTGTACTGGACACAAATCCAGATTTTCTCTTTCTTGTGTAAGAGGCTAAATGAGTATCACTTGTTTCACAAAATGCAAACGTTGCATCACTTCAAGACACGCGTGTATCAAGCTCGCTTCATATAACTCCCGTGACTGTCAAGCCCAGTGTTTGAAATCGAACTAAAACATTAAGAATTCTTGTATTGTGTGATACACTTGATAAGACTTTATCGATAGAGCCGCACTGATTACGTCTAATTATACCTAAGTTATTTTAATACTGATTAAATTACTATAGTATTCGTAAATGCCCGATCAGCTTAACGCTTACGTCAATATTAGGTTTGTTTAATATAGAAAACTGAATCTGCAGTCTCTTGTCGTTTGATTAGCAATACAATCGCAATTAATTACAGTGAAAGGTATAGTGCATTGGCTTATTATAGTACGGAGCTAACTAGCGCTATTCACTTGTGAAATTGCTTGCTATAATTACTGCAATATAGAAGATCATTTTACAAGTGAATTTGCTTTCAATTCAGTTTGTAGTATTCTGTAATCGGTTAAATGTTCAAATAAAATTGCGTTTGTATAATCTTAGGAGGTGGTAAATATTATGACGTCACAGTGTTGGTATATTAGACGATACATAATGCTTGTTTTGGTGTTAGTATACATCTAGTAGATTTGTGTCGTGTGAAACTAAAGATAGGCGACCTATTTCTGTCCAATTTATATGAACACGTTATCATGTTTGAAATGGATATGAGTTTATGTTTTATAAAATAACGAAGTAATAAACATAATTTTATTTAATATAAAAGCGTACATGCATATAATCACGCTTTATCGAAGAGACAGGCAGAGTTGTATTTAATAGGGGGCGAACCTATCGTCGTATACAGGACACATTTCGAGTTTTTGTGTTGACACTTAGAAGCCTGCGCAGCCCGAGAATTGCATGCATATTTATGCCGCGGGACCAACGACGCAGACAGTCAAATAATATTCATTATATTATTAAACGAAAGTTTTATTGGATACATTCGACGATGTTTCATGCTACTTATGATAAGAGTGTTTGTTAATATTTTTTTAAGACAGCATATGTCTCCCTACTACGTCTACTATCTGTACTGGTCGATAGTTTGTAGGTTTGATTTCCAGATGTAGTAAGTTATTATTGTGTTTTTCTGTTTGGTAAAGCAAATCAGCACTATAGAGTCTAGAAATAACAACGTAAGGCAGTTCACCCACTGATTACGTGCGACCAAAAATTTACAAAATGTTGACAATTGTTTTTCAATTATAGCAGCAAGAAGTTAAGTGTATAGCAATTAAATCCACTAATATTCTTAAAATGACACTAGTTCTATACAGGGTGATTTTGAAATCGTGTAATTCCTTTTAACCACGCATTCTACTGGTGATATAGAATAACCCTGACCATATTTTTATTTAATTAGAATTATATTTTTGTAAAATTATTGTTCCGTTTTTTTTCGTGAAATGGTGTCAGATAGTCATATGTTAACCAACCGAGGCAATTTTAATTTTTTACTAATTAAAATAAAAAAACATATTAATAATTAATGTCGTATATAATAACGGGCGGTCCTTTTTATTGCCCCTTATTATTTACGACATCAGTTATTGTTATGTTATTATCTTTAAATTAGTAAAATATTAAGATTGTGTCAGGTGGTTAAAATATGACTATTTGAAATCATTTCATGAAAAAATCTGTACTCTAATTTTGCCGAAACCATTATTCTAATTAAGAAAAAATATGGTCAGGGTTATTCTATATCACCAGTAGAATGCGTGGTTAAAAGGAATTACACGATTTCAAAATCACCCTGTATAATCTGGAATTTCTTCCAAAAGGGACGTTACGTAACATGTAATCCGATACGATTAGAAAAATGACGATACGTGTAACTCTCCAATTTATGTTTATGTCCAGTCTTTATCCAATAAAGAGTTAATAAAAATAATATCACATTACCATCATAACCAATAGACTCAATCTTGTCAACACGAACGTTGGCTACTAAATCACTGACCAGACTCTAGTGTAGGTTCGAATGATAGGTTATTAATGGCCTTGGACGTTATCCAAGGCCATTAATAACCTATCATTCGATTGTTTGACATACAACAGATAGGAATGTGACAATAGCTCCATAATAATAATAACATAACTGTCTCGCTGCTGGGCACGGGCCTATTTTCGGTGTGCAAAGAGACCCATGCTCTACCATGCTGACTTCATATATCTTCGACAATATTATGGAGAATTATCAAACAACCAGGCTTCCTCGCGATGTTGCCTTCACAAAAGTTAATTAGCTTAATGAGCTGGCGATAATTATCTTTTTAATACACAACTAACTTCAAAATGTCGAGGGTGGTTGCCTTGGGATCGAACTCGAGACTTTTGTGTGGCAGTCGAACGGTCTCCTACTAAGCAATCGCTGCTTTTTTTAGTAATTATAATATCCAATGGTATGTCAAATTTCTATCTTCGGCAGATTATAAATTATGACCTTTATTTCCTAAAACAGTTACATAATAATAATTACTAGCGGTCGCCTAGTGCTCGAAATTCGACCAAAGTTTGACTGTAAGATAGTGCTGATGTATGTTCTTAATTATATTGATATACATATGTAACCATAGTTACGCGCTTCGACTGCATGTGTCAAATGCATGGTTGTGTGCGTGTAGTGCTTTTTCATTAATTTAATGTATTTCTAATGCATATTTTATATAAATATTAGGATTCGCCCCTCCTTCTCCATATAAACTTTAACTGTACCAAATTTCATACTCGTCAATCCGCGCAATTTCCGTAAAAAGGGGTACAAAGTTTTTGCTTTACGTATTAATATACAGATTAAGAGTACAGGTCATAGTCATTTACTAAATCAGTACTTATCATTGTTTCATATACATATATATACGTCTGCATTTCTGTATATTCCCTAAGATAGAAAAAGGTGTATTATATCCACGTTATAGGTGGCAAGCCTATCTGACACAGGGCAATATTCGTGCTGCCATAAAAATTCCTTACATAAAAAGTTAATAACATGGCCCGACCAATACATATGTGTATGATACTAAGTGACCCGCGCAACTTTGTCTGCTTTACATAAGAGACCTGTTTTAGCAACATTTTGATCTATTGGTCGTATCGTGATGTTATATGCCTTTCTCGATAGATGGGCTATCCAATACTGAACGAATTTTTCAATTCGGCCCAGTAGTTCCTGAGATTAGCGTGTTCAACCAAACAAACTCTTCAACTTTATGATATTAGTATAGATTTGCATCAATTATTTGTAAAATCATACATATAAGATGATAAGTTACATATTTCTTGTTTGAATATTCACGAAGGGAAAGTATTTATCATTGAATTATGTAATGTTACTACACATAGTAGATACATACGTCTATTACGTGATAAAATTAGATCTTTAGTAAGTTTATGGTACATACTAAAAAAATTATATTTTTCATTCTTCTTGAGATCTGTATATGGGATGATTATACTTATGAATTCGATGCACTTTCTTGAAATCTGTTAGTTATGTTAGTCATAGAAATGGGAAAACATTGCATCGGCACAGCGGTAGTGAATGAAACTGTTTTGCATGAGGTGCTGGGTTTGATGTACGGTTCGAAATTTTCTGAGGTTTTGTGTTCCTAAATTCTCAGTAGGAGGACGGAGTCTGGGATCGAGATTATACTAGACCCTATTACATGGAATTTAAAATCATAATTGCCAAATGTGGGTGTATAATACACCTCTGCCTTCCTGTGGGAAATTCTGGTAAGGCAGAGGTGTATTATACAGCCTATGTCCTAAGCAATACGGTCGTGAGATTATATACATAAGTATGTGTATGTATGAAACGCGCTACAAAGAATTCAGATTCAAAATGCATTAACTAAGTAGGTACTAAGGTAATATTATTTGCAATAAAACTTTGTTCGGAGCGAGAACATACCACGATTTGCATTATAGCGTGGATCAAGCCTGAGAAAGCGTGCCACACGCGGATACGAACCTTGACCCTTCTGATTGGTTCGGCGCCAGAATTCAATCACCGATTCATTCTTTTGAGTCTTTATTGTGAATTAACAGCTGTTATTAAGGCGAACGTTTATGCTCTTGTTTAATATGCTGAATGATACTCGTATGATTGCGTGTATTCAATATCATGTGGTATTGAGACCATAAGGCCTTGTGGCCTGTTGCGAATGGCGACATCACAATTTATTTTTGTGTTTTGACACACCGCTCCCACAATAGCTATAATTCCTGTGTCGCGGGAGACTACAAACATTCAAAAAACCGATACAAAGCGCCAAGACTGGAAACATTTGTTCGTGGATCACACAAATTAATGTCCCGTGTGGGGTTCGGAAAACACCACATCACAAAAGCTGTTCTGAGTCTGGATGTTCTTATAGTAGTCTCAAAACTTAAAAATTAACTTAAATTTAAATTGTTCGGTTTAGAGAAGTTTATTAGGTACTCAAAACAAACTTTACAGTTCACTTAAATATTGAACAATACATTTTATATATTAAGTAATTAGGAGGTAGTTCGATCTTAAAAACTATCTTACAAATTACATATAAATATATTATGACATATATTTATGACAGTGGCAATAATCCAAAGAAGAAATGAAATGTAAAGGAATTTTAATTTTCTTTCATTTCTAAACCTTTTCACTTAAAATGTCTTTAGTTTTGTTTAAAAAAGAGACATACTTTTACAAACTTTTATTTCGTTTGGTAAGTTATTTAATATTTTTAATAAAAAAATAATATATAATTTTCTTCCCATATTCAGTTTTAGGTAAGTATTGTGTAATTTTATCTGTATTTCTTAGGTTGTAAATAAAGGTTCTTTTAGTTAAAACTGTTCGAGTGTAAATGAGTCCACATAATATTTTTTTAATTAGAATGCATATAATATATGTTTGGTTTATGTTGAATATTTTTTTTATATAATATAGGCGTATGTATAAATCTATCATATTGAAACATTACCTTAATTTATTTATTTTGAGTGGTTTGTAACGGCATTAAACTAGTTTTTGGAGCGCAGCTCCATACTTCAATTAAATAATATTTTATTAAGTATTGTTTTAGTATTTATTAAAGATTATGAGTTAAAATAGAAGCGATAGCCTAGTAACTAGAAGGACAGTTAGACTGCCAAGCAGTGCCTCGGAGAGCACGTTAAGCCGTCGGTCCCGGCTGCCATGAACATCTATGGCAGTCGTTATTGGGGCAGTCGACACTGGAGTAGATAGGGTTTCGGGGGGAGAACTACGGGTCTCCCCCTTTGGACCAGGGTACTGCGGGGTCAGGAAGCCCACTGCGCCTCGAAAAGCGTGTTCTATCGACCGCTGACTAGAGTGCGTGGTGCCTGACATTGGTGTTGGACTCGCAGGGGTACCTATGTGGTTGGCCGCTGAGGACGACACGTTCGTTTGCTCGGCAAGCACGTTGCGTTCGAGCGTCGGACTCAGGCGCGGCCAGTGCGAACCAGTCGGTCGCATGAGGCACGGAGTTGCCTTTAGCGAAGTGGCAGTGTGGTTTCACTGCCGCAACGCATCTCGGGCGCTTGCCTGCTCAGCAAGTAAGAGTCATAGCTGGAGTGACTCGGGCCACACCCGGCTTGTAGGCCTATTTGGGTAGGCGTACGGATGTATGTCGGGAAGTGAGCGTGCCTTACACAGCTCCGGTACCATACTGGAGATATGGGAGGCGGCTTTTCCGTCGGCTTCAGCGAGGTTATCGTTAGCAACTCCTTGAGTTGCGAGTAGTGAGCGGCTTTATTGCTCCGGTACCTGCTGCCTGTTACTCTGGAGAATAGGTAGTGACACTTGGGCACGAGGTAGCTCGCTTACGAGAACCTCTGATCTCTGAGATTAGGGTGGAGAGTCGGGATTTGGGGACAATACCTGTCTATAACTGGTCCCGGAAGGTGCTTTCGGGCACTGGAAGGTACAGCGGCTTCTTCTATTATAACCTAACGGTTGGTGTAGGGGAACGCTATATCATAAACTGGGATAGTCGTAGCGAAAAGGGGATGGCCCCCACACAAGATAAGATAGACTGCCAAGCAGACGTCTCAAGTTCGATTTCACGGTAACGTATCCCTGACTTTTCAATGTTTTATACGTATTTAATATTTAATTAACGCGCGCTTATTTTTGATTTTAACCGCTGGGACGTACATAACTTTAAACAATCCTGTGAGTTTTGAAAATGGTTTTTAATATTTTTTCTACTGGAAATTATTTGTTGGTCTATAAACAAGTTTGTGCAAAATAATTTTATAGAGTGGCTACACTGTATCTGTCACTCGAAAACAAACCTCGTCGAGGAGACTGTCTGTTTTTAGCAATGTTTTGTGTCACAATTGTTAAAGTATTTTACATTGGGTATTAGAATTTATATGTGTGATTATGTTTACTCGAAATCCCTAACGTTTCATGTGTGTTCTATTGTCTTTTTTGGTTCTTAACCTCTTTGTCTGTCCCAGCGTACATTGCCAAAGACCAACAAATGTCGTCCTAAATGACTTTGTACGCTGAGACGGTCATCAACAAATTTCGTTTGATTTGCGGTTATGGGTGCTTTCTTATTTTGTTTTTATTTTTTGCTTGCCTACAGCACGCACTTGCTTCAAGAATATTAGGCTTTGTTTCTAACGAACATGCTCCTTCAGATGCAAGTGAAAAATCAGACTCTGAATCTGAAAGGTATGATGAATATGCTTCAACTATCAGCAACTATTCCCCTAATGGTCCATCTAAATCATCTTTGCTTAAAAATTTGAATATTAGTAGTTCTGAAGACGAATAACCTAAAATTAATGCAACATTTGATTTATCTGATTCAATGCCTCTTACTACTATACTACAAGACCTTCAAGAATCTAATTACAACAAATTACCGTCTATCTGCAATCCCTTTACTTCGACTACGATTTACAACTATCACACCAGGAAATCCTCTTAGGTCACGGAAACGTACCGTAAGATGAAAACAGGTTCCAAGAGTACCAGATGCAAAGAGAGCCAAAAAACCAAAGAAGTTCCAGCTGGCTTACAAATGGAAACTGGCATCGTTTCGCCACAGAGCGACAAATGATGATAACGCAGAAAACCGTTGAAAACCGTTGTGCCAAACGGAGCAAAAACGGAGCCCCAAAAGTCAACAAGCCCCATGTGGCACGCCCTTCCAATCCAGTAAGGTATATCAATGTAGGTCATTTCCTGCAGACCATGGAGGAAGGGCGTTGCAGGTACTGCTAAGAAAAACTGTGGTGTACTGCATAAAATGTCAGACGCGACTTTGCTTTGTGAATGGAAAAATGCAAAAATTTGTTTTTTACATTTCCATGCCAAATAATAATATCTTTTATGTAGTTTTTTTATAAGTGATTTTATTCTGAATAAAATGTTAAAATAATTGGGTTTATTATTTTGCCCTAATTTGATAATGTCCGTCAGACCGGACAGTTAAATCGGTATGTCAGTTTTTATATATTTGACAATGACCGGTGTGACGGACATTGTTTTTTCGCGAATGTAAACATATGATTTTTCGCATATCAAATGTGCTTATTAGACTGTAAGCTTTCCTAAAATAAATAAATAAATATTTTTACTCACTACTAAATAAATATGTATTAACAAAAATAGAAATATTTTTAATTTATTTTTCGTTGCCAAATTAAGGGTTAAGGGGGAAGAAATTGGTGAGGAATCTTCCGTGTTTTATAATTCTTCATAATGTTTTCGAAGATGTGTGAATCATGCCAACTCACTCTGGGCTAGACTCATGGTGGATTATGGTAGGTATGCATTTTATACATATATGTATAAGCTGAGAAACTTATATAAGAATAAAATTTTCGAAATTCTTATCACATATTTCTTTGACTGTGTGTGAATGACAAATATTTTTATCATAAATTCAAATACTTTAATTTTTATATTTATTATTCATTCAAATTAAAATGTTATATTTATTCAAATTACTATAAATCTCTCTCTAACCTGTCAGTTTAAAATATCATAAGAATAACAGAGTTATCGCAACCTTATTTTATAATAAAAGTGTAAATGTTGAATTAATTAAGTTCGGTACAAAGTTGAAGTGGTCCATATTTTAAGTAGCGCTAGCGGCACGATGTTAATGAATGAATTAGTACCACACAGTTAAATTGACATAAAGAATTTAACAATTTGTGTTTATGGTAGTCAGTAACTTATGTTAAGTTAAATGTTTACCACATTTAACTTTGTAAAATATTTTTATACTAGATATTGCCCGCGTCTTCGTTCGCGTTAGTGTAGATTTATGTTAAGAGTTTCATCATAATCCGTTCAGTAGTTTTTGCGTGAAAGAGTAATAAACATCCATCCATCCTCACAAACTTTACATTTATAATATTAGTAGGATTCAAAATCCGAATGATGATTTCCTATATTTAACTAAAATTAAATTAACCACTGTAACTATTACTGCTGTAAAGACTAAGATTACTTATCATTTTTAAAGATAGAGGCAATCGAAATCTCGCACGTCATGGACCTATGATGCTGACTGAACAAATCTCTACAATATTTTTGTATTAGGTGTCAATTCCCTGTAATACACACGCTTATATTACCCGAAGGAGCAGACAGACGTATGTTACATATATTTATATTGCTAGCTATGGTTTTGAGTTTCACGTAATAGAGGCGCACCCATTGTGTTCGTTCGGCGTTCGTTTACCGGAAACATTTCTAGACTCCGTGCTGTTATTCAGACTTTATGACTGCACGTATAGCGTAGTGGTTTAAGTGGTCGCCTTGCCACTGCCGCGCCGAGTGTTGTAGGTTCGATCCCCACACGGGACAAAAATTTGTGTCATCTACAGATGGTTGTTCCAAGTCTGGGTATTCTTTGTGTCCGTTGTTTGAATGTTTGTAAAGTCCCCCGCGACACAGGAATTATACCTAGTGCGAGAGTTGTCTTTTTCAAAATATAAACAATCAAACACAACAGTCAGAAAAACCCAATAACACTTTGTCCGATCTAAGAGCGATCACGAGACCTCATGCACAGCAGTCACATAGTCACATTAACTATTGCACCATCGTAAGGAGTAAGGTTTATAAACGTCGAACTCATCTTTTCTAGCATTCATTCTCTCATTTATAGCATAAGATTTTAGTTTCATTATTTATACCAAAGAAGCAGTTATAGCAAGAACACAAGTTCTCGGCGAAACAATAGTGTCAGAAAACATAATAAGCGGTATGGTGACTAAGCAATGCAATGCAATAAGGCACGAGCGACGAGATCACGTAAAGCAATCAGTCTCAGCTGTTATGAACATCAACAAAAGATGATATAAGAAGTTAGAACTATCGACTATAGTAAAGTTGCCTTTATTTGTTTTTGTACTTTGTTTTATATGAACACAGCATCAAAATTGCTTACAAAAAGCGGGAGCAATTCATATTTTAATAATATGAGTGGGAGCGTAATGGAATTAGATTTCTTATTCCCTGTACTTTTATAGTTGTTGTGTCAATTTGTCATATTTATTGCTTAATAAGCCTATAAAGTAAAGTATTATCAAAAAAATATTTCTATTTTGGATATAAATTGTTATAAATTACTCTATTCTGGCGACTATTAGCCGTCAGACTATTTTAGAAGAGTTAAAAGCCTTGATGCTACCTTTGAACTCAGACAATAGGTTAATAACCACACAAACACGTTTTTGTCACAACATTTTGTTGTGTTTTCCACGTATAAGTTAACCTTTGTATCATTCAGTCGTCATTACTTAAACACACAACAAAAACAAGCGGGGCAGTCTTTGTAGTTTCTCAGTACTGCCGATAAAAGTGAAAACTAAGTAACTAGCGTGCGGTGACGATGACGCGAGTTTCACGCTTCTTGTTCACCCAAAAAGTACACATATATACACAGTATACATATAGCTCATGAAAAGCGTTCGGTGACGATGACGCGAGTTCCATGATTTTTCTTCACCCAAAAAGAGTTCAACGCGCCTAAAGAAGTTTTCACTTCCAAAATAAAAATAAAAACCAAATATAAACCATTCTCGAATCCACTTGAACACACACAAAAAATTTCATCACAATCGGTCCAGCCGTTTAGGAGGAGTTTAATTACAAACACACGCACAGAAGATTTTATATATAAAGATATAATTATGCCGATGACTTTTTGACCTGAAAATCTGCGATATTAGATGCAGTCACGATAAGAAGTCATATTTTGACGAGGAGTTCGCTTTATAAACGGCGAGGCTTTGAACGCCCACGCAAAACTTGATCTACACAGGTCGACGTGTGTTGGCGGCGTGTTTGTGGAATGCTACCGAATATTACCGAATGCAAGCATAAATTATGATGGCTTCATATTTTGTCTTTGGTCTCCCACATATCAATGGTATCAGTGAATCGTCTAACTGGCAACCTGAGACGTTTTTGTTGGTTGCATAGTGTAAGTCTAGGTGCGCCAACCGGTCTTGTAGTCTTTGGTTTTCATCCTTACTTCCTTGTTAATATTATAAATGCAAATATGAGTTTGTATGCTAATTTTTCGTTTGTTTCCTACGCTTTCACGCGTAACTACTCGATCGATCATTTCGCATACACGTTGTCAGGGGAACAGAAAAGGACATGCTACCTTTTCTCCAGTAAAAACTTAAAAACTACTGTTTAGTAACAGTAGTTTTTGCTACTAAACTTTTTTTTTTTTTTTTTAACGTCAGTGGAATGCGTTTACGCACCTTCCGCGCCCGGGCAGGGCGCGGGTGTGTGGGGCTCGAGCCAGAGAATATTTATATTTATATTTAATTTTTTTCTACTAACCTAACCCAACCTACATTTACGCGAGCAAAGCCGCGGGCAACATCTAGTCCTTACTAATATTATTAGTTCAAAAGTAACTCTGTCTATCTGTTATCTTTTCACGGCTAAACCACTCAACTGATTTAGATGAATTTTGGTGCAGATATAGTTTAAAACCTGGGAAAGGACATAGGCTACTTTTTATTGATGTAGGTACCACGCGGGCGGAGCCGCGCGTAAAAGCTAGTTAGCAATAAAACTTGGTAGCATTACACTTTGTAAATATGATTGTATAAAATATACAAAATAGTATGCTAAGCGACGTATGTTTAAAATGAAAGCTATGCTGTTTGTTGTTACGGTAAGTTTGTATCCACCAAGCAACCCCGAGCTAAAAGTTATGTATATGACTTTTGCCTGTGTAAGTTATGTTCTACGTTGTATTTATAAGTAGTTAACAAGAATGAATAAGCTGTACTTACGGCGACATCAACTAGGGGCTCATCCTCGGGCGTGAGCGCGAGCGAGGAGCGCCGGCCGGCCCGCGCGCCCGGCGACCCACTCGAGCTACCTGTAACAAGCAAATACCGTACTTATTATTTGTGAAATAAAGTTATTTTTCAATTGACAATAATTAAACATGAAAAATACAATATGACAGTTTTCTTCGGTCTTGTATAAATCTCTACTTTAAAGCAGTCATAGCAAGCTGTTCAGAATTTAAAACTATTATAAAGATTCGGATGAACTAACTCGGTTTAAAATTGTGCCATTGCAAGTTCTAATTTTCTCAAATAAAGCTGGGTGTATTTTTATGATATTTTATTTTATTGTGGCCTACTTGTTAAACTGTTGTTAAATGTTTTGTTTTTGTTCTCCGTTGTTAAACTTTAGTTGCGAAATAAATTATTATTCCCAAGTGACTTGGGGTCGGCTTTTCTAGTCTAACCGGATTTGACTGGATATCAATATTTACACGGAGCGGCTGCCACCTGACCTCCGCAACCCGAAGGCTAACGATACTCTAAGGCTAGACCAGTGTCAGGATATTATAGGGCACTGACTTCCCAATAACGACTGCCATAGATGTTCATGGCAGCCGGGACAGACGGCTTAACGAGCTCTTCGAGGCACGGGGCAGGCGATAATTGTCAATTATAATTTCGAAAAGTCATATAACTTCCGAAAGTCAAAGGTGCGCGACGTTGTTGGTTTCCCCTTAGCTGTATCTTAATCCTTTGCCAAACCTCTTGCAGTTTAAGGCAGTAAACTTGTCATCAAGACGTCATACTTTCATTACCGGTACTGCTAGTTACTTATGCAGGTTATTAAAATGTTATTATTGAATTGTAGTTATGTAAATTTATATTGGTAAAATAGTTTGTAAGCACTTCTTCGCCCGAGCCACAGGTTTAATCTAGTTCGGGCAAACAACAACAAATGTATTTTATAAATTAATTAGTCATTTATTATAAATTATTCTACCTATTATTTAAATAAATATATTATTATTATTATTGTCATCGCAATAAAAAAAATCTTTTGGCTATTTTTTATTACTTCTCCAAATAAATTTTAATTATGTCAAATCTAACACTCCTGCGTGCGCGAAAAATACCTAAAGAGTGGTATAAAGTTCTGTCTTCAAAAACACTTCAATTGAAACGTTATTCTATTGTTCTAAAAACATCACTTTACAAAATCCCTTGCAGAATATTTAAAACATAATTGTTCAAATTATAGTTATCGCTTTCACGTAAGCCCTTACCATATCCATACTCACTGTAAGTGCAATTATTAAAAAGAAAATTTTCTGAACAACAGATTTTAGCGACCTTTACCATAAAAGTAACATCTAATTTCAAATATGTTTGCTATGAGCATAATATGAACTCATAATAGTTTCTTTAATTGTGCGCTGATTTAATAAAGGGCTATAGTACTTGTATCTATACAATACAAGTTTAAACCACAATAGTTGTGAAGAGCAGTTCGTGCTGCCAAAGTGAGTGAAACAATCAAATTGTAATTTAATTAAAATCAGGAAGCTTGAATTTGCGGTATCCGCCATTTTACATTTATATACCTCTCACCTGGTAACTTATAGTTATAGGTAGAATATCTGTATTTTATTACAGCCTGTATTACAAATATTAAATGTGCTCATTCGTGTATTTAGCTTTTATTAACATTGAAAGCAAAGAAAGGTTCAAGGAATTATTTATAACACGTGGCATTAGAAAACAACAAGAATGTTAATAATCTACTAATTGATGCCTTTGTAGGGATTAGAAGCTTATATAGTTTACTGTTTTCCAGATTGTCGACTTATTGGTATAAATAAACTATTTAATTACACCGGTGTTGTGCAGCCATACTGCGTACTGTGGGTTCGAATTCAGTAGGTACGTGATAATTATTTATATGTTCCACAAATTATTGTTCTGCGTACGGATGTACTTTGTGGTTCTTAGTTTTATGTTTATAAAAATCTCCATCCCTCGTCTCTTTTACAAAATACAGAGATACTTCTAAACCCGGTTGAAGATGAATTGCTAAGGCGTTTCTTCTGGATATTTCAAAAGTGTATGATAGTAGAACGCTTATCGCTAGCCTACAATGTTTATTAAATTGCGTCCCTTTAAACTCGGCATCCATTAGTGACCGGCCGGGTCTAAACGGTGTGCGCTCAAAGGCTGACGCGATGGATCTGTCGCCATCGTTTTTAGTATAGGTACGCAGTTCCATACGAAATGTATAGTTTTTTTAGGTTGCGGCTCATCTCGCCTTATAGTTCTCTAGCTTATTGGTAGGATATAAAAATAGTATAAATACTCTTACGTCTATTTTCTATAAGAGACAGATACTTTCTCGAACTAACTTATTACCGTCTTTTAGTAATTGGCAATGCTGCTTATAAAACAAAAATAAGATTTTTATATATTTTACTACTCTAGAGAGATACTTTACTGAACTGCTCATTACCATCTTCTTTTAATTGGCTACGGCTTTGCAACTCGTAAAACTAAAGTAAGTATATGTTTTATTTATAAGATGACGTTTCCCGTGTTCGGCATAAATCCTGTGTCGCGGAGAAATTCAAACAACAGACACAAAGAATCACCAAACACCTAGACACGGAACAATCATTAGTGGGTCATACAAGATGTTGTCCCATGTGGGAATCAAACCCACAACAATCACCGAACGCGACCACTTAAATTACTACGCCAAACAAGTAGTCAAAATTTGTAAATTAATAAAAGGCAGAAAAAATTATGTATAATAGAGACTATTCAGCCTATCTATGAATCCACATCCGGATTCAATTGAAATGACGTTACACAGTTTAATAATCTTTAATTAAAATCTGGTAGGAAAATGTTTGATTACCTAATTAATGAGTTGATTAAAAATTTACTTTGTTGTAATCATTGTTTGTCTAAATATAGTAACAGTAGAATGTTAGGCTTATCTTGGACGTGAGATAAATAATCGGTGTTTAAGTATTCTCAAATTATTTTTCTGATTGTGAAAATTTGAAGTAGGAAGATGGTGATGAAGATGTTTCCTTATCGAGGTGCCGTATTATGTAATGGGGTTCAGTGTAATCTTTCTAATTTAGGTTAGCATAGCGATACCATTTTTAAAGGTAGGTATCGCGATTAAGCGAAAAATGCAATCCACTTTTCGTCACGTGTCACAATTCGATCCAATATTCCTTTATTTTTGTAACGATTCAACAAGGCAACACAAGTTTCAACACGCATTTCTTTCTGGATCAGTCAAATCATGAGGCACCCACTTTTCATATTTTTTATCTTATTGATTTAATGCAAATGAGCCAATATTTTAGGTAGGGTAACGTTAAACCATGCTGCTAATTCCTGGGTAGTTTGCTTCGGATCGGCTTCCACCATCTTTTTCAATTCAATGTAATTCATCTGTGTCGGCGGTCTTCCACGTGGTTTGTTCTTCAAGTCGAAATTTCCATTACGAAAGCGTTTAAACCAAAAACACACGGTGCGTTAATTAGCAGACTTCTCTTCAAACACAGCGTTGATATTGCGAGCCATTTCTGCCGCGTTAGTTCTGCGTCGGAACTCGTATTCAAAAATGACTCGGATTTTTGAAGTATCCATCTTTCCCGTCTAAGCTGAATAAAAAAACAATTGAAAGTCGAAAATCGAATGTTGCATTTTCTAAAAGTTTAAAAAAAGTGTAAATAATTTTCATTCGGAAATCTCGCACCATGAAGGTTTTATGTCAATTCAAAGTATCTATTACTTACATCGGCAACTTCATACTTTAACCCCTATTATTATAGAACCTTATTATTATTATATATATATATATATATATATATATATATATATATATATATATATATATATATATATATTATATAGAACCTATATATAATATATATAATATAGAGAACCTTATTACCTACTTATTTTAGCTTAAAAAACATCCTGCACTAGAAATGCCCTGAATTGCAGGGGAGTTTATAAATATTCACACATGGAAGGCACTACAGACAGTGCATAGCACATTTTTTATTCTATGTGAATATCAAATTTATAACACTTGGCACACTGGTAATGGGAATTTGTGCAGCTAAAAAAAGGTCTAGAATGATTTCTGTCATTCAACGCTTTAGATTTTCTAATTATATAAAAATAAGGAGGGCCTTTGGGTACTTATGAGTTAACTAAGCTGTACTTTCTTGAACTTCAATGTCTATTTTTTAATAGGAGCTTGCAAATTAAATTACCTATGTACTAATGTATCTTTGTAAATAAGTATATAGGTATTTGTAATCTTTATATATACTTATAAAGAAGATTGCAAACGTAAACGGTACAATTCACTTCATCAAAACTATTAATATTATTATTTGTAAATAGTAGTTCGGCAAATTAAAGTGATACAAATGTCAGTACGTTCATGCCACGGGATCCTAACTATAAAAAATAATATACGTTCATTTGATGTGAAGCCATCAAATGAAAATAAGGCTACGCAAACCGTTATTTTTTCGTGTTACATTATATAATGATACATATTACAGTCATAATTTAAGTGAAATAAACATAGTAGGTACATACCTATATTAACTTTTACATTTCAAAATTAGAATAAATACGATGCAGGAATGACAACTGCATGATAAAAATTCTGAGATATTTTTCAGATCGTCATGATAAAAAAGCGTTACAAAAACCTAATCAAATAATTATCGGCTTATTAATAATTTAATGAGTATTACTGAACCTGTGTCGGTGTCATCGCTGCCGCGTCTCTGGAGCCATCTCTGCACCAACTCGATGCTGGCCTCCTCACCGGCCAACATCTTTAATTACATATTATATCACCGCATTGTAAACATCTGTACCGCACACTTCACAACTAACTTTAACACTTTTGTAAACATTTTACTACGTCATTTTGATGTAAGCAATCACTTAAATATTTTTACACACATAGGTGTTTTTTTTTACTGGCCGGAAATGTTCGCCGCACTAAAAATACAATTTTATAAAAACATTGACCGAAAGAAATGACAGCACTTTACCACGTTCAAATATCGAATTAATTAAATGACGAACGTCGACGGGCAAGTGTAAACAGCGAGTAGAGTAGATAATGCCAAATACATATTGCGATTCTTGAAAATTGCTTTCATGAAATTTTCGACCATATTACCTCGTAATAAGAGCTGGTTATGGTATGAATAAGGTTTTGTTTATAGTGGTTTTGTGGCGTGGAGTTTGTAGAGCGCGCAAGCGGTCGGTTAGGTAATGGCCGTCAAGCCGAGACAGTTGATCGAAGAAGGGGGGTGAATGTAGGACGAATGTGGTCTGAGAATATATTAACCCACTGGAAGGGATATGGTGCTGACAGCCTGTTGATAGGTTTCGAGATTTATGTACTGGTACTGATAATTGTTGACAAATTGCGTGCATCGCTCCATATGCTTTGTATGTTAAATCAAGTTTTCTTGTAAATGGTCTATATTTGGCGATATTATTATCTGTGTAATAAATACATACTTTTTACTGTCAAGTGATCAAAATGGTACTTTTAAATAGTGTATCGCTGCCGCTTATGTCTCTAAGCTATTGCTGCGTAACCGTGTTTAGTTATTTATGAGTAGGCGGTTTGTTTGTCTGTTTTTGCCTCAGTACGTCGAAACAACTTTCACATATAAAGTCACATCGTTCTAAATCAAAGACACGTCATGCCTATCTTAGATCCATCGTACACTGCTCTTTTTATCGCCTATTTTATATCATATAGTTGTATGCTCTAGATCTAGAATGTATCAAAGTAATGAATAAAATGTCATAGACAACGTTGTCAGGTTAACGTTTATTCGAATTCAGTGGAAATTCCAAAGAATTTGAATAAATGAGCCGATGAATGAATGGTTGAATGAATATATTTGCTCGAAACCGCAGTTCACTATTCAGAATTTTGGGCTTTGAGGTCGTTTATTCATTTCAAAAATCATGAAACTGTATCTTTACGATAATCGTAACATAAGTTCCGTATGTTTCAAATACTTGTCGGAAAAGCTGGAGACGTAGGTACCTAACATATTTGCAGAGTAAATTAAACTGGTACAGATTCTTCTTTATATCCTGATTAATTATTTAATTTAGTTATTTAATCTATAACTGACTGCATCTAGAACCGATGTCTATGATGTTTATATATGTAATAGTAATTCATTAGGTGGTTTGTTGTTTGGATAATTTTACACTTTATTACTTACAGCCGATCGTGAGTTACCTGGTTGGGCTTTCATCTCGGGAAGATGTTATGGTATTGTATTGTGTGTTACAAAATTTAAGAACACAGTAGCATTACGAAGATTGCATATCGCATTCTTAATAAAACAGAGACCTATCTGAGTATTTTGGATCAAACTAATTTGAACTCTGTTGCAATAATTTAACAAGAATATGTTATTAGAATTTATAGTCACAAGATTAGAGTTCAAATTGCCATACTCCCAAATTTCAGGTTAAGTCGCTGTTTTATTAAGCATGAGATATGTGCTTGCTGCCGGCAATGAGCTGTTTTGAGAAGATAGAATAAAAATAATTATATTGCATGAAAAGAATTAAACAGATTTACAATGGATTCGATAATGACAGATACGCGTCGAAAGAATAAATTGTGCGATAGATCGCCCGGAAAGCTGTTTGAAACTACTACTGTTATATTGTTGATGTACTAATTTATATTGGATATGTGTTTCGCTGCGCGTCGATGTCAGCATAAAACTGTAACTATTAATATGTACGGGTTTGCTCGTTCATGGGATATAAAACATAGTTAGCAAAATGTGATAGAATTTGTTCCATTTCAATAAGTCAACAAATTTTAATTAGAAAGAAACGTTATAAATACATATATGTTAGTTTCACATCTAAACCATTCCATTATCTTTTTGTAGGTACATTAAATCTTATTATTTCCAATTCTGTTGTGAATGGCATGGGTGGCATTCCTAGCACAAAGTTAGCTTACATTACCTACCGAAATATTTTTGTTTAAATACACATACCTACATAATCTTATACCTTTAATCTCGAAGGAGAACGTATAATCCACAATCTTTAATAGCAAATTTAAAAATAGTAGTTATTTGAAAACAAAACTACGTCAGATGTCTGCTGTAATAACTTGACAATATTCGAATCACGCGTACTGATCTCCATTTTCTTGTCACTGCAGTGTGCCACGTTTCGTTTGAAGCAAGATAACTAGTATGCATGTGGGCCGCCATTTTCCGAGCTAATTTCTAACAGCTAACACAGGCTAGGTAATGCGTTTATTTTATGCATGCACGAACTGTTCCTGGAAAACTCTCGCCATAGTAAAGAACAATATGCTAAAATTGGTATTTTTTTTGATGAACAGTTTTATAGTAGTGTGCTAGTAGGGTGCACTTAAATAAAATAGTGGAAAATTTCGTAATTGCCGGTCTTTTTAAGGTTCTGTACCAATATGTTAAAGATAAAACCCTTCTAGCGTGATTTTGTCTGCCGTTCGTATGTCTGTCTAACACAACTGGTCATTTCAGTGAACTAACTTACTAATAATAGTTCTCTCTCTCTCTTCTTCTTTCTAGCGATTATTAATCCCAGCTTATGCCAGGGTCCACTTATTTCTGGTCTAACGAGATTTTGCTAAATATAAGTTTTTACAGCGACTACCATCTGACCTGCGTAATCCAGAAGGATAATATCATTCTATGGTTAGACCAGTGGTCAGGATATTAAAGGGCGCTGACTTCCCAATAACGACTTTCATGGATGTTCATGACAGCTGGTACCCACTGTTTAATGTGCTTTTCGACGCACGGGGGTGAAACACCGCCAACTTCTTAACTCCGGGCTAATTATTAAGAACTTCTTGACAGAAATTCTTAATAAATTGCTACTAAGATATTCTTGACGGCAAATCTTAGTAACGTTTTCTAAGCCCGACCCGGGAATTGAACCCGAGACCTCATGTTCCGCAATCGTATACACTACCACTGGACTAACGAGGCAGTCTCTCTCTCTCTGTACCTAATGGGTAAATAAAATAGATAGGTAGAAAATCAGAAAACTATCCACTAACTAAAATGTATTAAAAATAGTTCTATTAATTCGTATTACTAATAGATCGCTATCTAACTAGGTTTAACGATAGTAATCTATCTATAATTACAAAAGTACAATTTAATAGAAGACTTTTACGTCATGATTACTATAGACTGCAATATCGTTATTCGTTAATATTATTGCGATTTAAAGTTTAACTAAAGATTAAAACATTCTCGTTCGAATTGACATATTCGATACATTTAGCAGCAATTTTAGAATTAATAATTACAATTGAATCAATTAATGATGTATTTTCATCAGAAAATAAAAATATATACACATCTACAATTACTCGTCGAAAGTACGGCTATTATATTATATATTATTATAGAATAATACGATCAATCTCTATCTACTGATTAACGTCATTACACGCGAAATTAAATACCAATACCGTTGCCTGTATCTACATATATAGATAACACAGGCGTGGATTATTTAAATGAATCGTATCACTGGAATGAACGACGCAAATATGCATTAACTGTTACATAGATGCTCAAGGATCACAAAAACTCAAGCCACGAAGGTCACCGGTTTTTGTAGAGAAAATTATAGTTATTATATTCTACCTATTCTTTTTGTATGCTAATCTAAGAGTAAATATATAATAGCAACGAGATTCCAAGAAATAAAATTACTCGAGGTTAGGTTCGCCATTGAAATTTCCGTTTCGCGTTTCGCTATCCTTCGCGTTCCCGAGCATGATGTATTGTGTTATTTTAATAATATTACCAGATCCCAAACGGATGTCATTGGATATGTTATTAAAGTTATTTTTTTCATAACATATTTTCTGAGAATATTATTACTAGTTGCTATGGGATATATAGGAATATTGCTGATTGAAAAATACATATCTCCGCATTTTTATTAGTGTAGGTCGAAATTTGTTTAAACATTTAGAATGTCAAGTAACTCTTATAGATCCAAATTATGTACAGATACGTGAATGAGATAAGCTCAGGCCGTCTTGTTCGCCATAATTGCTGTTCTTTTGTAAAACTTAAACAACACAATAATGGTATTTCGGTTTGATTGGCATTAATCTGTTTAAACATATTAACCGACTACCTATAGTATTTAGCAACCGTAACCTTAAAGAGAAACTGTTGCAATAGTATACCTAATTTAATACTCCATAATAAAAAAACCTTGCCACATCCAGCGTTTCTCGGTTCTGTAAATAGTAGTCACTCCATATAGAATTGCGTTTGTCATTACAAGCCGCAACTAGTCCGTTTAGTCGCCTATTGTTCGGACCAGTCCAATGCCTATGATAGATCGCTTGGGTGTGCACTCGTTGCGAAATCACGTCAATCAGTACTCAGTGATGTATTTTTAATATAATATATTAAACAGCGTATAAGACACATTGCCATGTGAAACAAAATACCGTTTTAATAAGCAAGACTATAAAGGACAATTTTGTTTACTATCAAAATGTCGTTTAGGTCATTTGATCTCTGGGGTATTGATATGCCTCTGGCTTAGTAATGGTAGCACAGATATAATGATAAGGTTGATAGTGGGTAAAGCTCTTTGGTTTTGTTCGATACTAGCTGTCATTTGTTTGGTATTAGTTGAGCATAGTTCCTGTGCATGTAGTTAGATATAATAAATAGATTATATCAGTTAGGAGTTACGTGCTGTCTAATCGATCATTTTATTTGCGTCGTGAATGTGACATTATAAAGCATTAATTATATCCAGTCATCATTTATTACAATGTAATTACTATACATAGTACTAATATAATATCGATATTAGTTTACCAGTGGTATTAACTAAATTTATCATTTGTTTCTGAAAATAGAGATTAGAATATAATTCTGATCTCTATTTTCAAATGCTACAGTAAGCACCTACCATAACGCAGGGTCTCCATTTTTTACTAAATGTAGTAAATTCTGAGAAAATAAATTACTTTTACTTGGCTAAGCTTAAATTTAGCCGCTGTAGGTATAGCAGAGTGAAAACTTGATTATTATTTTATTAGCAGAAAATTTTATATTATGGTTAATATGACTAAAATACGAAATACTGTACTATATTACATAGGCTAGACGTTCTTTGGTAACATAGCACTACCAATTAAGGAATACGAAGCTCTATAAGGAGAATGATCTTTACCAAAAACTCTTAAACTAAATAGCGTAAAATATAATCGCTTGTAGTTCATGTTAGTATAAATATAAAATGTTATATAAATAACGTTGCCACCTAATTTTATTATTTTCTCCGGTCCGTGTTCTGCAGTATTTAGCTTTATGAGACGTACTTACGTTTATTAGATCTGCCGCCCTGCTTCGCCACAAGATCTAATTTTATAACCTTGACCCTGTTTGTACCAGGCCACGTCTCACCAGACATATGATATAATGATATATGATGCATAAATTATTTATTTAAGCACCTATAGATCATTTTAACGTTTTGAAAGAATGTATTTGAGAGTATCTTCTTTTATTAGTTAAATTAAAAGCGAATTAAAATTTATAGTTAAGAACTTATTTTTCTAGATGTGCCACTTGAATCAGCGAAGAGTGGATATCAGTCGTATTAAGGAAAGTGTATGTAGTAAAATAAACTGTATGTATTTTAATACAGGTAACTTAATAACTTTGTTTGCATTTGCTATTATTATCAGTGACTATTTTACGACTAAAGCTGCTTTACCAAAACTACACTTAACTTTTACAAAACTTAAATAAAACCGACAAGCAAGATAACATTGCAGTTTTACGGATGTTTTTGAGATTCTTACATTAAACTTTTCTTTACAAGTTTAAAGAACTAGTCCTGGTCGTAGATGTGAAAAGTGCAAAGTAAAATTACAGTTTTATGAACGACTTTCTAGTCTTTATATTTGCCAAAGACTTAGGTAAGGCAAGATGTTATAGTGTAAGCACTTCTCGCATTCATTGTTATTAGATATAAATTGAGTTGGGAAACCATTTCTCTGACTTTCGAAGTATAAAATAGATTTATTTTATCACTAGGAAATTATATAGTACTCATCCCAGTCAGCAAATACTGTTAACAATACATGTAATTCATCATTATAAAACCTCTCATTTTCATGACGTTGCGTAGTTGTTTTTGCGACCTCACCTCTTGCCTTGAATCCGACAGACATAAATTGACATCTCATATCAAGTGTCCATTCATATTATCACAAAGAAAATTATAGGTGGCATTTTCTCTTACTAACCATTGTTTAAGATAATATTAGAACATCAAGTTGATCACAATAGGATATCCTAATGGCCGAGCCGTAAATACAAATAGTCATGCTCGGACGTCATGCCCGGTCGTCGATGTTCCACGTAATGCACTTCATGTGGGATAAGAGAACATTAAGGAAATTTCCATCGGGCTTAATTAAGACTCTGCATGTACGGCAGTTAGAATACAGTAGGTCAATTTTAGAGTTTGATGCACATGTATATTAGCATCGGAAGCGTCTAAATTTAAAGTTGACAAATGAGATGACGAGGTTAATGTCCTTAACATCGTCTCTTATAGAAGAATTATAGTAATATTGCAATAAAGTAAGAAAGATAAAGAGCCGTGGGCACTTTTCGAAGCTTTGTCAGTATTAGTTATTTTTTAAAATTGGTCCCAGTTCTTTTCATTGTGAATGGTGTATTATATGATGAGGATACGGCAGACAAGTAATGCCTCAGTAAATAATAATAATAATAGTATAAATATAAAACGAGCTATAAGATATAGACCTTATAGCTCATTTTATATTCATAAAGTAAAAATACCACCACATTTAAAGTGTGTCATATTATTTCAAGTAAATAACAGCCATATTGTTTATTGTTTTAAGCTAGCGTTTTTGAAAACAGTGTATGAATTTCTCTAGAGGTACAAGACGGGCGGGCTCTATATAAGTGCATCGCAGCAATTCATCTCATTAAAAATTAAACGCGTCAAAATGTCAAGCATCTTGAGTTTTCGAATAGTTGGTATTTGCGTAATATTTAATTACCAAATGTATATTACAGTCCACAGTAATGCTACTTACTTTCACCTTTGTAAATCTTTTCTGTCTTTATTTTATATAATTTAGTGTAGTGAGTGTAATATTCTCAGCGAGCGAAATCTTTAGCTGGAAATGGTCGCCAGCGCGGATCTTCGATCCGTTTGCTGAATGAGACATACATTGTGATTTACGAATAGTTATGCCTCTTGTTATATTTTGTCTACTCTGTTTAAATTTTAATATTATTAATTTACTTAGAGCACTTATAATGATCCACTGTAATTTTTACCATAAGCTCTTCATTTTGTTATTTTGTCTTGTACACAATATTGAATTAAGATTAGATCTGCTGCATGATATTGATCTATAAAGTGCTGACATAAATCTTATTTCAATAATCATGATTTTGTTATCAAATATATCTTTAGTTTAGTCTTGACACAATTATGGAACATAGTATTTTTCTGACTGCTATATTATATTTACTATAAAAATTGTATGTATGAATACTCGGATGGTGCAATGGTATAAGGGGTCATCTTGCCATTGCGATGACATCGACAATTTGCTGTGGGTTCTAACCCAACTTAAGTAAAAATAATGTGTGATCTGGGATTATATAATTTATATATGTACGCATAGCAGATACCGGGCCAGATATAGAGACAGCCAAAACAGAAGACGACAGATAGATATAAGATAACAGCATAAGCGTTCCAGTTTTAATTAACAAAACGGGATATTGAAAACTACATAGAAAGCCGTTGTCGCCAGTGACACTAGCATTTATATGTAAATCTCAGAGAGCGCACGTAATAGGTAATAATACGTAAAATTAGCACAAGGTTGGCACTTATCACACTGTAGACACACAGTCGAGTTGCTCTCTTAATGCCTGCGTCACGAGACCGATTGTTCAATGTGACAAACAATACGAACGCATATTAATAACGGTGTAACAAAACCCTATATCATAGAGGTTATAACGTGTTTTAGAATCAGTGTCACGCTTGGTAACAAATAAAATCATTCATTTAAATTCGTCCAATTTCGGTAAGCCTTTAAAGACAAAAAGATTTTATATTTGAAATTTAACGGCAATGTTTCCGTAAATATTTTGGGTTATTTCGAAAGACGAACGAAGCCCCTTTTTACGTGATCATACAATTTTAATGAGAACGACTACCACTCACCAGAGTAATTATTAAAAAAAGGTTCAATATAATATTCCGTTTAATAAAAAAATTAAAATTGACTCTTGAAAATCGAAATAAGTTTCAGAACAATAACAAAAACGTATTGTTCTGAGACTTATTTCGATTTTCAAGAGTCAATTTTAATCAAATTTAATTTTAAATAAACTAACTCAATTGGTATAAGTTTTCATTTATAATATTTTACTGTATGCAGCCAGTATTATAGTGCAAATAGAGCCTCATATCAATAATTTATAAAAAGACAATTTTAAGGTATTGGTATTAAAGTTGTTTATCTTAGTAGTTTATCTTAGTATCCAAGATATATAAATCATTAATTAACAAGGCGTGACGGAAAACTTTAAGTGCATATACACATATATCTACATTATTTAAAATTCCGTCTTAAAACAAATACTGTATACCGATGAGCAAACACAGTAAATGACGTATGAATGTTATCTGATAGTTGTCGTATATTTTTAATTCGTCTTCTTTGTATACACATCAGCGTGTGACGTCAGAGTATGTTATCGGCCAGGCGTATCAAGTGCACGAGGACACTGGTCCGTGACTACATGTGTACTACGATCGTACAACTGTAACTAGGTGTTTATAGGCACAACTATTTGTGCTAAGTTTATTCTAGGGGCAGATAGATGTATGTATTATGTGCATGAACTAGTTTTACGATAGACCACTGTACTTACACATACGATAAGTAACATACCACAAATATATTGGCATATTGGCGAGGTGTAAAGAAGTGTAGTTTGTTGGCAGTATTGTAAAGACTCTTATCTGCGCGAAGCAACGCAATAAATGTTAGAAATCGTAAATTCATCAAATTATTTGGTAGTTTACCGTGTGAGAACTTTTTGTTAAGTTGATTGAAGATTAATTTCAACATATTTAATGTTTATTTACTTTTACAGTGTTTTTAGTTGAGAGTAAGCCCTGGTGCGCGAAATGTCAATAAATATTTCTAGTAATTCTGTGAATTCCTTCTAGTGGGTTTACGTCAGTAATGCAATATCACACAGATCGATGGCGTAGTGGTTAGTGTAAATGACTGCCACGCCTGAGGTTGCGGGTTCGATTCCCGCACAAGTCAAACATTTGTGTGCATGAACATGGATGTTTGTCTGGGTGTTTCTATATATAATATGTATGTATTTACAAAAAAAACTTACTCTGCTTAGTTTGGGCTAGATGGTGTTGTGTGTATGTGGTAGAATATTATTATTATATTATTAATATAAGGATCTAACACTCATGACTTCTCGTTAGGAATTTCAATGCTTAATTTGTTACTATATACCTAAGCGTATGTAAATTATATTTTTCATTTAGAATATTTACGCCTGTTGAACGCATATTCATCATTTCTAATCGTAATATTATTTATAAACACAGTAATCATTTTAATGTCTTCGGCGAAAGCTCGAGGACGAGATAGAATGTATGCAGGATGTAAGTTCCTAACGTAAACATACTACTTATTTCCTCTTACTTTGAGCTGTAGCTTAAACAAAGTTATGAGTTGAATGTAACTTTTATATAAATAGACGAAAATAACTAATTTAGAATTAAAGGTAGGTACTTATAAATATTTGTTGCAGGTACTATTTTATTAATAGTAACAAATCTGTTGAACGATCTATTCCTATGAGGTGTAAAACGCGACGTATTCATCGTTCTCTGGTCACTTCCAATCTGTGCTATAAGCTGGGTGTTTTGTATTAGGTACATAACGTAGTTGTAGTCTTTTTTGGAACAAAAATATTCTCATAAACATGAATATAGCAATAGGAATAATGCCTTTGTCGCGGCGTCTTAACAAAACTTCAAACAATGGATTGAAAGAGTATGAAGATTCGGCACAATAAAAAAATTATTAAGCATATTAATAAACTAATATATTGGAGTTTTCAGTATGGCCTGATTGATAAATGTATTACTTTAATATGGTACAAAGTTAGTAGTGAACACCATAACATCATAATTAACGGAGATACATAGTCGACATCACATTTCACCAGCTAGCTTTTCATAAGTCCCCCGGTATAGGGAAAGGGTATATTTAAGTCTATTGAACAAATTGCTAGACTCCGTACTGATAATGAGATTTTCGTTACTGTAAACCTCAACAGCACTTTGCCTTTTACCCGGAAATTGAACAAGGGACCTCTCGGTCCTTCGCAAATATAAACTTATAATATGCGTGAATCAAATTTCATTATATTCTCGACAGTTTTACGCTGAGGTATCACTATTCACTATATCCGTTTTATTTCGTTAAGTATAATAACGTTTTATGTTAGAAAAGGAGAATCTAGAATCATTGACGGAGTCGAAGGAGACGACAGCTGATCTCCAATCTCCGGCTGAGAATAGACCTACAGGAATTCGTTGTCGCTGTATCGTTGGTCTAGTCTTATAAGAGTAAACGTTTGCATAATGTGTAAATTATCAAAATTTTACATATGAGTAGTTACTTGCGATATAACAACGGATCTTATACTAATATACAAAAGAACCCTTTTTATTCAACTCGAAGACTATCTGCAAGATGTTACGTACTAGCTGTATAATGAATATCTGTACCTGAGATCTCAAACAACCACAGTTCAAGGTTGCAGCACTGGGTTAATGACGTTGTTCTTTTTCTGAACCTAGTTATGCAAAATTTTATGTTGAGTTTGTTCGCCATAGTAAAATGCTTTTTTTTGTACTGTACTGGCATAGCGGTTATATCGCTAGTTGGAAGTGTTATATAACATTTAGTGTCAGGTAGTACCATCATAACAACATGTTTTATTATGATGAAATGCTTTTCGATATACCTATAATCATAGTGATCGATGTTTTGAAGTTTTCGCTTTCGCTGTTCACACATTTTTGTCTTGTGTAGTAATCGAGTCCAACTTTAGTTACTATAACCAATTTAACCCAATCGGAGAAATTAAGCAAAATATTCTGGTATCTGGAAAATCCTGTAAACAATTAAACCATAATTCTATCTAAGCTAACATTTACACGTTTAAACCAATATACCACGGTGCGTAATTAAAGCCGCAGCAATAATAGTTCAAGTCATCAGATATAATGCAACTATAGTAGGTATTTCTATTCTCAAATAAGGCTTAATAGCGGACCAGGTGGGCACAATTAATCATTGAGTTATTATCTGTGCACTCGTAAGTGGGAGCGAGCACTTACCAAATGATTAATTCTGTGGCAACCACTTGTTTGCAAAGAGGATTTTGTACATAATATGTTTTAGTCTATAGTTGGATTTTGTAATAAGAATGATTTGTAGTTAGTCGTCACGAAAATTGCGGTGTAAAATTGAAAATTGTTGTTAAATGTCGTATTTTGATTCTTTAATAAAATGCCTTAAAATAATGTCACATAAAACGTATAAAGTTTAGATTGAACTGTAAAAAGTGCAGCTGGGCAGACCTATCTAGATACAATTATACAAACGATTTTTCAAGATGTTGAACATGTAGGTAAATACGAATAAAGTATGTGTGAATTTATTGCGATTGTAAACTAAAACTACTTTTGTTTGAAGATTTAATTGATGTTAATAAAAAAAATATCTTAGGTATTCTTTTAGATACCTAACTAAGATTGTTTTTATAAACATCAATCAAAATGAGTAAGCAAAGAAAAATGTTTTAAGTGTAAAAAGTTTATAATAAAGTATCATAAATTAATATGGAACGTGGAGTCTATATTAATTTATGATAATGATAATCATTTTATAGCTTTTTGATGGAAATATCTAAATTATATTTTTAACCAGTTATCATAAATTAATATAAATCTTTTGTTCTCCATTGTTTTTATTCAATCGAAAGCATTTTAAATAGTGCGTCTGTTTATAATTTATTTAAATAAATTCAAATTTACGTAAAATAATACAAGCTTACAATATATTTTTAACGATAGACATTTTGATAAGTTTGGTTAAGTAATGCTAGCTCCGATAGTAGCTCCGATAGCTTGCGCTTACTCTTAACGCCAAGCGCAAGACAAAGTATTTGCTTAGATCTTTACACTTTTAGTTTATAGACATTTACGCATAAAACATGCTTAGTTTGCGAGCTGCTATTGAGCATAGCAATATACTCATTGTTGTTTGCCGACTATGTAGTCGGCGAAATATAATGTGATTAGAGAGAGATGCGGCATGAAAGTTGATATAGTGAAGAATAGAGAGGGTATGTTAAGCTGGTTTGGGCATGTAGAAAGAATGAACGAGAAAATACTGACTAAGAAAGTTTATAAGACTAATGTGAATGGAACAGTCGCAAGAGGAAGACCTAGGCGAACGTTTCTCGATTAGATCGCAGACGTTCTGGACAAAAGCCAGGTTAAGAGTACCTTAAACCGGCGAGCGTGTATGAGGGATGTTATGAAAGTGAATGAAGCGAGAGAAATGTGTCAGGATCGTAGCAAATGGAAATCCGTAGTCCCTGCCTACCCCTTTGAAAAACAGGCGTGAAACTATATATAGTCTGCAAAAAGTGGAAGTTTTACACTTAGGCTTGACCCTCTGGCGATGTATAGACTATGTTGGGATATGTTTACAGTACGTAAGAATTAATAAAATCTATTGGCAATCACAGGCATGCAAATAAAATAGATAACAAGCCGTATCATTTTAAATAATTACGTGGTTAGAAAATGACAGAACTGGATTAAAGATATTGATTGGTACACCGGCCAAAAGACTTTAATTTGATATGTATAATGCCAACAAGTAATGTAGCCAGTCCAAATTGATTAAAGTTGAAAACTATGTTTATTTCACAACGTTTATAATGTAATATTTTTTGCCTTAGGTTGTAAAAGGTTAATAAATATTGCTTTACGTATAATGTTAGAGCAATTTGTGGAACTAGTTTGTGGTGCAATTTTGTTGTTACTGGATATAAACGATGTTGAAAGCTATTTCTTTTGGAACACGAGATATAGACTGTCTAGAAAGATTAATAGACATTCTTCGGGGCGGTATTAAGATCTTTTTACAAGCAACTTTGTTTAATACATTTAATAATTTTTCTCTATTCGCTGTTTCGGCTTTATTGCAGATTAAGTAACAAGCATTGCGTTCTTGAATGTGTTATTATATTAAATTAAAGAACCGTTACTGGATTTTGAAGCGGTTCATTTTGTATATTATTATGTTTATTTGCACACAATGTTTTCGTTTGGTTAATGTTGAAAGTATTATTTCATTGAATATGGTGAAGCGAAACAAACAGTAATGAACACCGCAATGTTGAATACCAATGTCGAGTAAATAAATAGTCAAACTGAAAAATGTTATACAATTTTTCGTGTATACATTAGTGTTGTGCGTAGTTGTATATGATAAGCCTCGTATCCACTAGGCAACATTTGACGCGCGACATGTTGCACAACATTGTTGCAAACAGCAATGCGGAACTTTGTTTAGCAACGTTGTCTGTCCACGCATGACCAGTTGTCGGCAACATGTCGCCAGAGAAACTAGTGTTGATTTCAGCACACTTTATTATACCACACTACGGACATTTTTGCGCGTATCGTCTCTACTTGACAACATGTGATGCTCAACTGTAGTTGCACGGAAACAAACAAAAAGCCGCACGTCATGTTGCGCGCCAGCAGCAGCAGCAGCACGTCGCGCGTTGATGTGCAACCTTGCCGATCTTGTTGAGCTTCACGTGTTGTGCGTCAATTGTTTTTGCTGCAGCATTTCCTTAGAATATTTAGAACTTTACTTAATGCTTTAACAGGATACATTATTCAGTCGGGGCGATTTAGGATTGATCGACTGCACGGATGGAGTAGCGGTTTAAGTGGTCACCTCGCCACTGCCGCCGCACCGAGTGTTGTGGGTTCGATCTCCACACGGGACAAAACTTTGTGTACTCCACAAAGTGTTGTTCCGAGTAAAATCCCCCGCGACACAGGATTTATAATATATAGATTTTACTAGTGCGGGAGTTGTCTTTGTCTGTGATTGGTAATAGGGATATATGTATTTCAACAAATACCACTATGCTCAACATCTCTTAATCTAATCCAAAATCCATGATGTAAATAATAGGATGTATATATAGTACATTACTTGTTACTTTGTATTGATATCGGATACAAATGTCAAGTTTGTTCAATCTCCTACATATATATATTTTGGTACAAGTATGTCTAATACCTAATAGGTAATTTGTATCAACTTCCTAACAAGTGCGTGGCACGACATCGTGACGTCCACGTATAAATACGTAAATAACGGAAACTTATCGTGACATTTATAGTAAACCACCTACTTATGATGGGTTGACATTTTCAAGTTGAAAATAGAATGCCCTTTGAATTCTACGAAATGTTTGGTTTAGTAATGGTGGTGTCGTGGCGGATTCAATTTAGGTATACAGTGGTGGTATCGATCATGAAGTTCGTCCGAATCGGCGCCAACTTCATTCTGGAGATACGATATTTTTACGTTTTCTAACATGTAACTACCAATTACTCTGTATTGTCAATTTGGTCCTGAAAGCAAGATTAATTTTGGTTGACAAATATCTTACAATCAATATTTTCAATTTTGTGCAAAAGTTAAAGGGTGTACCCATGATCACGTAGAAGCTCAAATAATTAGTCCTTGGTTTGGGATATGCACTATAGAACCTCTTTCGCAAGTATTCTAGCTTATCCGGTGTGGTCAACAAGAATACTAGTAATTTGTAAAATAAAAGGCTAGTAATATTTTATTGTAAAATAAAAACATGTATTTGCAAGTTTGTGCATGGTCATCCATTTATAAATGGTTAGGTTTATTGATCGGTTGTCATCTATTGTTCAAGTTACAATCGGATCGCATCACAGATCCGATATTTCATACAGCAACTATTTCTCAGCCAATAAAATTAAAGAGTTCATAAAACAAGGGAAAATAAATAAAAGTAGTGAACTAGTTAGCGAGTTAATTTCGCCATTATTCACGCAACTAAGACTAGTTAAGTCGCCCGACGTTGTTTGCGACGACTTAGTTCTGCGGAAACGTACTAAAGTTTACCGTCATCCGTTTATAGCACCTTGGACTTCGTCGGGACGGAATAGTAACAGAATATTACATTTGCATTCGTGAGTTCTATTATAGAGTTATGAAGTCTAGCGGCTTTGCCTGTTACCAAAGGTAGACAATTACCCTTTATATAAAACCCGCTCTTGGTCTATTTGCATGTCAAATTTAATAATTTGGATTTAAAAATTTGGTCGGTACGCGGTTTATGTGTTATTGGGTAACTAAGATGAATTAATTCTCAGAAGATTTCGCGTTTAAAATAGTAGTAGGGTAAGTGGTATAATATGTCTGTTGCGGCATCTAGCAGTCTTATTATACCTACATACTTTGCAAGAAATGAGGTCTTAAAATTTATTCTTCGCTCCTGAGGGTCGTAGCAGGATTTCAGATAGGCTTATATAGTCTTCCTGAATAAATAGGTTAAATCTATACTAATACAATATTAAAAAGCTAAAGAGTTTGTTTGTTTGTTTGGTGCTATATAACATCACGCTAGGATCCACGGAAGCGGTGTAACTGTAATCGCGGGTGAAACCGCAGGCACAGCTATCTTTTATAATTTAAAATATGTTTCGTAGTTTTGAACATTAGCGCGTTTAATAAAGGATTCTCCTAAGCTTTATAACATTCGTATGGACTCTTGTCTCAAATTGGCATTAGAGCTAAATGATTCTCATTTTAGCTTTTTAATATTGTATTAGTATAGTATTCCTGAATAAATAGGTTAAATCTATACTAATACAATATTAAAAAGCTAAAAAGTTTGTTTGTTTTGTTGAACGCGATAATCTCAGGAATTGCTAGCTCGAATTAAAAAAATCTTTTAGAATTGGATAGCTTATTTACCGAGGAGGGTTATAGGCTATATAACATCACGCTAGGATCCACGGAAGCGGCGTAACTGTAATCGCGGGTGAAACCGCAGGCACAGCTATCTTTAATAATTTAAAATATGTTTCGTAGTTTTGAACATTAGCGCGTTTAATAAAGGATTCTCCTAAGCTTTATAACATTCGTATGGATTCTTGTCTCAAATTGGCAAGAAACAGCTCTGGTGCCAATTTGTGATGTAAAGGCTTAATAATTAATTATTACGCCTTTACATTTTACTACTCGAACCTATGTATTTCAAAACCGCAACTTCTACATTATGTACTTATGTGTTACTATATGTAAGTATGTACTAATACAATAAAAATTATGTGAAGGTCTGTTTTTTATTATCATAGATTTTGGCCGACTTATTTACCAATGTAACTAACCACATACATTTGTTAATAAAATTATTACGACAATTTTCATTATTATTTAATTAACAAATTTTCACCTCGCACTACGCGCATGGGACCTACAAATGTTTATAGTTCTTACCTACTTATACATGGCTAGTTAATTATGACCATACCACACATATGCTAGCTCCTCATGCATTATTATTATATCATTAGATATAGGTGCTTGAAATTGCATTACATATTTCTGTGGTAGAGGCAACGAAACCGTGTTACGAGCTTAACATCTGATTTATAAGGCCCCGTTAGGCCTTAAGTTAGCGGTTAATGTATTATTAAATATATTATCGCGTACCTAAATTAGTCCCTAATATAATGTGGATCATTATTACCTCGTCACCTCTTGAATTTATGAACTGATTATGAGAGTTTTATGGTCAAGAATTGTGATCAATTTTCAGAGGCAATTGAGAATTAAACATCAGAGCCAAAGTTACTTTATTCCCATCAGCTGTGTACCGTAGTAGAAATTACATAGGCCATCTACTTGATGTTATATTTCCAATATACTGCTGCCTATCCCTTCTGGGTAATATTATTACGCGCGTTTAAAACGGTTACACGATTATGTTCGGTGAACCGTGTCGACAGACTATCTAAATTCTAACATTATACGTCAGCAAGCAACAGGTGGTAGCTAACAAAATAGTTGCAATATTTCTTATCTATTGTATCCATCAAATACGTTTTGCGGAAAATAAGTGCACTAATAAACTTAATACTTCAAAACTATGTCACGCCATAGAAACTAGCGCCGCATTTCCAGTTCGGTCTCGCTCGGTACGTACTCTAAGTCAGGGTTTACATCTCGGGGTCACGTCGCACGTCATTGCGGTATGCTACTAGTAAGAGCATTGTTTACATATTTATTATCATGAGCTCTTCATGCCTTTATTAGTAAAACAGATATTTGTTGGGGCTGAACTGGACTGAACTTAGAATGGGTTAACTATACGAAGGTCCGAAAAACGATACAAATAAATAATTTAAGAAGATAATGAAGACTATTATAGCAAAGAAAGTTTAAATTAATCATGGCCATTTACAAATGTAACTAAGTTGCTAACAAAAATATTTACATAAGTAAACGTAGGTAAGTAAGTAGATTCAGAATCGTCGCACTAAATCACAACACTTCACTCAACCTTATCGGTTTCGTTGAACACACTTAATTTGAATGATCAAAGTTTACTTGTACACTACACTCACTAATAAAAAGGTCTTTCGAACTAAATATTTATATAAAACTATTATTATTTGACACGAAAGGCGTGTAGGTCGCCTTAAGATTAGCAAACGACTGTAAGAAATATATAGATACGCTGAGTTCGTTAGGTCACAGACTCGATTAGAATGTACGTATGTGCAGCTGGGTTCAGAGATTAATGACTAACTTTAGAATGTTTTATTTCTCGCTACCTGCGCGCAGAGTACATATAACAGATTGTAGATTACGTTTTGTGTTGACAGCTTAGTTGCCTTGGGTGTGTGCGAATCTCATTACTATGCATCATACCACGCAAATGGGTCAAACTTTGGAAATATTTAGTAAGTTACTAAACCTCTACTGGCTTAAACGTAAACTGGCGTAAACCTTTACTTACAGTATAGGTTCATAGCCAAGAAAGGCTACTATATTACAAGTTAGATGAAGCATTACACGTGGGATTTTTGACGAATCGAGGTTATTCGTTTTAATTCACAGTTTAAATTGTTTAGAAGTTAAAAGATAAAAATGATAAAGCGGCTTTTCTATGAGACAAGTCAATTAATCTGCTCATCGAGTTTTTCCTTTTATCCCATTCTTATAATGACGGATCGCGACAGGACCGAAGTTTTTATCATCACAAATAAACTTTATTGCAGCCAATATCAGAAGTATTAAAGTTAGCAGCCGCTGTGATAAAGTTGATGTTCAACTTTGATTAACTTCAGTGCAATCTAACCTTCACTCTTAGACGGAGATCGAAATGTAATCATCGTTCTATCTTGACCTCAGATATTATGTTCTTCTAAGAACAGTTCTATCCGATATTACTCCTGCAACTGATATCAAGCAATTTACATTTATTTTTGAGTTCAAAAAGAAATCTTTCATTTATATTTTAAAATTATTCAAGAATTTTGAGACGAATTAAATATAAAAATTGCTTTTTTAATTTTTTCTGTCTTTTGTATAAGTTTTGTGTAATTTAATATAGTTAAAATAATTTTTTTATTGCTATTGGTGACTACAAAACCAACCGGTAAGCGTTGACTGCTGCTCATGGATATGGCTGCGTCTTTTTTGTATTAGAGAAGCAAAAAAGGAATACGAACAAAATGCTGCCTATTGTAAACCACCTTAGCCTCACAAGTATACAACTTGTCTAAAGATTAACAGTTACCATAGCCTTCGGCCTATGTGTGCTTCTTGCAAGCGCAACTCGCACTCTTGTAGTTTACTACATATGATAAAGGGGAAGTAGGCGGAAAAGGATGGTGACTAAAGGTCATGATTGTTCCTCCGGCACACTCACTCACCGAATGAAATGAACTACTACTAGATTACGCCGAATAAATACGCAGAACGAATACTACTAGTTTACGTCAATAAATCTTTAAACCCGTAGTACTTACCCAGTCGAGCATTTATATTAAAGCTAGCAAGGCTCTACTATTACAAAATGTAGAACAACATTGGCGCCAATCTCACTTTTAATATCGTCATGAACTTAATGTGCGTTTTTATTTTGTTTCATATCGGTTAGTATAATGTATGTAATGTAGGGGACATTGTAAACGTCGACTAATCTTTAAGTCCTTCACGAAGTGTCGTAACAGCTAATGATAAATCACATAGCTATTTTCTTCTAAGTCGTTCTAAACATATTAATCACTGATCTGATCGATACCTAACAGTATTTAGGGCAGCCTGCAACAGACTATCAGTTTAATGAGCCGGTCATGTCCATATCGAGATATCGGCGCAGCAAGTGGGCTGCGCGTGCGTTGCTTTTAATACAATAATTTCATTCTGTCAATACTCGTTACACGCGATTAGTGTTGCGTAAGTTTAGTGTAGACATACCGACACGTGAATGGTCGTAGTTAAATATACAGGTTGACGTATTCATTGGAATTATCCTATTTCATTAGCATTTGATTTAAAAATAATTAATTTGTTACAAGAATCTTAGATTAGATTATCAATGAGTCAAATAAGGTAAGTACTGTAAAAGGTAAAATAGCAAGTTACTATACACTGTGAAACGAATTATGCTAAGTATAAATAAAAACTAATAATATAATAAAATTGTAATATATTAGCTATATCATACAATAATAATAAAAATAAATAACATTACATATATATTACATTTAATTTAAATGTAGCATACATGTATATTTATTCTGGCATTTAAGTAATGAGTTCAGATATGGTTGAATGTATAAAATATATTATAATACTTGAGATGAATTATTTATATATGTATGTCAGTAAGTATTACTGTAGAAATGATATTTGTAAAGACGAATATTATTAAATTTGACTACACACACATAGCATAAAATCAGGCATTGAAGTTTACTTAACATATCCTAATAATTCGATCTGTGTTTTTTATACGGAAGCAATAAGTTTGTGTGATTATAAGTGGTCTCGTGGTCTCCTACCTACATTTTTTATAACCCAAAGCATTTGATGCACTTCCTGCACCTGCAAGCAATATTACTTTTCATTCTGCTGACAGCACAATACGTTAAGGAGTCCTGAAAACCTATTTATCGCACGAATCTAATATGGGCGTGATATTCTTATTTTGAGTCTAGTTTTTACGGATATCTATACCTTATAAAAGCGTAGCTACAAGCAGAATAGATAAAGTTAATGAAACCGTTATCTAGCATCGCATACTCTTGGTATGCCTACTGCTCCTTCAGAAGAATTTACCAAATAACCTAAACAAACTTAACGGCCGGTTTGCTTGTCGCCAGTAAGTTAAAGTGCCGAAAGAGACCGCGCGTAAAACGACATGAAACGTATTTATTACGCCAAAGTCAAGAGACATGGACTGAAATACGATGTTCCAATTTAAGGTTGCTCTATTTTATTACTTGACAGTAATATTATGTACCCGTTTTAACCCCCTGTGAGTGGTAAAAGGAAGATTAAGTGACGTTGTGGTGGGCGAGCGAGTGTGATGAGCAACGGTGGTAATCAAATTCTTGGGTCGATAAAAATTTACAATGTAGTACTGCATGGTGCAGTGATTAAAATGACCGCCTCGTCACTGCCACTGCACCGAATGTTGTGGGTGCGAAACCCATTCGAAACAAAAATATATAAAAATGTGGTCCACAAATGGTAGTTCAGAGTCTGCAATTCCTCTGTGTTCGTTTTTTGAATGTTTGTAAAATTTCCCGCGATGCAGCGATTATTACAATAACAAGAGTAGTATTTTAAAAAGAAAATGGCTATACTTATCTAGGGTAAGTATTTTCTCTTTCTGTCGTGGCTGCAAGTGGAAGAATTGGTCTATTGATATGATATATGTATATTTTAGCAAATTATATACATTTCATTGTCTTGTTCTAGAATATTTTGATCGCATACGTTGCCTCAAATAGGATTGTGGATGTTAAATAGAAATCAAATCTTCGAAGTCCAAGTTTTAGAAGATTTGGATGTGCAAACGAGAATATAATTTCCAGGCAAATTGACTTTAGCTAAATATATATATCTCTTTTTTAATATAGGCATGAGACTATGTAGGTATATAATTAAGTAGTTAGTAGATATGTATGTAACTAGTCCCACTTACAGCACGCCAACACTCATACATTAGGTAAAATAACATAAATCCTACATTATTTATATAATTTTATCTACTACATATGTCTGTCTAGTGCTCAATGTTCAATACTACCTGTAATTATAAATAGGTAATAAATGTATTTTTTTTGTAATGAATGGACTTAAAAACTACAGGACTGATTTAAAAATTATTTAACCATTAGAAAGCTACTTTATCTAGAAATGGCATAGGCTTCATAACACACATGAATCCGCGCGGCATAGCTAGTTCATAGTAAAAGCCGCCTAATATAATTCCATGCTCTGAGTAAGCCATGTTATCTATATGTTTTTTAAAAAAGCCACCGCCTTTGGAAATACTTGGAGAATAAATATTACTGTAGAAATGTGAGTGTGATGACCCTGCCTGACCTTTTAGGAAGATTAAATCTGGTGGCAAGCAATTTTATATTACATCTTAAATATTTGTCGCATGCAGTCAAAAATATATGGCTACCGAATTACCCCATCCTTTTTACAGTATGATTAAACGAACTGTCGAACGAGCTACTTTATAACACATTTTTATCTTCATGAAGTGTAAAAGTCAGTGGTAGTGTATGCGAGTGCTATGTATGAGGTCTAGAGTCCGATTCCCGAAGGATAAGTATTGTTGAGTCTTTCTGAAAAGAAATTCTCTCCAGCAGCATGGAGTCTGGAACCGTGTTCGATTGATGATAATAGACTTGCCCTGTATTACATGGGAGTTATAAACATAGCTGGCTAAATGTAGGCTTAATACACCTCTACTTACTCTACGAGGAAATAGGCGTGACATTTTGTATGTATAATATATAATATTCTATCATATACACTCAACACCATCTAGCCCAAACTAAGCAGAGCTTATACTATGGGTACTTGACAATGGATAAACATACATATATACTTCTTTTTTGTAAACTTACATACATATTATACATATAAACACCCAGACCTAGATAAACATCCATGTTCATGCACACAAATGTTTGACTTGTTCGAGAATCGAACCCGCGACCTCAGGCTTGGCAGTCGGTTACACTAACCACTACGCCATCGAGACCGCCCCTTATATATCGAGGCTGATGTATGAAGTATTCATTTCTTACTATATGTCTTCACAGTGTCAAAACTTTTTTGCGTTCATATAGGTTCATATTTTATCACATGTAGTTTAATCATAATCTCTCATAGACTGGTTATATATTGTACAATATTACGAACGACGAATTTCGGCGACGCGTAGTAAAGGTATATGAGGAAGAGAACCATTTTACGACAGGATGTCATATATTTGGAATCACTTCTCTATTGAGAGGGAAAGTGTTTTCTGAAAGTGTTCGTTGCGTAACTACGGAGTTCCTGATTGTATTTATGTGCTATCAAAATGTTTATGTGAGTTTATATCTATAAGTTATTTAGACGCAAGTAAGTTTATGTATTTATTATGTAAAGTAGTTGAGTGTTATTATGTAGATATCAACAATAATATGCGTTAGTCTTGATTTTAAGTATTAATGTATGTCGTCTCAAAATTAAAGGCAACCATTTTATTCATATTTAACTTCATTTACATTTTACGGACACGCAGACTCAGGTAGATTTTTGAAGTAAGCATGTGCTAGTCAATCTCTTTTGAATCTCTTTTCAGCCCTTCTTTTGTTTTGTATGTACTCGTATGTATACTTACTATAAATTTTAGTTTTTTATATATTTCGTAATGTATATTTATATCCTTAGATATTATGTCACAAGTAAGTAATTAAAACACTAATATAATAATAATAAATAAATATATTTACATAGTACATTGAGAATGAATATAGTCCAAAAACATGTGGTTAGTTCATTAGACCTATTTTGATCCATCCAAAAATGTAACCTTTTATTGTTTAATAAAGTATGTATGTCTTCATGTCAAAGTTTAATGTCACTGTGTCTAAGATTTTATTAAGACATATTTTATGCAGACATGATTTATGAAAACGCAGCAAGAAGAATTTGTTGATAGACAGTCAAACGCAAGTAAATTGCTGGGATTGGGTCAAACACATGTAATTTTCTAGCTGAATTAGCAACAACCAATCAAAATCACTTGCCATGAGTTTCATTTATGTTGACACATTGTTAATCACTCACTATCAGAAAATGGGTGAATATTTACCAAAAATTTAAATAAAATGCTATTTAGTTAAAATATACTGTATATCTTTTAAACATAAATTGGAACCAATAAAAGATATGTAAATTTCTTTAACACAACAAAAAACGTTTTAATTTTTATAAGCCGGCAGACCATCACTTTAAAAAGCCTATATAGAATTCTATATGTAGTACACAAAACTTAATTTCATCCCACACGTTCCTGTAGATAAAGATATAATAAAAGAAACATATTTACATATTATTAAACACCACCACACCTTATTATAGGCCGTATATTCTGCAGCATACAGTAAATATGATTTCACAATGCTGAGCGAAGATACGGGCTTCTTTATATTGCATTTAAATGCATTTTATGTTCGAGACGAAGCCGTATTTCAATATCAGATTGAGACATCCGTAGGGCTGTCGACAACTGTTTTCTAGGTGCATACCGTGATAGAAATACCGGTCATACCTATACTGTTTATAGAAAAGGATACGTCTGACTTCTTAGAGTAAAAATTGGATTTAATATAAAACTAGGTAGCTTAGAGAATATACTTATATAGATACCAGATTTAACCGACACCTTCACTCGGTTAATGTAGATGTTTGACCCCCTTAAGGGGACATCCCCTTCCTCTACGACTATCCCAGTTTATGATATAGCGTTCCCCCACACCAACCGTTAGGTTATAATAGAGGAGCCGCTGTACCTTCCAGTGCCCGAGAGCACCTTCTGGGACCAGTTATAGACAGGTCTTGTCCCCAAATCCCGACTCTCCACCCTAACCTCAGAGATCCGGTTCTCGTAAGCGAGCTACCTCGTGCCCAAGTGACACTACCTATTCTCCAGATAGGTACCGGAGCAATAAAGCCGCTCACTACTCGCAACTCAAAGGAGTTGCAAACAATAACCTCGCTGAAGCCGACGGAGAAGCCGCCTCCCATATCTCCAGTATGCTACCGGAGCTGTGTAAGGCATGCTCACTTCCCGACATACATCCGTATGCCTACCCAAATAGGCCTACAAGCCGGGTGTGGCCCGAGTCACTCCAGCTATGACTCTTACTTGCTGAGCAGGCAAGCTCCCGAGATGCGTTGTGGCAGTGAAACCACACTGCCACTTCGCTAAAGGCAACTCCGTGCCTCATGCGACCGACTGGTTCGCACTGGCCGCGTCTGAGTCCGACGCTCGAACGCAACGTGCTTGCCGAGCAAACGAACATGTCGTCCTCAGCGGCCAACCACATACCCCTGCGAGTCCAACTCCAATGTCAGGCACCGCGCACTCTAGTCAGCGGTCGATAGAACGCGCCTTTCGAGGCGCAGTGGGCTTCCTAACCCCGCAGTACCCTGGTCCAAAGGGGGAGACCCGTAGTTCACCCCCCGAACCCTATCTACTCGGGTCCTGAAGATACCCGTTTCATACGGAGCGGGCCGAAACCTCGGTGGGATTGCGATTGCATGTGAAAGCGATTCGCGCGGTCCCGCCGATTGCGGTTATGTCGAGGAACACCGTGGTATTTTTAGTCGGTATTACCAAGACGTCGCTCACCATCTTTCTCCGGTGAGTCCGACGTAACCTATCCGTCACCCTGCGGAGAGATATGAGTAAATGCATTCCCTCAAGTGAAAAAAGAAATTCATTTTTGACAGTAAATTTCAATCCCTCGGAAACACTACTTCTTTTCTAGATGTAAGTTACCCTATATTCTTTTCTGTATTCCTAGCAATGCGTATGCAAAATTATATTTATGGTGATGAGTCGAGTAGTTAAGGCGTGAAAACGTAACAAATAAACAAACTCAAAATCGCATATCTCATTTTAGTATTGAAAAGTTATTGTTAGTAGGTAAACATATAACTCAATAAAGAGACGTTGGTAAAATCTTGTGACAATAGCAACCCATTCAAACAAAACTTAGCATGTTGCATGTATACATCCAAATATTAAAATGAAAGAAGTTGCGCAAAATTGTATAAGTATTTAAGGAGTAAAATTTGTAAAATTATTTTTATTGTATTAGTTATATTATATTATATATTAGCTAATAATATCATTTTAGGATATCCTGTAAAGGTAATAAATATGTTTAATTAAATAAATAAATAAAAATAAAATGCGAAAGCGAGTTTGTTTGTTCATTTGTTACGCTTTTATGCCTAACTACTTGACCGATCATTGGGAAATTTCGCATACGATATTCACGAGTACAAAAAAAGACATAGGGTACGGATTCATTCAGGAAAAAGTACTGGTTCCGAGGGATAATAATTTATTGTCAAAATCTAGATTAACGCAAGCAAAGTCGCAGGCAAAATATAGTTACTTATAAATACTAGGTACTTACTGTATGAGAGGAACGCTTGGCAGCCCTATATTAATGTTCGATCGATGTGTTCCGAGATTTAACGGGTGAAACCGCGAAGAATAACAGAGGGAGAATAATGTATGGATCGAATTTTACTTTAAACTTCGCCTGAAGCGAAGCGTGAGTAACGCGGACTTACCGGCTACTTCAGAAGAAGCTTTATAATTCCTTGAGATTAACCGAAGTGTGAACATTTTGATGAAAGTCAATTTATTCGACCAGAATGCTAACTTTGGTAATATAACATGCAATTTCCTATCGCATTTCACCTTTTTGTTATATTCAGTTATTATCCTAACTAGTAATATTATAAATGTGAATGTGAGTTTGTTTGGTTGTGACGCTCTTATGCCTTAACTGCTCAACCGAACTTCATGAAATTTTACATACACGTTACTAGGTTTACAAAATAGAATAAAGGGTACCTCTCATTAGAAAAACGTACTGTTCCCGAGGGATAGAAGCTTATTGACAAAATAGCGAAGCCTCAGGCAATATCTAATTTGTAATATTTATGACACTGAGACTAGATCGGTCTTACGAGTATTATAAACGGTTTTAATTAAGAAATTAAAATTAGCTCTCAGATCAGACTGACTTTGCTGTTACATTTTGTAAGACAAAGAGTCATATATAAAAGAGGAATATTAACAAGTATATGTCTTTTTATCATCCATTAGCTTTTGCTCACGACTCAGTTAGTTTTTTTTCAGGATGAAAGGTACCCTCTCACAGAAAATCGACGTGAAATAGCAGTGTCTCACTGCTGTGTTTCGTTCGGTGAATGAGAGTGCCGGAGGCCTAAGCATGAGGTGACGATTCTCGCAGCTTACGAGGGACCTGCAGAGTATCCGTAGACTCATTGTGTGGGTGGCGCGAGTCGACGCGGCGGCCAGGGAGAGCCGTAGAAACGGTGCTCTGCTGGCCGCCCGCGGTATAGTCCAGAGGCCCAACCGAGTCTAACCAACTTGGTTGGCTGCCTCATCATGCCGCGCATAATCTCGAGGTGGCTCGTCGTGCCGGATGGTGACCGGAGGGTGGGTCCCGGCGACCACTTTCGGGAGGGTACGGGGGTCTTTCCGTCCGTCGGATCGGCTATCGCCATACCACACAGTAATATGACGAAACTTGCTCTGCGCCTTGCCCCACTTTGTAGCGAGAATAGCCGCCTCTTTTTTTTTTTTTTTCACGCTTTCCCTTCCATTCACTCTATGGCAGTACGAACAAAGCATTGTCATTTAACAGCAGCCAATCGCCGTAACCCCACCGCTGCTTCCTCTTCCGGTGTCGTGGAGTTTATTAACATCAGAGGACTCCAGGCTAACCTTAATGCTGTCCATCACCACCTGGAGACGGCACGGCCGGCAATGCTTTTTCTAACGTAGACACAAATACGCCGTCCTGCAGACACGACCTACCTGCAATATCCCGGCTACGTGCTAGAGGAGTGTTTCCTCGCGAAAGCCGGGGTATGCTTGTTTGTTAGGGCGGATATTTGTTGTCGCCGTCTACACTGCCTAGAGGACCCTTCCTTCTCTGTCCTTTGGGTACACGTAGATCATGGCTCTTTCAGCCAAATTTACATGTGCCTCTACCGATCCCATTCAGGAGACGCTGAGACAACTCGACTCTTTGATTACCTGAGTCAGGCGGCAGACGACGCGCAGGAGCAGTTTCCGAATGCTGAGTTGGTGTTCTTGGGAGATTTCAATGCCCACCATGAGACCTGGTTGGGTTCTCCCAAAACAGACCACGCGGGATGAATTGCCCATGCGTTCGCTCTCACGCATGACCTGTCTCAACTGGTACTCCAGCCCACCCGGATACCGGACATTGCAGGTCAGGCGCCCTCTTTGCTCGATCTGCTGCTGACAAGTAACCCGAACCGGTACAGTGTGTCGATTAGTGCTCCTCTGGGCACCTCAGACCACTGTCTGGTTTGTGCCACAGCTGTTGTTGTTACGCCCCCACGACCCGAGGAGGCAAGACGACGACTGTGGCACTACTCGTCAGCAGACTGGGATGGAATGCGGGAGTACTTCGCATCCATCCCTTGGGCTCAACGCTGCTTTGAGAACAGGGATCCTTCAGAGAGCGCTACTGCTGTCGCTGATGAAATTATCCTGGGTATGGAATATTATATTCCATACAGTGATGTCACGAGCGGTGGCAGGACAAGGCCCTGGTTCGGTCGTGAATGCGCTGATGCTGTTGAACGCAAACAGACAGCGTACCGCGCTTGGACCAGGGCTCGCACTCTCCACGACTCTAACGTGGATCACCTGAAGGCAGCATTCAACCAAGCCACAAAGGTCTGCAAGAGGGCATACTTAAGAGCGGATGCCCAGCGCGTCGCACGGTTCGGCCAGGAGCTCATGGCCCATCCTACGGGCAGTCGTAGCTATTGGCGCCTGGCCAAAGCCGTGCAGTCCAATTTCTGCCAGACCTCGCTGCCCCCTCTGAGATATCCGAATGGATCACTGGCTCATCGGCCGCAAGAGAAAGCAGATCTGCTTGCAAATCTCTTTGCGGCCAACTCCCGAATCGATGACTGCGGTTCGCAGCCGCCTAACATTGCCAACTGCGGCTACACCATGCCTGATATACGTATCAGGCAACGTGACGTTCGTGCGATACTGCAGTCTCTCGATGTTCGGAAAGCCAGTGGATCTGACGGCATCCCAGCTGTGGTCCTCAAAAAATGTGCAGCGGAGTTGTCTTCCACACTTACGCGCCTATACCGGACGTCTTACGCCGCAGGCATTGTGCCTGAGGCTTGGAAGGAGGCGAATGTTCAACCGATTCCCAAAAAGGGGGACCGTTCCGAGCCAGGCAACTATCGACCCATAGCTATCACCTCAATGCTCTCCAAGGTGTTCGAGCGGATTATTAACACCCAAATTGTCCGCTACCTGGAGGATCACTCGTTGATCAATGATCGCCAATACGGATTTCAGGCTAAAAGATCTACGGGTGATCTTCTAGCGTTCGTCACACACCTCTGGGGTGAGGCTATGGACAAGCACGGCGAGTCTTTGGCTGTCAGCCTAGACATAGCCAAAGCTTTCGATAGAGTCTGGCACCGGTCTCTTCTTTCCAAGCTTCCGGCCTATGGCTTGCCCCCTCAATTGTGCACCTGGATTGCAAATTTCCTGCAGAAGCGTCGTATTCGGGTCCTTTGCGACGGTCGCGTTTCCAAATTTATGCAGGTCAATGCAGGAGTGCCTCAGGGGTCCGTCTTATCCCCTACGCTCTTTCTTCTGCATATCAATGATATGTTGAATCTCGGCAACATACATTGTTATGCGGACGACAGTACCGTGCATGGGTGATATCTCGGACGTCCTGGAGCCAAACAGGCTGAGGTTGTGGGGAAAAGGCAGGATCTTGTCGTTGAACTTGACCAGACCTTGAACCGCATCTCTGAATGGGGTGCGAAGAACTTGGTCCAGTTCAACGCCAAGAAGACCCAGGCATGCGCGTTCTCAACAAAAATGTCTCCGTTCCTTCCCCTCCCTTCTCTGAAGAACACTCCACTGGTGATACGTGACAGCCTCTCCATCTTAGGTATGGATCTTTGCCGCTCCCTTAATCCCAAAACCTACATCGAGAGCGTCATTAGGCAAGCTTCGCGAAAACTCGGAGTTCTGAACAGGGTGAGGCGGTTCTTCGCGCCTGGGCAGCTGTGCCTATTGTATAAGGCACAAGTGCGCCCTTGCGTAGTTACTGTTCTCATCTTTGGGATGGCTCCGCGCAGTACTTGCTAGACGCTCTTGACAGGTTAAAGCGGCGGGCTGTCCGTATCATCGGAGAACCAGAGGTCACGAGTTCACTGGAACCTCTGCAACTCCGTAGGGATATTGCCTCTTTGGCATGTTTCTATAGAATATACCACGGGGAGTGCTCTGAAGAGTTATTCCACCTTATCCCGCCCTCCCCTTTCCTATCCAGAACAACGCGTGCTGGGCTCAGATGCCATCCTTACGCGGTGGAGTCGACTAGAGTGCGTACCAACAAGTTTGGATCCTCATACCTCTGCCGAACGATCAAGGCATGGAATTCTCTGCCAAGGCACGTGTTTCCTTCTTCCTTCAATCCTGGGTCCTTTAAGCGGGGCGTGAAAAAGCACCTTCTCAGGCCGTCAAAGTAGAGACCTCAACATCGCCTCGGCTGCTATGAGGACGATGTGGAGGCCACTGCTCTTAGACCACACGACTGCTTACCATCAGGCGGAGTGTGGTCATTTTGACGAGCAAAAAAAAAAAAAAAATTAAAAAAAAACAGCTACCTCTGCTTTGGAACAGTACTTTTTTCAAATGAAAGTACTCTTTGCCCTTTTCTGTACCCCTATCAACGTGTATATGATTTCATGATGATCGGTCAAGTAGTTAAGGCGTGAAGGTGTAACAAACAAACTCACATTCGCATGTATAATATTAAATATAATATATAAAATTTAATAAGTTTGACCTATATTCTGTAAGCGGTATGTACGGTTAACAAAGCAACAGTATATATTTAAATAAGTACCTACCTGAAATTATATTGAGAATGTTGATGTAACTGCTGGGTTATTCCAGAAAGAACAGGGTCAAATACAACTGTAGGAAATAATTCATTAAAAGTCTTCTTCTCCCTAGCGTTTATTATTCACAAGTCACTTGGGATCGGCTTTTCTAGTCTAATCGGATTTGACTGGATATCAGTTTTTACACGGAGCAACTGCCACCTGACCTCCGCAACCCGAAGGTTAACGATACCCTAATAATTCATTACAAGTATAGTAAGTTTATTCAAACATGGATACACACTCACACATCCATTCACCCTTTACGTATTTTTGTTTTTATTTCACATGTAGAGCACATGCTATTTAGGCAAGATAAAATATATTGTAATCTATTTTGATTTTATCGCGGTATGCTAAATAATACTATAAAGGCGAATGTAAGTTCCTTTGTCGCGTTTTCACGCAATAACTACTCGACCGATCATCATGAAATTTTGCATACTCGTTGTTAAAGTTATAGAAAATGAATGTCACTGACAGGACTGTGTATATTCTCAGTGACAGTCAAGCTGCTCTCAAGGCTCTGGACTCGTGTAGGGTAGACTCCAGACTGGTCCTGAACTGTGTTAAGGCCCTAAACAAACTTGGCAGGAAGAACACAGTCAGACTGGTGTGGGTTCCGGGGCATGCAGGGGTGCAGGGCAATGAGGAGGCTGATGAATTAGCCAGAAAGGGCTCGGAGCAACTGTTTGTGGGTCCCGAGCCATTCGTGGGACTCTCTGAGAGCACCGTTAAGGCAGCTTTGAATGCATATGGCAATGACAAACACAGGCTAGAGTGGAAGGCCCTGAGGGGTCTGGAATACTCCAAGAAATTCATTGCAAACAGAGCCACAAACTTCACCCGGAAGTTTTGCGGGTATAACAAGAGCCAATACGCCTGCTCACAGGAACGTTCACTGGCCATTTTGGCACCAACGACTTCCTGTGCAGATTGAGATTGGCTCACAATTCGATCTGCAGAGCCTGTGGTGAACAGGACGAGTCCATATCGCACCTATTATGTGAATGCGACGCGTTGGCTGGATTGAGGATGGGTCTGATGGGATTGGCATATCCAAACTCTGAGGACTTCAGGCTTCTTCCTCTGAAGTGTACGCTACGACTGATGCAGTACATTCATAGGGAAATAGCTAAGGGATAAATCTTGGGGCCGACACAAAAGATCCTAATAGGTCGAAGTGTCGCCGGTCTGTGCTGACTGGCCATACATAAGATAAGATAAGATAAGGTTACAGAAAAGGACATAGAGTGTCGTTTTATCTAGAAAATGGTTCTGTTTCTGAGGAATAGAAACTTATTGACAAAAAATAGATACCACGAGTGAAGCCGCGGGTAAATTCATATTTCTAATCTAATCTATACTAATATTGTAAAGCTGAAGAGTTTGTTTATTTGTTTGTTTGTTTGGTTGAACGCGCTAATCTCAGGAACTAGTGGTTAGAATTGAAAAAATCGTTCAGTGTTGGATAGCCCATATAGCGAGATAGGCTATATAACATTACACTACGATCCACGAGAGCGGCGCAGTTATCATAAACGCGGGTGAAACCGCTTGCACATCTAGTAAACAGAATAAATTGCAACGTGGCTTAGTCTTTAAGTTAAGTCTCAAGCTATCGAACTATGAAACCTCATCAACATCTGTTTCCTACAGTTTCTAATACCTAATATAGATTTTATAATGAGGACAATGAACTAAATAATAGATAGATAAAGTTGAAGGTTATTTTCATAAACATTTTTATCGATATCTATATCTATGTATGCTTAATAGTAATATCTGTCGGTTAGTTTCACAACTCTTTTGTTATTTTACTCTTTTGAGGTTAGTGTTCCTCAGATAATGTGGTATTGCCAGCATAACGGCCGTTGATAAGATACCGATACGTAATATGTTACAATTATGAGTTTATTTAGGATAACGTACCACAAATAGTACCTACGTGAAAAACAACTCATGTGTGTCTATGGAAATATTCCATGTTTAAATATACATGATATCTAAGAGAATGCCACAAGTTTTTAAATCCCGACGCACCTTGATATGTTTTATAGGTGACATGTCTTTCCATACTTTTTCTAAAAATGCCTCTGGTGGCAACGTCGGTGAACTAATCAAAATGTTTAGGTAGACCTGCATTTTTCTTTTATGCGCAGGAATACTATGACGCGTACCTCTCTGTGGGGCGACGGGGAGGTTATGTCGGGCTCACCGGAGGAAAGATATCCCGGTAGTACCGACTAAACCTACCACGGTGTTCCTCGACATAACCATAGTCGGCGGGGCCGCGCGAATCGCTTTCACATGCGATCGCGACCTCGTGAATCACGATGCCGGCCGTGTGAAACGGCAGGCCACTACATAAAAAAACTCCATCTACTGTATCCTTATGGGACGGACGAAGACACGACACAGAGGCGTACGTGGGAACACGCACGCTGCCTCTCGGACCTGGTGTTGATCAGGTGACGAGCAGGCCCACGAAGTATACCAACCCCAGGTAAAACCTCAGGGTGGCTGGAGGTCATTTCGAGGAAGACTTGGTCTTCCAAGTGCCTCTTAGCTATGACATTCATGTTTCCCCTTTTTGCATGTCTCTGTAAAGTTAAGTAGGACACTCGTAATTATTTAGCTATTTGTCCTAATTTACGTTTAGTTACAGATAGCAAATTTAGTGCTCTTATACATTAGTATTTAGGTTTATTAAAACCTAAACATGCGCAATAGCCAATAATAAGATACCCCGAAGGTTTTAGCCCGACTCATGTCCAAGACGTAGTAAGTAAAAATAGTTAGAATTAATCTGAAAATTGGTTGTCAAAATTTTGTTTTGTTCGTTTGTTACGCTTTCACGCCTTAACTACTCAACCGATCATCATAAATTTCGTATTCACGTTGTCAGGGGTAAAATTGGAGAAAGAGTACCATTGATCCAGAAATTAAGTACTGTGCAGAGGAATAGACATTTATTGACTAAATCTAGATTAACTAGAAAGAAAATTAAAAAAAAACGCGCTTGAATTTTTTATTTGGTTGTAATTATTATCAGGGGATCGAAGCAGGGGATCCTACTGGACGGAGGCATCCATATAGATCCACCAGGGAATCACACTCGATAAAGGGATCTATATGTACAAAAAATCCACATAAATTCCCCAGGGGATCGAAGCATCCTTCTGGACGAAGGCGCTGAGAAACAAAATAGATTCCATTATTAAAATGAATATATAATGAAATGAATGAAAATATCCGTGAACAAAGTCTTATGTAACAGCCAGCAGCTATATTATTATATATTATAAGTTATATGAAACGTTTATTCTCACAAAATATAAATTTCCCGGTTAGGAGAAATATAATTATCATTTTATTTTAGCCTTGGTTTGGGCTAATTAAAATTAAAATAGAATATATGTATATTCATATTAATGCAAATTTTATGATGCTCATAATAATAGAAAAATAAGAAAAATTATGTAAATCTATTCATTATTATTTTATTTACGTCATACTAAGAAGATTTGTGTGTGCTTATAAATTATATTTATATATGAATCTTCTGTGCGTGTGTTTGTAATTAAACTCCTACTAAATGGTTGGACCGATTTTGATGAAATTTTTTGTGTGTGTTCAAGTGGATTCGATAATGGTTCAGAAATGATTTTTTTTAAATTTTTTTCGTGTGTAGTCCTTCTTCTGTCGGTTTCGCTAGTAAAGTATAATATTCATGATACAATTTGGGTCAAGATCAGGGTGTGTTAAAAATAATTACTGAGTGTGTAGTGCAATGTCATTTTGGTGAATTTGTTGTAACGCTTTAAAGTCTGAACCTACTCGACCGATCGTCGTGAAATTTCGCATACAGATTGACAGGAAGAAAAAAAAGAAAGAAAAGGACATAGGATACCTTTCATCCAGAAAGAAGTACTATTACTGACCTAACCTACATTTAAATGAGCGAAGCGGCGGGCACAACCTAGTTTCATAATATTATATATCGAGCGCGTAACATATGTATATAATATATAAACATATGTATATATCTTAAAAAGAATATTGTATTTATTTCGCTTGCTAAAACAGAGTCGTCACGTCGACGTCACCATTTTCTAAAACATATTGATAATAAACGAAGCATTAAAACAACTGGTTTTATTCTATCGTGTAATCTGGCTCTAATAGGTAGGTACGTTATAAACGTATCAACTGTGGCTACTCTCCTAACCGCATCATCTCAACGCCTCGCGTGCGAAACCGCACTTAATGAATAATTTTATAGCCCTTACGTCGTTTGTAGACCAACACTGAAACAGTTAAAGGGATTTACGATCTAGTCCACTCTACGGGGTATAAATCTGTGGGATACTGTCTACGTGTTTTGTGAATGAGGGTTAATGAAGTGCACGCATAGAATTTTGATTTATAGAGCTGCACTACAACATGCATAAAGTGGCGCTCATATCAAATTGGTTATGGTATTTGTATGTAATATTGTCTTACATTATATAATTAGCTTAAAAGTATTAAAATTCAATAATAGTAATGTAACAATTTTCAAAATTATCTTATAAAGTGTCAAATACAACAACGCGATAACATCCGTATTAAGTAGTTTAATTTCTATAGATTTGTATGTGTCATTATCATCAAGCGTCTCAATTCCAATAGACCTCTTTGTGTTCAATCTTTCTTGATTTCAATGACTTAACGCTGTCTTAACGCACTTATAGGTATTTTAATTTTTTCCTCTGGCTGGTATTTTACCTAATGATAATATAAATGTATGTAGGTATTTGTCATGACAGCGATCAGACGACACTGCTTTACGCGATGTCATCGTCTTTGAACTTCGTATACAATGCGAGTAACATGCGCTAGCTATGGCACTTGCTTGTACTGTCATGTAAGCGAAAGACGAGCTGATTTATACGATAAACTCGCACATTATTATGTAGCCTGCGTCAGGAACTTGTGCATGTATCCCATGCTAACTTGCGTCGTGTACAAATACTATCAGTCACATGCTGCTACTACCATACGACAAAATTAGAATAAAATTGTCAAATTGTAAAAAATATTTTTATTAAATCAAGGGCGATAATGCTGTTGTAATTTTGTCCTACGTTCTGTTGATAACATGACGTACAATATTTTAATGTAGGTGTTTTGTTTTATGTTTTGACGATAATACTAAATAGAGTTTTTGTTGACGAAAATACCAACATGGTATTTTACGCTATATATAAATTGTTTTAGGAAGAATAATTAGCATGTGAGCCTAGATCATTAATAAAACCCCGGCTGATTGACGAGAGGTGGCCGATCAAATTGGTGAATAAATCTTATTCTCAACACATGTGAATATTTTCCCTAAAGCCACGAGAAAAGCTAAGGACGTCTGTGCCTAGGGACATAATACAGGAAGAATTCTGAGAGTCCAAAGACAGAAGTATAATTTTCACCAAAAAGGGAACATCTAAAGAGAGAATGAATCATCTAGTACAATAATTCTTAACTCGGAGACCAGGAGTAATGGCCGCAATTCGAGTCAATGTTCAAATATTTTGTATATACATATGTACATTAACAGTACTTCTTTTGGAGCTTAATAAGGGTATATTAGATCCATTCTCCGTGTAATCTCCAAAAGGGCTGGCGATTTTTCTAATGTAAAATGTTAGAAAACCCATTAAAAATAATATAATATGTGGTTACTATGGTTACTGGGGAAGTACTATTTAAGTTTGTATTGAGGCTAAACAGAATAGTATGACAGCTAAGCGATCACATACTAATACTTCGTCGGTTAAGTTCCTACGACGCGTTAATGCGCATTAATTTTCAGTTGAAACATCAAATTATATACCTAATTATATCTATCTAAATCCAGCTTAAGAAAAAAGATACTCCACTGAACAATTTCGTATATAGTAAATACATGTAAACAAATGACGATGAAGTACTCACCCTTCCGAACTTTATTATGCTTGTACATTGTTTAAAACTCCGTCACTTCATTTCTCACACACAACAAAAACGCACCACAATTGTCTCCAACGACACAAAAACTAAAAAAAGCGTAGTGTAAGTCGTTGTTATCATGCGATCTGACGTAGACGCGATAACGTGATAGACTTAGAGGCAATTGTAGTCAATGATTGTTGGCAGGAGGCGACCGCGTGCAGCCTGGCTCAAAACTAAGCACCGGTTTTAGATAAAGTTTTATTTTAATTACATAGTGCCCGAGGAATTCGTTTCTATCGGGAATTTCATGAACGCAACAGCCAAATAATTGAGATGTAATTTTTATTCTATATCTAGTATATACTAATACTATAAAGGGGAAATATAAGATTTTTGTTTGTTTGCTTGTAAGGATTTAGCTTAAAATTACTCGACCGATTTTGAAAATTTAACCAATAGAAAGCTATCTCATCACCGAGTAACATGGACTATACATTATTGAAAAATAAAGTACAGTTGCATATCCTATTTTTTAACCTGGTGGAATACTTATACGCCGCCCTTGCGGAGGAGGTCGGCGGAGGGAATATGTCGAGCTCACCCGGGAAAAGATGCCACATCCCGGTCCTACCGTCACCTACCATGGTGTTCCTTCTCGCAATCTGTGGCCGGGGCGCAGGGAGCACTCGCGCATTCATCTTGCAGCCCCGGCAGATTTGGGTCGCCTCTTGGCTCATTCATCTCGTCACATTTTTAGTTCGACTTCATTATGAGGCGCGCGCAGAATACTACGCGCCGCCCGGCACTATCTTGGGCCTGCTTCTGCACCGACGTCAGACTAACCTAACCTACTCTACGCGAGTGTTAGTTTATAAGTATACAGTGTTCATTTGCGGCCAATTTATTAGTTCATTTTTATTCGAAATGGCTAATTAGTAAAGTAATTGCATTAAGAGTAAAATTACGCATCAAATGATGCCTTAGGCTCTGGATTATGTCTGGTCCTAAGACCACTATTATAAAACATATCTGAATATTCTATACGGTGAACAAATCTCGCAACAAGATGAACATGCAATATGTTGTGCGTACGATATAAATGATTGTAAAACGTTGTAATAAAGCTATTAGAAGATATTAATACTCCAACGGAGAGTGTAAATGTATGTAAACATTCAAATTGCAGGTTTATATTTAGAATTTATGATGTTTGTCATAATATATCATACGTAATTTTACCTTTTCGTAAGTACAATAAACCTATTAAAGAATAAATGTTCTAGTTGACCCTGTAGTAGGAGCAGAATGAACGGACTGACTTTTAAAAGACGATTATGGACGTTGATAACTCGAAAAACGTTTATGATTATAATAAAATGTCGAAAATATTGCACATATATTCTTTTTGTTTGACATTTTAACTGAAATACGTACCTCAAAATATGTTTAAAATTAACGAGTTAATATTTTTGAGTCCAAAAATAATAGATAGGAATGTTTCACCTTTAAAGAACTTTTCAATATAATGAGTTTGTGGCGCGGCCCAACGGTTGATGTCGGGAGCTTGTATATATACTCAGTCGCTGTGTAAACTTCACTTGTGCGATGCAGAGAAGTATGACGACATGTGAAGTGCGATTGTATCGCCATCTGTCAAATGTAGGCTGAACTTCTTCGTCTGTGCGGAGTCGCCACAAGTTTAATAGGATACATCGTATATACATACACAAACAAGATGTAGTTTATAAGCAAAGCAAATATAGTTAGATGTAGTCATATTTTAACATGTCGTAGCGACACACCGGCGGCTAGACACAATAGGGTTTTAATTGTGTTTCGTTAATTTAGACTTAACAGTTAAAAAGCTAATTATTGACAAGTAAACAAAAAATCTAAATGTATCTTCGTAGCAAACAACATTGGCTAAGAAAACTATAATGAATGATCATCCAATAATTCGGCGGCTTAAATGACGTAGTGGTTAGTGTAACCGACTGCCACGCCTGAGGTCGCGGGTTCGATTCCCGCACAAGTCAAACATTTGTGTGCATGAACATGGATGTTTGTCTTGGTCTGGGTGTTTCTATGTATAATATGTATGTATTTACAAACAAAAATGATATATGTATGTTTATCCATTGTCTAGTACACATAGTACAAGCTCTGCTTAGTTTGGGCTAGATGATGTTGTGTGTATGGGGTAGAATATTATTCATAAATCATTTTCTAATTCACAGTGTTCTTTATCTTACTTTACGATCCTTACCAGACCTCCGTGTTAAACGTATATGTTTTTTTAAATATTATTATGTATGTAGGGGTAGACAGGCTTTGGGGCCCTTGGGCTGTATATGGCGCTTATATATCACTGACTAATTTTTAGACCTCATAAACTAGGGGACGAATCTACCACCGTCTACAGCGCAAGACTAGACTAGACTTCCAGCTTGCTACTAAGAATTGCCTGACTAACCTAATACCACTTTCTCCCAACCCTCGAAAGGAACAATGGACTTCACGATTGGCAACAAACTGCTACCGGATAAACGACATTATTGAAATAAAGTCAATAAATCATTGTTTATGTTTTTGTGCCGTGACGTGTCACATTGTTATTAGTTTTAATTACATTTCTACCTCTGCAATTGTAATTACAATGATTAGTGATAATTGTTTAATTGAAAAATTGTACTAACGTTTGTTGTTGTTTTCAGTTCGAGTGCACCTGACCTATTCACAGCGTGTAACAGAAAAACGTGGTCATGTTTAATGTACGTATAGTAAATTAATATATAAAATAATAAATAATATAAACGTATAAAAAATAATGATTTTTGGCAACACAGAGAGTTCAGTGGCTTAAGTGGACGCTTTCACCGCCACCTGCCATTGCGCCAAATATTGTGTTTGATCCAAACATGGTAGGTAAGTATTATATTTTTCTTCGTAGACTAAGTTTAACAACGTACTATTCCTATACCCAAAACGAACTAAATTGAGTTGCTTTTAGTTTAGAACCATCCTGTTATTTTAAATAGTTACACTTAAAACCAACATACTAGGTATGCAATCTATTATACACGTAAAATAATGTTATAGCATTATATACATAATCTATATATTAATACGTGAAGCAAAAACTTTGTACCCCTTTTTACGAAAATTGCGCGGGTGGAGGAGTATGAAATTTGGCACAGTTAAAGTTTATATCTTAATATTTTTATAAAATATGCATTAGAAATACATTAAATTAATGAAAAAACACTACACGCACACAACCATGCATTTGACACACGCAGTCGAATCGCGTTCGTAGTATTTCGGCATTGTTCGTCTGACGTCGTACAATTCTTTGTAACTATGTTTACTTATAGCTTATTTATATGTAACTAGCTGTCCCGACAGACGCTGGCCTTTAAAGGCGAAAAAAAAGAACAACCAAATCTAAACCATCCTCGAATCCACTTGCACACACACAAAAAATCATTCAAATCGGTCCAGCCGTTTAAGAGGAGTTCACTGTCAACACACGTACAGAAGAATTATATATATAAAGAAGATAAAGAAAAAAAGAAAACAAAGTAGCAAGCTTAGGGATTTTGATCGAATTTTGAACGGTGACAGCTATTAAAATACTAATATAAAAATTATAAAAGTTTGTAATGACGTTTCGATCTTTGTTACTCAATCATACAAAATGTACTGTATATTAGTATCTAGTACTATATACTTATATAGTATAACACATAAACTGGTAACTGGTTTTAAATAATTAAAATGGAGGATTATTATCCCTGTAATGCGTTCCATGGTTAACGTTAATGATATTTTATCTACCACTTTAGACTTTCTGAACTCTTCAATTAATGGTACTGCCCAAGAACGTATCCATTATAACGCCGGCGACGCTGCGGGGTGTAGTTAGTACTTAAACTCTTTATAGACCTTTGCTATTTGCGAATGTCGTTTGATTGGCCAGCAACTATAAATGCCTCGTTGTTGAAAGTTCAATGCGCTTTATAAAACAATATTTACAATTTCAAGAAACGTCAACGATCTACGTTTACCGGAGTGTTGATGGCGTCCAACAGCAACTGATTGCTTCCGTGTGTATATTAATAAAACACTAGCTTTCCTCCATAGTTTTACCCAAGTTTATGATACTGTTCTATCGCCTATACCTTTTTAAGGAATTATTATATGATATATTGTCAAATGTGACAGGATATTCCAGATTAGCACATTCTAATACAAAACCAACGAAAAATTGTGTGATCTACAAACGGTTATTCCAAGACTGGGTGTTCTTTGTGATCGTTATTTGAATGTTTGTAAAGTCTGCAGCGATAGCTCAGTGGGGAGACCAACAGACTGCAATACTGAGGGTCTCGGGTTCGAACCCACGTCGCGCACCTCTATTCGAAAATGACTTTCGAAAGTTATATGAGTTTTCGAAATTATGTGCGTATTGATTGACAATTATCGCGTGCTCCGTGCCTCGGAGAGCACGTTAAGCCGTCGGTCCCAGCTGACATGAACATCTATGGCAGTCGGTATTGGGGAAGTCGACACAAAAGATCCCACTGGGTCAAAGTGTCGCCGGTCTGTACTGACTGGCCCCCACACAAGATAAGATAAGTTAAAAGTCTGCTGCGATACAGAAAACATACATCTTAGCGGGAGATGTCTTCTCTAAAATAATTTGGAAAATATTTTGGAACGTGAACGTGTGAACCATGTTCAAATAAGCTCTCTATTAGGGCTTATTAATTCAAATTTGTTTTGCGCTTCTTTTTCCTATCTCTAGAGTCTCAGCTCTTCATAAAATACCTAAATTACGTTATACGCGCTGAGAAACTAGTCAAGGAGAAATATAAGCAAGATTTACTCGAAATTTCATACTTAAAACTTCGCCGGCATTAGCTGGGAAGTATAGGTATAATGTCATTATACATGCCTGAAATAGCAAAGTTGGTGAGATTTTATAGCGTCGCGGCCTTGTCGTTAACGCGTTGGCACATGCGCCGCATCCGTTCTACATTATATCATTATACCGTTATAATTATGTGGAAAACATACAGGACATCGGTTTTATAATATCTTGTGAGCTAATCTGTTGAGATTGAGAGCAACATAATAACAATCATAATATGCACTAGATATTATGACACTTTCATAGTAATGGACATTGAAATTCTGATCTATACAATTTTGTTATTACCTGTATTTGAGTTGAAAATTTGATAGATAAGCATCGTGATAGAAAATAAACGGACCTACGTGAAAGAAATACCTATCATCCAAACAATTTATTTTATGCTTTGACGTTTTTGCAAGGGATTTTGTTGAAGCGACCTTGTTTTGAAAACAATAGAAAAATTACCCAATTAGTGAGTCTTATCTTATAGTAGCATATCATCTAGCAGTTTCTTTTCTGTATATGATATCAATGATTAGTAAGTAATTTAACTGCAGTAATTTAAAGACTTACAGGTAATATAACAAAATAGTGTCTAGAAAGTCAATTATAAGTTTCATTTGCAAATTACATTACAGTATGAGTAAAGTGTGGGTAGAACAGTCTGATTATGTAATTATGGATATTCCAGTGAATATTGTTTTTAGTTGAAAGTAAGTTCGTTTTTTAAATTCTCCAAATGGATTTTTTTTTTTTACCTCACGTATAATACATGTTACCTGATTAACGGCTAATATTAAATTAACAATAAAACGAGCCTTATTATGTTAATAACTAAATGTACTGAGTTTGTCGGACAGTCTTGGGACCACATCAAAATCACACAACGTCTGTTTAAAGTCATGCAATTTTAATGCTAAGGAGTACAGCAAGCCTGACAGTTGCTCATAATATTATAAGGCGTGTTAAATTTGTCAACGTGGATTATGCTGACGCGGTAAATTACGTCATTTCTCTCAATTAAGGTCTATGTCAGATAAATGTATACTGAATGCACGGATAGTACAGTGGTTTAAATGGTCACCGCGCCACTGCCAGGGCGGCGATCCTCTCGATCATCGGCGATCGATCAAACAAAACGAAATATGATCGATAAATTATGTGTTCTGATTCTGGGTGTTTGTTGGTTGGACGTTTGTAAAGTCTGCCGGACCATACGTGTGGACACAGGGATATTATCGAAAACTTAATAGATTTTTTTGAATATAATTATCTATGTTAGTTTTAGCATGTAGAAAAATTATTAGATGAGTGGTTCAGAGAGAACTCATTGAACGACGAGTCGTCGTCAAAGCGAAATAAGGACAGCAAGCTTATTTTTTATTGGTGTTAGAAACAAACAAGCCATTGGTTTGCCTACAGCGGTAACTGTCTCTCTTGTATATCACTGTGTATTCTTAGGATTACAGTTTTTTTTTAAAGAATCCTAACCACGCCCCTATCTCCCCTAAGAAAAGCGGCAAAACGGGCGGGCGTCTAGTACGAAGTTATGATTTAAGGCCTCGGAGAACTGATTCACCGAAACGCAACAATATATTTATTGTTGCTGCTAATAGTATCTTTACTATTACTGTACACCCATATTCTATTAGTGGATAGTGCGTCCTCGATTGGGCCAGTTCATTCACGCATATACCAGCGTAACTCAACTATTACTAAGAATTTACTAATGAAAAATAAATAATGATTATTTTATTTATACAAGCTTACTATCTAATACAAATCCACCACACACCCAAACAAGAACATAATCAAAATCGGTCAAACCTCCTGATAGCAACTCAAATCTTCGATCAATGCTACCATGTTTACATTCAGATTCAGTAATTCATTTATTCTGATAGAAACACATAAAACGATCGGTTGATTATTCAAAGCACTATTATTTTGGGCGAGTTCAGTGCTCAATGGATCTGTGGCTACAAGCCAACAGCTGACAGTCAGCTTTGGGTAATAGAGCATACAGACAAATAAACAAGGTATGTCGCATTCTCGTAATATAGGGGATTTGTAAACGGATTAGACACGTCAGCAGTGCACCAACATGAACTGATTTATTGGTTCTGTTAATGTTGGGCGCTGTGTTTACACGTATTAGTTTTGTTTTGATTTTAGTGAGCGTTTGATACGTGGACGCAGTTGGGAGAACTGAATGGTATAATTTTATTTATCGCCTCAATTTATGTTGTTGGATAAATCAGTTTTAATATAATACTCGTTCATTTCCTTTGTATAATAATGTGGTAAGACCTGGCTTGGCTTTTATCTTAAGGGAATGTGAATGTGGAATGTCTGCAATTTTTACGCTTTATGAAAGAATGGATTTAAGGCATGCAATTCTACAATATAATTTCTTTATTTATGTTATATATTGCTTTTTACTCCTTTGAATATAAATGGGCACAAATACCACCCAGATTTAGAATAAAACTTGGTGTATGTCAGTGGCGAGGCAACCACTTCAACCTACACGCCAGATTTTATTTATTTTTTGTTAGGTAACTACAATTCTTGTAACAGTTTACAGCAATTAAATGTGTTATCACATTAGGCAGTAAATCATTTATTGGGCCAGTTGTCGCTACATTGCAGCAGTTCGTATTGCTTAGCAGAAATGTGCCGCAAAAATCCGTATGATTAAATAATTTTATTCACTGTTGATCTCGTGGCATTAGGATATTTCTGTGCTCATCGAAAGTTGTATTGGGTGCGGAACTGAGAGTGTGCTCAGAGAACGGCAATAGAATCGTCCCTTGTTACTTAGGATTTATTAACATAGTTGACGAAATGCGAAATGTCAGTGCCTACACATCTGTCTAGTCTATGTATATATTTATTTATAAAATATATGTACTGGCATTATATATAGTTATGCTTTCACAATTTTCTCCTACGTTTATTTCGAAAAGCACGTTTGAATACACGTGACATTACAAAGAAAATTCAGCATTTAATATTCAAATCAGCTCGGTCATCACGGCACAGTTCAAATCGTACCTGAATGAACTTCATTTACATTTCAAATGGCTTGCAGGAAACCTGCCTATGTTTATTTTGCTTCAAGAATAGCAAACAACTGGGCCTAATGGATGCTAAATTAATCGTTTGAAATATTTGGGTAAGCAGGTACATGGAAAATAACAGAAATAAAATACATTTCAAAGAATAGGAATCAATCATTTTGATATTAAAGAAAATCATTAGGTTTTCTGAAAAACTTTTATGCTATTTGGCTTGACTTAGTCATCAGGCAAATGTGTCTCTCGATGGAACAAGAACAAATGATAAACGAAAATATGCAAGTTGTCCCAGTCCTAAAATATAGAGTCTACTGCCTCAGCTTGGAAGTAAAAGTCACTTTTTTCCAATCAAAGATTCAAAGTTAATACTTAGCCTAACCTCAAGTGACCATATTAAAAAAATATGTAGTATGTCTATTTTTTAAAATACTTAACCTAGATTTAATTATATATATACCTAATAGCTATTATAACTTAGCTTGTTACCTGATTCTGGCTTGACGTCGACTTCTGGGACCGGTGTTTGCTAAATGCTCAATTCACATATCACATATAAATTAGGCATCACATATAAAATCAATTTATAAGGATCCGCTTTAGATAAACTCAAAATTGTTTTGAATAAATATTAAATAGTAGTACATAGCCACAAAAATGTTAAACATATTTGTTTGTTTGTCTACCTGTCTGATTGTTATGTCATCAGGTGGTAACCACTAAACGGATTTTCATGTGGTTTATATAGTTTGGTAGCCTCCTCTACTTCAAATCCTAGCTTTAGTTTCACTTGGTCGAAGTCCCAAATGCTATATATAAACAAATTTGTAAGACCCAACTCAAATTACTTAAGAAAACAATGTCTATTTTTCTTTTAACAACATTGTTGGAGATTATCCCTTGTAAGAAACGGAATTTCGTAGCTTGCCCCATTTTTGAACAAGCTAGACTTCAAAGAAGATTTTATAAAAAGTAGATATTATGTATAAGTATTATTATTTTACTCTTGTTATTAAATTCGAGACAGACTTTTTATATTTATATTTTCCATGAATTAAAACAAGTGGTTGTTTTTATTATTTTATTTGTCAACGTTTGGATTTATATCATTTATTTTTACTTTTATCTATCTCTTACTGATTTTTATTGTTTGTAATGAATATTTAAAATCATGTAAGTAATAGGTTCTTTATAATATATATAATCCGTATATAGTAGTTTAATTTCAATGAATAACGTTCGCGTAAACAGAAGACAATATAATAGGTTCTAGTTCTGCCGATATTGGATCTTTTTCAGTTGCCCGATATAGTCCAATGCTGGGTATAGGGCTCAGTGATATACTTTGAGAGCGTTCTTTAGTCGTACCATTGAGCTCGATCGTCTGTCCTATAAGGAAGTATAAAAACATAATTCTTTTAATGCAAATGTTGATGTACCTAAATCAGCCATTTTATTTATTTACTATCATAAATTTTGTAACGTTTCTTTTTATTTTGTTTGAATTATACGCCAGGTTTGTTGACATGACATTCAGTATCAAAATATGTAGACCCTCGAGAAATAAACGTTATCGGCACCAAAAACGTAAATATTGGACTGCACAACTGTCTATGTGGTCGCCTCGCCACTGCCACTGCGCCGAGTGTTGTGGGTTCGAATCCCACATGGGACAAAACTTTGTGTGATCCACAAATGATTGTTCCTAGTCTGGGCGTTCTTTGTATCCGTTGTTTAAATGTTTGTAAAGTCCCTCGCGACACAAGATTTATTCCTAGAGCGGGAGATGTCATTTTATGATAAACAGCAAAATAATTTTAATATAGATATGACTGAAATAAACCTTTATAATTTAATAATAGAGTCAGGTAAAAATCTTTACCCAAAGAAGACCGTATATTTCTGAAATTCACATGGTGTAAATGTAGCCCGTTTAGGTGAGCTAACTAACGCGGACGTAAGTGGGCACGATAAATCAAAAGTACAGTTTGAACTCCCGCCCCTTAATCATTGGCTTTAGCTGGTCGGCTATTGTGGTCTCATAACTTCATTAGTTTTGACAAATGGCCTGTTTGTACCTACTTTATCTGCGGCAATTATAAGGTTAACAGTTAATTGAGTACATTATACCGTTGTCTACTTTTATCTTCAAATAAAACTGAGATTTAACTCATATTGCAGGCAGCTTTTTTAATTATGGTATTTGTTCTTAAAATCTTTGTAAGTTTTTAAAATGTATTTTTAGTACATTATAATTTACGAGTATAACGACTCTGGAGTTCGGTATCGGGAATAAGCATGATTCTCAATATTGCCGCAATCAAGTTAAACGGTTTTTTAGGATACATTTTAAAACTACTCAGCTTAGTGTGCATAGTACAAGAATTTTAATTGTGTGATATTATCGTAAATATTTTATAGATTAATTTACCTTTTTTTTGTAATGAATGATGATAGATATTATAAAAGGCGTCACTATACGATTTTTATGTTTACTATCCCATTAATAGTCATCAATCTCTCTTTAACTTTACAACAGTTTGCCAATTATTATAGGGAAGAAGATAATATATAGTTAACATGATTTTAAAATCTTGTTTCGTAGTAAAAGTAATATTCATTCACGTTTAGCAGGATTGCTGCGGATCATGTTGAAATGAAAATAATCAGAAATGCTAGAATTAACCAGCGCAGCGGCACACCAGCGGCCAGACACAATAGGTTTTTAGTTATGTCTGGCATTCCAACAATTAAAACGTTATGACAGACATTTTGGCAACGAATAAGATTATTCGTTGCCAAATTGTACCGAGGATTTTTCGCGCCGAGCGATACTGCAAATTGGAATACTCCTGGATTCCACGACACAGCTGTCCATTATCAGAGAAGTTCAGTATTGTCAACCTTTTTCTATTGTTATGGTTAGGATGGACCATCTGAGGGTGCATGGCGGGTACTTCTTTTCTCTACTATTCCATTACAATGGATTTCTGGATTTCTACCGAGAAACGCCTAATTCGATTCAATAATGCTAGAATAACTTTATCTCTCCTATGTCCGTAGGTACCTACTTAGAACCTGTACATACATAACATAAGTACCGTCAAACCTTCGTATCCCGCACTTTTCAACAGAAATAGTTTATATTTATACAGTTGTCGCAGAAAATTGAATAGTGAATCACATCTCTACGGTAGCACTGGAAGTGTATTTGCGTATGTCTTGTGCCGGCAACATAGATGACTGGGGCTGTCTATGTTTGTATAGGCTGATGCTATTTTATTTACAGAAATCTACAGGCAATTGTATAATAAATTAAGTCTGGATGTATTTGCGAAGCAAGAGGGTAGGTACTCGAAAAAAATTTTGATTATATATATTACTAGGTAATACAACACTATATTAACGCGCCGATTTTTGGATAGGTGAGACGGTGATTTTAGAAGTTATCACAAGAATAAAGTTTGTTGTATGACAGTTGCGCTGTACCGTTAATAGCTATAATTATGTCAGTTACTTAATTAAGTGCACAATGAACATTAATATTATACATTTATAGACATAATGCCGGCGCCGCGCCGGTTGGATAGTATGGTACCTAGTTGACAAAAGATGAGCCTTATCCGATATTATATTACTGACTCGATTGTTAGTAAAACAATAATACTGATTTTCTTCTAACGCGACTACTTATTTGGGACAATCTTTTTTTGTTATGTGTGCTGATCAAACCCATAAGTCTCAATGCACTGGCCGTTGCGAGGCACCCGGCTGAATAATTGTTTATAGCAAGTATCTTTCCGCGGTTTTGCTAGGAATCCTACCTAATCGTATACTAGGATAAAAGATTTTTAATTCAGCTCATGGTCTATCTGTATGTCAGGTTTCTCCTAAGCCCATTTAACGGTTTAGGCGACATTGAGTAACCAACATCTCAACACCTTTACACATTATCACATTCATAATATTAGTAGGATAAACCGAATATAAAGGCTTACAGTACCCTTACTAAGGAAAATACAAAGAACACATCCCATTGTCGGTGTTGACATCAAAACCATTGACGCTTTTGCTGTGTTTGCCAGCGTCTTTGTCCTTTCGCCAATGAGTAATACTCCGAGCTTCTTCAGTTTCCCTATTGTCTCCAGCTTTTACTAATGAGAGAAGCGACACTGATTTTTAATTTGACGCATTTCCTCTTCTCGGCTCAGGTTCGAGAGATGAAAAGTGATTTTATTGATATTTCAATAGTGAAAAATGCATAGCTAAGCATAACTGTTGCCGTAATTGAAAACATATAATATCTATAGGCTAGTTTGCATACGAGGAAATGTTGTAATTACGTAGACTGTAACTAGTCTATGATGGATATATAAAACTCATACACGGGAAAATTCTAAATTAAGAGGACGCAGACTTGTATTTGCAGACCCAAAACACTCTGCGCCATCTGTGGAGCTAATATCATAAGCCCGAAAGGACTTCTTTTTATTTGTATATTTCTTATGAGGAGCAAAAGTAAGATTATGCAAGGATGTAAGAATAGATCAGAGATAGTTAATAATACAGTCAATAAACTAGTTAGATCTTTGCTCGCTGTTATATACTGGGATAACAGCTATCTATCCTATGTGTATCTATGATCTTACGTTTCTACAAAATCCGTTCAATGGTTTACGTGTGACTGAGTAACAAAAATCCAAACGTTTCCACAAACTTTTACGTTTCAAACATCAGTAAGATATTAATGACTTATTTAAACTTTAATATCTAAAGGAAATGGCACTATTTACAAAATTATTATAAAACTATAGATATAAATGAATTGTTCCGAATGATTACTAGAATAAGTTAAAGAAAAGAAATGATAATGTTGATATTAAATACTTACATCGCAGTTTTGGCTTTTCTTTTTTATCTAACAATTATTTTAGAACATCTTAAGTATTAAGATGTTCAAAAATAATTGTTACGGGAAATGTAGGCAATTATTATTTTATTTAATCGTGAAATTACGTTTAATAATATAGAAAAAGAAGGTTCGTGTTCTTATTTAGCTATAAGATAAGTAATTTCTAACTAATTATTACCGTGTTTGTTTATTTGTTTGATACGCCTTCACGCCTTAACTACTCAATCGATCATCGTGAATTTTCGAATACACGTTGTCAGGACTCAGGGCTATAGTAAAAGTACATATGGTACCTACCTTTCACTCAGGAAAAAAGTATAGGGATATTAACGAGACCCGCGGATAATATCTAGTAGTATACAAAAACTATCTTTTTGGTCGGTCAGGCTTGGTTCAATGCCCGATGCGACTAAAGTGTTATTGGTATTTCGTTGAAAAATTTTTAGCAGCATCACCTGGTCTGGCGATGCTCCTATTAGATGACCATAGGCTTGCCTCTTATTACGTTGGTTTTAAATACATGATGATGGCCCGTGATATATAACTGCAATACACCTGCTTACCCCATCGGAGATATAACAATATAGGCGGGTATGTAATTAACATCGATTTGATGGTGTATTACGTACTCTATTATAAAGATGTTATCTAATAAGTGCGATATATTACGAAATATGTATTTTACGAGAGAAAGAGGTCAAAAGTATATTTTTAAAACTGTAACACCTGCTAACAGCAGCCAATAAATATAGGGTACCTCTCCTCCCTATGTAATAGCGCTGTCCAATAAACATTATTCTACAGCAAAGTCGATACTCCAAAAAAAATTTTACTCGTCCTTTTGCTGTACTGGTATTGTAGTCAACGATCTTTGACCCCTATAGACAACGCAACTTCTCCTTCATGCAAATTTTGCAAAGCTAAATATTCCTGGTTAGGCAAAGACCAAGCAGCCAGTATACATATACATATATACGATGATTACCCATCTACGATATACATAAAACACAAATACGTTAGAGTGGGTAGCAGTTTAATGTCAAAGGTCCTTAACCCGACTGTAGTGTTCAAATTAAATTTATTTAATTAAACCATTAATTTAATAATAAAATAGAACATCAGTCCTGAATTTAAACTATGCCACTGCTGGCCACGGGTATCTTCACAATGTGAGAAGGGTTAGGCCACAGTCCACCTCGAGAACATTATAGAGAACTCTTAGACACGCATCTTTCCTCACAATGTTTTCCTTCGCCGTTAATGCGATCGACAATAAAATATTTAATATGCATACAAAACTTCGAAAATTCAAGGGTTCCTTGAGTTGAACTGGGCATCATGCTTTGCATTGTTATTTTAACATCTTTAATTTAAAAATCTTTCATTTTATTTGGATGTGTAGAAGCTAACCTCACTTCAAAGGTTCAAAAACCCTGGTGAGTTAATAAGTAAGCCCTGCAGGTGCAAGGCTTACTGATTAAAACAATTAATTAATATTACTTTAACATGTATCAAGTGTATTTGATTACATTAAATTAATTATGTGAACGATAGTCGGCTGTTTAGTTCAACGAACTAATCGCTAAAGTATTTTGAACTCGATACTGAGTGATGCGAATGGCAGCAATAGTGGGAAACCATTGGACTGCCACGCAAAGGTCTCGAGGTCGATCCCAAGCCGCGCATCTCTGACTTTTCGAAGTTATGTGCATATTAAATAGTTAATTATCGTTTGCTATAACGGTGAAGAAAAACATCGTGGGAAGAACTGTATGTCTGAGAGTTCTCCATAATATTCTCCAAGATATGTGAAGTCTGCAAACCCACACTGGGCCAGCAAGGTGGATTATGGCCTTCTCACACTGAGAAGAAGCCCTTGTCTATCAGTGGGACAGTTTAATACAGGGCTGTTTTTATTATTATGAGTGATTCTAGTTACACTCTGTATATATCAAACTTACTAACATACTACACAAGCGGCAGTAGGATGCGTCGCGTCGCTCAACTGAGATCATATGGAAATGCAATTTTTTAAGCGGGTAACCTTTAGTATTTACTCAGTGCCTCGTAACCGTAAGTGAGTGTTGCTAGGCTTGTTGTTGCCACTACAGGTAGATGGTTAGTTGAAAAGAAGTTTGTTATAACTTTGTAGTGCCTTTCTTAGTCGTGTTAATGTCAAAAACGCTCAAAGTCTAAAGTGATAACGAGGGTATACTCCCTTTCTTATCGTAAAATTGTTTGCCCGAGAATTATTATTTATAATTCGTTTGCTATAAACTTCAGTAGCCATAATATTTAAATATTCAAAATTTTGTTTTACATTATTATCTTTACTTCTAAAACTATTCTGTCATAATATCGAGTACTATAATAATTGAATCTGCTTATTTTGCATGAAATAAAGTCATATGTCCTAAGCATTGTATTTAATAATGAGTATTATTCCGAATGATCAATTATAATAAAATTGTTCGCCCAAAAATATTTCCATAAAATTAGATTGTAGTGAAAGAAACGAATCGCTGTATATCAAAAAAATTAGGGCATATTGTATTTTATGCATGTGATATTATGTGACATAAAGTTCGGGCAAGTTACCATTTGGACAAATGATGATTAGGACAAAAACAATTATGGCACTTTAGATTATGGATAAAAAAGCTAGGTAACGCAATAGAGAACACATAAAAAGTGTTTTAATAACGCAGATTGCTTTTAAAAATATTTTCACGTAGTAGACCAAACTTAAGAATTCCAAGTAACACCGTGGTATTGAATGTAAATGCTGTGTTCATCATATACATATGATATAATCATATGTATATGATGAGTCAGGCAAAGTGTTATTGGTTATTTCTATAAAATAAATTCTTGGCGGCAGCACGGAGTCTTATACGGTATCCGGTGACGGTTAGAATACAGAATAGAAGGTAGAACAAACAATTTATTATGGCAGTAATATGGCAGCAAGAGTGGATATTGTCTATAGGGCAAATATGAGCTTTAATTGTGAATTGAGATTTATTAGGTTGAGATATAGTGCAGGACGTAAAGGATAAATATTTTGTCCAGCAAACACCTGGAGATACTCAAAGACCGCACTCGTAAATTTATTTTTACATTTAAAAGACTTCGCGCCGTACTGGATGTTGGCTCATTAAAAACTGTTTTCTGCGCCTTAGCCCAATCCCTCCTATCATATTGCATCACCGCATGGGGCGGTACGTTTGCAACGATTCTTCTTGCAGTTGAAAGAGCCCAGAGAGCAGTTCTCAAAGTAATGCTCAAGAAACCTATTTATTTTCCCACGGAGCGCCTGTACGATGAATGCAATATACTATCCCTACGGCAGCTTTTTGTGTACAGAGCAATATTCCGATATCACGTCACATTAACTTACAATCCTAAAACAACAGAAGGCAAACGTGTGAAAAACAAAATATGTCCTTACACCATCCACAGGACAGCCATTGCAACACGGCACTATTACGTTCTGGATCCCCGTTTGTATAACCTAGCCTGTAAAAGTATAAACATATACTCACTGAATACGGCTGACTGTAAAAAACTTCTTTTTAGTTGGCTCGTAAAACTCTCAAACATTGACACAGAAAGTCTTATGAAAAAACCAACACACAGAGATATACACGCAAACACACACACACACACACACACACACACACACACACACATACACACACACACACACACACACACAAACACACACACACACATACACACACAAACACGCGCGCGCGCGCACCTCCAGAAATACATAACTCATACATACATACATTTGCATGTCTCGTTTAATTTTTCACTTTTATTATTATTTTTGTTTAAATATAGTTTTTATTTTAGTAGTATTTGTAACCATTAATTACAATACATTATAATGTAAAATGAACAAACATAACAGGACACACTAGGGGTGGAGACCTGGTGTCCTAAGATACAGGCGTAAACTTAATTTAGGCACCAGTCTCCCACATTCATAACTTTTGTATTGTACCCATAAACTGAGCTTATAAAATGTAATGTGGTGAGATAATAAATAAATTTTATTATTATGTTTCTCTTATCACAGGTACTTTCTAACATATTATATTAGAAAATACCTGGCCCTTTGGGAGGCTTACACGGAGACATGGGTCCAACGTGAAGAGGCCCTTCGAGAGTTTTAATCAAAGGTGTTATGGAACACCTACAGCGGCACTAGCCGCAGCAGGCGTAGGACTATTGCTACGTATGGATTCTAATATATGGGCTATAGGTATGGGTGTTTGGTGGACCGGTATATTGCTAACTATGGATGAAAAACGGCGTCTGCCCTGAATACTCTAATAGCATCAATGCAATGGGCAGACGGTGACTCGCCAACTCACTAGATGGGCCCCCTGATAAGCCACTATAGGCATACAAGCCAGCAGCAGAGGGCAACACCGGTGCAAGTGGCTAGGGGTGTCGAGCGGTGCGGCGCCGGTTTCACCATCACGGGTCTCGTGACAACGGAGACCCAGAGCGGGTTTCCCCGTAGTTATGCCCTTGAAAATGACACTTCCACCCCCAAGCATATAGCTCTAGCGGCCTCCCTCTGGCCGGCCGACCAAGGCAAGCCAGAGTTGAGAATCCTGCGGGCGCTCTTGAAGTTCCACCCCGGCCAACCAGTAACGGCAAGCCGGGAACGAGGCCCTAACCAACTCTGAGGCATTCAGGACCGCAGTGTCGCCACTCACATTCAGCCCGCCACAAGCTGCCCTGCGGCTTGTGCGCTTTAATTTAACCTGGTGATACATTTTTTGTTTATATCACAAGGCGAAGGTGATAGTTTTAAAGCTAGTATACTGTGCCCTCCGATATCGCGTTAGTCTCATGATGAGATAACGACTGTCCCAGAGGGGTTTATTATTATTATTATTTACGTAATTATTTATACTAGCGGTCGCCAAGTGGTCGAAATTCGACCATAATTGATTTAAATTTTAAGTTTGGTCGTTAGTAAGGTTTTATTGTCTATAACTATACCCTTATAATCACATTTACACACGGTAATTAAGATATGTAACCATAGTTACGAAGAATTCTACGACGTCAGCCGAACAATGCCGAAATACTACGAACGCGATTCGACTGCAAGTGTCAAATGCATAGTTGCATGGAGGCGTCATGCTCGGACCACAGATGGATACGTTTTAACCTTAGCCTTACCCACACCACAACCTAGGCGCGTACCACGTAAGACGGATAGGTTAAATTTGTAAAAACTGTTAGATCAGCACTCGCTACTGCCAACACACCGCTGTGTATGGCAGAAATCGAAGACATTGAACAGTATGTTGATACACTCTCTTGTATCATTACCCATTATTATGAACAGAATTGCCCTCTCGTGACGCCTAAAGCATGCCACAAACGTCACTGGTTGGGCCCTGAATTGTAGAAATTACGTCGCAAAGTAAGGCGTCTGTTTAACAGAGCAATAAATACGCGACGACAAAACGACTGGGAAACCTATCAAACCACAAAATCAATCTACAAGAAGCGCATACGACTCCGTAAACTGGTATGCTAGAAGCTTTTGTGTACCAACATTGAAGGCACCAGCCAGGCAACCAGAGCAAAGGGGATACTATCAAGTGTACCTGAGATCATACTAGGATGTCTGAAGAAACCTGACAACACCTACACTAAATCAGATGCTGAAACCAGCGTGCTACTGCTAGAGACACACTTAACCAGGTGCCAGATTAGCGACACTCACAACTGGGAAGTGTACACTGAACGAGCAAGCAGTAGTCAAGATTGGACCGTAGCCCTGGACCTCATTAACAGAGAGAAAATGTTATGGGCTATCAACAGCTTCCTTCCCTTCAAATCCGCAGGGCTAGACGGCATCTTCCCCGGCCTACTAAGATGGAGCGGCGATCTCTTAGCAGAGAACCTTGTTAAGATATTCAGAGCATGTGTCGCTCACCGATATGTACCACGGGAATGGAGGGAAGTGAAAGTGGTATTCATTTCAAAACTAGGCAGGAGTGACTACACTGTAGCGACATCTTTTCGGCCAATAAGTCTCACGTCGTTCCTCCTCCAAACACTAGAGAGGCTATGTCATAAAGAAATAAGAGGAAACACTCTATTTCACAAACTTCTACACCCACACCAACTCGCCTACAGCCAAAGCAAATCTACAGAATCGGCGCTTTACAGTGTTGTATCGCGAATTGGAGACGAACTAACCGCAAAACAACCGACGCTGGGCGCCTTCATTGATATAGAAGGAGCCTTTGACAAAACCAACTTTAACAGCATAACCGAAGCATTAGAAGCGTATGTGGTCACTCCAACGCTATCAGAGGGGATAAACAATATGCTGAAATACAGAGCGATACAACTCTCAGTTAACAACCAGGTGAATTGTAGCTGGAGGCTGCCCACAAGGTGGTGTACTTTCGCCACTCCTATGGAACATAGTGGTAGACGACTTAATACGAAAACTGAACGGCAGAGGGCTCTTCACAGTGGGATATGCTGATGACCTTGCAATTCTCGTGACCGGAAGCTTCGAGGATACACTATGTGACCTCATGAGATCTGCCTTCAGAATAGTTGAAGAATGGAGCATAAGCCATGGTCAAATGGGCAAAAATAGAACTCATAATGTTTACTTGCAAAAAACTCAAACAACTTCAGACTACCGAAACTATTCAACACCGAAATAAAACTTACCAACGAAGTCAGGTATCTAGGGGTCATACTAGATAGCAAATTGCTGTGGAATGAGCACCTTGACTACAAACTACAACGAGCATGCGCATGCTTCTTCCAATGCAGCAGAATGCTCGGAAAGACAATGGGACTCTCGCCAAAAATAACACTGTGGCTATATACCGCCGTAATTAGACCAACAATAACATACGGTGCTATCGTATAGTGGACCAGGACTGAACTCAATACCGTCATCACCAAGTTGCAGAGATTCTAGAGAATGGCATGCTCAGCAATAACAGGGTGTACGAGAACAACACCGACAGCCACCCTCGAAGTCATCCTAGGGCTGGCCCCCTTAGACCTCCTCTACATATAACAGGAAGCGACTATAGCCGCAAAACGGCTGAAACACCAGGGCCTGTGGGGAACCAACAGGAGTCCACATGCATCGATCTTAGACCGAGCGACAACTTACGAACCACTGCTCGCCGCCTCGTGTGACAAGATCCACAAACAACATCTATTTCAAAAAACTACAATATACAACTTCATGAGGAACATCAAATACCATACAGGGAACGGGCACTGGAGTTCACTCCCTGGATCTCAATATTAACATATTTATGATACTAGGCTCACACAGTTCTATTTTCCAATGCGAATGTGTGGCCATCACGGAGGCCGCCACCGCGATCGAGGAAGCGAATTGAAGGCTACAGGATACGAATCCTCTCCGACAGTACAGCGATACTTACAGCCCTAGAGAGCAATAGCTGCAACTCCAGGCTAGTTCACAAATGCCACCTTGCTCTTGAAAGAATTTCGACGAAAAACATTGTGATTTTACAATGGATAAAGGGGCCAGTGAATCACTGGGCAATGATGCTGCAGATGAATTGGCTAGAAGAGGATCGGAAACTACCATGGAAGGTTCACCTCCATTCCTCTCTCTACCATTCTCACAACTAAGAACATGGATGGCTTCGCACTCAGAGCCAACATAATGAACGCTGGGCACGGACAACGGACTGCAGACAGTCGACAGCGACGCTGCCGGCCATCTCTCCACGTCTGACACACCGCCTGCTCAACCTACAAAGATTGGATCTTCGGACCATCGTGGGGACCCTAACAGGATACTGTCCCCTAAACAAACATCTGTACAACATCGGAGCAACAGACAGCCCATTCTGTAGTGGATGTCTGACCGAGGAAGAATCTGCTGCCCACGTAGTCCTGGAATGTGTGGGAGTAACAGCACAGCGTAAGGAAATCCTCAACAACCCGAGGTCACTCCGCGAAGTCTGCGAAGACCTCAGGAAACCTCTGTGCTTCTGGGCGGAGTTGGGCTGGCTATCTCTATAACCGGCATATGACGCATAATGGACCAACTTGGAGTTCAAATGCGGAAAAGGGAGTCCAATTACAATACAATATAATACAATGGTTGTGTGCGTGTAATGTTTTTTCATTAATTTAATGTATTTCTAAAACATATTTTAAAAAATATTAGGAATATCCACTTCTTCTCCATATAAACTTTAACTGTGGCAAATTTCACACTTCTCCGTCCGCGCAATTTTCGTAAAAAGGGGTACAAGCTTTTTGCTTCACGTATTAATATTTATATAGATCCCAAATTTAAAGGCATTAAAATATTACGTTTAAATATAGAACACGGATAATTAAGAAAATACCACGCAATACTAATTTCTGATTATATTTATAAACATAACATATTGTTGAAGCAACGTTGTCGTATAACGAACATTATATAATTTTATATGTATTAGAATACTATGTCAGACTATGACCTATTTAAAAACAGAATACAAGCCAAGTCATTTCTAGTTTCACTTATAAACATAACACATTGTTGTAATGTTACGAACATTATATAATATGTAAGGCCTTAAGTGTAATCGTCATTAGTATATGACGTGTGTGTAAACAACTAAATAATTTACTCTAATAGTGTAACGTCCAGTAATTGATATATTAATCAAGTCGGAAGGAACAATTAGCTACTATGTTATGATTTGACGACGAGGGACGTCAATGTTGTCAGTAAATAACATTGACGATATAGGGCTGTCAATATATTTATTCTAATAAGAATGGACTATAGAAGATTGAGCAAGAAAATACGGATACGAACGCTTAGAATATAGATCAAAGATTTTCATGAGAAATGTTATGCTGAGAGTAATTTCAATCGGTTAACCTTCTTGAAGTATTTGATGGCAGTGAATAAAACGTGAAATATATGTACATTTTTTGTTTTATTGATCAAGTTGTTGCAAGTGGTTTTCTTTTACTATTGTTGTATTGGGAATATATAATAAGAGAACATTATGGAGAACTCTCAGACATGCAGGTGTCCTCACGATGTTTTCCTTCACCGTTAAAGCAAGCGATAATTAACTATTTAATACGCATATAACTTCGAAAAGTCAGAGGATCTTGGGAATCCTTAGGATCGAACTCGAGACCTGTGCTTGGCAGTCCAACGGTTTCCCACTAGGCTATCCCTAATTACAAGTATTAAACATTACAAACTTAATACTGAACTGAAACTCGTAGATTCAGAACAATTGAGCGTGATTCATACAAACTTTTAATATTGTGTTGTTACAACGTATTGTTAGTGGTAAAATGACGATTTCTTTTGATTTTAATAAAGTTTTGTAGCAATTTCCGATATGAATAGCTAGTATTTTTGCTAGACTTTCCAGTTAAGGTACTTTAAAAGGTTGTTACGTTAAAAGTTCACCGTATCATCCGTAGCGTAATGGGTGAGGATTGAAAATTTAATCTCTCGATCGCAAGTTTATTAAAATTAAGTTATAACCGCTTCAATAAAAACTAAAAAATATTACCTCTATTTTATCATTTTTTGCTACGTTTTTACGACTAAACCACTTCAGAAACGATTTCGAAGCAATATAATATTAAGATAACTTGCTACTGGAAGCAGGTATAGGTATTGTTTATATTTAGGATAGCAACTTTGATGCAGTAACAATGATTCGATCGCTTTCAAAGGTTTTTGACTGTCGCGTTAAGAAAAAAGGAAAACCTGTTTTATTTGTTTGTTGAGCATACAATACTTGTATATGTCAAAAGGTCGTTGACATACATTGACAGACAAAATAAATGAGGACTAACAGTATCTATATTCCATGTACAAAATTCATAGAAATTAAATTAATTAAAAACTAAACCTTTTGAAATAATGAGATTTTTTTTTTAGTACTTAGAATTGTGTCTTTTTTGAAGTACTGTAGAATATTGTCAACCAAAATAAGTTGCAACTTAGGCAATCTGATCAAATCTCAAGTAGGTATGCCAACAAATGCCAACAAATGTCAATATATTTTTTGCAAGTTTTATTAAGTCGCTTGTTATGTCAGCCTTTTCATTGTACAACGTGCTGTGCAGTATAAGTTGCACGCTTTTTAATCAGTTAAGAGTCCATAACTAATTAAATACAATATCAGCTTTGATTTATAAATTAATCTATTGCTATTTTTATCAATTGCACCTAGCAGCTGATTAACTTTCTACTACACTACTTAACTCTAATAATCCTACACTCTGTTAGAAGACTGTAGTAACAGAGTAGTATAGTTGTAACAAAGTGGAGTATAGTGTACTATGCTGGCACAATATGTGTTTACTAACTTCCCACATTATAAAGAACTACGTTATAATAATAAGCCCAGATTTATTAGGTTCCATATTATGTAGCAATAGTCTCCTACATTTGCCGCGACTAGTGTCTCTGTAAGTGTCCCATCTCACTCTAAATTAAAACTCTCGAAGAGCCCTTGCATGTTGGACCCATGTCCCCGTGTAAGCCTCCCAAAGGGCCTTTTTAAACTAACGCATTAGGAAAATACTCGAGAAAGAGAAACAAATAATAATATACTATCACATACACACAACACCATTAGCCTAAAAATATAGCTTGTACGTAGAAAGAAGAGTTCTCTCACTGACTTACAATTTTTTTAACAATACGGGATATAGTCTCAGTGAAGCCAGAACTGCAAACCGTGATCCCACCGAGAACATGACCTAAGTTTTGTTAGCCTCTTGCTTCCCAGTAGGCTGTCGCAGCCCCTACAAGTTTATGTTTAATGCACTATGCTAGTAATTCAAATATGCTATTCTAGGTTTATTTCGTCTCCATAATAACGATTATAATTATATTTCACCCTACTTTTAAGATTTACCTTATGATTCTTCACCGGTGTATTAAATTTCAAAGTCTAACTGTACTTTAGTAGGTATAGAAACACACTTGGCTTGCTCGTGGTGCAGGACCGGACGCTATTGATTTTCTATTGTGTGTAATTAATGAGATGTCTTGTGACTGCATTGTGGATCCCGTGACATAAACGTATGTTCATATCGGACTTAACTATTTATTTATAGTTAGATATTTATTATACACTAGATATTTCGCTCACGTTAATCTAGATTTCATCTTTCTCACAAGATCAGTATCTTTTCCTGGATGAAAGTTATGACTTGTTCTGTACCCTGACAACGTGTATGCGATATTGTATGATGATCGCCCAAAAGAGTTAAGACGTAAAAGCGTAAAACTCATATTTGCATTAATAATATTAGTTAGGATAATCATTTATTGAGGAAGTGAACTCGACTGCTACGCATGAGATCTCGGGTCAATCAAAGTGTTATTAAATTTATCCATCAAGAAATTCTTAGGAGCACTACGAAGTCTGGTTTTCTCTCAGGTAGACGGCAGTAGGTTCGCCCCCTATTAAGTAGAACCTAAATTTATAATTCACGACATATGTTTGTACCCCCGCTATGTATGTAACATTAACGTCGTATGTATTAAAAAGTTAAACTCTACAACGCGAGACCTGAAATCCATAAATCATTACAGTAAACAACATATATCCACAGAAACAATACATTTCAGAGTCACGTAGCAGCCCTGGCGCTATCAGATCGTTGTGACATTTGGCGTCGTTCCATCTGCACGGCTCTATTTCTATCAGGAATTCCTACAGTTTATTTTGTTAGCAGTTATCACTTGCTTTATTTGTTTTGCAACTTATATCGAATTGGCAAAAAAAGCTGCTATTTTATTATGTGTAATACGAAAATTACGTGCATGGATGCGATGTCAGTTATAAAACTATTTGGTGCACATTAAATTATGTGTTTATTTTTGTTGGGTCTTTGAATCTTATTTTATTTTTGCCTGTCTTAGTAAAGCAGTTGTTTAAATTTACCCTATATAATAATATTTAAGTCTAAAGTAAACATACTCTCCAAAGGGGACGATTTAGGCGTACGGTCTTTGACCAAGTCGAAGATATTCTGAAGAATCAAGTTTATGATGAGAGTGGATAAAGTTATAAAGATATGCACGGATCGTAGTTTCTACCTAGCACTTTAGAACAGAGGTTACGTTAGGCATTGGGCCTGCTATGGATGAATCTTTTTAGACTCCCAACAGGCCCCCCCCACTGGGTGAGAGAGGGAACACCCCAGGTTTTTTTAGTGGGTATACCAGCAATAGGCTGGTGAGTCCCACACGCCCCGCCGGTGCCGTCCCCTAGCCGGCGGGTAGTGCATCAAGCATTTTTTCCTGGGTATCAAAAAAAAAAAAAAAAAAGGCATGTATCTTATGATAGTGCGAAAACGCATAGTAAATTCAAATAGCAAAGGCAATTACTTTTAAACTGAATTTTCAAATGTGAGATGATAATCACGTTGTTTTCACTTTGAATAGCGAGCTCGATATTGACTTCTGCATTTTATATTTATATAAGGCTGCCTATCCATTGAAGCGGAGCGAGGCTGCGGAGCGAAAAAACGGATAGAAGAGGAACGATTACTAACCAATAGGATTGCATACTGGAGCGGTACGGTGATTTTATGCAATCCTATTGGTTAATATTTCTCCATTTCTTCGCTCCGCATTCTCGCGCCACTTCAATGGACAGGCAGCCTAAGACTTGTTTATGAACTGTATCATTTTTGTACCAGCTCTGTTTATAAACTGTAACGCTTCGGTGCATTGGTTTCTACCACACTGAGCTAGTGCAGGTTGGCAGACTGCACAGATCTTTGATAACAATTGAATTGATTTGAATACTTTTCCACGATGATTTCCTTTACAGTGAAAGCTAGTGATGACTAATCTTCATTAGCTTTTTATATCTATTATTTAACTATTTAATATGCACATAACTTCGAAAACTCAAAAATAAGTGGTGTTTAGGTTATGAACTCCAGACCTCAGCGTGGCAGTCTACTGGGCTGTCGCTGCCTATGTAAGACTACATTTAGCTGTAAATTTAAAAGACGATGATCAAATCTATCTCCTTATTTAGTAGCTCAAGTTTCTGCAATCAAAATCCATTAACTTTTGATTTGGAACTGTCTCGTCTGACTCACTTTGTAAAAATAGTACCTCTAGGATTACAGGCCACAATGATAAATAGGTAATTTAATGCTCTAAAGTTTTAGAAGTCACAATCTATATAGAGCTAAAATTTGTGTGTATGAAGAACTACGGGAATGATTCTACAAATTGTTTTAACTTTAGATAGCTATATTATCGGTTAATATTATAGGCTATATTTTAATGATATAGTATGCGATTGAAGCCGCGGGTCACAATTGTATCTATTATGCAATATACTAATTAGAGGAAACCGGCGCAAGAGTAGGATTTCTCAAGAGTTCAGAGTCCTATCATACCTATACCTTTCCTTTGTAGATACGCTATACTTGTAGTGGTTTACAAGAGTATGAGAAAACAAAACTGAACTCTCTTCTGTATCTAAAATACATAATTTCATTATAAAAAGAAAATGTGTAATATACGAGTGGAAGAGCTTCAGACGATGTGAATAAGTCATTATTTGTAAAAAGTCTATCAGAGGCAACCGCTGCAAGTGTAGTATTTCTCATGAGTTCAAACTCGTATCACATCCATAAGTCAAAGTCAAAAATCATTTATTCATTTAGACCATCAAGGGGTTGGTGAGTTTACTAAATTCATATTTATGTTAGCCGCTAGGCAAAAGGTTGAGCTTTTGAGAAGATACCTGCTAGAAACTCGCGGCCATTTATACGCCATATCTTTCCTTTCATCCAATCTTTAATTTCTTTTCCATGGGATTTAATGCGTGGGTGATACCCCCTGGTTTTGCAAGCGATATTATAGGTTGCAGTATCGCATCAAGCCAGCCATAGGATTGCTTGCCACCTTACTAGCAAAAAATAAAATGAAAAATGACGCATATTTAGACATACGATCTCCCAAAAGAGTATTCAAACAAACATTGTTATCAGTACACTTGTATGTAAATATTAATTTATATATTTGCCTGTCTGCATATTTGCGGCTGTTAAACTCGAAAACTGCTCTTATAATTCTGGTGAGATTTCCTTTCGAAATATAATTATTTTATATCCTGTTTATTTGGATCTCCTACTGTAGGATGTTTTATAGTTTGAATTAAATTGTAATTTGGTAAATACTACATTTCTAGTTAGTATACTAAATAGTTAAATATAGTAAAAAGTCAAGGTAAGTTTTATGTTTATCCTTTACTTTAGGACTGACGAGTCAAAAAATTTATTGTTACATAACTCTGCATATTTGGCTAGTAATAAGCAACAAGGCTGATTATATATTTTCCAAGCAATTTTTTTTTATTTTATTGCATCTTAGGCAAGTTATTGGTTATTAACCACAGACCACAGAACATGCTAGCTTTCTAGTAGGAAGACAGGGACACCCTATTTGACATATTCTACCACCTCATTTACACGCTTTGATTGTGTAGTAAATCAAAGCGTGTCAGTGATAGCTACATAAACGATCTAAATATGTCACTCATATTGTCAAACTAAAGGAGCTACCCGCGCTTGGCATCGTCCTTAATTTCGTCTCTAGTAAAAATGCGGCACACAGCATTCTGTCACAAATGTGAACTATGATTTTATGTTCTATGTATTAACCGTAATTATAGCCTCCTAAATATTGGGCCGAAATGTTTCGATGCCTAATGTGCATAGTAGAGGACTACAAATATAATTATATTAATTAGTCTATATAGTGTATTAAAAACCAAAATATACGACGATAATTTACGACGTCGCGTTGCCAGTCGAAACAGAACACAAAGTAAGCGTTTACTTTGTGTTGTATAACGTCAAAAAAAAGCAACAAAAGAAATGCAAAATACAAAAGGCTCTTCTTTCTCCACCGAAAATATCTTTGAAAATATCCTACATTAAGTTCGATGATCTCTCGTTTTCAATATTTAAGTAAACGAAAATCTATTTAACCATTTTCATTTACATACCTTCCTCTAAAACATAAATTTAAGATAACGCAAAACAAGACAAGCATAATTATGTATTTAGCACGACAAATGTCAACAAAAACAATACACCATCGCTACGGTTGTCATTTGCAAGTCATTTTAAATTTCGAAAATAACATTAGTTTCGCCGATTAGGCATACGTCGGACAATATAACCACTAAAACTTCCACAGATCAAAGAAAGTCAAGGTATCATTAGTCTAAAATCAATTCAAAGTGTGACTCCAGATGCTTCACGCCAATCAAATGGCAATTAGTTGGCAGATTTAAGCCGACGGCTGCCAGTTGCGGTTAAGTGATAAACAGTGGCACTGATATTTGTATGTTTATTTGCCAGAGTTGTCACCGGGCCGGCAACTTGTGGCTTTCAGTTGGCAATACTGCACAGATAATTGAGTGGAGATAACACCATCAATCAATGAATGTTTTGATTGATTCTGATTCGCTTATTGAGCGTTAACCTCTTTTGTAATTACCTCTATATTAGTAATGAGTTATTGATGAATAATCAATTATAAAGTATCATGACTATACATATCAGCGATAGTTTGTTAAGAATGCTATGTACAGGTTCCAAATTTAAGCGCAAAGCACGCACGTTTATATATGCGTATTAGGTTAAACCCTGGCCAGTGTCTGTTCTATCGCCATGCATTTAGATCCTACCAAATAGAGGGCAAAATGGAGCTGACAGTTTCCTGATAAAAACGCCAATAACACTTAGCTTGGCTTTGACATAGGACACAACATCACACGACTGACAGTTGCACTAGCTTTAACACTTTTACTATGGATACGAATTCGTATGTTTATTGGTCTGAACATAAGATGAGTTATTATATTATCATACTAGATGTATGCCTAGTACCCACAGTACAAGCTCTGTTTAGTTTGGGCTAGATGTTGTTGTGTGTATGTGATAGAATATTATTATTATTGTGTAAAAAATAATTCGATTTATCGCCGTGCAAATATAGCTTTTTATCTTAAAACGATCCTGAGAATAAGCGTTTGATCGATAGATGGAGCGACATTCAGACTTGATCTTATAACGTGTACATTTTTAGTTTTAGAGGTGGGGTAACTCCTAAATATGTCGGATAATATAACAAAGACAATGTTATTAATGTGGTTAGGTACATGGTCATCATAAAGAGAGCTAAGAATGTATGGATAAATTTTATAAGAGATGCCTTGTAAAAAGGGAGAAGAATGTCAATTTTCCCAAGCTAATATGACTAAAATGATGCCAGGAAACAATATCTACCAAAATATGTACCAATCTGAAAAACTTATTCTCTGAGATGTTAAAGTAAGCCGAATAAGACAGAATGAAAAGCGGAAATGTCGAATATGGCTAATTGTTTTACGATCTGGTTATTATAAGAAGTAAAAAGAGAAGAAGAGAAAAATGGATTGCAGTAACACATTTTATCCACATGATAAATTTTGAGAGCCTATTTATTTAATTCTAGTATAATATATTTTACAAAATAAAATATTAAAAAAATTCAGCTTTCAATCGATAATTCTATTCCATTTACAAAAACAACCACCAAGCCAGCAAGCACTGAAATGAATTGAATCACACTGAAATTAAAATATATATTCGTAATGACCAAATTGTGCAGCATGTGGTAATAAGGGTTTCGGTCGATTAAGCTCGATACGTTAACATATATCATGAGTTTCATAACAAATCGACTGTAAATATTTCTAAAGGGCTAAACATACACCTCTGTTTAAAGCACTTACCATCGCTATCACAGTTCGCCATATATTTTAATGTGGTAACAATTTGAAATTAATGACAAAAATATCGATGAAAACTTTGGTCACCCCAATATTTTATGTAAGCTGCGCTTATACATGCGTCATTGACCTAGCAAGACTTAAATAATAAAAACTCAATTTTGCACGCTAAATCAAAAGACTTGACAAGAAAAAGAACGACATCATTGTCTTTGTCGCAAGCCTAGCTCGAAAACAATATGAAAATTAGACAAACGTATCGTCCATCGCTATCGACATTAAATAATAAAACAATATCTGTCTGTTGCCATAACAACGAATTGACGTTTTCCTTTCACAAGATTTAACAGAAAGCCATGACAAGTTTTATGTCACATTTGACTTGTGATATTGACAAATCGCCAACAATAATACCGATACAATATTGGTTTTTGTCGCCTGCTTCATTTTATTATTTCAGCAATATCTATACTAAGAGATTATGATACGTTATCTCCTAGATACACTCGCGTGGAGTGTATTTCTATTTTCATAGGTACATTGAATAAACGCGGTGAAACCATCAGTAAAATAACACTCGGAGTTATTACAGCGACTATCAGAATGTCTCATTAAATACTTTCAAAATTATAATTTATATATTGTTGAATAGGGGACTTTGTGTGCGATTCGATTTTGAATGACATATCGCCACAAACATTAAAAATAAATATACCTCTAAATCATAAAATAAGCAGTAATGGACACATGGTGTATAATTGAGTAATTTTAGCTTTTATATAATAATAATGGGTATTGTTACTTCTATGGCCTTCTGAATAATTTACATCCATGAATAAATAAAATAGATATATTTTATACTAGCTGACCCGCGCAACTTCGTCTGCTTCACATACGATAATTTGTCACGTTTTGCAACATTTTTGATTTATGCTCTGCTCCTATTGGTCTTAGCGTGATGATATGTTTATAGCTTATAGCCTTCCTCGATAAATGGGCTATCCAACATTGAAAAATTTTTTCAATTCGAACCAGTAGTTCTTGAGATTAGCGCGTTCAACCAAACAAACAAACGAACTCTTCAGCTTTATAATATTAGTATAGATATATAGAAGCATAGATAAATTTTTTGACAGACTACATAACGTGTTAATACTGCAGAGCTATAAACGAAGTCAATATTGTGATGGCGACATAATTATGGAAAAGTATTCTTCGCCGACACCAGCGTAATAGGGAAGAACAGGTTGCGAAAATATGTGTAATTTATAAAATTGTAGTCGATGCTTAACAATAGATGAGTGCGTTGAAGTAACCGTATACCGAAAAGTAATTTGAAATTCTAATATATTATGCACTCTGATATTATTAATATAACTAAAAGTATCCATCGTATGCTGCCAATCGCAATGAAAAGGTGCCGCGTCGCAAACACAAGTAAATCAATTTCCTCACAGATAGCATCTACATACCTACATCTGCATCTAGCTTGTGATTATTTATGTCCCAGAATGTAAACAACAATGGCTTATCTAAAGCTGCCGTTAAAACAGAAATCTATTTCCACTACCGATTTTATTTCCTATGGTGCTCAAACATTATAAACAGTTGTGTAGCCAACTTGTATGCGATTGAATATTGCTTACAGATTGTGTGCCTAACATATGATGCATACAAAATTCGCCGCTCGGTAAGCCGATCAACGATCGGTCCAATAGCCCCGAGCATCGGATATATTATAACGCCTATCGATATTTAAAAATCTTTCCGCTATTTTCTACATAACTTTTATCTGTTGATCGTATATATTCTAAGGCAATTGATACCATATGCTTACTAGTGAACGCGTGATTCGGATTAATCGTTTTATGCGTTTTATACATAGATATGTGTACCTACATTTCTTCCTAACGACTGTGTATGTACTTATTTTTATCTATATTTATATCCACTGCTATGGATATGGTAATAAGAAACTTTATACCAAGATACAGATTAATTTTTAGAGTTATTTAGTACTTAACGGTAATAGAATAGTCCCAAAGGTAAATGGGACGAATGAACGGTCGCCAGGGTAAATTGCGCTGCTATGGTCAAGTCATTAAAGATGTGTGACAATTAAGAAACTATTATGCTTTTCTGATATTCAAATAACACGTATCTCCATCCATCAAGCCACCGCTTAGATCCCGGTCTTGAGCCATTTTTAAAATATTGACTTAATTAAATCCGCTTTCACAAAAGCAAACTTTTTATACTACCAAAGTTACAAAGAATCACATAAACCGCCATCCTATCAAACGAACGGTAGCATATAAATGTTCGCGACACCATGGGCGTCATGTTAGCATTACTCAAAATATCTAAGTTACTGTAATGCCAGTGCAAGACGCAAAGATCACGTAGGGCTACTTCCTAACAGTATACAGTCTACTCAAGGAGTCTAGCAACCCTAATCACCACAGAAACACAACACACCTTCTGTACGGATGAGTATCATACTCGTTTCTAATTCGCAAGACAATATAATAATAATTGACGCAAATGACAACTACCTTTGAAGATGTATTGTAGTGAATATGGTACCTGATATTGACATTATTAGTCTCTAACCCAGCATCATTTAGATAAGATTGGCTCAGTAGCGAACGTGCACAGCATACGAACAGCCTAGGACGTTATCAGTGTATTCGGGTAAACAGGTATTATTGATTTTCCCCATAACCGACGAGCTATAATACTGATAAATGAAAATGTTACCAAAATACACATTCATGTTTGTTACTTTGATAGATAATGTGTACTACATAAATATGTATTAATATATATTTTTATGGTCGTGTTGTTACCATCTCTTTACGTGGGAGTTCGATACTACGTCATAGATACTGTTGTAATATAGGACATATTTACAATTATTTTTCGTCTAATGTTATGTACTGAATATTTTACTTGTGATAAGGTATACTCGTATTCACATTGCGTCAACTATTTCAAATTCACAGGCTTTTGCTTAGCTAACAGACTCTGTATAAAGAATGTTCTAAGAAAAAATAGTATTATTATATATATAAAATGTAGTATTATTCGTGGTTATGGTATAAAAACTGTCGGGCTAATTTATTAATTCGTGTTTTTGTATAAGACATCTCGCAAAGTTCGAATAGTTCCGCTAATGCCAGGGACTTTACAAATACTCAAATAAAGCACGCTACTATCACACTGACTTGGAACAACCATTTGTGGATCACAATTTTGTTTTTGTTTCAGTTTTGGTCGAATAGTCACTTAGCCCACGGGCAGACAAGACACATTATTCATACATATCACACATTTACTGCGCTATCCGTGCAGTCAATTTCGATATTAAGCGCGGTTTTAACTTAAACCAATGTTTTAAAATACACTACACTAGTTTTGTGTCGACCAGGGTGCCTACAAATATTGAATTACAAAAATAACTCAATTTGATCCATTCATACATACATACATACATAGATTCACGCCTGTTTCCCAAAGGGGTTGGCAGAGACTACGAATTTCCGTTTGCTACGATCCTGACACACTTCTCTGGCTTCATTCACTTTCATCACATTCCTCATAAACGCTCGTCAGTTTAAGATGCTCTTAACCTGGCCGTTATCCAGAACGCCTCCGATCTGATCGAGAAACGTTCGCCTTTGAATGGAACAGTCACAAGAGGAAGACCTCTTGTGACTGTTCCATTCAAACTAGCCTTATAAACTTTCTTAGTCAGTCTTTTCTCGTCCATTCTTTCTACAAGCCCAAACCAGCTTAACATACCCTTTTCTATTCTTTTCACTATATCCACCCTTATGCCGCATCTCTCTCTAATCACACTAACTATTCCTTATTCTATCTTTCAGAGTCACACCACATATGCTTCTCAGCGTTCTATACTGCTCTCATGCTTCTTTTGCCATACCCAACTTTCACTTTCATACATAAGTGTGGGCACTAATAGTCTTCTATGAACAGCCAAACGTGTCTTCTCCGATACATTTCAACTGTTCATAAAAGCGCGTAGAGCTCCATTCACTTTATTGCCAGCAATCGTTCTCCTTTCAATATCTCCCTCATGTTAACCATGGCTTGTAAACAAAGTACCCGAATATACAAACTCTTTCACTTGCTCCTCTTTTTCTCCATCAATCATAATATTACACATCGTCACGCACTCCTCCTTTTCAAATAACATTACTTTCGTCTTGCTTACATTTATGTTCATTCCTTTACTCTCAAAAGCACCATGCATCTTAGTTACCATCGCCTGCAACTTCTCTTCTCTCTTGATCCATTCGTGTTCAAAATTTTACACCGGGCGTTTAGGTTTTATATTGCTGCATTCAGTTTTCTTTCGATTATATAAAGCAAAAAACTTAACTAATAGAAATTGGAAAATCCTGAACTTAACCTATTAAATTTGCAATATATTTAACATAGCATAAACATTTTTATTTATGTTATACGCCGAGTGAATGTTTGTTAAGTACTCGAGACACATGGATTATGTTCATCACGGGAATTATGTGTTTATAAACTTCATTTTGCACATTATGGTGGTTGTGTACGATGCAAAACGCTACATGTATAAGTATGTCGCGCGGGTCAAATGCATGTACGGTCTACTTGCGTGTGTTAAACAAACAGATTCATTGCGCGGATGGCATGCGACTATATTTTACACGATACATACAAACCGCGTAACATGTTCCACAAATTCCTCAACTTTAACAGGAAAAATGAGAGAATAAAAAAGTGACCTAAAATAAGGTAATTTAGATGATTGTAAACAAAGTATGTTAGAAGATACGGATTTATTATACGATAGTCTATTCTTAGCCAAGACAACAGGACACACAGTTTACTGAATAATGAAATATAATAAAATGTTTTAGTGCGGAAGCATGATCATTATTCAATCACGACAGTCAACGTGTGTTGTTGTGTTGAACATTTTCTTAAAGGAAGTCCGCGTCATCAGATCGGCGATTTTTTATACTGGACTATGTCATAGTGTAACTTTAGGTACTGGCAATATAAGCAGTTATTTAAGCTATTACAATTATTATGTCAAGGGAAGAAAATCGCTGGACTAGTGTAGATAGTCTAGACATAAGAAGAATATTGATAAGATGATGATAATTATAAATTAGGTGATATAGTTTGTAAGCAACTCTAATGCTCTTGAAGAAAAATGGCGGGTATATTCATATAGGCTCAATCTTTTGCTAGAGAAGGCTAGCAAATTAACCTTGACGTCTCTATAAAAATTTTACGTTCAGAAATGTAATTTTATTTATCCAAAAGAAAAATATGTATTTTATTCTGACTTTGACGTTTATATGTTTGAAATAACATCTTATTTTATTATTGACTGTTTGTACATGATAATTGTAGTTATTGTTTTTGTGAACAACTTCGACGGAAAAACTTGTATGAAATATCTAGTTATTGTATTTATGTAGTTTTAATGAGTATTAGATTAATGAAATAAATTGCCATCAATTTCTTTGTTTAAAATGAGTAAAACTTAGTATATTTTATAGTACGGTGTTAGGGAAGAAACGTCTTTGAATCATGAACATGTGATTTCAATGTAAAGGATATTTAAAAATTGCAGTAATTGATTTATGTTATGTTCGATATTCAAATATATTTACTGCTACTGACCTTTGATTATCACGAACAACAGTTCGTAGTAATCATATTTAAAACGTTAAATATAATTTAGTTTGTCCTGTGTCCACCTCTTATCATCGATAATGCTTTATTAGTTAGTAAACTATGCATTCATTACATGTTACCAATTTTTTGTAAAATACCAAAATAATTTACGCAGCTCTCTGTAATGGTGTACATGGCAGATGGAAAGTCCCTCGACAACATAAGAAAAATCGACAAAATTTTACACAAAAGTTATTTATTAAAACATCGTTCAAAATAGTTTCTCAAAGGCATTTCCATGCGGTTTAACAACGACACTCAAAGTAAAATAAAGTTAGGTAACTGAACACAGGCTAACAATGTATTTAATTAAGTTTCATATTCTCCTCGTAATTCTAGTAAATGTGCTGTTATTTTAGTAATTTCAGCAACATTCGGTATCACGTGGCCACCTTGGCGGATAGTATAAGGTTACGTTTATGTTAGTTTGTTTTATATACTGTGGACGGTTAAGCTACGTCACTGAGAATTAGTAAAAGTATATAATTATAATTAATAATATATTCTATCATAATAATAATAATATTATTATTAATACACACAACACCATCTAGTCCAAACTAAGCAGAGCTTTTACTATGGGTACAAGACAATTAATAAACATACATATCTCTATACTTAATTTTATAAATACATACATATTATACATAGAAACATCTAGACCAAGACAAACATCCATGTCCATGCATACAAATATTTGACTTGTGCGGGCATCGAAACCGCGACCTTAGGCGTGGCAGTCTGTTACTCTAACCACTATACCATCGAGGCTGCCAATTAATAATCTCTATTGGTGCTGTTGACACACAGCAGAAGTTGCTAAACGCGAAGCTCTTGATATTTCGCAGTAACGTGTGAGGATAAATATTAATACTTATTATTTGCCTAAACGCTGCAGTATCTTGAATGCGTGAGGAGTGCCATTTTGTCAGAATTTGAGCACCAAGCGGTGCAATGTTAGAAGTATCTCGATTCTTTAAACAGTTGTAATAACTGTTAGTTACAAAGTAATTTTTTAGATACTTGGCCGAGTATATTCCACAAAGACGTGTTTATTGGGGACGGATTATTAGGTATAGTATTCATGAATGACAAATGTTAGCCATTACAATGTATTTTAAATTTAATTATGGGACGACAAATTTGTGTCTATTTTATGTTATTATTTGTATTAACCCTTAAATGTAACCTTGAGTTTAACATAATTTATATTAGTGTAAAAATTTTATCACCATGATATATTTTGTTCAGAGATAAATTACTTAAAAAAGGTTCATAGTACCTATTTATTCTCAAAAAAGACAAAGTAAGTGACATTGTTGACCTACATAAGAACAATAATAATAATTATAAAACATAAGTAAACATTTTAATATGACTTATTCTTAGTAATAAATTAATTATTTTTGTGATTATGTGGAATGCTTATTGAAATATACTATACAAATGTGCATTTTCTTCCTGTTTATCAGACAAATACGAGTTCATTTCGTATCCACGTGTAGGCACCCATGTTTACGTTCTGATAACCAATTAAATTGCTTATTATTATTTTGATCGTAGCTCTACGTCATAATATGACATAGTAATTGTAATATTGTAATCCATTACTATCAGAGTATCAGCTATAGTACCTTAATCGTGTTGTAAAACTAATAACAGTAGATTGTGTAGGTACATGTTTCAATTTCAGCGACGTTTAACCAGTTTCTGGAAATACCAAGTAAACGTTTGGTCTCTTAATCTGTCATGACTTAGAATAACAGACATAATTATAAATCTTGTGCCTAGCCACCGGTGTGCCGCTGTGACTCAACAGGTTAACAGGAATCCAAAGAGGAATATATAGGTATAAGAAAGATCTATCGATTGTATGATAATAATATTAGGAATTATTGCTAATTGGTATCGGCACCTAAAGCTATTCGTTAAAGGACAAATCACGGACTTTGTCACCTTAACATCGACCGACATTTTCTTATAATTATCACAAATATGAAGTTCAAAATTACCTGTTTCATCCTTGTCGATTTCCATTACGTGTTTTAAATCCTTTAACAGAAGCACATACACATTGTACAGCGTCACTTACACACTATCATTTCCTACATTATTAATAGATTCACTGACACAAAAACATACAGTTAATTCAATATAGCTGTGTTACAACCACAACGTCTTCCTTCAATGGTCTATGTCAAATTAAATCACAAATTACAACACTAGTGACGTGCATGTCTATTTGTCGATATAATTTTTTGTATAAATAAATCGCATGGACATGGAAGTCACACGCAGTAGTTAGAACAGTATATTGAACGTCAAACGCGTTGAATATCACTGACTAGGCAACACGTTATCGTCTACTGAAACACGATATAGAGCTGTAAACAAACTGGTAGCAGTCTTCATTAAACGCCTGCGCGCAATGTTTCACAATTTGTATCGGTAATTGTTTTAATTTTGGAACACAGAAGCATTTTTGAAAACGGTTTTTAATCGAACACTTTGAAACACTACATTTGACCGCATTTCGAACAATTTATTATTTTCTCGTTTACCTCATTCACTCATTGGCGAACCATGTCATGAATAGCAGAGTGTAATAACTAATTAACGTATAATATACTCATTTTAAATTAAATAACACCTTTGTCACTGAAATCGTCACGTTTTCCCACGTTGATCGCAATAATTTATGTGACACTATGCGTGATAACTGTATTCACAAATATTTGGTGGGTTAAATATATTTTTATTTAATTACTATACTTTGGAGTAGCGGCGTATTATGCACGGTATCGGAGGTCGACTGATAAGCGTAGTGGAGCTCGCGAGCACGCTCGCTCGTGAACCACGAGAGATTCCATGTGTGATATTACACACTATTTTTAATATTACAGCATCGTGTTAGACACGAGTTAGCGAGGAGATAAAAACATTCGCATATTTACATCGTTCACGTGGTCACCAAGGTCGATTCTTCGACTTCAGGTATCGATTATCAATTAGCGTTATCGAGCGATAAACACTAATCGCATCTCTAAGAAAATATCCATTCTTCCATTGTTTGAAAAATTACCGAGATACGTAGCTTTAGTGACGTCTGTTCACGTAATTTGTTTTTATTTGCTTTAAGGAAATAACAAGGTTTCGTTAATAAATTGTTAATACATGTAACGCTTAAAGGAATAATGGGAAATAAATAAAGATCATCCGTTATTGAGAGTTAATAAATGCCCAGTTATAATCATATAAACTTATGTATTTTTTGTTTTAATTCTGGTTGAGCATACATGCTGTTTCCATGCTGTATGATTATTATTTATTATTCACACTTTTATGAATGCTTCAATGGGAATCTTTGTTTACATATGCACAACTTAAACAGTATTGAAAGTGAAATGAATGATACTAGACGGTAGACGAGAGGTACAAATACGAAATAGATCGTATAACAGAAGCGCACGCGAAGTAGTAGACATTGCTAGACGTTAAACCATTGTGAAGAACTTATTGAGGTGAAGATGAACTTTACGCTATCTAGCACGGCAATATAGAGATTAAAACTGCGTCACTAGGACTTGTCAGTGAATGAATACTCTGACATCTTCTTTTCTCTTTTCAATTTAAGCCTAACAATATAAAATTTACTGCTGGCAAGCGAGGTCGCATTATTTTTCTCTGCACTGAAAGACAGACTGAAAGTTGTCTTCCACGTCAAGGCCTGACTTTATTATCCTGCTGGAACAGTAGTTAACCGTTACTTGCGATGTGAGAATGTATGTCTAGCATAGCATTTAGTGGTTTTATACCAAAATCGTATGATATTGGTATTCCCTTTGCATCCTTTTCTTTTCATTTTCTTAATGAAAGTAGGAACCTACACTCCCAAAACTTCGTGTTTAGATGCTGATCAAGTACTGGAAATAGGTAATCTGTTTCGGCACCTGTAACGCATTTAACCAGAAGTACATTTATTTAATGATTTGAAAATGCCTTGACGTCCCATTGTTACAAATTTCCTTTATTTTTAGTACAAAACAAAACTGACTTTATTCACCAACCACCACGTGATTCATTTGATATCATACTCTATCTAAATATGTGAGAAATTGTTCAAATAACTTTTATTGAATGTTGAAAACGATTATTTGTTAATAAATATTGTCTTAGATAGATAACTGCTGTACAATATGATTAATGTCGCGCTATAACTTGCGAATTTCCTCTTTTTTGTGTGAAATATGACTATTATCTTTAAAACATTCTGTAATGGCATTTGTACACGACCCAGGCAACATGCGCAATCTAAGGCGTGTTATTGGATGCATTTCCTGTAAACAACACATGTTTGAAGCAAATAAATATATCTTTATCTTTATATGTTCCCTGTAAACGATCAACGCAAGAAACTCGTGCATGTAACTCGCACGAATAACTTGCGCATGTACTTCACGCCAGAAAATTGCGTCGTGTACAAGCTCCTTAATGGATCGAATGTATGTTTGATTGAATTGCAACAACGTGCAAGACTGCCAATCCATACAATATTTATAAGTTGTACAGGCAGACAGCAACAAGATCAATGTGGAAAATTCAAACTTCTCATTGCTATTGAGAACAATTCTGAATTCAAGAAGTTTGACTGCAGAAGATACCTATTTTCTTTATACATAAAATAAATAAAAGTATTTAATAAGAACTGCCTATTTATAGCCTTTAGATATTTGCAACACAAATGGTACTCTATTTGTGGTTTGCTAACTGACTACGCTAGAAACACACTGGTCCCGCTGTTGACAGCACGGGCGTCTCCTTTCAACGAGATGCTGTATATTATCCAGTCAGCCATACATATTACTTGCAATAAAACAATATACAGGATGTCCGGTAATTAATGGATAACCTTGAAATGTCTTATTGTAGAACTGAAGGCCGTTCAGAAAAAATGAAAAAAAAAACATATTAAAAAGTGCAAGCTATATTAGCATAGCATACTTTTGACTGTCTATCTATTAGCATAATTAGTGTTTAATAATAAAACAACAAAAAACCGATGGATTTCATTCATTTATGGTCGTAGTATACAAGAAAGTTATACTAATATATAATTAAAAAAAAAAACATATATCTCAGGTAGTAGTTAGGATAGATTTTTTTTCATTTTTTTTTCTGTACGGCCATCAGTTCCACTATAAGACATTTCCAGGTTATCCATTAAGTACCGGACACCCTGTATTATGTATATAGCAAGTCAAAGACTACCTCGGTGGCGTAGCAGTAGTAAATGCGATAGCTGTGGCTGAGATCTCGGATTTAATTCACGACTAGTGCAATATATTTTGTTTATTTTTGAGATACATTCGCAATACCTGCAATAAACTTCTGCCTACATCTTCAAGGACATAAGCGTAAGACTGTACATGTATGTAAAAAGTCACCTAAATTACTAATACTAAAACACGGCTTGGTAAGTATGACATAGTCTCACAAAAACAGAACCCTGAGATAGAGTTAAAATCAATATCCGTACAATTTAAGTGCAGGTGCACTCAGGTACGATGATTTAGATTTGATTGCTCATGAGCTAAACTCAAAAGCCGATTACATACAGGGTTACATCACACTTAATTACTACACTTTATCATGATCACGTCAGGCAGAAGGCCTTCTGTGTCAAGCCTTACCCGCTGTCATACGAGGTTAGCTATAAGTAAAGTGTTACTGTTTACAACTTTTTATACTCTGTTTTAATTAACTCTTTTTTTATAAGCTATGCGTTTTTTCCCTTATTGACAACAGCTGTGTCCGATTCTATATTCAAATTTATAACTGGTACAGAAAACTCTGCCGTTAGAGAATTTTAAAATCGCTATAGAATTCCTTTTATTCAATTTGACATGGCTTTTTATAAACTTTGCTGCTGGATGTTGAAACTGTCTTAGTAATATATCACTTATATCACTTATATTATTTTGCGTTGTATGATTATTATAGCATGAAAACGGATACTTACACGATCATGCTCGGTATTTATTTACTTTTTAAAGGATTCCGCCTTCCTTCCTTCTTTTTTAAAAACAGGAATTCCATAGTAATCTGTTGCGAGAAATATTCCCCGGTCAAGTACTAATAAATTTATGCCACAACTCTATCTAACTATACTTAACTTTTGAATACGTAAACAACTGGAATAAATTAGTCCTGAGTCTCATCTAGTCAAACCACTGTGTTATAAGTTTCTTGGTTGACCTGGAAGTCTTGAAACAAACTTTGCACCCAGTTTGCCCTTATCTTAGATAATTTACACTTATAGAGAATTACGGTATATCCTAATTTGGAGTGCAAATATGGTGCTGTACAAACACTGGGTTATCTAGTATCACGTCCTGATACACTTTGGAGGAACTTCTGAACGCTAATGAAAATGTTATCTATTATTTAATTAGATAACGCCATACTAAAGAAGAAGAAGATTATTTTATCTCACCTTACTTATTATTATATTGACCATAAAATAATTAGATAAATAGTAAGTAAATAATTTTGCGCACTTTGCAAAAAAGGGAACGACCTTTAACTTTAGAGGAATTCTCCAATTCAATTTTTTAATTTGATTAAATATTTGGCAAGTTAAACTTGGCAACTGTAAATTTCAGTACTATATACGGTTAATTATTTAAACTATTTAATCTATTTATTTTTGGTTTACACTTTCCCCGACGTTTCGGTTAAAAATAAATAGATTTAATAGTTTAAATAATTTTATTAGCTTATAAATTAGTAAAATAAAATCAATAGTAGTAGTAGTGTAATATTTTCAAAATTTTGTAATACAGTGCTAAAAAAACAACGCGATAAAATCCGTATATAGTAGTTTAATTTCAATGAATAACATTCGCGTAAACAGAAGACAATATTATGTAAATTTCAGATTATAAGGTTGAATTATTAGTCATCAAATATTCTGAACTAAGGAACAGATGTTGCATTTTTTTAATATATTAAATTCAATTGTTATGAGTTATGATATACCAATTATTTGACAGTTGGCTAAAATTGAAAAAGAGAGTCTTGAATGTCTTGATTGATCTACTTATTTTTAAAAGCTTCTATAGACACTAAATATTTTAGAAAATCGTTTTTTGCTTTCTGATAATTTTATCATAATATGTCGATTCCTGTTGCTGTCACTAGACTAAATTTTGCGGCGGTTTCAACTATTACATTAGGAGAATTTTATTTGCAGTTTTCTACCTGTGCTGGCAAAATATAAACTAATGACTGACTGCAGCAATTTTTGACTGTAGTTTATCACAAGATAATCATCAATCCATAGACCACGTTACTTCTTAAGTATATGTCTAACTGACGATATTGGTGTCTTCTCTATTCACCCTCGGTTCAGTGCTTGTTTGGATCCTTTAGACTGGTAGATCCACTCAGATATAACATTATTTATTCAACAAGTATTAACATATCCAGTACAATTATAAAATAAACCGCACAAATTCCAAGAATGTCCATTAAAGCGTATTTAAGTTTTATTTTATTTTACGATGAATTATTTCCTTCCAGGTAATACTAATTCGCTCCACTTAAAGTATAATGTTTGGAACAGCTCTCTAATCCGGCTAGTAATTACATTTTCATGCGTGCGACCACCAGCGACTCACGTACGCTGAACGTTTAATTTAAAATAATTAGCGTTTTATTCCATGAAAAATGGGTGGATCCTCATTTATATGGTGATATTGTAATTATGGTAACATTTTAAGAATATTCAGTTTAGTAATGCTCGTCGCTATTTTTTGTAAAAGAGAGCATCTAATCGTGGGAACCAAAACTTTAAGCAGTGGTACTTACAATGGCCTAACCCTTCTCATACTGAGAAGAGCCCCGTGATCAGCAGCGAGCCAGTTTATACACAGGAATGGGATATGATTACTTACAATATCAAGCGATGCGCCCGCAAATACTCATGTTCATGTATAAAAGAAGAAATTCATCAGTCTGTATTGCATGAGAAGGTGGATGGATTGTAGGGCAAAGCAATTATTGCAAAAGAAAGACGTTTGAGAATGCCACCGTATTTTATTTTCAATTAAAACTGTCTCGCAAAAATCTCGTGTAAGACATAATCATCCAATTTTATGCAAAACCAAAGCAAACCTCCCTAAATCACAAAATAATTTCAACGCCGTTATTCCTTTGTACGAACAAGCACGAAATTCGAATAGTTGTCAAAAATGTTACGTCACAGCTGAATATACACTTTATTTCTTTCACGCAAGGTTCTTTTTTTAAAAGTAGGGCACGCCTCATCCTTCAAACAACGTTATCAGCCATTATCGTTATCAGTGCGATGACGCACAGTGACAGCAGCCAGCACTAATTTACATGTACCTATTTACTGTAGGCCTGGTTTGGCTTTACTGTGACATCGATATTACTATGACGAATACTGAATATTCTCGTGTCGGAACTCGGCGAAGTTTGATATCGCGTTTGATCAAAAGGGAAGTATCCGATTTCTTGTTTGTGAATCAATAAAATAATATGAGTAGGAGAATGTTTGAAGATGTATGTTGTAGATATAGAATCTGATAGTATATAAGACTGTATCAACAAGATCTACAGTTTTTAAATATTTTTAGTACGAGGTATGGACATTTTGACAATGGATAGTAAGCTTGGAAACTTAACACGACGTCGGAAAAAATGTGAAAATCTCAAGCTAGCAGTGGCACATGTTGAAAATATTTGTTAGAATTTAAAAATATTTACTTAACAGGTTTGGTATAACAATAATCTGTGATCAGATCTTACATTATGGCTACTACTTACTACTACTTGTTATTAAGATTTCTGTTAGACATCTAGCCATATTACGATTTATTGTTATTTTTATATTATTTCAAAAACATCTCACGAACACGAAGTTTTAAGCATATAATATAGGAACTAGGTACACTAGTTCCTAAATTATATGCACTTAGGCATGTTTCTTAAAGTAAAAGTATTAAACCTAGGTACATTTCGATAGCCATTGTTTAGGTACCACCTAATAAAGGGCGGGTATTTGTCGTTTACCTCAGTATGAATTAACAAAGCATTGGTATTTATAAGAAAAATAGAACTCATATTCTATAAGAAGTTCTGATGTCCATCCAAGATTGCACTTCTTGACACGCAATAGTCTAATGAGGCTAAACAAAACACGTCACAGAGTTAATAGTCCATGTCTTACGTCAAGACTATCTTTAAATTGGACAGATAACAATGAATATACATCTTTTCGTGCTGTATTCTTTTATGTAGTAGAACAAATGTAATTTGTTATACAGTTTGATATTTTTGATCTGTTGTTAGGTAGTGATAAGGTCACTCTATGGTCTCTATCTGATGGTTTTGTCATCAAGTTGAAAGAGGAATTCTACTCAATAAAATTAAAATAACAATAGAACATATTTTTATATTTCGAAGTATGGTATTTTTGTAATACTGTTTAATTTGAGTAATAATGTCTGCCGTTGCCAATTATTGTGACGACATGAATGAGATGTATTGCCTTTTTTTTATACTACTAAAGTAGTAGTAGTGGTCACCGTAGCCTATGGACTCCTGCAACACCGAAGGCATCACTTGCGCGTTGCCAACTCTTTAAAAAGCTTATAACACCCTTTTTGAAGAACCTCATACTGTAGTCTTGTAGAAAAACCTCAGCATCGGTTCATACCACAACCTGAGCGTCCGCGGGAGAAAATTCCTTTGGAACCGCTTGGTGCGGCACCAATTAGGTTGTAAGGTATGAAAATGAAATCCCTGCCGATACTGAACGATGCGATGGTAAAAAGTAGCTGAGGGCTGATGCCCTAAAATATACTTTACTTTTTATCATCGCACCGCTCAAACAACTCCTCAGAACGCAATTCATTATGTAAGCGGTAGAACACGCAAACGGCAAAAGCCTGGTAAAGTATTGCCCTCTTACCGGCAAACGGCGGCAAGAATATGGAATTTTGGAGCCTTACCTGGGATAGCTAACCCATTAATTTTATCTTCTGTATTGGGGAAGGACTTCCACCCTACAGAATATTTTAATTTTAATGTGGTTTGCAGTCAAACAACTTTGTATTATTGTATCGCTACCACGCATCTATGATACAGCTGTGTACTAAGAGACCTAAACTTTTTTCTGAAGCAAGCATATACTTTTCTTGTGAAGGCTTTCATGGACTGTAACCGCGTACCATAAGGCAGGTATGCTTGTTTGCCATATAAAAGGAGTATAACAAATCTGTTTTTTATTATATCTATTGTTGACGATTGAAACCTTTTCATGTCAACCGTATCAATTTACATGTAGATATTAATCTAGTATTTTAAAGAATCACGACAATTGATTGATTAGCCATTGTTAAAAAATACTGAATGTACTCAATGCCGTATTCATGATATAGGCGTTCTCACTTTATAGGAGAGACCAATTTGTTCGAAACACAAATGAGCGATAAAAAGTAAATTATAATCTGAGCCTCAGACAAATAGTTCAACAAACTCAAGTCTGTTTATCTATGGATTCGAGCATTTCGAGCCTGTATATTTCAGAAAGATTAGGTATGGGTACAATACACCTACAATTAGTCAGCTATATTTCAAGTTCCACGTAACAAGCAATGAGTATGACGAGTCAAGCATTTGTGTGCATGAACATGGATATTTGTTTTGGTGTTTCTATGTATAATATGTATGTATTTACAAAAAAATTTATATATGTATGTTTATCCCTTATCTAGTACTTGGCTAGATGTTGTTGTGTATGTTTCAGAATATTATAATTTTAAAAAAGACAAAAGTCTCTGCAGTACTGCTGCCTACCCCTTTGTAAATATAGTCGTTTGATTGGTATGTTATATTGATTGAGGGAAAGGATAATAACACTAAACTTTAAAGATTTGCAATGAAAGATAACCCGAAGGCTTTGCACAAGTAGCACCGTAAACCAGTAAGTGAAGCAAGGACGAGACGATAAGAGCCACACAATAGGTGAGAATCATAACTTAGTCCTGTAATCTCGGGAACCAGCCAATGAAAACGTTCGGTGCTAAAACAATACAATCTGTAATAGGAAGGCGCCACTCCACCAAAACTTATGAATTTGTATACACTCCAGTTTGCTTGCTAGTGATTTCATTACCATTTGTTTGCTTTTACGAAATATTATTCGAAGATTCTTGCTTTTGCAAAATTATAAGTCGATTGTTTAAAAGCGATTTTATGTGGGTTTTGTATAATATTAAGTAATACAATGCGTAACATTCTGCTGATTTGATTTTTATGCAGAAAATATTAGTATAAGTAATTTATAATAATAAAAATATTAGCCCCGTATTAAGCTGTAACACTGATGCGCACGGAGCTCTTCTGAGTTTATGAGGGTTAGGCCATAGTGCATCACAATCCGCCATAGTATTATTTAAAAAGAGTTATTTCGGTTCTGGTAATTTTTTTAAATCCATGTTTTTAAAAGCTCTTGCGACATAAAATGTCTATCAAAATTCTTTAAAAAAGAAACTTTTCATATTTTGGTGTTCAACAATAAGATTTAGAAATAAAGACATCGTTAGGTAAGACAATGTCTGCGATAGGCCTATATTTACTTTAGTAGTGGACGTCATACTGTCATACAGTTACAATAATGACGTGTACGGAGTTTTAGTATCATATAACCTGTCAATTGTTGGCATGCCAGACATAATTTAAAACCTATCGCGTTCGGCCGCCGGTGTGCCGTTGTGCTAATGTTTGCGTGCGTTCGTGAGGTACCGTTTCAATTCCTGGGTCCGTAAAAGTATAATTGGGTTATTCTGATAAGAAAGTAAAAAAATAAAAATAAAATGAAATAAATAAAATAAACTTTTAGAAGTAGTACGGAGTTGGCAATATGCCCGGTAAAAAGGTTTTAACTAGGCATAATGCCAAGCTGCCTGCAACCTGTTCAGGATAGAATTCTATTACGCAGATCTTAAATCATAGCTGGAGAAAAGTCAGTATCCGCAAAATGACTGCTTTAAATAGCAATGCTTTTTTCATCTTATCTATAAACGAATTTTAGGTGCCAAAGATTTAAATCTTAATTTTAAACTTAGCTACATGACATCGTGCAAAAAGTTAAATCTTTTATTAGACAAATAAACCAGACAGTTAGCTGTGATATACTATGGGTATATATATGAATATACTTAGGCATGTTCCTAAAAGGGTGTGCAGAAGTATTACACCTATATTTCGATAGCCATTGTTTACTATGTAATAGAGGGCGAGAGTTTGCAGTCTACCAGACAATTACCAAACTCCGATCTGCTATTGAAATTTTCTTAAAGAAGGCGCCATATTGCAAGGACATTTTATTGACGGCCTCAGTGGCGTAGTGGTTAGTGTAACCGTCTGCCACGCCTAAGGTCGCGGGTTCGATTCCCGCACAAGTCAAATATTTGTGTGCATGGACAAGGGTGTTTGTCTTGGTCTGGGTGTTTCTATGTGTAATATGTATGTATTTACAAAAAAAAAGGATATATCTATGTTTATCCATTGTCTACGAGTAGTACCCATAGTACAAGCTCTACTTAGTTTGGGCTAGATGGTATATGTGATAGAATATTATATTATTATCTATTATTTTGGCCGAATTGAAATCAAATACAGGAACTCATGATCTGCTACAAATATACGTGCAATCTTCTACCAAAGAAATAACAAGACCAATAATAAAAGAATACCTGTACAAATCGCCATAGCAACGAACGCTCAATACCAAGAAAAACATTGGAAGTCTTAGGCATAGTCTATTCTTTGATTTGTTTACTCTTTGCGTGGAATAACGACGTCACGATATCGTGTATGCCGACAGCGTCTTACGTCATACTACCTTTTATTTTAGATCGTACGATAGTATAAATATTTTGTATTAGGGTAAATAAATATTTGGGGAAATCAGACTAATTAAAGGTTATGTCTCAGACTAATTAAAGACTATGAGCACATCTATAACTAAATGTTCACTAGTTAAATATGTTACAATTATAAATCACTACATTTTGCCGTCAGCTTCGCTTGCTTAATGTAGATTTATATTAAGATTTTTAGTAGCCTATATTTTATTCTGATGTAAATAATAATATTGCAAAGTTTCTTCAAAATCCGTTCAGTAGTATTTGCGTGAAAGAGTAACAAACGTCTATCCATCCATCCTCACAAACTTCTACATATAATATTAGTACTATTAGTAGGATAGAGGTTTCAAATGTAAATCAGACCGGCTGGAGAAATATATTAATTTAACATATCTTCAAAGGGTGGGCAAATCGATTTACTAAATTGATCCAGTGCAGCAGTGTTTTAGAGAAATTTAATCTATCAATTTCTTTACTATAAAGAATCGTTTATTTGAGCACAGCTTGGCATGTCCATTCGTAAGTTATTTTCTAAATTTGTATTTAATACAGTATTGTAGTAGTCAATAGTCAAGAAACTTATATCGCAGTGTCACACTGAAGCTGCCTTGTGTAGAAAGGACACACATGTTAAGGAATGTTTTTATTCTAAGGTACTACGGATTAATCCAATAACGCTCTTAGACCACTAAAAGGGATTGTCAACCTTTTATATTGCAATCAAGGTTAAATCTAAAGAGAAAATCGAGAAAGGTACCATACCTTATTTTCTTGTTCTTGCTTGCCGAGACGAAAATACGTTTATTCATATAGGTGACAACGTAACACTTATGAACGCTAAACATACACTTATTAATATTAATGTGAATTTACAAGAACATGTAGTCATGTTAAGCAATGCAAGGGAGTAGATATACAGGTTGTCCGGTAATTAATCGATAACCTTGAAATGTTTTATAGTAGAACTGTTCAGAAAAAAAAAAAAAAAATATATATATATATATTATATTATAAAGTGCAAGCTATATCAGCATAGCATACTTTTCACTGTCTTTCTATTGGCATAATTAGTGTTTAATAAAACCGATGGATTTCATTCATTTATGGTCGTAGTATATAAAAAAGGTATACATGGTAATTAAAAAAAAACACATCTCAGGTAGTAGATAGAATATATTTTTTTCATATTTTTTCTGAACGGCCATCAGTTACACTATAAGACATTTCCAGGTTATCCATTAATTACCGGACACTCTGTATATGTCTCTCTAAGAAGAATAGGCAAGTATTTTCTTTCAGCATGAATTGCCACCAAGTAGCTGCTAATTTAATTAATCATATATCATATAAAAATATTAGTTCAGAGTGTCTAGTACGAGTTTGTTTTACGTTAACGCGATCGACACGTTTATGATGTTTGGCGCTCCTATTGGCTCGCTCCAAGCTCTTAACCAATCAGAGAGGCAAACGTGATAAACATTTCGATCGCAATCCGAAATCCGATCGTAAAAGCAACTCACACTAGGTTACTGAAGTTTATATCCTGCATGTGACTGTAGTCGTATCGGTAAAAATAAAGACACAGTGGGGCAATTTTCGTAGTTACTGTAGTGCAACATTAACTTGGCAGTTCATAGAATATAAAAAAATATTTCGTAGAAATAACTGAAACGCTTTGTTTCGTCATTAGTTAAATGGACATATGTTAATCGTGTGGTACGTGGGTTGGCTTTTCCTTGAATAGCATTTTCTTTGATATTGATATTTTCGTATTTCCAGAGAAATTCATATTTCCTAGTATTCCTAGTCCTATTATAACCTTCCCACACTTACTATAATCAGATTAGTATATAGATATATATGTACAATGGATTTGAACACGTATATGGATATATGTATATATATATGGATATAGAAAGTTTTGTCTGTTTCTTTGAATAAAGGTCTTTAATAATAAAAACGGAAACTATTGTCTAGCCATAGACTGTTTTTCCGTAGGCTCAGATGTATCACGTGTAAAGAATTACCGCAAACGAATCCTAAACTCGTAAACGTAAGGCACGTTGTCTCCGGGCAGGTGGATCGATGACTTAAAGAATAGTTTGAATGCGGAGGGAAGACCAAAAATAGGCGTAAGTATATTCAGCAGTAGACTGCATTGGCTAATTAATTTACTTAGAAATATTACGACCTGGTATATATATTACATTTTATCAGATACCTTTGGCAACTTCGTACGGTCAGATAATTTTTACACTAAATAAATGACCACCTTGATGTGTATCACCCAACAATGCTCACGAATACTCTTTGCAATCGGACACACTAATAAGGATACAATTTCATATTATTCATAGTGCCATAAAGTATGTTTCTAGAAAACATATGTACTTTATGGCATATTATTAGTGGACTAAAGACCCGTACTAAAGTGCGGACATTAATATTGCTATATGCTATCAGTATACTGCTAGCCATGATATGATACCCGAATGTTATTTTATTATTCTGTCTACGTCAAGTCATCATTAAATGTAAACACAAACCATATTTACTTTAATAATTTGATGCACTAGTGTGTACACAACTTTAGTATTATGCATTATCTACAAACTACAAGCCGTTCAAAGAGTTTCGAAGTGCTTATACTCATCTAAGTTTACAAATATAATGTTGTTATGAATCTACATATAAATAGTGTTTCGCTATTTGGGAGTGGTTGAAGTGAACTTTGCGATAACTTGGTAGCAAGACGCGTGCTCCACTTGCAACTTGTATGGACTTGAGTAAGTTATTAACACCCTGTATGCTGTGTAGTTAGGATATAGGAATTTATAGGTATTTTGTTTATTTAACAGTATGGGTGCAAGTGTATATAGCACGCCTGATAGTAACTACGGTGACTGCAGGCTCTGATCGCCTACAATACAAAATATATCATGAGCACGCTATCTAATCTAATAAAATTAAAGAAAGTGGGATGAAATGACAGGTAAGAGAGAGGTAGTAGTAGAGTATATGAAGCTTTGGAGCGCATACTTGTCGCACTTACCGACAGAAATAAGTTTGTAACTTTTAAAAATATAAATATACAATAGACTTGGTGTTTCTAAAATCTGGGTATAATGGACAAATAGAGGTACATTCCTATCTCTCTATCGCACTCATATTTCCTTAATTATGGGTTTAGATGGCTTACGTTTCTGTCTATCGGGCAATATTACGACCTGCCTATAGTTGCTTTTCATTTTCTTATAGTAACGTAACAGCATGGGTTCTTGGTTTATAAACCGTTGCCAGTTTAGCAATAAAACCTGCAAATTCACACAACATCCTTTCATATATACCAACAACAAATTTATGTGATGTGAAGATTATTCTCTATAGCAGATAATAATAATAATAGGATATAGGAATTTATAGGTATTTTATTTATCCAACAATACGGGTGCAAGGTTATATATTCCCCTCTGTAACAGTCGTTATCTCATCATAAGACTAACGCGATATTGGAGCGCACAATACTGTACACTAGCTTTTAAACTAACAACTTACTGCCTTGTGAAAAGCGCACAAACCGCAGGGCAGCTGGTGGCGAGCTGAATGTGAGGGGCGACCCTGTGGTCCTGAATGCCTCAGACAGTCGGGTAGGGCCTCGTCCCCGGTTTGCCGTTACTGGTTGACTGGGGTGTAACTTCAAGAGCGCCCGTAGGACTCTCAACTCTGGCTTGCTTGGTCGGCCAGTCGGAGGGAGGCCGCTTGAGCTATATGCTCGGGGGTGGAAGTGTCATTTTCAAGGGCATAACAACGGGGAAACCACGCTCCGGGTCTCCGTAGTCACGAGACCCGTGATGATGAAACTGGCGCCGCACCGCTCTACACCCCTACAGCCACTCGCACCGATGTTGCTCTCTGCTGCTGGCTTGTATGCCTATGGTGGCTATTCAGGGGGCGCATCTAGTGAGTTGGCGAGTCACCGTCTGCCCATGCATTGATGCTTTTAGAGTATTCAGGGCAGACGCAAATTTACCAAAACTATTTCCTATGGCCCATATATCAGAATCCAAACGTAGCAATACTCCTACGCCTGCTGCGGCTAGTGCCGCTGTCAGTGTTTCATCCCACCTTTGATTAAAACTCTCGAAGGGCCTCTTCAAGTTAGACCCATATCTCCATGTAAGCCTCCCAAAGGGCCTGATATTTCTCTAATATAATATGTTATAAAATACCTGTGATAAGAGAAACATAATATTATTTAACTTTTTCAATTTGTGTTACTAATTTTCTCTTATAGTATTCTTATTAAAATCAGACAATAGCTGAGCTTATTATAAGAGCATGCCGTTGACGACCGTTATAATATTAATTGTATTACAGTCGTCAGCGTCTTCCACCCTAAAACAAATGGCAAGATGGCAGCCAAGTAATAATGTATAGGTAAGTTAATTTAACGTTTTCATAGCTTACTATACCATAGTATCCATGGGGTTATTTATGTAGAAATATGGATCTTGTAGTAAAGGTCAAATAAAAAATAACTCATACTAGCTCATTGCATGATATACTTCAATACGACACGGAAAATCACGCGAGCATACTTTAAGTATTTATATTCCTTTAATAAATAAACATAAAACGTATTTACATCTTATTACTCGGTGATTTGGCTAGTTAAACCAGAACTAGGTAATAACTAATGTATATGTAAACGGGTACTGGATGCGGTTATTGTGCATGAGGTCTTCGGCCGATTAATTTAAGAGCTACTTAATAGTCATCTATAGGTCCGCGAGACCCTGAAACCTACCCAGTGCTACTTCAACATGCTTCATTGATGAAGTAGTAGCAGGTAAGGTATATAGTTCATCAAACCGATAAACGACGTACAAGAAACGCTGAGAACCTTTTTGCTCCGTGTTTGATGTGTGTTGACCATGGATAGGCAATCGCAGCTTAGGCATACCTCTACTAGATGGCCTAATAACATGAGCAAGATGGTGTGCTGTATGCATCGACCAGCGTGTAAATCTTTAAGCTTTCCACAGTGATCGATGTACAGCAGCAGATGGCATATAACTGTCATGACAAGTGCAGCAGAAATTTTGCTACAAGAAAAATGAAAACCAAACCATGGATAAACTCTTTATTTTCTAATAAAGAGTTTATCGATGGTTCGGTTTATGTT